>OZ004709.1:300957-880957 GCA_963924515.1 Vespertilio murinus | reverse complement strand
CGGCCTCTGAAGAAGTGGCAGTGTATTATTTATAAATAAACTAGCTTGCGCCCGAGCCCCTTGGAGCCGTGGAGGGAGCGCTGCCGAGCGTAATGACTTTTCAGTAGGAATGTCCGCTCCCTGGGGCAGGCGGCCTCCGTGCGGCAGCTGACCGGGAGGGAGAGGTAAACAGCTGATGTGTTACCTCCCTCTAGGCTCCCAGTGCCTCCCCTGGGGCGCTGGTCACAGGGACGTGTTAATCCCCCCAATGTCAGCTGATGTTTGCTCAGAAAATAATTGGTAATCTGATTTTGTTGTCTTCTGAAATTCTAGCGAAGTCTGTGCCTAAGTTGGCATTTGTATATTAAATTTATTGGTGCAGCGCTCGTGGTGCTTCTCTCTTTCTCGTGCACACACATAATCAAGTTGATGTGATCATTTCCAAAACATAAAAATGACAAAAATTTTTAAATGTTAGCTCTAGAGATAATTAGTTCTCTTAATTTCACTCTTTCGGAAAACATACCTTTTGCTGGATAAAATGAAAGCAATGAATCTTAGAGAGTAATGGAATTACCCAGCGTTTTGTCACTGAAGGAAGGGACTAAAGAAGAAATAACTGAAGTGAATTTAAAAATGGGCTTAATAATATGACAAGATATTTCCAGTGTTTGAAGTAGATGTCCTTATATTAAAGACATGGGACTGTAAAGTGGTAGATTTTTAAAAACTTTTTTCTTTTTTCCCCTTAATGCTATTGCATAACCTCTATGTGTTTCTCAGCCTGTTTCATCCCTCGTTTTCGCTTGCAGCCAGTTTTCGATCACCCCCACGCATGCTGCTAAGCGTGGACAATCGACAACACTTCATGCAGACGGTACATACAAACACCACACACTGTCAGGAACTGCAGCCACGTCTGGCTTCCTCACATCCAGAGGGACGGGCTGGATGCGGCTGCTCAGAGGTGGTCAGGGGACCAGATGCCTTTCCCACACTCATCCTCCCCGGAAAGAGGCCTGGAGTGGTTGGTGCAAAGGGACTCGGCAGGGACTGGAGAGGGAAGAACCAGGGCCGGACGGGAGAAGGCGCCCAGGTCAGAGGCAGGGTGCACGGTTCGAATAGTGTGCGCGAGACTCCGGGAGGGCCGGGCCCCCGAGGCTCCTCTCCAGCACTGCCCCCGCCCAAGCTCTGGTCCCTCCCGCCACACCGTGAGCACAGCGCCAGCCCTGGCCGGGAGGGAGTCGGCTGTGCTTGTCCGGACCTTAATAAAAACGGGGTGGCCCTCAGCACCACCTGGCTCACTCAGGCTCATCCTCTGGGGCATCCAGTGCATTACGGCGAAGTTCGTGACCTGGTCATTCAGGGGGAGCACAGCATGTCCTCCCGTAAAAACCCGTCTGCACACTTCAGCGGCTCGGGGAGAGAGTAAGTAAAGAGCACCACGCGGGGCCCGTTCCCTGCCATTCCTATTCGCACGGCTTCAACACACGTGTGTGGGGGTGCCTGTGACACGGGTGTGCTAGGCGTGGTGGGTTGGTGTGTAAGGGTGTGCGTGGGTGCCAGCGAGCTTTCTGAAGAAGAAACGAGTGGAAAGCACTCGGTCGTGACGCGGTGGAGGACTGGGCTGACGGTGCACCCGCAGATTGGAGGGAGGGCCCCCGAAACAGGAGAAGGGACGTGGAAAAGCCCAAAGGCAGCAGCGAGCGCCCGGAGCCCCAGGGTCTGGGAAGTCGGGTGGGGGCTGGAGCCACAGCACATCTCAGAAGCGGTTCTGGGAGGCTGAGCGGTGTTTGTTGTCTCCTGTCCTTTCACGCTCTCGGGGGTGGGGTGGGGGTGGGGCTCCCTGAAACTAAATGTTCTCATGAATGCACATGAACACTCTACCCAGCCGGCGTGGCTCAGTGGTTAAGCGTCGACCTATGAACCAGGAAGTCCGGGTATGATTCCCCGTCAGGGCACAGGCCTGGGTTGTGGGCTCGATCCCGGAGGGGGGGGTCCTGCAGGATCAACGATTCTCATCATTGATCTCTCTCTCTCCCTCTCCTCTCCTTTCTTCTCTGAAATCAAAAATATATTTTTAAAAATAAATAAATTTGAATTTTAATACCAAGAAGCCACAAATGACTTCTCCCATGAAATCACATAGTGCCTGTGCCCTTCACCTCGCCCTGCCCCTCCCCCCCAAAAGCGGACCTCGGGAGTCACAGGTGCTCATGGTGGCCTCTGCTGTGGTCCTGGGAGAAGGCGCGCCGACATGTTCACCGCAGGCAGACACGGCAGTTGTTCCCGTGGAAAGCTGGGGGTGGCAGCCTGCAGTGAATTCCCCGCCCCCACCCTGCCGGGGCCAGCCTTGTCCTCCGTCCGCTTTCGGAGGTTTAATTGTGTGCGGGTTTTAATACCAGCCGCACCTTACCGTCACCGAGTTACTCTGAACCGTCTCGGCCAATAGCCCTATGTTGCTCCATTTTGTGCTGGCAGGACGGTGCGGATTCCAGTTGCATCTGTGAAGATTATATTGTACGTCCAGATTTCAGGAGGCAGAAACAATATCCGCATGGATATAGCGGTGGGAGCCAATAACCTGTAACCAATTGCATGCTTTTTCTATTGCAAAATCTGAGCGATAAGGGTTATGTTTTGGAAAAGATTCCAAAGCTGTCACCACTAATGTAATCGTTACAGTGGCTTTGGCACCAGTTAGGACTAAAAAACCATTGCTTCTCCAGCTCTGCTTTCCATCATAGCCCTTATTTGATATTTCATAACTTCCTTTTGTTCCACCAGCACGTGCATTACGAAGTGTACACATTAATAAATAGAGGCATAATGAATGTGACTAATGGGTTTTGGCAGTCGGAGGCTGGGGCAGGTTCGATACGATAGGGAATCCGTGCAAAGAAGCTTAACTGCTGTTGGGACCAAGTTTTCGATGCAGCAATGGTTTCTAATTTGGATTCTGTGCGAGGTGAGCAGAGGGCAGTTATTCATAGGAGTTCACCATGGGGTGTGTGTGTGTGTGTGTGTGTGTGTGTGTCTTTGTGGTTTGTAACACTCATTAATTCGAATCTCATTCTCCTAAATAAAAGTTTGTTTGGCCGAAACCGGTTTGGCTCAGTGGTAGAGCATCGGTCTGCGGACTGAAAGGTCCCAGGTTCGATTCTGGTCAAGGGCATGTACATTGGTTGCGGGCACATCCCCGGTAGGGGGTGTGCAAGAGGCAGCTGGTCGATGTTTCTCTCTCATCAACATTTCTAGCTCTCTATTTCTCTCCCTTCCTCTCTGTAAAAAATCAATAAAATATTTTTTTTTAAGTTTGTTTGGGTATATATATGGATTCTGTAGCACCGTTACAAGTGCAATTGTTATAAGTTACCTACTTGTCAAAACTAAAGGTATAGAATACGAACAAGATGCGGTAAGCCCTGGGAGGGTAGCTTGAGTGGTTTAGAGTGTTGTCCCCGAGCTCCAAGCTGGCGGTTCCATTCCTGGCCCAGACACATAGAAGCATCACCCAGTGAATGCATAAATAAGTGGAACAACAAATCATCGATGCCTCTCTCTCTCTCTCGTTCCCCCCACCCTCTTTCTCTCTCTCCTTCCTCTCTTTTTCTCTAAAATGAATTTAAAAAAATATTTAAAGGTGCCATCGCCTTCCCCTCTTCCAGTGTTGGGCCCAATCTAGTTACATTTTCTTGCCCCTTATTTTGTGGTATTGAAATCAGAGTCCTCCCCTGACTGGAAATGTCCACTGACTGCAACCAACTGACTTGGAGGCAAAACAAATGCATTGCCTTGTAAGCACAAATGCCAAGTACAGCTTCTCATAGATGTTAGTGAAAGATAAATTAATTCCTCGAAGCTCCAAGGGAAACATAGGCCTGAATTGTATGATCGGTCTTACCTTTAAAAATGTGAAGGGCCTTCAAAACGAATTCTGCCTCCTTCCTAAAAACCTGTGAACACTCACCCACGACCTAAGAGCAGACAGGAGTTCGCATGGTATCAGCCCGATCAAAGTCACTGGCGTGCTTGTCAGCCCGTGTCGTTACAGGCCGTTGGCAGCCCGGGTGCTAAGCTTCGCCCCTGGAAACGGGGGCTGGGTACACTCACTCTGCTTGCTGGCCTCGGAACTGACGGAGAGGAGAGAGCGCGGCTGTGGCCGAGGGTTTACAAGAACTAAAACTTAGAGTGAAAAGTCACTTTTGGCTTTGCCGGCTGGCACCACCGCAGGCCCAAGGCCCGTGTTTGTCTGCAATTAGGAAAAACTCTAATGGGAAGGCAGTCATTTCCAGGCACCGGACGATTGATTTCCCACCAATCAGAATAGGGAATGAGATGCTCTCAGTCTATTATTATTAAATTATTTATGAAGTCATATTAAACCTGGTCATTAGCCCTGGCGGCTCAGGTTAGGGGAGACTTCCCAGCCAGTCGCCGTGGGGACAGGAGCTGGAAAGAGGAGTCTGAGAGAGCATCGAAGGCCACCTTCCATTGTGGCGATCGAGATGAGTTTTTCTTAAACAAACAAACAAAAACTCTTAATAGCCAACAGCACCTGTTTCTTCTTTGAGGTTGTGCTGTCCTGACTGCATGAGCTCCGGCGGCTTCTGCGACCGGAGCTCTGTTTATTGGGAACGGTGACACCCTGAAGCAGTGTTGTTGTGTCTTCAATGGAACAGTAGGTAGTGACATCTTTTAAGTTTCTTTCGGAAAAGGCCCCAACGAGATGCAGCATCCCCTGTGGCCGCCACCTCACTGACTCGCACACGGAGAGGTCAGCGAAGGCTCCTAGACTGAGACTCCTGGACTCTGATTTTTACAACTGCCTCTCCCGCGCCCCCCCCCCCCCCCCGCCCCCAACACACACCAACTCTCTCTGCACTCTTCTCCCATGCTCACTCAGGGCCCTGGAGGCAACTTCAGAACAAATGCTTTTCAAGAACCTAAACAAACTGTAGATTCTAATTGATTTAGAATGTGAGAGACATCAATTTTACAGTCTTAGGTGAATCCTTTTGACCTCTCTGGCCTTTGAGTTTTCTTATTTCTGAAGGGTCTGGACTTAGTAATTTTTAAAAATATATTTTTATTCATTTCAGAGAGGGAAGGGAGTGGGGGGAGAGAGAAACATCAACAATGAGAGAGAATCATTGATTATCCGCCCCCTACTGGGGATGGAGCCCACAACCCAGGCCTGTGCCCTGACGGCAAAGCACACTGTGACCCCTGTTCATAGGGCCATGCTCACACACCCAGCCCCGCCGCGGGCAGACTTGGTAGCTACCTGGTTTTACTTCCCTGGCGGTGGTGACGTGAGCCTGCACATTTGTGAGGAAAAGCAGAAGCAGGGCGATGGCGGTGTGCACCTGCCCCCTCCGCACACCAGACCTCTCCTGTCTGTCGTCAGCAGCTGAAATCCGGGCCCGCGCCCCGCGAGGAGGCCTGGAACCCAGCACCCCTTAGCCCCTGGCTAGCTGCCGGCCCTCCGCGGGTCCCTGGGCATCTCTGAGTCTGTGGTTCTTGTGCGAAATGGGCATTGATATGCCCGTGCTGGCGCCTTTGCAGGACTGCCCTGAAAGATCGGTGGAGAAGACGTGCAAGTGACTTAAGGCGTGAAGCGATGGGGACGCGAGTTGTACGGAGGATAGAGTCTCAACCACGCCGGCCACACGGGCCATCAGGCTCAGCGTGAGGTGGCCACACGCTACAGGGCTCCACAGACAGTCCCGCCAGGACCACCGGAAGGAGCTGCCTGTGGCGCCAGCAGCCAGCATTCAGGAGGAAGTCAGTGCCTGTCCCAGGTCCTCGCTCCCAACATGAAGTCTGTGCGTGAGGGTTAGAGCCGTTGTGCACACACGGACACCCTGGGGTAGGGCCCAGGGGCACAGGCTGTGTCATGGGTCTACCTTGTATGTAGACCGTGGTGCCTGGAAAGATGAGCCCGAGGCCTCGGCCTGCACACGCGTGGTCCCAGGGTGGTGCGTGTCAGAGGCACTCAGAGTCACGGGCTGTGCCCGCCGGGTGCGGGCCGGGTGCGGGCAGAGCAGTGACTTGGGCAGGTTTCCGCGCTCTTTCTGGAGGTGATTTTACAGCAGTTAACACTCCTTCCCCTTCCCCCATCGGAAAGCCAGGCTGTGCTCTGCCTATTGTGGCTGCTTTGTGTGGGGGAGCGGCCTCCCCGCCTGTCTGGGCCGGGTGCGCCCACCTTCCGTCCGCAGGGAGGGGACCAGATGGAGGAATTTGATTATCTAGCAGTCGAGGGCCAACTGTTCAGTTGGATGCAGAGCCGGAGGAAGGGTTGAGATCTAAAATGGCTGTCGTGTGTGGAGCCAAGAGCTTCCGAGGGGAGCCGGGCGGCACCGAGGTGGAGCCGTGCCGCGGAGCTTCCAAGCACCAGCTGGGCTCGCAGGCGCCGGTCCCCAGGCAGACGCGCGGCCCCGAGCAGCTTGGCTCTGCCATCTGTGGAGCTTTCTATTCTGCACCTCCTCCCCCGAGGCCCGGGCCGCGGGGACGGGGCAGGTGAGCGCTCCTGATGCCGGGCACTAAATCACCCCTTAACGCGCTGCTCGGCCGGAGGGGGGGACGCGGCGCTTAACCTTGGAGCTATTCTGGGCACCGGCAAGATGCCGTGGGAGGTGCGCTAGGCGCTCACCTGGCTCGCCTCCCTCGTGCCAGCACCGCGTCCTCCTCGCACACATTGTCTAAATGCTCTGAACGCCACTCCGGACTTGAGAAGGCTAAGCGAGCGTTCTTCATTCTCACAGAGCCCGGCAGCCCGGCTTCCCCTCCCTCCAGACACCCGCTGGGCCGATGGGGCACCGCGCCACGCGCCACGCGCCACCCATGACTCCGGGTCCCTCACAAACCTCGGCACCGATGTTGGCGTGCCTGGTACCATTTAAGACCTTTCTTGCGATGGCCCAGGATGCCATTTTACAATGACAGTGTAAAGACGAAAAGATGGGAGGGCTGATGAGATTTTAAAATAACAAGCTCCCCTCCCCCCGTCCGAAAATAATGAAAATGAGCATTTCCTCAGTCAGGTGCTTTGCACCGTTGTTGATCAGGTACGTTTTATAACGTCCGAGGTCATTTCCAGTTTGATGATTACTGTTACTCGTTTTGGGCTGTGTCCCTTTCAGTTCGTCCACTTGCCCTTAAAGATTCAACCTAGTATCACAGAAGCACTTCAGTAGAAGATGTCTGGGGTGGTTGTGTGTGTGTGGGGGGGGAGTAATGTGTGTGTGTGTGGGGGGGGTGTCTGTGTGTCTGGGTTTCTCTGTGGGGGGTGGGGGTGGATGTGTATGTGGGGGGTGTCTGTGTCTGTGCGGGGTGTCTCTGTGAGGGGAGTGTGTGGGTGTCTCTGGGGGGGTGTCTCTGTGAGGGGGGTGTGTGGGTGTCTCTGGGGGGGGTGTCTCTGTGGGTGGGTGGGTGGGGGGTGTGTATGAGAAAATTGAGTGGACTGTGGACTGGTGACTTGTCAGGAGACAAGCAGCGCACAGAAAAAATGTGGGAAATGGTGGTGACTGTCACTGCCTAAACAGCACGCTGTGTTTACAGCAGCGCATGCAGGTGAACAGCCCTGACACCGGATTGATCGCCGCTCGGTGGCCATTCCCTCGGAGACAGGGAGTGCCCCGCCAGGCGGCCGCGGTGGCCGTGCCGGGAAGGGCACAGTTAGCCGTGGCTTTCGCAGGCCTCAAGGCACACAGGGTGGGCTGCGGCTGGACCAGCAAAAGAGCAGCCTGAGAAATAAATAAAGCAAAGCAGGCATTCCCGCGTGGACGAAGGGAGAGAAGGACGTGGCCCGTCCTTTTCCAGCACCAGTGTCCACCCCGCGGACTAAAGCGTGGGGCAGGCAGGCCGCAGTCTCCCGTCCGTCCGTCCGTCCGTCTCGGCGTGCTCGTGGGCTCACTGAACCAGTGAGCCTGTGAGGTGCCGCCGGCCCGCGCTGGTGAAACAGGCGAGTGAGTGAGCAGGCCGTGCTGCCTCGCAGGAGGAAGAGAATTCCACCGATTCCGGGCGTATGGGTCCTGTAACAGTTCCTATTGGCAGGAGCCTGTGCACCTCGGGCCCCTGGGGCATTGCCATGCCGAGGCCAGGACCCTCCCGGCCCCAGTCTTGAACTGTGTTTATGCAGGAAAAGTTACCAACAGCAGGAAAAGGACAGCAGCTGGTCCACTGAAGCCTAACTCTGCCATCTTGGCGAGGAGTGTGTGTGTGTGTGTGTGTGTGTGATCACTTTAAAAATAGCGATTCACAGAATTGTTAGTGTGCCAACATAAAGATCCAGAACAAGAAACATGCCCTCCAGTGAAACAATAACAAAAATACAGCCCAAAGGAGCCCAGTGCACTGCCACGGGTTCTGGTCAGCTGCTGAGAGGCAGGCGTGGTCAGCTGCTTCGGAGCTGGGGTACCACGGTGGCACTTGGCTTGGTGATGCTCCTCCTCGGAGCTATAGTCCCAGGGTGGGGGGCAGAGTATGTCACAACAGGTTTGGTTTGTGGAAACATCTGTCCCTCTGTCCTTTTTTAAAATGAAGACGTGCCTGTTTGAGAGCGGCGTCCGGTCCTGAGCAGAATGAAAGGAAGAAGCAGTGATTGCCCACGCCCCTGCCCCAGACACGCCCAGCCTCCCGCCAGCCCCCACCAGAGCAGTCCCTTTTTACACGTTTCTCACCAATGCCAGAGAGAGAAGGGAGATAGAGAAGAACAGTGATGAGAGAGAAACATCAACGGGCTGCCTCCTGCACGCCCCCTGCTGGGGATCAAGCCCAAAGCCCAGGCATGTGTCCTGACTGGGAGTCGAACCCGTGACCTCTCCGTGCATGGGCCAGTGCTCAACCACCAGCTGGGCCAGAGCAGTCCCTTTGTTACAAACAAGGGCCCTACGTTGTCCTGTCAAGTCACCCAACGCCCATAGTTTACCGTAGAGCTCACTCTTGGGGGTGTGCCCGCTTAAAAGGTGAGGAAGACCTGCGTGTGCTGTGGGCTGTGGCCGCAGCGTTGGCAGGTGGGAGAGTTGCCCTGAAAGCTTTCTGAATCGGTGTTGATAGCGAGGGCTCTGGTGCTGGGTGTGGACTGGGCTGTGTGTAACACTCCGGGGAGGGGGGGGCGAGAAGCGGTCGCTGGCGGCTGGAATGAGGGCTGTGGGCTGTGGCTGGTGAGTGGAGCCAGGTAAACACCCGGAGGGTTCTTTTTGGTGTCGAGGGGCAGAGAGCGAGGTGCCGCCCGAGGAGGAAGGGCCCGGCGACGTGCCTTGTGTTGGCACATGTGCTGGGTCCCTGGACTCATAAATCCACATGACTGCTGGGGGCGGCCCTCCGAATCTCCTCCAAGCAGGAGCCGGTTGCCGGAGACGTCCCTCCACCGTGTTTGTGCAGCTGGGCCTGGGATTGAGTTACACCCACTCGGCTCAGCCGCCCGCAGGTCGCCAGAACGCATTGCTGGAGCACAGGGCGCCGTGAGAGCGGGCCTCGCATTGCTGCGCTGAGGCCTCCAGCCTCCTGGCGAGCCAGCATCAGGCGTCACGCATGTGCTGTGCGGTCTCGGGAGGAAGCGCCGGGGGACCAGGCAGAACTGCTCACACTTGACAGTCGGGCCTGGGGGACCGTGGGGGGCCGGGGGCTGCTGCTGTCAGCAGCTCCAGCCGCGCGCACAGGCTGAAGACGCCTCCACCGGGATTGAATTACCGGAGACTTCTCGCCGTGCTTTTGGTATAATTGAGAGCACAGAGGGGGCCCGGCTCCTCTGCCGTCTGATGTGAAGGTGAAGACAAGAGCCTGCGGGGCTCTGTCAGAGTTATGGGCCCGCTCAGCCCGACTTCAAAAACCCTAATTCCCAGAAAACCGCGCCAGGCTGGGCTGCTTACCTGAATGTAAAAGATTTACTTTCCCTGAGTCATTGAACACACAGCCATATTAATTGCATGTTGAGAAAGAAGAGAAGCTAGAACGCGGTGCCCTGAAGGAGGGTGCGGGGTTAAGGGAGGCCTTGGGGTGGGTGCGAGTGGGAACGGGGCGCTGGCCCACGCAGGCCGTGCGCTGCTGTCCGTGGCCACGTGGCACACACGACGTGTCCTTTGGAGAGGGCACGCTCGCGTTCGCTGCTCTCTCTGCTGAAAAGGAATGGCCCCTCCTCTGTCCTGGAAGCAGGCTGTGTGGGGTGTGCTGTGTATAAACCTCCGTTTGCACAAGAAGTTAGTGTGAAAGACGCCAGCTGGCCCCCGGTGCCACTTTTAGCAGGGGTGGGGAGCTGAGTGGCGGGGGTACAAAGGCAGGGCCGCCTAGTCTGATCAAGAGTTTCTCCGCTGTGGGGAGCCGCCATCCATGACTGCTGCTACCCTGGCTCGGGCAGAAATCTCCCGAGACGTGCCCCCGGAGCTCCCAGTCAGAAAGCATCGCTCCTCTGTGTGCAGCTGAAGTGAAACTCATGGTGACACACAGGCCGTTACTCTTCTCCTAATTCCTTTCCTTGCAAAAAATGTCAAACGTGTGATAGAAATGGTAGCTTCTGCTCGGACCCATGTACTGGCACAGGGGAGAGGGGCGTGCAAAGGAGAGGCGTTTGCACACACACATCTGAGGAATGAGAGGAGAGGTGTGGGCACACACATCTGAGGAATGGAGTGTCCCTTTCACGCCCACTGAGCCTCACCCACCGGCTGCCGTCCTGACCTGCCTCACACCTTGCACATCTCCGTCTGAGCGAATGAACCCGCTGCAGGGAGCGCCTGCTTAGCCAGCCAAGCAGCTCCTTTCCTTAACTGCCCCACCTCAGGCTTTGGGGCAAACACCAGCCCAGAACAGGCACCAGTTCGCTCCCTTCCCCGCGGCCACCAAGTGGGCCTGCCCAGCTGGGACTAACCCCCTCAGCCGTGGCTGAGTCGTATGTTACTTGGGCGAACAAGAGTGCCCACGGTTTCAGCTGCATTGCATTTCGGTCTTTCTGCCCTGCCTTCCTCACACCCTCCTCCTGGGCCCCCTAACCATTTATAGCAAAAGGACGGCTCTTCTCTCAGCCCACGCCTGCAGGCCCTGCTCAGAAAAGACCCTCCTCAGACATTGGGAGAGAAACACACACTCACACACACACAAACACACATACACTCACACATTCATGCACACATAAGCACTCATGACACTCGCATACACATGCTGAAGCACACTCATGCACATGCACACACATGCACACTCACATTCACATGTACGTGTACAGACACACATGCATACACGCGTGCACACATTCACACACTCTCTCCCTGGACTGGGGCAAGCCCCGCCCTGCAGCACGGCCAGCTGCCATCCGATGCCACCCCTCCCGCTCTGCGGGCTTCCTGTGAGGGGCTGCTGGAGGCTGCGGCCTGGGGCCGGAGGCTGTTACCTGGGGCCAGGAAAGGGACACGGTGTGCGCAGCGTTACCGCGGGCGTCCTGTTCCAACTGCCTTGTGTCTTAACAACAAAGCCCCCGTGAAACTCAATAAAATTACCAATTTCACAGTTGATTTTCCTCCCGCTCTGCTCGGCAGCCTCCCGCTCCTGGCCTGCCTCCACGCACGGCAGGGGACGGTGTTGGACCAAACCAACAGCAGGGTGCTGCACAGGGGCTCCATCTGAGCCAGGCTGGTCTTCCTCCTCACGAATGGCTCCAGCACCTTCCATGCTGCGGGGCCATCTCTGCCCTGGAAAACCCGCTGTCGGTTCATTAGCACGGAAGGAAGGCTGCTGCCTGCACGGTCCACCGGGCGGCCGGTTCTCTCTGATTCGGGCCACGCTCGCCTGGCACCGGACACATGCGGCTCCATTTCGCCTCTCGGACTGCGCGGTGTTTTCTCCTCTGATAGTATCCACTGTGCTGACTTTAGTGATTTAAAATCAATCGGAGCCATGTGACCTGTTACATAAACCTCGGCTGGTTGCTTAGAAGCAGGCATTCTAGACCTAACTCCGCTCCTAACGAGCTGTGTGATCCTGAATTCCAGTCGCTCCTGTTTCTGTTTCTTTCCTAATAAAATAAATAAATAAAATTGAGAAGGGGCGACTGAGAAAACTTGGTACAAGTGCCGCCGTTTTCGTTTTTGGATTAGTAGTTAGAATAAGTAGTGGATCTGTGCGAAGGCTCAGGCGAGCCCAGTCCACCCTGAAGGGCTTGTCAGCTGCACACTGGCCGAGTGACCCCTGCCCGCGGAGGGGTGCCGCCTCAGGCACTGAGCCTGCATGATGTGAACCTACCAGCTCTGTGATGGAAATATTCCAGGCACAGAAGCAGTGAACTTCGTTTCCTTCTAGGAGCCACACCCAACCCTAAGCACCTGTCAGAGTCTGCCTGGGATTTATGATCACAGCCTCTTTGTGCGTCTTCCCTGCATTCTTAGGTCAAATGACAGACCATTCCGATGGCCAGGCTCTATTAAACGTCCATTAAATTTGCATCATACTCTCTGAAAGAGAAAACTTTTTAATCCTCACCCAATGATACGGTTTTTTTTTATTGATTTGAGAGAGAGGCATAGATATGAGAGAGAGAGAGAGAGAGAGAGAGAGAGAGAGAGGGAGAGAGAGAGAGAGATTGTTTGCCAGCTATATGTGCCCTCCCCTGAGATTGAACCCCAGCCTAGGTATGTGCCCTGACTGGGAATCAAACCCGCAACCTTTTTGGTGTATGGGATGATGCTCCAACCAGCTGAGCCACCTGGCCAGGGCTGTAAAAAACATTCTGAACTGTCTTAATGCCCATGAGAAGTTCGTTGAATGGATGACTGGTTTGTGGACTGACTGGGTGAGTGAGTAAAGCTGGAGATGAAATTGACAGTGTTTGTAAGTGTTGTAGGAAGGGGGGGGGGTGATGTATCTGTAGACTCCCACATCGCCATACGTTATACTGTGTTTGAAGTCACACTTTGCATTCATGTCCCTTGTTTATTATTCTTAACTTTAGTTTTTGTCTTTTATTTGATTGAAGCTTATGTTTTGCAGGTCTTCATTTGCAAGGCTTTTAGAATGACAGTTATCCCCCCATACGAGTATAAGGCCTTGGACCTGTCAACTAGAACGTCATGGACCATCTTCCTCCCTGTCCCTGACCTGCAGCTAGCTGTCCTCTCTGTGACGGGAGCATTGGGTCTCAGGTTGCAGCACAGCCGCTGTCTCTTCCTGGTCACCTTCGGAGGAAGGAAAGCTGGTTCAGACGCGACAAAGGGTGGCCTGCATAAGGCTCCTGTCGGGAAAGCTGGTTCCCAGAGATACAGCTTTGGGGACACTGACTCTCCTGCACCCCCTCCCCCCTCCCCCAGGGCTGAAGCTTGGAAACCCGAGGAGGCAGCTCCCGTGTCCCTCCCTGTTAACAAGCGGTTGGGAATTTTGGGAATCAGCCTGCGTGTACATCTTCTGGGCTAGAAATCAGAAAATTCGTGGCAAAGGGGTGGCGTGCGCCGTTCGTCAGAAAATACCGAACACTTCCGATTTTTCGGTGCTTCACCTGCTCTGTGCATCACTCCGCCTGCCCTGTGCGCGTGCGCGTCCCAGCTGGCCTTCCAGGCTGTCACGTCCCGTCCCTGTGCAAGGTCTGCGGGCCGCTCGTGAGGTTCTGTGATTCCTGTGGGTCCGGATCCGCTCACTCCCTTCACCGGGCTTTTACGTAGAATGAAATCAGGTGGTTTACATCTGTCTCCTCCAAAGTGTCATTTGAGACCGTGAGCGGCGGGGAGAATTGGAGAAACGCACCATTTTATTTACAATCAGCCTTTATCCACACAGTATTAGCCATTTCACCACACACCATGAACCTCGAAAGGAGCTGCCAAAACCCATTCCTCGCCATTGTGCCGTAAACGGTGACAGTTGCTTGCTCCAGACCCCACACCAGCTGTCACACTCGCTTTCCAGGAGGTTTTCCATCCACACTTGCCCGCAGCTTCCATGCCTGGGACGGTGTCAGATCCTCGGCATGGAAGGGGAGCACCCAGACAGAGCTCTGTGTGTATGTGTGTCAGGGAGAGAGGGAGAGAATGAATCTGTGTGTGTGTGTCTGTGTAGAAATTAGGTGAGCAGTGGATGGAGGGAGCCGGAGACAAAGGGGTAGGCGCCCTGTGCTGCCTCTGGCGTGGGGTGCCGCTCCGGCTCTCAGAAGGAGCGGATTGCCTGTGACCAGGAGCTATCATGACTGTGACTGCCCCGGGAGGCCCCCTGCCACATCTGTATGAGCCGCTGCATCTGCTTCGGGTAACCTTGTTAGCTCGCCACAGCTGAGCCTCGGGCCTCCGGAGGCATCAGCCGTGTCCCCGGAGAGGCCGGGGCTGCTGCCCCCCCCCACCCCCGCCTGAATTCAGTGTGTGCCCCAAACCTCATGTCAGGACCTGCTCAGTTTTATTGTGAGTTGTCACTCGAGTCACTCGAGCAAAAAACAACACACACACACACCCACGGCCCCTTAGAATTGGCAGCCTCCCCAGATGCCACCTCTAATTCCCATTATGGCATGCGGCTTGTTTGTTGCGCATAAAAAGTGGTGGAAATAGCAAAAGAATTCTCACCTTGGTCTGTGTTTTTCTTCTCACTCTGGGAATATACCGAGTGTTGTAAAAATACACAAAACCGAAGGGATGCGTATGTGTGAGCTTATCTATGGAAATTTTACTTCCAAACCTGACAAGGAGGATAATAAATAAAACCCATCGGAATAGAATGTTGTGATAAGGAAATCGGGGGGGGGGGGCTGTGCATGTGCATGTGGTATGATCTGTGTGTGCACCTGTGAGTGTTGGGGTGTGTGTGTGTGCTGGTGCATGTGACATGGTGTGTGGGTATGTGTGTGTGGTGTGTGTGTGTGTTCATGTGCTGATGCATGTGTGTAAGGGTGCCTATGTACCATATGTGAGCTTTTACTCTTGCAACTGAAGTCTTAAATGGAGCTGTTCCTCCCTTAATTCAAACCGGTCCGTGTGGACCTAGCAGAATGCACAGCACCCGTTCATTCATTCACTCACTCGCCCTCTGGACAGCGGACGGGACAGAGAAGCATTAATTCAACTGGGAATCGATCTCGGTCAACACCCTGCAAGCCAAACCCCAGAGGGCTCTGTGTCTGCCGGTAAGAGGTGCCCCCCGCCCCTCGGAGGGCGAAGCCTGCCGGGCTTCGTGTTCTGAGCTCTGCCCCTCCTGTCGCCCGGCAGCTCCGTGGGCCGAGTAGCCTTTGTGTCCACCAGAGCCCGCCTGGACCCGTCAGGGTCCCTGAGGGGCACCGTCTGGTGTTCTCTGCACCCCCACTCCCACCGCTCATGTCCCTGGGAATTTCCTCACGCGTTTCCGATCGAGTTACACCTGGCAGCGCTTCCTTTGCTTTGCCGATGCGTGTTCTCTTCTCTGTAGAAATCCGTCGCGCTGCGCATTTTCCTACGTCACCCCATTTACTCCTCCAGGGTCACCCGGAGACACCACTGCCTGGGCGCTCAGCAAGGGGCTGGGGGCGGCCAGGGCGCCTCGCCCCTCGTCCAGAGCTGGCCCGGCCGGGGTGCGTGCGGAACAGCTAGTGCTTTAGGCCGCTGTCCCCTTCAGTCCGGTCCCGTCCGCAGTGCTCTCCCTCCAGGTAAACGCCAGGTGGGCCCAGCCACCGGCAGCATCGGCGCACCCCAAGCTCGAGTCCGTCCCCTGGCTGTCCACAGGCGGGAGAGTTACTGAGGCACAGCCCTGCGTGGTCTGTTTTATTCTGTGGCTGCTTTCCTTAGTCAGCGCCAGTCATGTGACTGCCGTGCACATCCCTCCTTCAGGCCTTCCTGGTGCGAACGGGAGAGCGCTGCCCGTCCCCATTAGATCACGCTGCTCTCCCCCTGCCCCTGAGAGGCCTGGCCTCAGGGTCTCTCCCAGTTTGGGGCAGCAGAACAGGCACATGTACTCTGAGGAAAATGTAAACTGTCATGGCCCGGCCCGTGTGGCTCAGTGGTTGAGCATCGACCTATGAACCAGGAGCTCACGATTCAGTTCCCCATCAGGGCACACACCTTGGTTTCGGGCTTGATCCCCAGTGGGGGGCATGCAGGAGGCAGCCAATCCATGGTTCTCTCTCATCATCAATGTTTCTCTCTCTCCCGCTCCCTTCCTCTCTGAAACCAATAGAAATGCTTTTTAAAAACTGTCCTGGAAGAGGCTGTTTAGCTCACTCTGTAGAAGAAGCGTCCCTCCGTCACCTGGAGCCCCCAGCGGCCCCCGCAGCCGCATCGACCTCTGGGCGTGCAGGGGGTGAGCGGGCGGCCGGGCGGGCAGACCCCCGCCCCCACCTTCTCACCGTCTCCTGGGTGTTGGCTGAGTCGCAGGGGATGTTCTCTCCTATTTTTCTGTTTGGCATTTTCTTCTCAACTTGCCTCATTTCTGTTCCTGTGTTGTTTTTTAGCCTCGTAAGTTGTTTTCACGGAGTTTCCATTTTGATGTTTTAGTGAGTTCATACATGATAATGTTTCCTTTTCCTCAGAAGATTTGTTTCCTAATAATCATGGAGTAAAGATATAGAAAAGCTATTCTGATTTTTTCTTTGAATAATCTGTATCTTTTTGCTGATTATTGCCAATTTAAAAAATGCAGTCAAGTATAAAGAAAAATGAATTATTGCAGTCCCAACTCTAAGAGCCAAATGGCGACATCTCGGTATACATTCTGCAGGTGTTCTTCGGCGTGGTTTCCACACATGCACATGTACTTTACACATGCATGTGACCTGACTGCAATACGGTTCAGTGTTCTCTGCTTGTCTTCATAACAGGGAATGCACACGTCCACCTGCCACCAAGTCTTCTTCAAAGATAGCAGATGTGTGACTAACACTGAACGAGTGCTGCTTGTTTGTCAGTGCTGTTCTAGACACACAGTCGTTCGTGCAGCTGCACTGCACCCGTCTGTGAGAGGGTATTCCTCCTCCTGCTTTATGTCTGGGGAAACTGAGGCACTGACGAATGCACTGACTCGCCGGGCCACAGAGCGGGGCTTGCAAGGGCAGTGTGAGGCGCACGGCCCGCTCGCGGCCACAGAAGGCTCTCCTGCCGAGCTCCCCGTGCGGTGCTGACGCCCGAGACACGCAGCAAAGGCTGGAATGGCCATTTTACGTGGCTACCGACGGGCTGTCGTCCAAACAGCCCTGCAGTGGACATTCTCCTCCCAAACCCGTGGTTCCCTCAGTGACCTCCTCAGGATGAGTTCTTAGGAGAGCAAAGGATGAGAAATGTTTTATAAGTACATTTTTATTGATTTCAGAGAGGAAGGAAGAGGGAGAGAGAAATAGAAACAGCCATGATGAGAGAGAATCATCGATTGGCTGCCCCCTGCACGCCCCACACTGGGGATGGAGCCCACAACCCGGGCATGTGCCCTGACGGGAATCGAACCATGACCTCCTGGTTCATAGATCAATATTCAACCAACTGAACTGCACAGTCCGGGCACGTGAAGCCTGTGTGTTTACACTGTGCTGTACACAGAGGGCACCAGCTGTGCCGAAGCACAGTGCAGCAGTCAGCAGGTGGAGCACACCCGCTCGCCTGAAGGGCGGACACAGACATGCAAGATGTAAGCCACGACCTACTGGACTGAGCAGGCCCGTCCTTCCTCTTGGCTCCTTAGACTTAGCTGGCTTCCTGTGTGTGGTGTGCACACGTGTGGATTTGTGCCTCTGCTGTAAGACCTAAAGGAACATGAGGACACATCGCTCTTAAATGGAGAATGTGGACATGCAGACTTTCACGCATGGAATCCCCACGCAGAGCACACAGACGTGACGGAAGGACCGTGGCCCTGGATATCGATGGGAACCGACTGTCCGTCTGCTCTGCCGTTCTAACTGAAACGCTGAGCTAGTCCCTGGCTTCTTACTTGCCAACAGGGTTTTGGTACTAGACACTCCGTAAGGGGTTCCTCGGGTTCATCGTCTCTGTGCTTACCCAGAAGTACATGGCATCGTTCCTCTGAAATGGACGTTCCTGTCTCACGCTCCCGTACCGGCCCCCTGACCCCCCTGTGATCCTCTTTGGGTCATTTACAAGTGGTTTCATGTGGGTAAATACTGTTACCTCCACTGTTCCGTTAAATTTCAGAGTATCAGAGAGCAGATAAAACTCTTCCTTCTCCCGCTACGTGGGGTGACGTTGATACCCTAGTTTATAATAGAACGTGCCCATTGATTGATTGACTGATCCATCGACGGGCTAACACTCCTGAAGCCCACCTTGAACCTTACGTCCACGTCCACCTTCGGCCTCTTAGAACCTCACCCTTTCCTTGGCATCGAGTCACATCAGGATTCGGTGTGTCATCGCCTCTCTGGCTGTCTCTTGGGAAAACCCTGGGCCTACCTTCCATGTCAGCTGCTTAATCCCGGCAGTAACTCATGGAGAAACTCGGGCCGTGTCCACAGCAGCCATTTCTGAACTTGTGCAGAGATGAGCAGCCTCCGGCCACAGCCTGCTTCTGGTTCAGTCATTGCTTTAAGAGTTGTAGAAATACAGCCTTTGCAGGAAAAGGTCGTTTTACTTGCAGACTTTCCTAAACGGCTTGAACCAAAAGGAAGCCAAGGATTGCTGCAATCGAGGACTCCCCCTTCCCTCCGGGAAGGCCTGGTAGGGCCGGGCGAGCCACATCTGGGAGACGCTCGCTGTTTTGCCAGGACAACAGACCGGCACTAGGCGTTTGCTCTTTGTTTCCTCCATCTCCTCCCTGTTGCTAAGACTCCCCTCGCTGCCCAGCCCTGGTTCCCTGGCCCCGCTGCCTTGGGGCTGGGGAGGCTGCAGCTGTGCTTGTTCTGTGGCTGCTGGGGGGTTGGGGCGGTCACTCCCGGGGGGGCAGAGCAGAGCGGGTGACGGGACGCGGGGAGCGCACGGTCCTGCGAGAGCCTCCGGGTGCCAGACAGCCCAGCTGCCTGCGGGGAGGCTGCGCCCCTGTGTGAAGCGCGTCAGCTGGTGCGTGGGAAGCGCGATCCCCAAGGTGCCGGGGACTCTGTGGAGACGTCGCCCGCACTTTCCCGGCGCCATCAGGTTCACACCAGGAGGGTTTGATCCAGAGTCCTCCCCGAGTGGGACCATGCAGTGCTGCAGGACGTGGTCGGACCCCCAGGGCCTGTGAAAGCTCAGGCTGTAAACCCACGGGGAGAGCCACAGGCGCCCATTCCAACCCGAGCCGGCTGCCGGGCTCCGGCTCACCGGGCAGGGCACAAGGGGAAGGGCGAGCGGGCAGCTCCCCGGCCTCACAGGTCAGGCCTGCGGGTTTTCAGGGACGGGGTAGGCAGACTTGTCAGAGGACGGCGGCAACATGACTTGCATCTGCCTGACCAAGTGAACTACCTAAGATGTGAGGGTGGGTTACGTGGCCGTGACCGTTCCCCCGTCAGCAGTTAGGACGGACTTAGTAATAGCACCCCACGGACCAAGATGTGCTTGCTACTGAACATCATCATCAGCACCTTTTTTAAAAGGTCACGTTTAAAATGTAAGGAAGCTTCTCTGGTCTTAACTGACCGCTTTACCATTTGTAGGTTTTGTTTTTTTGTGTGGCATTTTAAAGTTTAAATTTAATTTTTTTAATTTATCTTTATTGTTGAAAGTATTACAAATGTCCACCCCCCCCCCAACTCCCTAGAAGCTCACCACCCTATTATCTGGGTCCACCCATAGGTTATGCATATGTGCATATACGTTCTTTGGTTAATCTCTTCCTACCCATCTCTCCCCTGCCCTCTGAGATTCTCATTTCTGTTATAAGACACATACCTACCCATTTTTCAATGTTTGCAGGTATTTTGGTCAGATTTCATTGAGACTAATTTTCATATAGTTGTCCCAGAGACCCTGTTCATTTTAAGCTTATTTTCACAAATTACTGATATAGTCAAGGGCCACATGTAAAAGTAGAAAAAGAGTTTGAATTCTACTCATGAAGTGCAATCTGTAGCAGACCTTGGACCTATGTGCAAACTTCGGGTGAATTGAGGCGCAGAGCGTGAAGGGCATCCTTCACATGCCACAGTGCAAGAAAATCAGCTTCCAAGCTACATTAGTATCAGATTTAAACTTTTTTAAAGTTAAATCAATCTCTCTCTCTCTCTCTCTCTCTCTCTCACACACACACACACACACACACACACACACAGGAGAAGTGCCTGGTAACTGGTCAGGTGCTTGGGGAGAGGCAGTGAGTTCGGGGCAGCCCTAGAGAGCAGCTCTCCACGCTCCTTTGAAGGGCACTAATAAATGCCTAAACCTAGGGCTCTGTGATCCTGCATGTGGCCAGTGCTTTAAAGATGTGTGGGAAGACTCCACAGCTGTTTTAAGTTCCATAAAAACCGTGCTTCTGAGTCTTGATTCTTTAACACTCTGGGAGGTCTCCAGAGGCAGCATGTCAGCGTCCACTCTCCTGTAAGAAGTAATCGTAGAACCAGCATCAAGAATGCAAGATGTGGTGACCGTTATCTCGCAAGCAAGGACCTGCTTCGTCTTTTGTTTAGAACAATCTCCTTTTGTTTGTCCACCTCGAGTCCCAGTCCTCTAACTGCGCCTGACAGCCATAGCTTGGGATGGGGGAGGGCTCTAGAATGTAAACCTACATCCTGGACTGGTTTAGTGTCTGTGTACAAGGAAGCCAGCCCAGATCGTTTGACTAGTTGACTTCTCTGAACAGAAAGCTCTGACTAACTCACACCTGCCTATCTTCACTCTCCCACCCCTGCGCTCACCACGCCCTGAGGCTGTACGGCCGGCCAGAGGGAACGTTGGAAGAACCTATAAGAGTCTAGTCCCGCCTGTGGCTCAACACCTAAGGACTCTGTTCCCCAAAGAGCCTGGTCCGAGCCCCTCAGTCATTCACTTACTTTCTCAGAAAAGTGAGGAGAGCACTGGGTAAGTGGGATACCAAACACATGGAGTTCAAAGCTCAGTAAAATACTACCTTTCCTCAAGGTAACGGTAATGATGTCAGTGTCAGTAATTGAAATGCACTAATCACAGGTTTCAGGAAAGACAGAGGTGTGCTGCGCAGACATGCCTGCGAGGGGCAAGGACGGCTTTCTGCAGAAGACGGGACGTCCCGTCTGAGCAGCCCCCGCGTGGTAGCACCAGTCTCCCAGGAAGGCCGGGGGAGCGCGAGGCGGGCAGAGCGTGTGTAAAGACGGAGGGAGGGCCTCGGCCGTCAGCACCTGTTTCTGGGCAGGGAGGCGCGTGCTCTCCTGAGGCCGGTGGGGGGGTGCCTGCAGATTTGAACCCAGGAGCAGCACAGGAGGACCCCGAGCTGGCTGCAGACTGGGACGAGGCGTGAGAGACCGCGTGCAGGGAAGTGTAAATAGCCCGAGAGACTTCGATGGGCCACAAGTAAGACTGTGGCTGTGGAGGTGGGAGCAGTGGAGCTCGGAATCTTTAGGAATCAGGACTCTGGATATGGGGGTGAAAGAGGAAGGAGCCCCAGGTTGCTGCAGCCTGTCCCCGAAGCCCCTTCCACCAGTCCCCGTGGAAAAAAACAAAGTCTCCCACCACCACGTCCTCATCCTTTTCCCTGCAGGCGCCATGCCTCTTCCTGACTCCCCTCCAAGGTCAACATCCTCTAGTTCCTGCAGACTCCTCTCGTGTCATGGTTTCCACACCCTCGGCACCTCTCCTCTGAGACCGTGCTCTTTGGTTCATTCTCTGGTCTGCACCAGCGGCTCTGTCACCAGTTGGGGATGCAAAGCTATGCTGGGTGCGTCTCCGATTGCTCAGGTCAGTAGGTAAAGGCGAGAAATCAGTAATCACACGCTCACTGTTACCAGCGTTGTCAGGGACGTGTCTGTAGAGGAGCGGTTCTCAGCATTTCCTCTGCCCGGAACAGAGCTGAGACCTGTGACTCACTATCAGTTACCGTGGCCCACCCAGGGGCACCCGTCTTCTGGGCACCACGGGCTCCTCACAAAGGATCCCTCCCCGTAGAGGTGAGCACCCAGGGCAGGCCTGTCTTCCCTCTGCCTCCGTGGGAATCGGTCAGGGCAGGATTGCAGCGGGAATGACACAGGGAAGGTACAGCGTTCTCGGTGGGAAGGGCACTCCGTGGGGATGCAGACAGTGATGTGTACGTGGAACATGGGGGCGGGGGCATGCTGAGGGACGTACCAAGCCTAGTCCTTCCACCCATCTCAGCCCTCGGTCTGGTATAAACATCAGGCAACATAGAAGCCTATATTAACCAAAAATGGTGGACTTCCTGTGATAAAATGATCGCCTTCCTGATGTTCTACAATGATAGTTGCCAGTTAGGAAAGAGGATGCACCTTCTCTTCACTTGCCTTCTGCTTATGAAAGGGGATTTGCGCGTTTTGCCATTTAATCCTCGCGGTGATTCTGTGAGAAAGATCCCGCTGCTCTGCACCCAGGGCTTGAAAGACCTTCCTCTCCGGCAGGCCCAGCCATCACCCCTGAGGTTCCGTAGCAGCCCCAGTCCGCCCCTTCCGGCTCCGAGAGGTCTCCCGCTCCTTCAGGTCCGGCAGCCCTGTGCACGCACGCCCATGCCTGTTCACCTGCCCCCGGGGCGGTGGCGTAGACTGCACGGGCCACAGGGCACTTCCCCCTTAGGGTGCCCAGGGCTTCGATGGCTGGTGAAGAAAGAGAGAGTTCCTTCAGGTTAGGAAGATGGAACAGACGCAGTGTTTGATGCTTTGGCATCGTTTATGCCAGCACACTGGGAAGGGGCGGAGCAGAAGCTACTGTTTACATAAATAATATATTTGTTGCTTTATTTATAGCATTGAGCTCTTAGATTTATTGAGGGATGGAGTCGTGAGTGTAACTTTTCTCATCTGTGATGTTAAACATTAAAATACTGTGTCAATATCAATAAAATATATTTTAAAATACTGTGTCATCTCAGACTTTCCTTGAGCCCTAGTTTATGACAAAGTGAAAATACTTTTTAATTCATGTGTTCTTAAAATGAGTCCTTCTCTGACCACGGGCAGGCCCACAGGGTCGGGGGGGAAAACCTGAATGCTTTCTGAAGGGAGTTTTAATTTCTCCTAAAGACCTTCCCAGCGACCTGTTTCCAGAATATTTTGATTTGATAGGAAATAGGAAGGAAAGGGTGGAGAGGAAGAGGCGGGAGGGAGGGAAAAGAATAGAAAAGAAATTGCTTTTCTTTGGGAGACCCATAGACCTCAGTGGACATGAAACAGACGGCAGCCATGAGTGAACTGTGATCAGAAACCCCGCGCTTTCCCAGCTCCAGGCCCGGAACACCAGCCTGCCTCCCCCCCCCCCCCCCCCCCCCGGGCTCCGTCAGGATAGCTGAGCAGGGCGTACGTAAGTCCTGTGCACATAATTACGCTGGGTCCGTGTGAGCCGCACTCGCGGACATGCCCGCCTAATTGAATCGAGCGTTTAATCCCAGGATTCATTATCTATTTCCCTATCGAAGGCTTTTCCCCGTTTATATTTAGCACCCAGCTGTCCCCTCCTCCAAATGGTCAACTGCAGGCCCGTAAAAGCCTGCCAGTGGCCTCCAGCCCTCGCGCTGCAGCAGTTTTCTCAGTTGGTGTGGCCCTGCCTGGGGCCTGGATGGTCAGAGAGAGGAGAGAGGCTGCCCGGAGGGGGCAGGCCCCGCCCGCCCTGCTGGCGGCCAGGTGGAGCCGCCGGAGGGGCCGCTGCGTCTGTGGTCCTCGTGGACTGAAGCCACGGGAAGATCGGTTACATGCTTGCTGGAAGTTATTGATAGAGAAGTTCTTTCTGCGCGGAAGATTACAAACAGAGTGTTTATCTGAAGATGGATTTGTTTTAATTTGGCATTGATGTATTTGATACCTGGTAGGATCAAACAAAACAGAATCAAAGGCAGAAGTACAAGCAGCCTGCCTCTCCGAGTGCGGGCCTCGGTTACAGACATAAAATCTCGGGACTGGAGCGCTCAAATTTATTTGTACTGATGTTTGTTTAAAGATCAATATTAAATAAATTGGTCTGGAAGCTGTAGTCATAAAGCAGCTGTCGAACTAATGTAATCCCACAATGCCATTTTGTCTGCTGCTCGAAACCTGGTTAGCTGTGTACTTCTAATAACTGTGTGGAAATCCATTGGAAATGAAAATAGCTGAACTGGATTTTCTGAGCTTGGACTAGATTTCAGTGGAATGGGATGGGAATCTGTGTATTTGTACGTGATCCCTCTCAGGGTGATAATTGGTTTTTATGGCCAAGTATCCAGAGTTCATATATCCTAAAACCTTATACAATATATAAAAACGCCTCTTAAGACTCTGTTGTTACACCTTAGTATAAAAGACACATCTCAAGACCGTGTTTTCGCTTGTTTTGTTAATTGTTGATGTTACTGCTGTTTTGCTTGCTGTTGGCATTGGCTGGTTGGGTGTCTTTGATGGGTGTCTTTGCAGTGGTTTTGTTAACTGGCCCTGGTATGTACTGGTGCCTTTACCAGCCTCCAATTCCAGGATTGCCCTGCCCTGGAACCCGTGAAGATTCAGGAGGAGAAAGCCTGAGCAGAGGGAATTGTGGTTGGAATCCTCTACCTATGATGCCGTGTAGTCTTACTCCCACTGTCCAGGTCACAGTTTTCAACCAGTTTAGTTTTGTTTTTTACTTACAAACACACCAGATGTGTCCGCTGCTATCAGACCAGAGCATAGAATCTGGTTGTGAGCTGGGACAAGGCCTAGAGCAGAGAGAGGATCACAACACAGTGCCACACGGATTAAAGTTACGAGAGAGGCACTTGTAGGGACACTGGTGAACTGGACTCTGAGTCCACGGAGGTGCACTCCCTTTGATAGCACAGGCTGCAGGGGCTGCAGGGGCCGTGGGCGGGCCTGGGCCTGGAGCCGGACTGTGTGGATGTGGGGAGGGAGATCGGAGGACGTGGCACGACTTCTTGAGCTCCTCGGGGCCTTAGCTACAGTAAGCTGGCCAAGGGGCAAGGGTTCTAAAAGTGGAAGTTGTTCTAAAAGGGTGTTTGTTATAAACCCAGATGATGGAGTGATTGTCTTTTTTCTAGAGAAACCAAAATCATGGCATGAAATATCCCCCCATTTCATATCTCTCTCTCTCCTGCCCAGTTTCCTCTGGCGCTCCCTCCGTGTTCTTTATATCTAAACACTGTTTGCATCTCCTGGCCCCAAAGGACACCTAAGAAGGGCCTTTTCATAAATGACTCCGCTGGCGGTTGTGAGACTAAGGAACGCTTTGTGATGTCCTAAAATGGCTAACGACTCCTCCGTGCTGGGAGGGCTGGGGGGCATGGCGGGAAACGGGTGCTGGAAGCAGGTGAAGGGTGTGAATCCAGCCCCCTCCACTCGCTGGCTGTGTGACTGGGCGAGCGACTGACCCTTCCAAAGACTCGTCTCTTCATCGTAAAATGGGGACAATAGTGGTAGCCGGTCAGTAGGGTTACTTTAAGGGGCGGGGAGCAATTTACCACCATAACTCGTGCCCACTGAAGGCTTCATAAATAATAACTCTTGTGATTGTCTTCCTTTCTGACTGTGTCCATGTTGTCATGCCTTAAGGGTCAGAAGCAGTTCATTTCCACCCCCTCCTTCTGCCCATGGCAGCAGGTGCTGCGTGCCCTGGACAGTGTTCAGAGCTCTGCGGAGTCTCGGGAGCTCGAGCATTAGCAGGGAACGGAACAGACCAGGTTATTAATTTGGAAAAAATAAATCAAACCTGAGGGGAAGCAGGAATTCACAATGCTCTTCGTGTTTCTGGAAGTTCTGAGAGCGCATTTGAAATCCCTGTAACGTAGGCAAGCATTGTCTCTTTAACTTTTTAAATTTTATTTTATTATTATTTCTTTAATATCTTTTTTCATTTATTTCAGAGAGGGAGAGACAGAAACCTCAATGATGAGAGAGAATCATGCATCTGCTGCCTCCTGCACGCTTACACTGGGCATGTGCCCTGACCAGGAATTGAACCGTGACCTCCTGGTTCCTAGGTGGATGCTCAACCACTGAGCCACGCCTGCCGGGCTCTTCTGAACTCTTCACCAGGAAACTTAAAAGTTAAACCAGGAAATTCTTCAATGTTTTGCCCCTTCTCCAAAAGAAGCAGTGGCGCCCCACAGTGGGAAGTCAGAGCTGTCTTCAGGGCCTTTGTGCTCACGAGTGCGTGGCTCAGGCTCAGGTGGAGGGGACCTGCCTGTAGGCTCTCCTGTGCTGGACTGTGGGGGAGGTCCCCGACGGCCGGGCAGCCAGCAGCCTGCATGGGGCCTGGCTCCCGTGTGGTCACCTACAGAGGAGGGAGCGCTCTGCTCCCGCGGCGGGGTAACGGGGTTTTGTGTGACAGGAACGGGCTTGGCCCGCCGTGGGGTGTCCTGGGCAGTGTGCTGGACCTAGACCGCTGGCCTGTACCTCCAGGAGGATTCGGAAGGCACTCCTCCCCGTTCCCTTGCTCACCAGAGGCTGCCTTGGAAACCCGAGGTGTTTTCCTCTGAGCAGCTTCACTGCCCACCCCCTCGCCTCCACGTCAGGGTCTCCTCCACGTCAGGGTCGCCTCCATGTCAGGGTCTCCGCGTGGCCTCCTTTGGCCTGGCTGTTTTCCCTCGCAGCCCGCATCTCTGACGGCTGCTCCTGTCGCCGGGACGTTTCAGCATCCAGAAGCGATGTTCGGTGGCATCTTGATTTCACATCTTTCAAGAGCCATCGGTGTGTATCCAGTTTATCTATTTCTCCTTTCCTTAATAAAGATGTAAACCTTAAAATCGGGGCTGATTGTGCTGAATTATTACTGGAAGATAGATTCATCAGACCTCCCAGCTGTAGGAGCCGGGCTTCCTAATGAAGTTCCCCATCAGAGAGAGGCCTGATTCTGATTTGGCGTAGGTAATGAACTTGTCCTCTCCCGGTGTGAGGAGCGGCATGGGGCGCCGGAGAGGCGCGGGGAGTGCGCTCGCAGGAGCATTATGCAGAATGTCTTTTGTCTCCTTTTGCTGGGACATATTAAATTTTCAATGTGGTCTCTGTAACATAAAATTATGATAATGGCTTTCGGCCCACTGCGAAGGCAGCTTGCTGGTCCTGCGCCTGTGTGTCTGGCTCCAGCACCGGGGTACACTGTGGGAGTTGCCTTTTCTATTAACAAACCTCTAGATACCTAATGATGAATTTTCTTTCACCAAATGTTCTCCTTTTGTCTAAAATACAAGCATTTTCTAAATTGCTTTTGAGAAAAACAAGAGAGGCAGAGAGGTCGCGGTACTGACAAGGGAGACTGAAACAAAGCGAGGGTCTCCCTCAGCATCCCGGCGTAATCATGGGCCAGCCGCAAGCTGCCCGCGTCCTGGTGAACAGACTTACCATCTTGTTGGTGTGACCGATGGCGGCGTTTAGCGAGAGGACAGAGTGAGCAGTTGCCTCATGAAATGTGTGTTCCTTCCAGTCCTGTGACTGTGATGGTTGACTTCCTTACAGGCAGTTGTAGCGACTCCAATATCTGCTGGTCCTTCCCGTGGGGGCCAGAATGTTTCTTCTTTTCCTCTAGAAGATTTTTAAGTAATAGAAATGTATAAAATAATAGAACTTTATTTTTTTTCTTATTTAGCATATTGACAGAAAATATCTTAAAGCTTTGGGAAGAATTTCACCTGCCTTATATTTCACGTTACTGGTAATTTAAAACGAGGGTACTTCAGAAAAACGAAGGTCGCTTTTGAGCTTGTCTCCGCTGGTGGCTGTGAAACGGCACCAGCCTGCTCCCGTCACCCCGGAGCCGGGTCTCCATTCTCCTCGGGGCCGGTTTACGAGATGCACGGGAAAATGCATCTCGTCACGTTCTGATCGCATGCTTGAGTTTTCATCTCTTTATTCCTGAAGGCAGAAATGCCTTCCTGAAGCACAGGACTCTGGCTCCTTGGTCATTACACCCCCTCGTCTTTATTACCAGCTCAACGTGAGGACACGTATTCATTTAAGACGTCATAGTTATAGGGGAATTGCCGCTAGTATGGTGTCAGAAAGCAGGAAAAGCAGCGGTGGGGAAATCCACTCTCAGTGCCACGTGGGAAATGCGTGCAGAAAGCACGACGTGGAGGACGTGTTGGCACGGACTGTGTCATTGCAGTTTTGTGAGAGCGCAGTGCTTAGTAAGGCCCTGGTCCTCGAAGGCCCCCTCGTGTTGGGACAGGCAGCACCCAGGGCTGACAGCGGCGTGGACATGTCCAGCAGGTGTGCCGTGTGTTTGCAGGCGGACAGTACCTTTGGACCTGCACTGCCCTCCGTGATTTGAGTAGATGATTAGAGTTGCGTCTGAACGCCCCTGAAGGACGCCCGTCGGTGGGACGGAGCTCAGGAAGGCACCGCTCCTGGTGTTGTGTGGGACCAGTCGGAGCTGGTGCGGAGGCGCCGGCCCCTTCGCTCCGCTGTTCTGTGGAAGGAGGGCTGCTGCCCAGCGTCTGCGGACCCTGGACGGCAGCCCGCCCCGGGGGCTAACAGGAGGGCGGTTTTGTGTCAGGCCGCCTCCGCTCTGTCCCTCTGGGCCTTGCTGTCTGAGACGCAGAAGCCACATCTGCCCCATGAAGGGCCTGCCCTCCTGGTCCGAGAAGCAGAACCCAGACCCACTGGCGCAGGCAGAGAGGAGGCCCGGGTGCGAGGGAGGGTGTGCCAGTTACCAGCCGTGCCCCCAGGAAGGCTGCCGCGCCCAGGCCAGCGAAAAGGGCCTTACTCCAAGGTTTTCCTTGGGGTGAGAAGTCTTTCCTGAATTTGGCTTCCTCTTTTTTATTGTTGTTATTAATTCAGAAGTGGGCAGTGACCTGTGTGAGGGGCCCAGCCTGGGTGGGTGAGAGGACTGGGCGGGAGGGACGAGGAAATTCGGGCGGTGGAGTGGGACGGTGTCAGTCTGGTTTATTTGACGGAGTGCTTGCCTGGGTGACTGCTCTGCTCCTGCAGCCAAAAAAAGGAAGAAAAAGGAAAGAGAGGGTCTTTGTGGTTCACGTTCATTCCTCCGTACGTCTTGGCCATGGGTGGGAGGTGGTGGAGAGCCCGTCAGGAAAAGCCCTTAGTGTTCTAGCAGCACGTGGTGATACGAGCAGAAGGGCCACCCTGGGCAGCGTGTTCCGTGTTTGCCCTCCGTGCCGTGTCTGTTATCAGCTCCAGCAGACGGCACAGCGGGGCGAGCGCTTCCTCGCACGCGGGACGGAGGTCAGCCGGCCGCTGGCGTCGGCCGTTGTCTTGGAGAGGGTCAGCCTGTGATGGGAACCCGCCCTTTTATTGACACTCACGGGAGCTTGTTGCCGAGAAACCTGGGAACACAGTCATCACTCCCAGATAACGAGGGACGAGGACGGGGAGGGCGGCTTTAAATTAACTGCCCCAGACTCCGGACCACAAAGGCTCTCGGGGAGCAGCCCAGGGACCGACAGGTGACCTGCCAGCGCCCAGCCTCGCAGGCCCCGGTAAATGCAGCCGAGGGGCACACGATGGGTCGGTCCTGCCAGAGGGCGGTGAGGCATTTGCTCCATCGTCCTGCCAGACAGAAGCTTTCCTTCCGTCTGAGATTGGGGGGAAGGGGGGGGATGGGGCAGAATTCCCCTTTCTTTGCCCGAAGAAGGACGCCCCCAGACCTCCTCACTCGCAGGGAACAGTTCCTGGCCCACGGCCCCCTAAGCCAGGGCGCTGCGCTGCCACCAGGCCCTGCCTTCTCCCCAGGGCCTGGGCCTGGCCAGCACCCTAGGCCTTTTGTGCTCTTCACACGTGTACACGCCTGTTCCTAAAACTCTGTGACACAAACATATAATTTCTCAATCACTGGCCAGAGGGTGCTGAGCAAGGAATTGTTCCATCCCAGTCAAAACGGGCGAGGAGCTGGGCGGCCCTCAGGGCGAGGGCTGGTGCTTGCCGGAGCCGGAATGACATTGCTGGGGCCTCTCCCGCTCCAGCTTCCCGCTCCCTCCCTCCCTCCCTCGGGCCGGACGTGCTCCCGCGAGGAGTGGTGGAGGCCAAGTCCAGCTTGCGGTCCGAGGAGAGGACGGAGCGGCGAGACCAGGCCTTGGCGTCTGACGGCGCTATCTCTCCGTGTGCACGCCGGTCTCTGCTCCTCCCCGGCCCCCCTGCGCGTGGCCACGGAGACGCACGGGCTCTGCCGCGGCCAGCCGTGTGTGCCCCGGCCGGGCAGGGCGTGGGCCTCCGGCCGCACCAGGGCTCCGTGGGTTCCGTGGGCCCCGTGGTCCAGGAGCCGCCGTCCTCACCCCAGCCGCGGGCCTCCGCCCCCCGCCCCCGTGCTGGGAGCGTCGCCCGTGTGTCCCGGCTCTGTGCCTCTCCCAGACGGTGCCACGGAGCCGGCGCCGGGGGCTGTGCTGACTGGCACGGTTCCCGCGCTCGTGTGTGAACAAAGCCCGCGGTGTCAGTTTTAACAGTTTTAGCTGAAGTCCCCAGGCGCTCTTAACAAACGCAGAAACCTCTGCCACGTCTTACCTGACAGGTTCCCGCGTCCTTGCTCGCCTAGAATAAATGTCATCCCCCATCAGAAAGTTCTCCTTTCCTCTGACAATATAATTTGCTACTTTGTTCTGCTTTATCGCTTTCGTTGGCAAAGCCGTCTTCCCGAGTGATGTTCCCGCTTCGTGCTGGCTGCCGCCCCTGTTCCTTGAGTGTCGGGTGGGATCCGAAAGGGAGACGGGGAGAGACTGTCTTCCATTCTGTCCGGGACAGACGGAAATTGGGAGGTTAGGATTTGATGGAGCAAATACGATGTCAGTCAGGAGCTGCCGCCACGGTCCCCGTCCACCCAGAGCCCGGCGGGCCCCGAGAAAAGACGCAGAGGTGACTGGGCTCTGGGACGAGCCGGGGCTGGCGCAGTGGCTCTCGTGTGGCAGGCGGTCACTGAGCATGCCCGGCCTCCGGTCTCATCTGAGAGAGGGCGTGTGAAGGCCAGGGCAGTGACACCTGTGCCGAAGGCTCTCAGAGGTGCAGCTCGCTCCCACTGCGGCCTTGCCTTCCGGAAGCTTCTGGACTGAGACCCCGTGCCCTCCTGGGACAGTGTCCTGCAGGGGTTTGGTGGGCATCACCTTTCCCAGACTCCTTTGCTCTGAACTTCCAGTTGCTTTGTACGACTGGCTTGGGGGAGGCACACGGACTGTACCATCACGTGGATTCCTCCTGCGAGAGGGGAGAGGCTGCGTCCCGGGCTCAGAGACGTGTCGTCAGAGCCACTGCTCGCACTTGACCTGAAAGGGCCCTTGGATGCCTTGGGCCTGTTCCATGGCCAGACGGGGGTCATGGGTCGTGTGCTGGGGGGAGGCAGCAGGCCGTCTCTGGTCACCAGCTCGCTCTGTGGATGTGAGGTCAGGTCAGTCCTCTTCGCTCAACCTCAAGCCTCGGTTTCTTGTTGTGGTTTCTTTTGTTTTGTTTTTAATTGGCCAATTTCATGGAAAGGGCAATTTATAAATACATATATATATATATATATATTTGCAGAGAGGAAGAGAGAGAGAGAAAGAAACATCAATGATGAGAGAGAATCAAAGACTGCTGCCTCCTGTATGCCCCTTCCTTGGGATCAAGCCCACAACCCAGGCCTGTGCCCTGGCAGGAATCGAGCCATGACCTCCTGGTTCATAGGTTGACGCTCAACCACTGGGCCACACCGACCAGGCTCTCCTTGTGCTAAATCGAGGCCTGTGATCATAATGTCAGGGTCTGAAAGCTTTCGCAGGCCACTGTTACTTTGTGGTCAGACCTTTCCTCTCCGTTCGCTGAAAATACAGTCCACAGCCCTGAGCCGGTGCAGTGGCCGTGACCGTACAACCAGCCCTCTCCTCCTGCTTCCCCGCGCCCGCCCGCCCCGCCCTCATGCTCAGCGCCCGACGGTTTCCGGCCTCACTCTCCTGCTTAATGGCCCGTCTCCTGCGCCACCTCTCCCATCGCCAGAAGACAGGTACAGATGGCGCCTATAAAATCAGCGTGACTCAGGCCCGCTCCCTCTTTCGCTGTTGACTCTCAGTCACGTTCCGGTTTCCTTTCCCCGGCGCGTTCTCAGTTCTGCTCTCTGCCCTCCGGGCTTGGTGCTGAGATGCTGAGAGTCCATGCCCTGGAGGAGCCAGTTGTCTTGAGACCAGAGGAGGTGACCCCCGAGGGCCATCCCGAGCTGGGTGTGCGGGAACCTCGTGAGAAAGGCTGGGTTGCTGGAGCCCCGTCCCCCGAAGCCCCGGGCACAGCTGCGTGTCTGGCCCAGCAGAGGGTGCTGTGCCCGGGTGAGGGTGTCTGTGTGGAACCCTGAGGAAGAGAGGCCGGGGGCATGGACCACTTGTAAAGTGGAGGCACTGAGCACGGTCTCCACGGAAGGAAAACCCTCAGCACTGCAGGCAGGGAGAAGGGTTTCTTTAATCCTCACCCAAGGGTATGTCTGGTGGTTTGTTTGTTTGTTTGTTTGTTTCTTTTTAATATATTTTTTATTGATTCAAGGGAGGAAGAGAGAGAAACATCAATGATGAGAATCATTGATGGGCTGCCTACTGCACACCCCATTCGGGATTGAGCCCAAAACCCGGGCATGTGCCCTGACCGGGAATCGAACCCTGCCCTCCTGGTTCATAGATCAATGCTCAACCACTGAACTGTGCCAGCCAAGCAGGTTTGTTTTTATTGATTTTTAGGGAGAAAGAGAGAGAGAGATCTGTTGCCTCCTGTAGGCTTGCTAGCTGGTGGAACCTGCGGCTGGGGTCTGCCCTGTCGGGGATGTTGCCCACAGCCTTTTGATGTTCAGAACGAGACTCCAACCACCGGGGCCCCTGGCCGGGGCCAGAGGGTTTCTAATGCGTTGGGTGAAGTGCACTGCGTTCGGCGCCCGGTCTTGGGGTCCGGTGACCTCGGGATCCAGCCTGACCGCCACGGCAGCAGCCATGGGCGGCCTCCCCTCTCCAGGACTCACTCCTCCTCTGGCTCCGGAGGAGACCACGCCATGCTTGGCCCAGGCCTCGCAGAGCGGTGGAGCTGGCTGGGGCCGTGGTGCTGTGTGGGGCACCCGCGCACTCGCCGTCCGGTGGGAGATGGACGGGAAGGAGGAGGGGATGGGCTTGCTTGCCTGGAGTTCCTTGTAGCGCATCCGATCAACCATCCCAGGGACATCCTGACGCCCGCCCCTCCCCACCTGGGATCGTCTGCCCAGCGCGCAGGCCGGGGCTGACGTGGTCACAGAGTGAGGGCCCGGGGTCGGCAGGCAGGTCCTGGTGATGGGGGAGGGCTGCCAGAGCCGTCCTGCAGGAGGCAAGAGCAGAGCTGACGGGGCCGCCCATTCCGAGTCTCCGCCCCACGGGCAGAGCCCCCTTTGCCTGAGGCCACGCTGTGGGGCAGGGTTTGCGGGGCCTTCTCCAGCGCGCATTGCGGTTGGGTGTGGGTGTGTGTGTGTGGGGGGGTGTTGGGTGTGTGTGTGTGTGCACGTGTGCACGTGTGCACGTGTGCACGCGCCAAGGAAAGCTCTTTGCACTCGGGCCGAAAGCAGTGGAGTTTCCCGGGAGGACCTTTGCAAGCCCAGTGCTAGGTTTGGCTGTTTTAGGTCTTTCAGTTAAGTTTCAGAAGCACCCGAAAGGGAGCATGTGTTTGTGTCCCTGTAGCCCGCTGTGCACTGGACTGTGGGTGGGGAGCCCTAACCTGGGGACCTTTCTGGAGGTCAGAGGTCACAGCAGGAGGCTCCAGCGTCCTGCCTCGTTTTCCCCAGGACTGTCGGCACCCTGCCCTCCAGCATCGCTCTCGTAGGCTCCCCTGGCCTGCACCGGCGTGCACTCGCTCGCACAGCTAGGGTTGGATTAGGACTCCCACTTGGCATTGAGCATTGTGGCCTGGTCTGTTGGCTCAGTGTTTCAGGGTGACCTAATAGATACCCATGGTGAGACCAGAACCCAGGGATCTGGCTGGAGCGCCGAGGCCTCTGTTGTCAGAGACGAAACACCAGCCCCGGTGAGAAGCGCCTGGCCCACCTCCTGCCTCTGCCCTCCCAGCGGTGGCCCTGGGCGAGGTGCTCGTCCTCTGAGCCCGGGCTTCTGCCTGGGTGGAAGTAATGGCGGTCACTGGTCCTCAGAATCACAGCGCACAGAACTTCCGAGAGCGGGAAACGAGGCCATGTCTGCAAGAGCGAGAGCAGCGCTGCGGAGCGAAGGCCCGAGTGTTAGGTCGGTGGTGGTGGTTAGGCTGTTAATGCTTCCCGTTTCCTTACCTGGAAAAGGCACGGTGGGAGGCGGCGATCAGAAGACCCCTGATATCTGACGGTTATTAACTGACGGTGTCAGATGCGGACACAGACGGACACGAGCCTGGTCTTCCCGGTCCCCCTGCCTGTCTGCATTTGCGGCGAGAGTGAGGCTTTCCTTCCCGCGGAAGTGACCAGATGCCCGGGAAAGGAACGGGCTGCTGCTTACATCATTAGGAAATTCTGGGTCACTTCTTTAAAAAAATGATGTGAAAGGATTTCTGTCTGTCTGCTTTGATATGCTCTGGTTTCGGGTTCAGTAGCAATCGGGTACTTGGCTGCATAGAATCTTTCCAACCCTTCACGTTTTTAACAAGATCCTGCGGTGTGGGTGGGTTCTGTGAAAGGCAGTATGGACTGGGCTGACATCTATGTTAAAAGCACCACGGTGCAGGTCTTGTTCAGGTCCCCACGCCAGAACTAGTGCAGCAACGGGCCTTCCGTGATTAAAGCCGCCTTTCCCTGTGTGGCTCTCCGAAGAAACAGGAAATGCAATTTCCCTGCACCTTTCCCGGCCGCTGCAATCAGCCCCTCCTGGGTGTGCGCCCGTGTCCTCGCCATCAGCACGGAGCCCCAGGGGCCCCCCGCTCCGTCCAAATTAGCTGTGCTCCCGCCAGTGACAGCGCCAGGATTCCTCCGAGGCCCCGGTGGTGTGGTGCTGCTTCCTCTTGGAGCAAAATCATATCTTTAATTGCAGGGAGTTTTTTCATTACCTGTTAATTGATAAATCACGCTCACGCCTGCTGCCCAGCGGACCTGGTCGGAGGCGGCCCTGCCGGCCCGTGTCCTTCCCCCCGACAGAGGACAGAGCGGGGCAGAGAGAGGCCACGTGCAGGGGGGTCTTTGAGCAGCAGCCTCCAGGAGCTGCCTAAAGACAAAAAATAAAAATAAAAATAAAAAAACAAGACAAAAAATATATATAAAATAAAATAAGCCACTTAAAACGCTTTTCGTCCCTCCCCCACCTCTCATCATCCTTGCCCTTTTGTCCCGAGCCTCAGCGCAGCCGAGAGGCCTGCCTTGGGAGGCACAGAAAGAACCTGAGTGGAGAGAAATGGTTTCACTGATAATTCCCCGCCGTGTCATTGTCGGCGCTTCCTGCCGGCTGACCTTGCAGGCCGGGCTCCTGTCAGGTTGCTGAGGCAAACCGGCTCTGGCCGGTCCTTTAGGACGTCTTACAGGGCGGGGGCGGCGGGGCGGGGGCCTCGTGGCCCCTCGTTACGGGGCCGCACATTCCGGGTGTTGTGGCACCAGGCACCCCTCCCTCCCCTCCCCTGGCTCTGGTCTGCCCGCCTCTCCGTTAGCCAGAGCCGGGAGGTGGGAAAATGGCCGCACACTGTGGAGCTGGAATTGTGAGCTTGATGGATGTCAGCGCATCGGGCTGATCCCTCGGGGCGGGGCCGGGGAGGGGCTGGCCCGGCTGGTGACATGGAACAGCACGCGGAGCTTTATCTCCGGATGTCAGTCTCGCTCTGTGCAGGGGGGCTGAGGGAGAGCCCGCAGCCCCCACGCACCAGGGCTGTTTCAGGGTGAGGGTGCACACAGCCCTCGCTCCTGTCCCGGCCTCTCCCCATCCCCCGTCTTTCTGGGCCGACTGCCTGCAGGGTGGGCAGGCCGAGCGAGCAGGCGGGACTCTGTGTTCATCACGACGTCCACAGCGCAAGCAAAGGTACCTGCTCGTTATGAATGGGACGTAGCACACCATTGATTTATGCTCAGGTCCTTCCCAGGTAATTAGAGGCCATCGATCTGCCGGGCGGGCGGGCGGGCGGGCGGGCGGGCGCTGTGGCGGGCGTGCTCTGCAAACCTCACGCCGCCTACACCTGGCGACGGCAGCTTTAAGCATGTACCACAGCCCAGCTGGCAGCGCTCAGGGGCTGAGCATCGTCCTATGAGCCAGGAGGTCAGGGTTCGATTCCTGGTCAGGGCACAGGCCCAGGTTGTAGGTTCCATCCCCAATGTGGGGCATGCCAATCAATGATTCTCTCTCATTAATATTCCTCTCTCTCCCTCTCCCTCTCCCCTTCCCTCCCTTCCTCTCTGAAAGAAATAAAAATCTATTTTAAAAAATAAACGAAGATGTCGAACAGCATCTTCCCTTAGCCCCCTTCCCGAGTCCTCAGGCAGAGGCAGAGGCGAGGATGGTCCCGAGGCTTGGGGGCACACTGGACACCCTTTGCAAGGTGACCTTGGGTGACAGGTGCAAGGTGAGGCGGCCTGCAGCGGCGGCGGCCACGAGACAGCACTTGCACCCCTGGCCCAGCCTGCGCCTCAGCGGCCCCGGCGGCGCAGGGCCGCGATGTTCTGATTAAATGTCAGTCTCAGGCACAGGCTGGGGGCGCGGGCGGGGGTGTGGGTCCGCTCCTGTTGCGGTGCGGCGGGGGAGCAGCTGATGCCCGCCATGGGGAGCACGGCCAGCTCCGAGCTGTGTTCGGTGTACTGTGCTCTGCGGGAGGCTGGGAGTTTTCCTCGGTAAGTTTGCCTGTTGGACCCGTCCGTTCCCTCTGCTCTTTAACTGAAGTAGAAAGAAAGGCCTCAGTGATGGGACACAGAGAACCATTGTTCTGCCAGCTGCTGTCCAGGCAGAATGATCCGGCAGTGTCCAGGTTACCACACCAGTGGCGGTGGCCTTCGGGTGGGTGTCCGTCGGTAAAGCCAGAGGGTGAGAAATGCAGCTCGTGGCGAGGTGTCGGTGACGCCGGCGGTCCTTCAGCACCGGTATTCGGCGTAGAGCCACATGCATACATTTCGACTCCACATTCCCCGTGGCCGGTGGAGCATGTTTTATTCGTATCATCTGAACTTTGGGAGGCCTGTATATCTATCACAGGCCGCAGATGTGTGTGTGGGTGACATAGGACAAAGAGTGTGGGCAGCAGGAATTTTAAGTCAGTTCTACGGAAATAGGCACGTCGTCATTTCTCTTTGCCCGAACTGGGATGATGTCATTGCTAAAGCTCAGCCTCAAGAAAACAGACGATAAAACCTGGTCGTTTGTCTTGTTCCAGTTCTTTTAGCGGATGGCTAGCGGCGGCCGGAGGGGCGCACCGGGGTGGTGAGGAGAGACATGGGACGCCAGCACAAATGCATGTGGCGCCTATATTGTGGCAGTGGCAATGCATTCATCTCGATCAGCTTAGGTTAGATTGCGCTCTACATCCTTGGTGCATGGTTTATCTGTTTTTTTTTTAATATATTTTATTTCAGAGAGGAAAAGGGGGAGAGAGAGAGAGAGAGAGAGAGAGAGAGAGAGAGAGAGAGAGATCCCAGATAAGAGGGAATCATTGATCGGCTGCCTCCTGCACACCCCCTACTGGGGATTGAGCCCGCAACCCTGGCATGTGCCCTGACAGGGAATTGAACCCTGACCTCCTCCTGGCTCATAGTTTGAGGCTCAACCACTGACCCACTGCAGCCGGGCTGGCATTATCTATTACACCTGCCAAGAGATGCCAGTGCAGAGTATATTGAGGGACGCTGTGCCCACTGACCTTGCCGTGGCAGGTGACTGGATGGCACTTTGAACACACAGGTACCACTCCCACCACGGACAGCACGAGCACTCCTGGGCTCCAGCTCAGCTGCTGCGGCGGGTCCCTCTGTGACGAGGAGACTTGCGCCGGATGGAGGTGGAGTGCGTGCTGCCTGGGCTTTGTCCCTCCTCTCGCTCAGATACGTGGAAGCGTTGACAGCAGCGTGCTCCCCCCCCCCTTTTATTGCTGTAATTTATAAGATATTTTCGCTAACGGGAGAGCGACCCAAGGGGGCATTCTCATGTTAATTACCAAATGTGGGCTTGTCAAAATCAAATAGCTCCAGGAATAGTGCAGGCCGCTCCGCATCATTATATTGTTTGGCCCTCAACCCAGTATTAGCTCCTTTTGGAAATCCGGTTTATTAGGCCTGTAAATGGAAAAGAAGGATCACTACCGGGGCTGCGGAAGAATCCGAGGCACAGTCAGCAGCTCAAGAGTTGAATGTAAATGACATTAAAGATACTTTCATACAAGATTCTCAGGGGAGCATGAAACAAAACAAAAAGCGGTGTCTGAGATTCAAGTGTTTGTTTTGTGCCGTTACCAGCGCCCCACACTGGAAGGTTGTTTTCATGTATCATCTTTTCAGGGGGCGGTGGGGGGCAGCTGCTCCTGTTTGTTCCTAAACCCCGTGCCTCGCAGTGTGCTCATCACGTTGCAGATGCAAAGAACCGAGAAAGAAGCCGTGACGTGCGCATGTAGAAGCGCGTCTTGACTGCGGAGGAGCAGACCTTGAGAGCTACTCACACATTGTACTTCGGGGTACAGAGCTACCAGGCTTCCCGGAGACCCTCTCTTTTCCGTCCTTGGGATCTCCTGTGCCTGTAAGCCCAGAATCTCAGGAAAGGAGAGGAGAGGCAGTCGTGTGTGTTTCTCTACAAACACTCTCCTCTCCACTTCGGCCGTGCTCTTCCCGGCACACAGGAGGAAAGTGGGCGGGCTTGGGGACAGTGTCCGTGAAGGACATGGTAAGTAGCTGGTGATGCCAGCAAGAAGGGAAAAGTAAGGTTTGCTACACGAAACTACAATGTGGCTACTCCTCCTGTGGATAACCAGGAGTTCGCTCTGTTTATAAGTGAGAATTAATCAGAGAATTTGAACTATTAAAATACTAGCAAGAGGATGATACCAAAGAGTCAGCAGCGAATCAGAGATTGAATATTTAATGCCTAGTGTTTATTCAGCAAGCATTTATTCAATACCTACTGTATTCTAGGCTCTGTGCCAGATATCATATCAACCAGTTGCTATGATGTGCACTGACCACCAGGGGGCGGATGCTCTGACTAGTAGGTTAGCTGCTGGGGTCTGGCTGATTGGGACTGAGCCAGAGGGCTGGACACGCCCTGGAGCCCTCCTGGAGTCCCTCCCCAGCTGACCTGCCCCCATCATCCTGATTGGGACTGGGGAAGAGGGCCCCTCTCAGCCCCAATTCCCAGCCAGGCCGAGGGACCCCACAAATTTGAGCACCGCACCGGGCCTCTAGTTAAGTATGTAAAGACAAATACAGACCTAGCTGGTTTGGCTCAGTGGATAGAATGTTGACCTACAGACCAAAAGGTCCTGGTTTGATTCTGGTCAAGGTATCTTGGTTGCAGGTCCTCCCTAGCCTGGGCCCTGGTTGGGCGTGTAGGGGAGGCAACCAATTGATGTGTCTCTCTCACATTGATGTTTCACTCTGTCTTTCCCTCTCTTTCACTCTCTCTAAAAATCAAGGGAAAAAATATTCTCAGGTGAAGATTAACAATAACAAAAGACAAATAAAACTTAGTGGTCCCCTCGGAAAAGTGGGTCAGAAGTGGAGCCAGTCATGCTTGTGAGCAGTTAGTCCACAGTGGGTACTGGTCTGGCTGGGCTGTGATTCGGGGCCACCTGGGGCCCGGGAATGCCCAGAGGAGACTGGATCAGGAAGAGGACCCTCACTGATGTCTGGAGGATGAGCAAGGCCAGAGGAGGACGGTCCTGTCCAGGGGACACCTTCAGGGGAACCTCAGCTGGTGGCGGACGACAGCCTCAGGGGGCCCAGGAGTGGGGGGCAGGCTCAGGGGCCTTGTGTGCAGTGCCGCGGCCTCTGAGCTGCCTCCCGCAGCCAGCCAGGGTTTCCCCAGGACACGAAGCCGCCGGGGTGCGTCCAGATGTGCCCCAGGGTCACTGTGGCATCAGCGTGGACGGGGCAGCGGTGGGAGGAGGGGTCTCTGCCTACGCGGACTCCTCTCGGCTGCTGCACACCCTCCTGACGGCGCCTCGTGACCGGGCAGGTGTGCCACAGACCAGAGAAAGGTCTGTTTGGATCAGGTTGCTTTTGTGTTTAAATTAATAGAGCAGTTTTCGGTTCACAGAAACTTGAACAGAGAGTGGAGTTCCCTCACGCTCCCTCCACCCCTGCACACCACGCCCCTGTGTAACGTCACATTGCGATAGCCGTTGGTTGGCATTGAGGAAGCGTGAGTCATGCATTACAGTTCATTACGTCGTTGTCATGTCGCTGACCTGACTCTCCCGAGCTCCACCCAGCGGCCCTGTGCGCCTGCCCGGGAGCCCCGGGCGGCACGGGCCTTCTGCCCGTCAGGAGGCTGAGCAGCAGGGCGCAGGTGCCCGCGGTCTCCCTTCCCTGAGCAGGCGCCTGAGCGCTCGGCCGTGTCTTGGGAGGGCTGGGAGGCAAACTTTCCACTGTGGACGAGAATTCCAGGGTCTAACAGCCACCCCGAAGGACGAATGGCCGCCTCGGAGCCGGGGGACGGCGAGGAAAGCTGCTGTGCTTGACACCACGTGCAGGCGGCACCTCAGTTTACGCATCTTTTCTTGGCGCGAGTGTTTTCCCAAAAGTGCAGTTTCTGAAAGGATTCCTGTCCGTTGCTTCCCCTAGGTCATCTGGATCCTGTCCTCAGTGGCCCTCTTCGAAAACGGGCTTATGTCTGTGGTGGACAGGTTTCTCCACGTTCCCTTTCCCTTCGGTTTCCTTGTTGAGCCAAAGCAGCAGACGGTCGCGGTGCGTTCTGGTGGGGCTCGATGGTGGGAAGGACTGGAGCGCGGCCTGGCTCGGGATGCTTGGTGACATGGGGCCGCTGCAAGGGCGCAGCTGCCAGCTGCCACGAGAGTCCAGACCTCCTGCCGCCCCGTCTCCACCCGCCCCTGCTGCCCATCGGCCTCGCTTGGACCCGTTTCAGAGCTCAGGGCCTCACCAGCCAGCCTCCCCCGGGTCCTGTGGCACAGTCTCCCTCTCGCTTCACACACACGACTCAGCTCCCCGGCGGCGCTGTGCCCGCTGTGCTCTCCCCTGCGGCCCGGCCCCTGCGCTGAGGCTGCGCCGAGTCCCTGTGTCTGGAGCTCGCGTAGCTTTTCAGCCGGTGCCAAGCAGAGCTTCAGCAAAGCATTGCCTGCCAGGGGCTCAGGCCACCGAGTGTCTAGACCTGGGACAGGTGTGGGGTCACTGGGCCCAAGGGAACAAATGCGTTCTGGAGAGGTCAGAGGTCAGGCGGCTTCCCCAGGTTTATGCCCGCGGGCTATCCAAGTGTTCTGTTCGGCCCTTTGGTGCAAAAATTACAAGTGTGGCACACGCGAGTCACTGTACTAGTAGGTGTTAGGTCTAAAATGTCTCCTGTTTTCCAAGACTTATCCTACTGGACCTGTTTCCCATGTAGGAAGATTTCAAAGTAAAAAGACCTCTATCCATTTGAATAGATGTTTCTAGAGAGTTGTCTGTGGCTCCTCTCCAGCCCTTTCCTAGTCCCCGGCAAGGAAGTGCTACGTGTTCCGTGGAATCAAGGTTTTCAATGGTGCACAGGCCACGAGAAGGCATGGGTACTGCATAGCTGATCGAAACTACAAGGGTACACAGGATACAGTCATTGATCCTTCCCTGCGGGCAAAGGCACACACCCCATACTGGTTTTGCACAAATCCACTTTTTGGGTCAGTTTTATGCTAAAATAGAGGCCCGTTACACAAAGAAATTCTGCAATAGGCCTTCCTTCCCTTGGCTTCCAGTGCTGGTTTTCCTCCAGCACCCGGGACCCAGGCCTTCGCTCCAGCCAGAGTCTGCCTTCCTCATCTCTGCTGCTCCGGAATTCCACTCGTGTAGATCCCTTCACCTCTGCCCTCCCTCTTACAGCAGGCATCCTGCCCCACTGGGCCACTTTGCACCTGGAGCAGCTGGGTGGCTGCCATCTTTGTCCTTCTAATTTGCATATTCCCTCCTGATTGGCTGCTGGGCAAAGGGGGGTTATGGTCAATTTGCATGCTTCTCTTTTATTAGTGTAGACTTGAGGGAGCATCTACTAATTGGGGGCCACGTAGCCAAAGAGACAATGGATGCAATCTTATTAACGGCAGTCCAACTTCTTACACACACACACACACACACACACACACACGCACACACGGCCTTTTAAAAAATACACTGGTGATTATTTCCTTTTAGGAAGAGTGGTTGAACTACCAAGATGCCTTGATATCTCTTGGTAGTAGATCAGACATGCTCAACATGAATAGACTCCTTTGGAATTTAGTGCCAATCAAATAATTCTACAAACTAAAGAATGTAACATGCCTAACTCTTGAATTGAGTCAGAGACCTCATTTGATTCGATCAACAAATTAGATAAATACTAAGGCTAATGTTCAACAATGGATTATTTTCTACTGTATTCCCGTGTTGCTAGTTAAGATTCAGCTTTCATCATAAATAAAGACAGCAGAAATCCCACCCCTCCCCTTGCGGTATAGAAACTGTTGATTCTAGGAGATCAAATATTGCCCTGTGTGTGACTTCATCTCAGCACATGCTGCCATGGGACGTGTGCACACACTTTGAGGTGCTGCTGGTAGGTGTGTGATGGCAACTAACTGGTGTCTTGTTATATGTGTACCGTGCTCATCAATGATGTTCAGGAAACTTTGATTGAATGTGTTAACATCATTCCATAAGAAAATCTGATACTCAGTATAAAACTACCTGAACTAGACCTGCCTGTTATGATTAGAGCTTGGATGTATACAACGCAGAACACATAGATCTTTCTAGCACTTACAGTTTAAAAACAGGAGCTTTGGAAGCTGTACAGACACTGTGGTTAGCGTATTTTCATGGATGTTTGTTTGCAGCAAAATATATCTGCTCAACTTAGTTTCACTGTGATGGATAGAACTTTACTCAGTAGACTTCTGTCAGCATGGTTAAGTCATGGATTGGTTCCTACAATTACAAATAAGACCCAAGTAACTCAGCAAATAAGAATCCTCTGTATGCCGAAACCGGTTTGGCTCAGTGGATAGAGCGTCAGCCTCCGGACTGAAGGGTCCCAGGTTCGATTCCGGTCAAGGGCACGGACCTTGGTTGTGGGCACATCCCCAGTGGGGGCATGCAGGAGTCAGCTGATCAATTACACTCTCTCATCAATGTTTCTAACTCTCTGTCTCTCTCCCTTCCTTTCTGTAGAAAATCAATAAAAATATATATATATATTTTTTTTTTAAAGAATCCCTCTGTACAACAGAAGCAGGGAAGGAAAGGGATTGGGAGTTAAGAAAAAAGCAAAGGCTCAATACCAATAAAAGAAGCAAAAATTAAGATTGTTCTGAAATTAGCTTCTATGATAAATGCAGTCCCAAGTCTTCAGCTCCTCTCATTTCACCACGCTGCGCAGCACAGTCCTCTGCTAACCCGAGTCCTTACTAACCCGCCTCACCCAGGTCCGGCAGCAAAGCCGGCGGCCAGGAGGCTGAGGAGAGGAAAAGAAGATCCTCGAGCCGATACCAAAAAATAAGACAAGACGTTATAGCAGTTACGTTAGCTCGTCCCCACCGGTAGGATCTCACAGATCTTTGTGCTTGCTGATGGGGACACCAAGGGACAGGGGAGGAAAGGGGGAAAGTTACAGATGAAAGGAGACCAGAGGCTCCCCCTCCCCAGCACTCAGTTAAAGGAGAGACTCAGAGGTGCAGAGAGCATTCTGTCTGGCTTTCCTGGGAGAGCTGAGGTCCCCAGCTCCTCACGTGCTCCCCTAAAAGACATTGGAATGACGGTCTGTGAAAATAATGATGAGTGACGTGAATGTGAATGCTTAAAAGGCATAAAGGAGATCACTGATCAAAAGGTTAACGAAGGACTCTCTCACAGACAGACCTTTTAAGAGAGCTGAGGTCATTCAAATCAGGTTCTACATTCTGAGACCCCCGATTCTTAATAATTACATATGCAATTCATGCTTCCTACAGAAAGTGTGTCAGGTCCAGGTCATTTAGAACGAATATTTTCACAAGGATTGATACACCCTGTGAGGTGCATTAGGGTCACCTGTAAAACCAGTGTGTACAGTCAGGTCATGCTGCCTTCCCTCTTAGGCACTGGATGGTTCAGTGGATGGAGCTCAGGGCTGGGGTTCAGGAGACGATTCTCTGTTCCTTATCTTAAGCCAGTGGTCCCCAATCTTTCAGCCACACCCCCTAAGCATCTCTAGCATCCTGATGCTTCCCCACCCCTTGTGGCATATAATTCTTATTCAGAAAGTGAACTGTTCACGCAGAGGAAGCCTAAAAGGCCATTAACTTGGTCTAAACAAGCTTCGAAAGAATATGACATCCCTGAAAGAGAAAAATAAAATGATAGAGGGCAGTTGAAGTACTGAGGAAGACATCACTAAGAAATTGTTTAAAAAATAATATGAAGTGATATAAAAAATAGCAAAGTTTCAAAATGTATAATAGAGAACTAAAATGCATAAATATGTCATTACTAGAAGCCTGGTGCATGAAATTCATGCACTGGGCGGGTTGGGGGGGGAGGGTGTTCCTCAGCCCAGCCAGCCTGCACCCTCTCCAACCTGGGTCCCCTAAGGGGATGTCTGACTTCCTGTTTGGACACGATCTCACACCAAAAGTCAGGCATCCCTGTCACAATCTGGGACTGCTGGCTCCTAACCTCTCTCCTGCCTGTCTGCCTGCCTGATTGTTCCTGACCGGCTTCTGCCTGCCAGCCTGATCACCCCCCAATGGCTCCCCTGCCAGCCTGATTGACACCTAACTGCTCCCCTGCCAACCCAGTCGACACTAACTGCCCTCCTCTTAAGGCCTGGTCACCCCCAACTTCCCACTGCTGCTGGCCATCTTGTGACAATGTGGGAGTGGCCATATTGACTCTTTATTATATAGGATATATTTATATGCTGTACATGAAGCCCCTAGAACAGCTGTGAGCAAACTTCGGCCCGCAGGCCGGATCCGGCCCGTTGGGCTGTTCTATCCAGCCCTCGGAGCCGAAGGAGCTGAGGGTTCTCTTGCTCTCCCCTCCGCTCCTTCACCAGCAGCCCAAGATGAGAGTGCCAGCATGGTCAGGTTGCTTTTGTTCCAGCCCCCCGGTCCAGTTTAAGAACCCATTGTGACCCTCAAGTCAAAAAGTTTGCCCACCCCTGCCCTAGAACCATAAGAAATGCGAAACTTCACTGTTTATGACTCATTCTCAAATTGCCCCTTAAAAGTCAAACTGCCTCCCTGTGGGGCTCTGCCCCGGTTGGGAACCCCTGTCTTAGAGGATTCTCTGAGTAGCCCGTGTTAACCTCTTCACCTCCAGGAAGAAGCAGATTTCGTGAAGGTGCATTAGCCCTCACGTTACTTTACTTCAGGAATATTAATCTTAATATTTAAACGGAGCCAGGAGGTTCTGTTATTACTGTAACCTTTCCATTTGCCCTTTGCGCCTTTTAAAAAAAATCATTTCTGTGTTTTGTTTTGTTTTTTAAACAATCTTGGCTCAGCATTTCAGCCTCCAATGATATCATTGTGTGGGGGCGAGGGGAGATGCAGCATGCTCTCTAGCAGTGTTGTCGACAGGTCAGTTTTTGAGGCAAAACGCAGTGTTTGCTGCATCTGCCTCTTTGTCTTAATAGACCTCAGTGCAAATAATTACTGTTCATCCTTCTAATTTTAAAAAAAATATATATTTTTATTGATTTTTTACAGAGAGGAAGAGAGAGGGATAGAGAGTTAGAAACATTGATGAGAGAGAATCATCTATCAGCTGCCTCCTGCACACCCCCTACTGGGGATGTGCCCGCATCCCTTGACTGGAATCAAACCTGGGACATTTCAGTCCACAGATCAACGCTCTATCCAAACCTATCATCCTCATTCCAAACAGAGGAAAACTGGTTTGCATTTTCAATAGTGTCATGTGGATCCCTCCAAGTAGAACTGGAGGAAAGGACGTGGATAGAGTGCGTGCTAAGTGAGTGCTTTCTATTTGATGGGTGCCTGGGCGTACATGAATGGCCACACTCCACCTTTCATTCCTTCCGCTTGTTCCTGATTTTCCCACTTTTATTGAATGTCGGGTCCTGGGAATTCCACCTGGTTTGGGTGCGAGGTGTGGCTGAATTCATAGAAACAGTCGGGCTTTGTTCTGGGAAGAAGCATCTATATTGCTTGGTAATACTGGACTCTGCCAGGTCCTGTTTGGATTTGGTCATCATTTGTGTGGGGTGGGACCAGAGCCGCCTCTGACACCGCTCACCTTCCCTCTGCTGATGCTCTGATCCCCTCTGAATGCTCCCCTGGGCGCAGCCAGGCTGTGCAGAGAGGCTGGGCCCTGACCTGTGGGAACTCTGCTCCTCCTCCACGGAGGGGTTTTCTCAGCCCTCAGCCAGGACTCCGGTGGGGGTGGGGGGTGGGAGAGAGACTACATAGAGCCTCGCCCTCCCCTCTGTGGAGCCCTGCTTGGGGGCTGTGCTGGCTTCCCGGGCCGCTCCTCAGAAGGACTCCATGTTCCCCGGATCCCCTCCCTATGGGTCGCTGGGCACGCTCTCCAGCAAGCGGGCACCAGTGCACCCGGGTGCCTCTGCCCCGGCCGCTGACCGCACGCTGGGTCCCTCTCTCATCCTGTTTGTCTCCGTTGTTTCCCGTGGAGGTTCCTCTGGCCCCTGCTGCTCTACCCTGGCCGGAACAGTTGCTCCGTGAGTGCTCGGGGACCAGCGGTTGGCGAGTTACAACCGCCAGCAGAGTCTGTAATAGGGAGGCAGGGTGCAAAGCCAGGGCTCGGGTTTGAGCCTCATCAGAAGAGACCTCGATGCATCTGAGCCTGGCGCCGGGATGGATGGCCATGGGGCAGCCCAGGGACCGTCTCCGCCATGGCGGGTAGAGCTCCCCATCCTCGAAAGCACCACATTCCAGCTTCTCGTGGCGCCTTGTCTGCTGTCCCGGAAGAGCCTCTTGGGACAGAAGGTCCTCAGAACACTGCGCTGCCCGCCCCACGGGGAGAAGGAAGGGGCCACTCTTCTCTGACCTGCTCTCTCACCTCCACGTGCCCAGCCCATGCTCCTTTCCCTAAAAGTGTTTAACACTCCTTCCCTTCCACCTGGGTTGGTTGGTTGGTTGGTTGGTTGGTTGGTTGGTTTGTTTGTTTGTTTGTTTTGGGGGGGAGTAAATCAGAACAAATTTAGTAAAATGACATATATGTCTATAGAAATGCTTTTTCTTCTCTGGGTTTTTCTCCAAAAAAGTTTTTATCAAAATAACAAATTGAATTTTACTCCCAGTGAAGCAGGGCTTGAGTGCCTAGGCGACTCATGACCAAAACCAAGTTTCTTATTTTTATTTTATTTTTTAATAAATCGTTATTGTTCAGATTGTTACAATTGTTCCTCTTTTTCCCTTTCGCAATAAATTAAATTTCTTTAATAGATGAAAGGCCATTGGTATTTTCTGTTAAATTTTATGTCAGATTGGCTGGCATAAGATTGCTATAATATTCCTTTATTGTCCTCTAAACATCTGTGGGATCAAATCAATAATCTTTCATTCCTGATATTGGTCATTTATATTCTGTTTTCTTCATTGGTCTGAATAAGTTTATCAGTTTGCCTCATCATCTTTGAAAATTGACTAGTGATTTCGTTAATTTTTCCTACGATTTTTTTTCTCTGTTTCATTGACTTATAGTCTTATCTCTATTCCTTCCTTCCTTATACTGACATTAGGTTCCATTTGCCCTTCTTTTGTCTAATTTCTCAAGGTAAAACTTAAGTCATTCATTTGTGGCTTTTTCCCTTTCTAACATAAGCATTCGTGTCTATAACGTTCCTTCTAAGAAATTGTGCATCCAACAACTTTTTTAAATGGTTGAGTTTTCAGCTGCTGTCAGTTCCAAATATATTTGGATTGGCCTTGTGATTACTTTGACCCATGGATTCTTTAGAAGTTTGCCTTTAATTTCCAAACATGTGGCGTTTTCCTAGATATCAGCCACTCATTTCGAATTTAATGCCTTTGTGCTCACTCAGGTAGCACACGCTGGTGCTTCTGTTCCAGGGAATGTAGTAACACTTGTTCTGAGGGTGCACATGTGGTCAGGCGGGGAGTATTCCTCGTGCGCTTGGAAACAACGCGTGTTCTGCAGATGCTGAGTGTAATGTTGGCTGTCAACGGGGTCCAGGTGGTGGTTAGCAGTTCAGATGGCTTACGCCTCCAGTGTGACCGGGGATGTAGTCATGCCATCGGTTAAGAGAGATGTTCCAAATCCATCAATGACTATAAAATGTACTATTTTTTTTCTTAGAGTCCATCAGTTTTTGCTTTACATATTGGGAAGCTCTTCGTAAGTGCATGCCCATGTGTGAAGGTCATATCTTCGTGAGAAGTGGCCACGTTTCATGACGAACTGGCCTTGTTCTCTGGCAGTGCTGTCACGGACCGGTGCTGACTCTGTGTGGAGTGCGTGTTCTTCCCGTAGGTGTGCTGTCAGGCACGCAGCCTGCACATTGAAGGTGTGTCTCCTGCGGACCGCATCTAGCTGGAGCTTCCCGTTCATCCATTCCGCAGCCTCTAACTATAACTACTGCCCAAGCCCTTATAATTTAATGTCATCATAGACGTGGTTGGGGTCACGCCTACCATTTCTGATTTCGTTGCTGTTTTCCCTTTCTGTTCTTTTCTCCTACTTTCTCTTGGATTATTTGCATATTGTTTTAGAATTACACCCTGGGTATCTCTAGGCTTTATTGTTTTCGTAGTTGTTATAGGGATTACAATGTGCATCCTTACCTTTTCACTTAAGGCCTTGAGTTTAAATGTCTTACCACTTCATATAAAATGTAGGAACTTTTTAAATGTACATGTCCCACGATAATAGATTTCAAATGCATTATATCTAAATATGTCCTAAACCCTACAAGACAGTGTTATAATTTTTGCTTTAAGTAATGGCATCTATGTCAGAGAAATGAAAAGGCAAACCTTTTTGTGCATCTACCAGATATTTACAGTTTCTAATGCTCTTCATTGTTTCCTGAAATCCAAGTTTTCGTCTGATAGATTTCTCTTCCCTTACAGAAGCAAATTTTGTAGCTGCAAATCCTCAGAGTTCCTTATAGTGGGACTCTAATTTCGCTTTATCCTCTGAAGGGCATTTTGATTAGGTATAGAATTATAGGTTGACAGTTTCCCCTTCAGTCCCTGAAAGGTGTTGGTCTACTGTCTTCTGGATCCATGTTTATAGTGAGCAGTCAGAGAGGCCATTTATGTCATTGCTTTTCCCTATAGAGTATGTTTTTGTGGAAATTTTTTGTTGTTGTTTGGTGTGGTGCTTTAATATTTTCCTCTTACCCTTGGTTTCCAAGGATATGTTTATGTTATTTTCCTATACCTCTGCTTGATGTTTGTTGAGCTTACTCAATCTGTAGAGTTGTGTCTTTCACTAAATTTAAGAAATATGCCAGCCAGCGTGGCTCAGTGGTTGAGCACCAACCTATGAACCAGGAGGTCACGGTTTGATTCCAGGTCAGGACACATGCCAGGGTTGTGGCTCAATCCCCAGTAGGAGGCATGCAGGAGTCATCCAATCAATGAGATTCTCTCTCATAGATGTTTTTCTCTCTCCCTTTCCTTCTTCTCTGAAATCAATAAAAATGTATTTTTTAAAAATTAAAAATTGGGCAGAAACCAGTTTGGCTCAGTGGATGGAGCTTTGGTCTGCGGACTGAAAGGTCCCAGGTTCGATTCCAGTCAAGGGCATGTACCTTGGTTGCGGGCACATCCCCAGTGGGAGGTGTGCAGGAGGCAGCTGATCGATGATTTTCTCTCATCGATGTTTCTAACTCTCTATCACTCTCTCTTCCTCTCTGTAAAAAATCAATAAAATATTTTTTAATTAAAAATTGGGGGAAATATTTACCTATTCCTTAATCTGTTATTGTTTGTCACTCTCTTGCTTTTCTCCTTGGTTCCACGGTTACCGCTGGTATTGATATTGTCCAACAGGTTCTTGAACCTCTGTTCATTTCTTCAGCACCTTATTTTAGTTCTTCAGAATCAATTATTTCTATTGATTTCTTCCCATTCATTGACGTTTTCATTTGTCATATCTAGTAGTATTGTGACTATAAGCCCACTCAGTGATTGTCCTATTTAATACATGACAATTTTCAGGTTTAGAATTTCCATGTGGTCCCATGTGGAGTCTTTTTCTCTGCTGTGATTTCTGGTGTTTTTACTCATGACGAGCATGTTTTCCTTTGTATCATTGAGCATGATTGTATAGCTGCTTTAAAATCCTTCTGTGCTAACATCTGCATCGTTTCTCTCAGGAAACGGGTCCTGTTTTCCACGGTCTTTGTCTGCCAGTGCTTTTACACTGTATCCTGGACGGTGCCCATTACGGTTTATTCTGTGGAGTCTGTGCGTTTCCTCCTGTGAGCTGATCATTTTGTCTTAGGAGGCAAGTAACCTGATTGAACTCACACAGCAAACTCTGTCTCTTGGACTTCCCTTCAAATGTCAACTTAATTCTTTTGGGTTTGTTTGTGTGTTTTTTTAATTTTTAATTGGGTTGCTTGTAGTCAGAAACTAGCCGGAGGTTCGGGCAGAGCTTTACATCGGGGTGTGCTATTCCGACCTCCTCCAGGCTCTGTACTATCCAGTGGTTACTCTTGATCAAATGCTCCAAAAACACTGTATTTTTCTATTAGACTGTGTGCAGCTCAACTCTGTAAAAGTAGGAACTTTGTCTGTGTTGTTCCCTTCTTGCAAATGTTGACTCTCCGCAGATTCTTCCTGCTTTTAGGCACATGACAATGCCTTTGGTTTAATTGTGCGTTTTTCTATTTTGCTCAGAATTTATGTCTTATGCCCGTCCGAAGTGAAACCCCCAGCCCATGGCACTTAGAAAGCGTGTGTGTGCTGTGTTCCGGAGAATGCAGTGGGAACGTACGCACATGTCCCTCCAAACAGGCCCGCGCCGCCGTCTCTTGTTACTTTCTTCTAATAAAGCAGGTCCCCCAGCTGCAACCTCTTTCCACTCCGCGCAGTTGGCTCTCTCATTCCCATTGCCACCTCCGAGAAGCTCGTTTCTCAGTCTGGGCCCGCGCTCCCCCATGCAGCCCTAGGTCTTCTCGCCCCTGGACTCTGCCCCAGGAGCTGGTCGGAGCCCTTTGCCATCCCCAAGCTTGGCTGTGCGGGACATCCCGCACCAGCCTGCCCTTCTCGCCGAGTGCGTGCCGCCTCAGCGCTGCACCCCAGTGCCCAGCTGCACCCAGCTGCTGCTGCGGGGGCCGCAGTGCCACACCCAATTGTAGACAAGGCCCGAGGCCCCTCACCACCTGTCTGAAGTGCTCGTGCTGAGAGCAGCACACCACGGGACTGTTGGGGTCTCTGGCCGGGAGGGGCATTGCCGAGGTTCCTCCGGCGGCGAAAGTGAGGGGACGGTCTTTGAAAAACCATGAGCCCTGGCCAGCATGGCTCCTCCCATGGCTGAGCATCGTCCTGCGCACCGACAGGGTTCCAGGTTCGATTCCCAGTCGGCACAGGCCCGGGTGGTGGGCTCCATCCCCAGTGGGGGAGGTGCAAGAGGCAGCCGAGCAATGTTTCTCTCTCATCATTGTTTTTCTCTCTATACCTCTCCCTTCCTCTCTCTCTCAAATCATTTATAAAACAAAACCAAACAAAGCACTGGAGTTATGCTCCGCCTCAAGCTGTGGCCACGCAGCCCCCAGGTTCTTGGGGTGCCTCGACTCCCCCGAACTCCACCTCCCCGGGGCAGGCAGGAGACCTGGAGTCAGACAGCCGTCTCTGAGGGCCCTGTTTCTGCCTTTTGTGCTCCTGTTTCCTCAGCTGTCTAAGGAAGCGTGTGATACGCAGAGCACAGCTCCCTCACAGACGCGCATGAGAACTAGTGCGTGCAAAGGGTGCCGTGCCCGCCATTCGCCGCAGGACAGAGCAGACACGACACGCGGGTTTTGCTTTGATGTGTTACTCAGCGAGCTTTCCTGATACTTTGAGAACCGCGAGGCCCCCTGATTCACAGCCGCCAAGATAGGGGACCCCGGTAATGAAATGTGCCATCGATTTCCTCTTCCTGCCTCCCTGACCCTGCGCTAACTGTAAAGGGGAAAGGAGGTGCATTAAATTCCAATTCTAATAATAGCCCCCCGTGGGGACCGCGCCGCGGCGACTGAGGAGACCTTTCAGCGGAGGGTTTGCTGGGCCCGTTATTTACGGAAACGCGATGGCGGTAGGACGCGGATCCTCTGGTCGGACCCCGGCCGTGTCCACCCGTCGCCACAAGGCTTCTCTCTGCAGCGGGCCTGGTGCCCCGAGGCGCCCTCCTGAGCATCCCGGGGTCAAGCTCCTCGCTCACAGGCGGTGGGAGGACTGTGCGCGCTCCCCTGGCCGGCAGGGCCGGGCCGGGCCGGGCCGGGTGCAGCCTTCCTCAGGAACCGCACGTTGGCGAGCAGCGGGGGCTTCGTGAAGACGGCGTTCGGGGAGCATAAAGCGGGCCTCGCCGTGTGTTCACAGCCGGGGCGTGTGGAGACGCCCCACTTCACGGAGCCTGTGCCGCCAGCAGGTGCTTACGGACCCCAGTCCTCCGCGCTAATTGCTTGCGTCCTGGAGACTCGGTGGTCCTCGGCCGCTGCCCGGAAGGAGGTGCACACGTCCTGGCGGAGGCCGGTCACTCGGCAGAGCGACGTTGGGGGGTTGGTTGCTTCCGGGCACCCGCTCGGAGACGTGCTGGCCCCTCAGAGGCCGAGTGTTACTTTGTGAGATGAGACGGAGAGAAGGGCAGAGCTGGGAGCTGGGCGGGTGGGCTTCCTGAGCAAACCCTCCCTCCCCCCCTCCCCTCCCCTGCCTTCCGCCGTCTCTCTCTCGGGGGTGACGGCATGTGGCGGTGTCTGGGCTTCCGATGCACAACGTGGTGAATCCGGGCAGTGTGCATTGTGAGGCATTGTTTTTATAATGTTTGTAACAACTCGTCGCATAATGCAAGACACAGACATGGAAGCCCTCATTAACCTCACAATTTGTCAGCAAATTATAACTGTAATTATAAAGCCAGGAGAGCTCTCAGTCTCACTTCCAGGGAATCGCATTTTGACACACACGCCCCCTGTCAGCGCTGTGAACCGGGTGGAAATGGATGGTCTTCTGGCATAAAAATGAGGCCCACCTCCTGACGGGCTGCAGGCTGGGGAGGCGTTGGCCGTGCCCCGGCCCAAGGAGAAATAAAGGGCGATGGCGCGTCAGCTCCCAAGCTGCGCCCTCTTCTTTGGCACCAGCCCGCCCCTGACGCGGGAGGAGGGCCCGCGCCTTTGCCGCCTCCCAGCAGAGCCAGGCGCCAGCAGTGACTCGGAGGGCTTCCCCGCGGTCTGCACGGCACGGCGCGGTGCTCACCGTGGGCACAAAGGCGGGCGCCAGAAGGAGGCTCTGTTCTGTTTACCCTTCAGGACACTGTTCACCTCATCACGGGAAGAGGTCCTCTCACCCCCTTCGGAGGCTGTGCTGGCTTCCTGTCAGCCCCGGGGCCTGGGGACCCCCGGAGGCCCGCCGCCCCCGCCTCCCGACCCCAGTCTGTGTGCCGCGCCTGTGGGTCCCTGCGTCCACCGCCCGTCCATCTGGCTGTCTCAGGCTCGGCTCTGTCCCCCGAGAGGCGCTCCACGTCTCGCTCTCGCTCCCCTCTCTCGTTCCCTCTCCGACTCCTCTGTCAGACCTCTTCCTTTTTCTCCATTTCAACCGGAACAGCGTCCCCCTTTCTCCCTCTCTAAATTCACTTCACAGCAGATTGTCTTGTAGTAAATCACCCAAAACCCAAATAGCACTAAAGCATTCTGATACAACATTAGCATTTGCTTAACAAGCACAAGATAAACATTAAACAAAGAACGGCATTTCTTTATTAGAGGCTGCGAGATACATAATCCATGAGCACAAGAAACATGGGGCCCAGTGGATATGCAGATGCGCGTGCTTTCATTGGCGCGGGGCGGCCTTGTTAGGGAAGGTTTTCATCTGAAGGCTTGGGGGCGGACGGCTGCGGTCCCTGGTGGGGCCATAACTAGATACAGACACTGTTGCAGGCGAGGCCCGGCTCCCTGGTGGTCGCGCTGATTGGACAGCCCGAGGAAAACTTGGGAAGCGCGGGGAAGTGAACTCCATCACCTTGGGGAGGACGGGGGAGAGCCAGATGAAGGCATTTGACTTCTTTTGTAACTCCCACCAAGGACAGCTTGCCTGCGCGCGCGAGGCAGCCTCCATAACTGCAAATCAGGCCCTCTCCCCGATGCCGGTTTCATTAGAATGGCCAGCATGGTGCAAGGAGGCAGGGGGAGGAAAAGGTTACACACAGTAATTTTACAGGCAGGCGGGTACCAAAAAAATCTGCATAATTAAGCAGTCAAGGCTGCTAATAGGGGAGTTTATATGCTCTGGGACCCGGCAAGGGCAGCACATATGGATATCGCCCTGGATATTAAATCCGCGGCGCGCAGCCGGAGCCGGCCCCCGGGAGGGGCTCATTACGGAGAGAGGGATTGTGCGCGGTCTGTCTGGGCAGAGGGGGCAGTGCAGCCACGGTGTGCGGGAGACGGAGCGGCTCCTAATAGAGAGATCACCCTCTGTAATGCTGGGGCGCTCCCCCCACTCCACGCCCCTCCCCGGGATTTCCTGGAGACCGAACCCTGGGCGTGGAGTCTCGCCCGTGGAGGGTAGGCATCGTGCCAGCGGCCCGCAACGGGATGTGCTCATTGTTAAAGGGCCAGTGTCCTCCCCGCTGGGCCTCCATCACCAGTGCCTGCCCCCCCCCCCCCCGAGGGCCCCTTTAAAACTCTCAGTGCCCCTGGGATCACGGGGCTCTGTCACAGTTCCTGAGACCATTCCTTTGACCCCATGCTTTCTGCTCCAGACGCAACACCGTGAAACAAAGGAGAGTGTGTAGGGAGGCCTCCATGGAGGCCCACACCTGGCCAACGGCGGCAGCCGGGCGTCCATGAGCGGGCAGGGCTGGGCGTCCTGCCGCTGTCTGTCCGGACAAGGAGCGACCGGCCCCAGCAGGCAGCCCTCAGGCCTCAGAGCGCAGGGAATGCTGTTGTTCGATGGAAACACCGGAGGACAGGCCGCACACCGTCGCCGCGCCTCCGGAGCCTTGCACTGCTCCGAAGGAAGAAGCCAAGCCGAGCATCCGGCAGAGGACGCAGGCTGGGCAGCTTCCGTGGCTGCCTGTGGAGCTGCGTGGTTACCCCGAGGAGCCACACGTGCAGTGCCACCCGGGCCCCGGCGGACTCGGCATCCTTCCTGCACCGTGGCTTCCCACCTCGGTCCTTCCCCTCCCCTTCCCCTTCCCTTCCCCTTCCCCTTCCCATTCCCCTTCCCCTTCCCCTCCCCTTCCCTTCCCTTCCCTTCCCTTCCCCTTTCTCTCCCCTCCCCTCCCTCCCCTCATTCATTCAGCACCAGTGAAAACACGCAGTTGCCTGGAGAACAGGCCTGGTGAGTGAGGAGGAGGAGCCCCAGAAGGAAGGCCTCTGGCAGGGAGCAGGGCCCGGTCTGTGTGGGAGAAAAGGGGTCCCTCCTGAGTGCTGGGCTCAGGGGCGTTGGTTCTGCTGGGGGTGGGGGGGCAGGCCAGGCCTGCGGAGAGCAGAGGTGCCCGTCTTCCATTCCCCGAGCTCCTCTCCGTCCCCGCGGACCAGGCCCCGTGTCCTCCCGCAGGTGCTGCACCCCGAGAGGTGGTCCGCACACCCGTCTCCCTCCGCCTGCGTGCGCACACACACAGACACACACACAGAGTCACACACCCAGAGAGAGACAGACACACGCGTGCACGCGCACACGCATAGATGGCTGTGCTGTGGCGATGCCTGCAGGAAGAGGCCTTCGGCAGTGAGCAGTGGGCAGCAGCGTCTCCTAGGCGTCTCCCATCCGTGCTATCTGCTCCGATCTCCTCGGACGTGGCGGGGTTAGGGGTAAAGGCCTCTGCTGGGTCTGCCCGGGGAACTCGTGGCTAGGCATGCGGCCGCCGCTGCCCCACCAGCCCTGCCCTGGCCTCGGAGCAGGAGGCCCAGAGGCGGGCCATGTTCCTGGGCCCGGCTGACACCCGCCCACCGACCGCATTCCTGCGAGCCGTCCGCCTTGGGCTTTCACCCTGGTGGCCGCTGTCCCCGTCTCTCAGTCCAGCGAGAGCCACGGCTGTGTGGGCAGCTGACCACAGCCCGTGAAGGAGGGGCACTCAGTGGAGCGCTGGCCTCCCTCCCTCTCCCTCTGTGCATGAATGCAGAGCCTGGTGACCCTCTGGGCCCCACACAGCTCGCTGCTTCTGCTCCTTCCCTCTCGCTTTGTCCCGGTGGGGCGCTGGCGGGGAGACACAGAGAGGAACCAGTCAATCAATGAACTCTGAAGAGTGGAAGTATTTCATCTACTGGAACAGATGGAGCAAACATTTGGTTCGCATCCTGTAACAAAGAGCTGATCCTTGCAGGCCCGCACGCCGCCAGGCATTGTGCTGGACACTCGGGGGGGGAGGGGGGCTCCACGGAGGCCCTGCAGCTGTGACGTGGCCCCGGCAGCCCTGTGGGCGGGTGGTCCCGCTGAGAGGGTTGAACAGTGAGGTGAAGTGAACTGGTTTGTCCGGGCAGGGCTGGGCGTCCCGCACCCACGACGTGATGGCAGAGCCTTCCTTTTGTTTGTTCAGTCCTCACCAGAGGACAGACATTTTCCTATTGATTTTGGGAAGCGTGGAAGAGAGGGAGCGACAGAGAGGAACATCGCTGTAAGAGAAACACTTCGATGGGGTGCCTCCTGCATGTGCTCCGACCAGGGTCCAGACCAGGGAGGAGCCTGCAACCGAGGTCCATGCCCTTGACCGGAATCGAACCTGGAACCCTTCAGTCCGCAGTCCAACACTCTGTCCACTGAGACACACCACCAGAGTCTGGAGCCTTAGTATTTAGGCTCACACCACTGTGGGGGAGTGAGGAGGCATGGCGGGTGGTCTCTGTGATGATGTATGACACGGTCTCTCCCGTCGGCTCCAGGGCAGCCCGGGAGCCCCGGAGGGAGGGTGCACGTGCTGGATGCCAGGCCCACGGGGGGGGGGGGGTGTTGCCGCGCAGGTGGCCTGGGAAAATGCCAGGTGGCAGAACAGGAGTCGGTAATGGCCCCGGGCCATCCGCTTGCAAGCCTTACTTTAGAATACAATGGTGTACCATATTTTTCGGACCATAAGATGCACTTTCTCTTCACCAATAGTGGGAGGAAAAGTGCCTGCGTCTTATGGTCCGAATAGAAGAAGTGCCTGCGTCTTCATGAATTCTGACTCTAGCGAAGAAGAGTTCTTGGGGTTTTCAGAAGACTAGAGTACTCAAACCTTTGTCTTTATGTGTTAATGACAGTGATAATGGTTCTCAATGCCACTGTTGACTGCTGTTCAGTTTATATGGTTCAAATATTATTTTGTTATACTGTATTAAATATTTTATTACACTATTTGGTTCAGAATATTTTTTTCCTATTTTTCTTCTCTAAAAACCAGGTGCGTCTTATGGTCGGGTGTGTTTTATGGTGCGAAAAATACGGGTATTTTATAAATGTAAGGGATGTATTGGCTGACCAGCCATTGCTATCGTAAGTAGGCCTCGGGAATGGAGAAATGGATGTTCGCTCCTGTGCAAAGAGGCTCCGTTGTGTCTGTGACCCGAGCTCTCGTGTTGGGAGGCAGCGATGGAAGGAGAACGCGCCGGATGCCTTTCGCTGCCAGAGTGGAGCTTTACGTCTTACCAGGGGACCCTGGGTAATGCGTGCCATGCGCTGCGATTGTGATTTCGGGAAGAAAAATGTGTCTGCTGGGCTTTATTTTCAGCAGATTTTTTAAACATCAATTAATGCAATCAAACGCAGCACAGGGAGATCTAACTCTGTATTTACATTTCTGGGGCAGGGGCTTTGTTTGTTTTGGAGAACGCCAGTCCCGGCCTGCACCGTGTGTGGTTTCCGTGTTTGCGGGGCAGCGCGGGAAGCGACGGGTGACCTCCGTGGGAAACTCCGTGCGGGGAGCCGGCCGCGGAACTGGTCCATTTGTGGGGAGACACGATTCTGCCTGGCTGCACAGTTCGGAAACCATGACATTCGGGGGTTTTAAAAACAGACTCGGCGAGATGAGTCACGCCTGTTTTCTTAGCCACCCTAGCACGTCTGAGATACGCTGTCTCCTCGTGATGACTCAGGTGTTGGGGTGCCCAGTCTTCACCTCCACCTTGATGAATTCGAAAATCATAACCTGGAAAAGGAGAGTAGCATCTGTTCGGCCTTAAACCTGAACAGGGCCCTGAAACAAAGCATTCCGGCGATGAGAAAGGTCCGCGCCGGAAGTGCGTTCCTCCGGCGTCTCCCTGGGCCGGGCCTTAACGGAGCGGACATGGTCCACACACATGGACCACACACGGCTGCTGGGTGGTCCCCGCTCCCCCTCGCACAGGGCCCCGACTCAGCACCGTGATTTAACTGGAACTCGGTTCCAGTTAAAGTCTACCTTGGTTCTTCCCCCGGATTGGGGTCTAGACCCAGATTTGAGCCCATCAAGCCAGTCAGGCTCTTCCTAGGACCTGGGTTACTGGACCAATCAACGTTTTCCGGTCCATTCACTGAGAATCCGTGCACATAGGCCCAACCACACGTTGTGAAAACTGAGATGCTGTGTGAGTACAAGGAATGGCACGTGTGACCCGTCCTCGGGGGGACAGTGGGGAGGACATGTCCGTCTCACGGTCTCAGCAAAGACAGGTCTCCTCCTGGGGGTCCCTCACTGCTCAGCGTCGTGGTGGCGGGCCCGGGCACGAGCTCCGCGGGATGAGGTAATGGCGGCCTCCCGGGTGAGTGAGGTCACGGTGACTTCTCTGGACTGTAGGCCCTGGGCATTGCTCGCTCGCATCCTTCCTTTTCCGTGCTTCCCGCGTGGGGAGGCGGCCACGGTGCTGTGGGTGCCCCGGAGGCAGAGGCTCAGCACGGACCAGGCGGCCAAGCCCCCAGCACTCCCTCGCCAGTATGTCTCCCGTGAGTGCGCTGTGGGGACAGTCATGGTCCTGGGTCATTTGCTGAGATTTTCTTAAATCGTTATTGATTGAGAGAGAGAGAGAGAGAGAGAGAGAGAGAGAGAGAGAGAGAGAGAGATGGATCTGTTGTTCCCGCGGTTTATTCACTTGTTGGTGCTTCTTGTATGTGCCTTGACTGGGGATCGAACCCACAACCTTAGGGCATTGGAATGGACACTCTAACCAACTGAGCTACCCGGAGAGGGATGAGGAGATATATTTTATTTTTAATTCTTCAAATGACTAGGCCAGTTTTAATTAAGGAAACTCCTCTTCCCATTCTGGAGAAGAACATTTATTTTGTCACTGTACATTTTTCTTGAAAGACATGTATCCACGCAGGTCAGATCTGTGGATGGTTGAAAATATACTAAGCATATTTACTAGGCTCCCTCTGTGCATCCAGGCCCTGCTATCTGCCTGTGTCCACTGTTCGTTTCTCGTGTCCTTCCGGCAGTATTCGGCAACGGGAATGCCTCCATGGCCGCTCCTCTCTGACTGTTGGCCTCCTAGCTTTCCCAACAGGTTCCACCCCGCAGAAGTGTGCAGAGTGCTGACTTCCCTCCAGGGTGTTAAATACAAAACTCTCCTGCTCGTCTCTGCCTTTAAGACACCAGACATGGCACCTGCTTTTCGGGAGCGAAGGCAGAGCAGGAGGCCAGGACACGCCCCGGTCACTGTCTGCCTGGACCGTGGACGCTTTCCTTCCCCAGGAGTGAGCATGGTGAATGCGCTTTCGGAGAGGACCTACACTCCACAGCTGTAGAATGAGGCTTCCACTCGGGGTTGGAGACGGCATTGGAATTCTGTGCCATTTGCACCAAGTACCACGCGGGCACGAAGCAGAGCGTTCCAATAAATAAAATGTTGAAAGCCATTGACAAATATTTCAGTGACATTTTTCTCAATAGATTTCCTTTTGTGTTAGAAAATCATCATCCTTTGTGTATCGACACAGTATATACAGTATTTAAATTTTTAAAACGCAACTTGAATGAGCTGGTTTGGGTTTTCAGAAAATTGTCATAAAGATAAAGGCTTAAAAATCCATTGTGCCCAGAGTGTCTTCCTACTTGGCAGTGCATCTGAGCAATGTGGGCGGCTCTGCGAGGTAACCTGGCGTCCCGCCCGCGAGGGGCAGCCCCTCAGTGTGTCTCCGCTCCGCTCCAGCCGCTTTGTGTCTGCCCATTCCATAGTCTTCAGCTTTGGGTTTTGAACTAACAAAACCCCTAGGAATATCTACCTCTTCACCACTTCCGAGCTCAGTCGAAATAAGAAAGAAGTCTTTGTTGCAATACAGGGTGTCTCTCCCCCCCCAAAAAATGTGTATACACTTTGAATAAAGATAAAGGCAGTGTTTATTAAAATACATTTCATTTTCAAAATGCAATAGAATCAGCTGTTAAAGTGTGTGTACATTTCTTAGGAAACCCTGATGTACATTGTGATCTTCTTCTTTTCTCCCCTTCCTCCTCCTCCTCCCTGCCTCTCCCCTTTCTCCCTCCCTCTCTCCCTGCCTCGCTCCTCCTTTTCCCCATCTCAGTAGATAATGACCCTCTCGCTAGTTGCTCCTGACTGGCATGACACAGACAGGGGAAGGGGGAGTGAGCATGATTCATGGCTGTGCCAGGACCGTCTGGCTGCGGGGTGGGGAGCGGGGACGCGGCAGTGCATCCAGACTGAAGCCCGAGAGAGAGAAGTGGGTTAGGAACCTGTCGAGCCAACCTACTTTCCCCGCCGGAGTGTGGAGCCGCTCTCAGGAGCCGCGCTCGGGTGTGCAGCAGCCTCTGTGTCTCCCCAGACTCCCCTGAGACGGGCAGGGAGGGCTGGGCCGAGAGGAGGAGGAGGAGGAGGAGCTGTGGGCAGGAGAAGCAGGGGCCGCCTTGTTTGTGAATAACCAGACTTCCGCCAAGGGTAGCCGCCCCTGGGCCGTTGCCGTTGAGAGAGAGCGTCAGTCAGTGTTGGGCCACGGGTGCCTCACCTTGGGGCAGCTTCATGCCATCCTCCACTTCCTTCGGCCGCGAACGCTTTCTCCAGAGCGCGGTCTGCAGAAGACACTCCGCTGACGCCCTCTGCGTTGGTTCTCCTGTGAAGTGTGTTGTTGCAGGCTTTTCCTGGGCTAATATCTGTTGACACCTTATAGCCGTAACCTGCTGTTCTCTTTAATTGCTCATTGTTATTAATTACATGGCCGTTACGTGGTTGGCTGCTGGAGCCACTTGGCTGTGCAGAAATCCATTTATCATTATTGCGGCGCGGCCTCGGAAACTGCCAGCCTCCCGTCCGAGATGAATGCCTGCGAGCGCGATCCAGCAGAATGTTGAACGCGGGTCAAGTCCTCGCGCCTCCTCTCGGCGCCCTGGCTTCTGCCGCGGAGCCCGGAGCCGAGCCGAGCCGCCTTTCCCAGCCTTTGTCTGTCTGCCTCCCGCCCTGACGCCGCCCTCCCTCCCTCCGGGGCGTGTGTTTTACTCCCAGGCAGGGGCCTGGGCACCAAGGGCCCTTTATCCCCCACCCCCCCCACCGCCCTCTTAGAGCGTCCTTTATAATCTTAAATGACCTTTCTTCCTGACGCTTCCATTTGGAAGCATCACTGTTGGTTGTAGGTAGCCTAAGCCCGCCCCTTCCATGACAGAGATCATCCGTCCCTTACGGGGAACTACAATAGCCCAGCCCGGCTCCGTGGTGGCTGAGCATCAGCCAGTGAACCAGGAGGTCACAGTTTGATTCTCTGTCAAGACACAGGCCTTGGTTGTGGGCTCCATCCCTCCCCGGGGAGGGGGGGGGGGGCGCGCAAGCAGGAGGCAGCCGATCCGTGATTCTGTCATCATTGATGTTTCTCTTTCTCTCCCTCTTCCTTCCTCTCTGAAATCAATAAAAATATAGTAAAGATAAATAAGTTTACAGCCTTAACAGATTATATTAGACAAGAAGGAAGGCTGACAACTAGTGAGCTAATACTCAAATGGTAATTGTTTAAAGTAACTGTAATAAACCTCTTCTACTGGCACTGTAAGTAATTAGACATATTCAGATTCCCAAATTGGTAAACTGGCAGTGGGATGGGTGGACGGACGGACAGGAGTGAGTGAGTGGTGCACCTGTGCAGACCCGGCCGTGTCCTGACGCCCGTGGTTTCTTTAAATCTGCGCTTAATTGGGAATTCACGCCCCGCAGCCGCCGGAGCCACCGTCCGCGCGACATTAAATTCACACCGGTTAAGCCAGCTTGAATGGAGCCGCCTCGAACCTTCCTGAATAAAACTAGCGGCCTTAATTACAGCCGGCAATTCGGAGGTTATGGAGCGCTGACCGGTGCGCAGTGCATCACCTTAACAACCGCAGGCTGGTCGGTGCCTTGGAGGGCGGCGGGGCTGAGCAGAGGAGGCGAGGTTGGCCGCGCATTTCTGCAAACCGTTCTTAGAGCTCTCACTGCATTTACTGCACCCTTACCTCTTTCTTCTTCCGGCCGAGCAGTGACACGGGTGCTGTGCCGTGCGCGGTGCTGGTGAGCTCCCTAGCGTGGCCTCCCAGTGGGAAGCGCAGGATGGAGCCCCTTGGGAATCTGACTTGGGGCCCCTTTACATCCGCACGCCCCATTCCCCCGGGACTCGGGCTGTGGTGAGCCCCGAGGCTCGCTCCGCAGTGCAGAAGAGACTGTCATCTTTGCAGCATCGTGCTTCACACAGATCCTTAGATCGTTTGCTGGAAACGCCCACTGGTTTCTCGTCTCAAACCTGTGGGTGCTCACAGGCCCGTGTGGTCAGGACCCAGAGCCTTCCCAGAGCTGGCGAACTTCATTCCATTTCTTCTGTGTGATTTGGAGGTTTGGGAGCTGGTGAACTTCATTCCATTTCTTCTGTTTGATTTGGAGGTTTGGGGGTTGGGTTTGTTTGTTTGTTTGTTTGGGGGGGTGTTTTGTTTTAAAATCCTCAGCAGTTGCAAGCTGTGCTTTCTCCCAAGGATAAACACCTTTTCATTGTTCAGAACCTTTCTTTTGTTCAAATAATTAGTGGCTTTTTGACTAGAAGAAGAAGATTTAAAAAAGAAAGGACTGCCCTAGGTGGTTTTGCTCAGTGCACAGAGCGTTCCAGGCGGGTTAAGGCCACAGGCCCGGGTTCAGGCTCAATTCCCAGTGGGGGGCGCACAGGAGGCAGCTGACCCACGAGTCACTCTCATCATGGATGTTTCTCTCCCTTCCTCTCTGAAGTCAATAAGATATATACATAAATGAAAAGGGAGAACAGGCCCCGGCTCTTGGGTAAACTCTGCACAGTGACAGGGACACACCCCTGATGGCGCTGTGCCGGGTGCGGGCGGGTGGCCGGCCCTCTGCGAGTGTGGAGTCCATACTGACCTCGGCTCCGTCTCTGTTCTCAGAAGCCTCTCCCGCGGGTTCACCTTGGAAGCAGGTTACGTTCCTTACGCTGCTGAACTGTCCTCTTGGTGGGCCCGGCCGTGTCTGCACGGCCTCGGGGGCAGGCACACCTGCCCGTCCGCCCGCCGGGACCCGCTGGGAGGGAGCCCGGTGGGCATTTCACGTGGGACGAGAGGAAGTGTAAGCAGAGTGAAGTAGCCGCATCCGTCTGACGCAGCCAGTTAGGTCACAGGGCGGGCTGTGCCACGTCGGCATCCGCAGCTCCCGAGGGAATTGTCTGAAACACGGGCTCCGGGTCGTGCTGCAGGATGGAGAGCTGCTCTGTGGCCCGGGGCCTCTTCTGCCGGGTTCTTTTCGTGGGTCCGGGCTACAGTGTGTCATGGGCTTCCTCTGGGGATGAGGGCGAGTCTGAGCCCTGTTTCCTGCAGAGGAGAAGGGCCGGTGAGGGCACCTGTCTCCTGCCGGGATGCCGGGTCAGCGGAGCCCTCTGCACAGGCCGTGGGCGGCGGGCGGAGAGGGCAGAGGGCAGGGGCAGGCTCTGGAAACGCAGCCGACGAACAGTAAACGTTGCTTTGGTGTTCGCCTGGGCCTTTTGTCCTGACGAAGTCACGTTGAGGACTAGCTAAGGATCTATCTGTTTCCCATCGATGAGCTCCATGCTGTCCCAGGCGCTGGGCACAAAACAGACACTGCCCTCGCCCCCCTAAGACTCGCCTTGAGCACAAACTGATGAACAGCCAAACCAGTGTCCTGGCACTCGCTTGGTATCTTTTTAAATATGTTTTTATTGATTTCAGAGGGGAAGGGAAAGGGAGAGAAAAACAGAAACATCCATGATGGGAGAGAATCACTGACCAGCTGCCTCCTTCCTGCACACCCTCCCCTGGGGATGAGCCCACACCCCGGCCTGTGCCCCGGCCAGGAATGGAACGTGACCTCCTGGTTCCTCGGTCGAAGCTCACCCCTGAGCCATGCCAGGCGGGCACTTGCTTGGTGTTAGGACGCCCCGGACTGCCGCCTCCACGCTTCTCAGGCCGGGCAGGAGCCGGAGAGCATGACTGAACCGAAACCTCGTGTCTCCTGTCGCTTATGTCTAATTGCTGTGGCAAACGGGGGGCATTTTTTATACTGTCCTTGCTTGCTCACACACTGGCTGCCAAGGCAGAAAAGAGCAGCATTAAAGATTAAGTGCTGAAAAGCTCTGTTAGAGGAAAGGGGTTACTTTCATGTATTCAGGCGACCGTAAATAGAGGAGAAAATTGTCCAAGTAATCTGGGTCCCTCCCTCTCAGTGGAATTCAGCCACGAATACGGAAGTCGGGCCTCTGGGAGCCGCTGCTGTCAGCAGCCTTACCTTCCCCGCGGACGGGCTCAGCTCTCACGCCCACCCCTCCCGCCGCCTTTGTGGGGCTGGCATCATTGTCACTGAGCAAGTATCTAATCACTGGCACTGCTTTCTTCTGTTCCTGGTTCAGAATGTGTTTTTCCGTGGGGAGAGGAGTCGGGAGTTCAAAGTGATTTTTCAGTGCCGTACCCAAAACTGATGTTCTTGGGGTTTGTTTGTTTTAAATAAAAACATTTGGAGCCCAAGTTTTTACCTCCAAGCTGTTTGCTGGCACTGTTTTCTCTGAGCCCTTGGCTCCAGGGCCCCTGTTGAGATCAGGAAAGTGGAGAAGGGAAGGAGGAGGCCCGGGGTGCAGGCGCCCTGGCCAGCCTTGAAAGGCGTCTCCGGTCTGCGTGCCTGCCCCTCGCCCCGCCTGTGCCAGAACGGCGCTGCCGAGTCCCTGGGGGCCGAGGGAAGCCACCTTTCTGGTGGGTTGTTTGTTTCATTGTTTCAATAGCATTTCAGGGTTTCTCCTACATGAGAATATTCTAGTAAGTGCTAGCCAGAACCGATCATAATAGCCAAGGAGTTGGACGCTGTTACACCTCAGAGCATCTGAAATCCCGCTGCCTGACTCTCCATCCCAACCCACCTGGACCTCCTGCTGGTTTCCAAGCTGCTGCTGTTTATGGGGCTCCAGGCAGCCCCGGGCTCCTTGGAATCTGCCGGGTGCAGGCTGCCTCCCCGCTGACCCGCTTCCTCCCAGCCCTGCTGACAGCGAGGAGGCGGGCGGGAGCAGCAGTGCCAGGGTCGGGGCCTTGCTTAGAAAGGGCAGAGGTGTCCTAGCCCTTAGACCACGGCCAGAAGCACCTATCGATCCTGAAATGAGACCCTGGCCCGGCCGGCGTGCCTCCGTGGCTGCCGAGATGGTTTGTTTGATTCCTGGTCAGGGCACAGCCCGGGTTGTGGGCTCCATCTCCAGTGGGGGCCATGCAGAAGGCAGGCGCTCAGTGACTCTCGCATCACGGATGTTTCTGTTTCTCTCTCCCTTCCTCTCTGAAATCAGTAAAAGTATATTTAAAAAGAAGAAGAAAGAAGACTCTGGCCGAGACGCACGGAATGGATACCGTTTGCTTTCCTTGAGATACGGGGGGGGGGGGGGGGGGGGGGGGGGGGCACTGTGGATGGGCAGCACCACGGTCCCTGGTGCACACGCACTCTCAGTGGCCCGCCGTCCTCTCTGCTGCCAGGCTCCTGTTTTCCCCCCTGGGGAGGGGTTCTGGCCGTGGCTGGCGGACACTCGCCATGGCCGTGAGGAAGCAAGTCCAAGCAGGTGCTAGTGTCAGGCGGTCTCAGGCAAGATTCATTTCCAAGCCAAAGTGTTCAAAATAATAGGTCAGAGCCTGGCCAGCGTGGCTCAGGGGTGAGCATCGACCTAGGAACCAGGAGGTCAGGGTTCGGTTCCCGGTCAGGGCACAGGCCCGGGTTGCAGGTTTGATCCGCAGTGGGTGCACGCAGGAAGCTGCTGATCCATGATTCCCTCTCATCACTGACATATATATCTCTTTCTCCCTTCCCTTCCTCTCTAAAAATCAATTATATATACACACACACACTTTTTTCAAAGGCATAGGACAAAAAATGAAAGTAAAAAATAAAAAGGCATGGGACAGAATTTTCTAACCAGCGCGAAGAAAAGGGTCACACTGTTCTCTGCCATCTGAAACTGCCTCGCTGTGGAGGCTGAATGACTCACCTCCTGGCAGACGGAGCCCTGAGTTACGTCTCCTTTGCCAGGTTAGCAGCTCGGTGCGTCGGGTGCAGCTGTGGATATGTGCAGCGTCGAGAGCAACAAACGGCGGGCCGGCCGGCCGGGAGGCCGCGCTGCCGTGTGCGAGGCAGATCGCCGCACTGGCCTATTTTCTGCTCCGGTTTCTGGGGCGAGCCCGCATAGCCCAGGGGTGAGTGTGTCATGTAGGCCGTCCATTCTTACTCCTCAGACCGCGCGCTTATAAATGTGTCCTTGGAAATTAGCTCAGGAGAGAGAAGCAGAAGAAAGGGGGGCAGTTGGTTTAGGGCATAGTTTTCTTGGATTTAATATATATGTGTGTGTGTGTGGTGCGCGCTGGAAAGACCACAGCTGCGGGGCATCTGATGCTCGCTGTGGATTTCGAGGGCAGGACTGGCCCGCTCAGGTCACAGCCTGTGCATGGGCCCAGAAGCGTTTGTATCTTTGGACCTGGGCCTGTAGATTATGCGGCGGAGGGGGCGGGAGGACCCGCTGGCCGGTCTCAAGGGCCAAGGAGAGGAGGAGTTCTACTTACAAGCCGTTACAGCCGGGCCTGGGTAATGGCCTTGGTGTTGACCGGACCGTCCAAGAGGCCCCCGGTGATTCCTGTGGTAAGAGCCGCCATAAGTCAGCGCTGCACACGCACTCGGAGCTGCTCCGGATCTGTTTCTGCCGCAGCCACGGAGGGCCAGCCCGGGCCGGGTCTGGGCTGCTCGCGCTGAACCCTCAGGGTCTTCGCTGGGCCCCAGGGGCCTGGTGGAGCTCAGGCTGAGGCTGTTCCTGAGCGTCCCTTGGTGGCAATGGCTTCTCCGTGACGCCGGGCCGATGCGTACTGTGCCGGTCCAGGTTTTATAAACTGGAGACAGACAGAGATGGTCCCCGAAATGGCCTCTCACAGCCACCGCCCCTGCCCAGGCGGCGAGGTGTGTCCCAACGGCGGGTTCAGACCCTCCCCTTGCGGCCCGCGGGCTGGAGTCACAGCTGCGTGCTCCTCGCCTCGGAGGTCACCGCGGCCTGCGTGCGGCGGTGTTCACACGGCGTGCAGGGCAGCAGGGGGAGTGGTGGTTTGGCTGAAGTTAGGCCCACGTGAAAGCGTCTACCAGCCACGCCCCGCCATCACGGGCACGCACGGCGGCTGCCCACAGCGCGTTCCCAGAGTCGGGAGCGCCTCCAACCTCCTGACCGTGGACCCCAGTGCTGGCCACGTGACCCTCCTTCCTCAGGCCTCCCCAGAGCGGGCTTCCTGCTCGTTCCGAGAAGAAACAGATTGGTGCTGAAGCTCCATGTTCTCATCCCGTCCGCACCCTTGCCCCCTGGCGCGACCTTCTCCCCTTCTCCGCTCCTTTCTGCTCTCGCGTGTAGTCGCTCAGATGCCTCTCAGTCTAACGCTCAGTCACGGGGTTTGTCACTGCATAATGTTGCTCACTTCCTGCCCGGCTTTTTGGTTATCAGAATTTCAGAGTTGCAATCCATCTATTAATAGGGTACAGGAAGGCTGGTATTTTTTGTTCTTCGGTTTCCAAAGTTACTACAAAGGCAAATAAATCGTCTCACTGCAGAACGCCTGGGGAGCATGCATGGGCAGAAAGAGGAGGAGGACTCCAGAAGTTTCATCTGCAGGTCCCATCTATAACTCTTAATAAGAAATAGGGCTGCATTAGCCTATTATACCCTTAATGGAATATTGTAATGGTTATTAAATCAATTGACTCAGAATCTCTCTGTAATAAATGAGTCAGGCTCTATTATCCAATTACTGTCAGCTGCTACCTTTCCGGAGACAGAAATGGTGACTTGGATTGAATTTTTAAGCTGCTGGCACCTCTAGGAAGGAAGCAGAGGGGGAGGCGAGGCGCGGCCGGTGCTCCGTGGGCAGACTCGAGTCTCGGGCTGAAGGTCACCTGAAATCGGAGGTGTTGATAGCATCGCCTCACGCACACCGACTTTACATTAACCACGCCGCTCCTTCCCGCTCTCACTCCCCGGCCCCACGGGAAGAAAGCGGGGAAGCTCCGCGGCCTGCAGCTCGGAGGGTTTAGCAGGTCTTTGAAAATCCAGACCCTGCTCTGGCCTCACAGTGCAAATGTCAGCGTGCCCAAGAGCTCAGAGAAGCAGACGCTGACTCGCCGAGCTTCCCCGGTTCTCACAAATGAGCTGTTTGCCTTCGCCGCCGGCCCCTTCTCCAGTTAAGACTGTGGAATGGATTCCGGGAGCCTGCCCTGCTTCGGGCCCACCTCATTGTTTCTGTGTGGACCCTGTGGCCGGGAGTGACTCGGCGAGGGGTGCTGTCTGGCCTGAGCCGGCTGGCTGCGCTTGCCGAGCATCGCTGTGGACAGCACAGATACGTTTCTGTCCTGTGCGGCCGAGGAGGTACAGGATTTGCTGCAAAAGACCTCACTCTGCTCCTTAGAAGGAAGAGGCAGGCAGCCCTTCCTACGGAATCCATGTCCCAGTGCCTTCCCCGGGAGGGTTCTGAAAGGCCGACCCGGCGATGGTCCTGGGGGTCCCTCAGGGCTCCTCGGTAACGTGGGCGTGGCAGCGCCTGGGCCGACATGGGCACTGCTCTGCCAGTGGGTGCCCATGACTCCGAGGGAAGGCATTTCAGCTCCCGGGCCTCACTTTCCGCCTGTGAAATGGGCGTAGGAGACGTGGGCCGCCTCCGTGTGGGGCCACGTGGCTGTTTGGACTCGTTCCCGTTCTGTGAGGGCGGGGGCTCTGCCCTCCGGGTAAGGAGTACACACAATGAGAAATGCTCCGGGTGCAGATCCACGGCCTCTGTTGTGTCTGTTTCCGTCTGTTATTTCCCAAACAAGGTGCTCACAGTCGAGGAAGAGAGCACCCATCACGGATGTGCTGGCACCCTGCGTGAGGCTCCCGTGACCGGCCGCCCGTGCTCAGCCCCAGAAGGCCGACCTCGGAGGGCGGGCGTGCGAGGGTTCTGGAGCAGATGTGCGCTTAGCTACTGTCAGACTACCAACATAAAGGCACACAGCACTGAGGAAACAAATACTTAAATTTGGCCAGTCTTCCTGAGGATTAACTTACTGACCCAGTACCCTACAATAAAGGGTGTTTCTTACGTTTCTCACTATCTAAAATTTGGCAAATTTTGGGTAACTTTAACATTAAAATTACAAAAGAAAAGAACAGATAAAACCCCTGGATTGTACACAATCCCTGAAGCTTTCTGTGTAGCCCCTGTCGTGTCAGTGTGCACAGTCACACTCCCGCTCACAAATTACAGCCGAGGCGTCGGCTCTGCCACCCAAACCAGAGCGGTCTTTATCTCCCGTGGAATGCGGGTGGCTTAATTAGTGCTTTGCTTCTGTTTTCACCAGTCCCGGCCCTCTGCTCCTGAAGCCGGCTTGTGTGGGAGGAAGATCAGGAATACAAATGGAGTGATTTCCCCGCGTTAGCGCATAATCACTCACTTTGTAACTGGGCTTTGGTGCTGCCGTAGTGTGAGCCGGAGGAGGACTCCGCACCGCGTTGTGCTGAGCCGGAGGAACCAGCGGGAAGACGGGCCGCCCCCACCGCGTGCGTTTGTCTTCCGCTCCCACACAGACGGTCCTTCCCGGCCAGTTTAATGGCTGCAAATAAGAGAAACGGCGGATAACGTCAGGTTAAATGGCAGCCCTAACCCCTGACTCCTCCTCAGTGGTCGCCCCGTGGTAGCTGGTGTTGGCCGTGGCTTCTCTGTGAAGGTCCCAGGCCCTGAGCCGCGCTGCCCGGGTCCCAGTCCCGGCGGCCGGGTAGGCGGTGGCTCCGGCGGGGATCGCCCCTCTGCCTGCGAGCAAGTCGCTCCCGCTCTCTGTAGCAGGGCCTCCTTTCCGTGGGCCTGTCTCCTCCTCTGGAGCATGGGATGGGACAGGAGCCCCGGCTGTGGCCGGGACAGAACTGGTGTCTGTGTGCCCAGAACCACGGGGTCTGGAGCCAGGAAGCCCTGGGTGCTTAGGGGGCTGTGCTTTCACCTCTTCTTCTCGCTCATTGAAGCAAGCCAGGTTACGTTTTAAATTTCATAAACATTTTAATGAGAGGAAAAAGCAACATAAATATAACACAAACGTTTCTCATTATATAGCAATGGTTACTACTTGAAAATATTTTTCTACCATCTAAGACATCAAAGAAAAATCTGGAGTGAGCCTGGCGCTCGGGAAGGCGCCCGGGAGAAGGGCGGGCGGTGCGGGCGGGTGGGTTGAAACTGTCCTCACAGTAACGGAGCGCACTAGAGGAGCGATGGTCTGGGGACCACGCAGAGAAAGAGCATTTGCAGGAGACGGTAAGCATGGGTAATCATGCAACATTTCCTGGACATTTTGGGATTAAAAAAATAAAAATCTCATTAATGGGAATACCACTCAGAAGTTTATGGTTAGAAACCGAAACGTCTAGAACTCTCCAGGTAAACGGAGGAACGGCCTGAGGGAGAAGCTGTCCGTCTTCCCAGGGTCCTTTGTCTCAAGGGCTTTGAAAGTACGCAGCCCGTGAGCCTGTGATAGAGGAAGGAGCTGCCGGTTACACTTTAGGAGCTTAATAAAATGCACTGCCTACGCTAAAGTCCTCCTCTGTCAGCTTGGGTGTTCCATTTCGGAGGTGTGTGAACTGGTGTAAATGCACCCAGGGAAGTAACCGGAAACCACCCACCGCCAGGAGGCGAGGGCATGGGTGCCCAGTGCCGTCTCCCCAGCTCCGCTGTCCCCCTCAGCTCCGCCGTCCCCCGCACGGTGGGTTCTCACGTCTCTGCTCGTGTGTTTCCTTAACAGATGAAGGACTCAACCACGAGTGCAAGCTCTGCAGCCAGACCTTCGACTCCCCGGCCAAACTGCAGTGCCACCTGATCGAGCACAGCTTCGAGGGCATGGGGGGCACCTTCAAGTGCCCCGTGTGCTTCACAGGTAGGCGACCGACCCGCAGGCAGGCCCCGCCCGCCTGCCCAGAGGCCAGGGGGTTTGATCCGGCTGTGGCTTCACTGATCGATCGCCGCTACTTAGAGGCTCGGGTGGCCGGAAGGTCAGCCAGGAGGACGAGCAAATAGCATTTCGGGTCCTCCCAGAAGTTTGCACTTTTCCGTTTGGAAAACGACATCCCGGTTGTGTTCCATTTTCTCTTCTCCACGTCAAAAGGTTACTGAGGCAGACAGCCTGGCGGAGCCGCTTTTCAGTCACGAGGCGTTGGACTAAAAGCTCGCCCTGCTGTCCGCGTCTGCTATTTCCGCGGGAAGACTGACCCGGGGTCGGAGCCTTTAACCTTCCAGGGGCCGCGTGGCTCTTTATAGCGCCATTGGCGGGCCGAGCGGATATCACCTTAAGAGTTAGCCTGCCTCATCCGGACAGACATTTAATGAGCTCCCCCAGCGCGTAGGTAGGGCCAGGCCAATGGCTTCATGGGGCGGGCCAGATTCCCCACCCTGCTTTATAACACTGCCCGTAAGCAATGAAATGTTACTGTTAATTATTATTATTATTATTATTATTATTATTGATTTCGGAGAGGGAGGGAGATGAGAGAACCATTGATCAGCTGCCTCTTGCCTGGGGATCCACCCTGCAACCCGGGGCTGTGCCCTGACCAGGAATTGAATGGTGATCTCCTGGTTCATAGGTTGACGCTCAACCACTGAGTCACGCCACCCTGGAAATGAAAAGATTATTTTAATCCCCCCAAAAGTCCCTGAACTTGACAACAGTTGATAAGGCAATCATTTCCTAGGACATGGCGTTTTTAAGGGAGGCATTGAGGTAAATAGACACATTGAAGAAGAAATGTGTATTAGCTGTGGTAAGAGGTCACTTTGTAGCACCCCAAGAAATGTCCATCAGAAACGGTAACTTGAGCCGCGGGTTGGAGGGCGGGCAGGGGGTGGCTGAGGCAGGTCTGCAGCAGCTGGGCCAGGTCCTCGTCATCGGAGCTGAAGGAGGAGCCCTCGTCCTCCGAGGAGCAGAGGCTGGAGGTGGACAGGGAGCCGGAGGAGGAGGAGGAGGAGCCGGAGGACGAGGAGGACATGGACAGGCGGGCCAGGAAGCGGGAGGGCACGCCGGGCGCCAGCCCCGGCCCGTCCTCGTCCTCGTCCGAGTAGGAGCTGTGGCAGTCGCTGTCGCAGGGCAGCGGGAACACGGCCTGGTGCTGGTACTTCCCAAGTACACCCTCACGTCTACGCTCCTCTGGTCGCTTTGCACGCACCGGACTCGGCGGTTAAGTCCCTCCGGGCTACGTTTCTTTCTTCTTCATCAGGAAAAGAAACACGTAGGCTCTCGGAATTGACTTCTTTGTTTCCCGGGCAGCGACTCCTGACTCAGCGGCCGGCCTTGGCGCTCTGCGCGGGGACGAGACGGGCAGGAGCAGGACCGAGGTGCGGCTCGGCCGTCAGCTGCTTCCTCGGCCAGTTCCACGGCCACAGCTTCTTCCAGGACTACTTTTCTGTTTGCTTTTATTTTTACTTTTTTGTTAATCCTCACCTGAGCATATTTTTCCATTGATTTTTAGAGTGGGTGGGAGGGGGAGAGACAGAGAGAGGGAGAGAAACATCAATTGATTGGTTTTCTCCCACAAGTGCCCGACCAAGGTCAAGGGTACGTGCCCTTGACTGGAATCGAACCCAGGACCCTTCAGTCTACAGGCTGACACTCCATCCATGGAGCCAAACCAGCAAGGGCAGAAACTATTTTTTCATTCTTCGGAATTTGTACTTAAAAATTCTGTCATTAGGCGTCTGGATTCTTTATAACTGTTCCTAAGTAAGTCTTCATAAGGGGGCGGGTCCTAGGTCTCCTCATAATTAAGACCCTCGTGAACAGCTCTTTAGGCCTCGTAAAAGGTGCTAACTGACACGGACATTCTTTGCAAATCTGTCTGAAAAACCCCTTTCTTTGTGGTGATTGGGGGAGAGACAAAGGCTTTAACCAAGAGCAGTCTGCACTTCCCGGGCTGGCAGGCCTGAGTTGTTCTCCAATATCTTGAAGTCGTTTTTTAGCAATAACAGTTTAAGGTGGGGGGACCCTGGCATTGTTAGGTGGGAGAGGAAATATGAGCGGTTTTTAGGGTAATGAGAAATGTGATTAAAATGCATGACTCATAAGAGCAATATTCTAATATTTTAGGTTGGCTGGCAATTAGAATAATTTTAATGATTAGCGCAGAGTCAAAGCCAAACGCCGGCGTCTTTAATAAGCCCTCTCCCCGCCTGTCCCGATTAATATTGTGGAGGCGAACTCTTTTAGGTCACAGTGCACCAGGCATCCGTCAGGAGCCGCGCTGCCAACCCAAACACTGCCTCTGGCATCTACAATTTAATTATTAATAGGATGTCTCCCAGGTAAACTGTTACACAGGCTTAGGGCCTTGTTTTGTAGTCATTAAAATTGAACATGTTTATATTATTGAAACCCTCGCGTTCTGTGTGTAGGCTGAGTTGATCTTAAAGGACCCAAAGAGCCGTTACCTGGGGTTCTGTTTCATATTTATAGACAATGCCCCCGAGCTGCCGCGCGGTATCGTTCTCAGCATTAGCGCATTTAAATGGAGAACTGTTTGCTCGCTGTAACTTTAGGCAAATACAATAAACAGGGTTTGGCATTTATGATTTCTTAACCTGTGGGTTGCTGAGAAATCGGGGTTCCGACAGTGCTGCTGTGCATTTGACCATTTGGGGCTTTATTTCGAAAAGATTTACAGGGAGCGGGCCCTCCCGGAGCCCTGACTTGGGCGCCTTTGGGGTGAATCCGGTGCTCCGGCGAGGGCCTCGTCCCGAAAGCAGAGCCCAGGCCGAGCCAAGGTGGCGGGGTCACTCCCCCGCCCCCAGGCCCGTGCCTCGGTCTCCCCCGGGCTCCTGCACGAGGCGTCCGGAGGGGAGGTGAGGACGCGTTCTTCTCGTTGCAGTGTTCGTCCAGGCCAACAAGCTGCAGCAGCACATCTTCTCCGCCCACGGCCAGGAAGACAAGATCTACGACTGCACGCAGTGCCCGCAGAAGTTCTTCTTCCAGACGGAGCTGCAGGTAACGTCCGCCAGGCGCTGGGCCCGGCCTCCTGGCTCCCCTCCGAGGGCGGGCGGGTGCGGCTCTTCGGTCTGGATTCCGGAAGGGCTGGCTCACTGGGCCCCAGGACGCCTGGTGCGCTGGGCCGCAGGGCCCGGAGGGCTGGATCAGCAGACACCAAAGTCGTTTTGCCTCCAGCTGCTGTCAATCATGAAAAGAAGGTGAACAGCCCTGTAATTAGACCTTCTGACCCAGGGAGATGGACTTAGGGGTCAGGTGATTGGCCGGCAGGGGGGCGCCACGCACCTCGCCTGTCAGGGCCGATTCTCAGCCCCTGTTTTATTCATGCTCCGCTCTCACGGGCCGGCGGGAGGCACAGCAGGCTAAGGTCCTGAGGGGTCACACGCGGAAAGGAGAAGGGGGCGCGAAGAAGCCGTGCTCCCACGCGGGTGCTTCTCCCACGGAGCAGAGAGAGGGGTTAGTGCTGGTAACGGCCTTGGCGGTAACGTTGGCACCCGGCATGTTCAGGGCAGCCCTGAGCGTCCCACTTGCTGGAGAGGTGACCTTGCTCAGGCCCAGGATGGCTCCGAACCTCAGATGTGAAGCAATGACACACACGTGTAACATGTAAGGGGTTGTTGCTAGGTAACCATGGAAGGACAGGGCTGGTTCTAAGGCATAAACTATAAAATACAACAGGAATCTGGTTTAGCAGGAGACTAATAGTTAAATAATGAGCCAGAAACTGGATCCTATGGCTTATTACAAAAAGGAAAATAACTATTTTTTGTTGTTACTTCATCTGGAAAATGGACATAATACCTATCCTGATTTTTCTGATGAAATCGTGTTAAAGAAACGTGTGTGTTAAACCCTTGGTGGAGAATGGATTTGAACTCAAAATCATTTTATGATGAGCACTATTATTGACAATAAATTCTTGATTTAGCCTACACTGGGTGGGGTGATTATATTTTTATATTGACTTCCTTGAACAGCCCAAGGAGGCAGGGGTCTGGCTGAGCCCCGCCCACTCCCTGGCCCCGCCCCCCTCAGGCCCTGAGCAGCCTCTGCCTCCCCAGCTCTGGAAGGGGAATGGTGTTAATTTTGTGTCAGAATAAGGAAGTTAGAGGTTATGTTCTCAGTTATTCTATAAGGGAGCAACTAGCAAATTAAGGAGCTGAAATAACACAGGGAAGCAAGGGTGAGCCACGTAGCTGACTTACTGTGTCAGGGACCAAACAGAGTTGCTGTCTAGCTTGTCATCACTTCAGATAGAGCTCTCCTCAGTCCGGGCTGTGTGAATTGAGTAGAGAAGGCAGGCCAAGGTAGAGGATTGTGTAAAATGGTGTCTTATTAAGCAAGGAGCCCACATTTCTATTGGAAAGTTTATTCTTACGCCCTAGGCATCAGAGGAAGAGTCGCTTTGGTGTGCACGATGCTGTAAAGGATGTGGGCCATACACCTTTCGGTTCTGTTCATTAGTATGTGAACGGTGACGCAGAAAGCCAAAGTCATGGAGACTCGGAGGAGACTGACTGCCGTCTCATGTGCTTGAAAGCACACCCGCAGTCAGGCCGCACGTCTGTACCTACAGCCCCCCTGTACCCGAGGAGCTCACATCCGAGACCCCCCCCCCCGGCGAGGCTGGGCCACAGAGCGCTGTGGCACCGTGTTTTTCCTGCACGCACGTGCCTGTGACAGCTAAGTTTAACAGTTAGGCCCATTACGAGAGTAACAACAGTAATACAAGAGAGCAATTGCAGCAATGTATTGTAATGAAGGTTGTGCGAGCATGGTCTCTGTCTCTGATAACTGATCTCATAACCGAGGAGGCTAAGTGCCTGGTGGACGGGGGTGGGGAAGGGGATGGGGAGGGTGTAGTGTGGATACACTGGGCAAAGGGTGATTTCCCTCCTGGACAGGGCAGCACGGGATGGCTAGCCAGATTTCTTCCTGCTACTCAGAACCATGTAAAACTTAAGACTTCAGAATTGTTTATTCTGGAGTTTCCCAGTGACTAGTTTCAGGCTGCAGTTGACCGTGGGTCACCTGGAACCAGGGAAGGGAGGTCGTGGATGAGGGGGCAGCTGTATCAGTAGGTCCCAGTGGAACTGACCTGGTGGTAAAGCTTTACTGTCTTTCGCTAAAAGATCCCAACATGGGCAGCTCTGGCCTGCGGCCGAGGTGGAGCAGTCGGGGCTGAGCAATGAGGGGCGTCCTGCAGGACCCCCGGTTTCTTTCACGGTGAATTTTGGGGTTTCCTGGAACAGAGTATTCACCCTTTTCTACAATTCATAAAGACCGGTGCTTCTTAACTCCTTTGATCTCGGGATGCCTTTACACTTAAACATGATTGAGGACCAGAGAGGACTTGGATCCATGTGGCTATTGATAGTTTCTCTATTAGAAAAAAAATTGAGAAATGTTTATACGCAAGAATAGACAGACATGCAATTCTTCCAACTGTCAGAGGGATGACGGCACGTGCCAAGCAGCCTCTGAAACTCCGCCGAGCGCACAGGGAGAACGAGTCTGTAAAGGGCTAGTGACAGAGGGATGTCACTGTGAGGATGGCGCTGACCTAGCAGACCCCCGGAAAGAATCCGGGGCCCCAGATGTCCCAGGTCACACGCAGGAGCCACTGGATAGAAGACAGGTTACACAGCACAGACTCCCTGAGCTCCTAGGAGGTCCTACGACCGCCAGGGGCCAGAACATCTCCTCCCGCACGTCCTGTGTGTTCACGCTGTGATCCGGCCCTAAGTCTCACGTCATAACCCAAGGCTGTGGCTTTCTCTTTCCGGCTAACGCTCGGAGTCATACCTAGCTGGCCTCGATGTGAGTCCCCGGCTCAGCCCATTCCGAGGCGCAGCATGTACAGTTAGCGCCGGTCGCTCTCTATGTAGTGGGTCTGTTTTAGGAAAGGTGGTCATTTCTGGTTAGTGTGCGGTCATTATCTCTGTGGTAGATGCAGCTGAGCAGTGGCTTTCAGCGTCCACACATTAAGAAAAATGGGTGAGAATTAACTTTCTCTAGTTTTGAGTGTGTTCAGATTTTGATGCTTTAACCTTAAGGATTCCCAGTCCTGTGTATTTGCTTTCGTTGCCCAGATGACCTTTTACCCGTGGGTTTAGAGGGAACATTGAATGTGATTTTTAGATCTTGATTTCTTTTATTTCCTGTATAGAACGTGAGCATGGTAAGTATATGAAAGCCATAGTACAATTTTTTAAAATTTCTAGAATGAGGGGGAATGGACTAAAATGGAGGCAACAATAGAAAGGTTGGTAACCAAAATAGCAACAGAGCAGAAAAATGAATCTGGCTTCATCCCTCACTAGGTCAGTCCTTGGCACGTAAAATAAATGCAGGTTTTACAAGTCATTCCACTAGAATTCGTCTGTGTTTTTATGCCCCTGAAGAAGGACTTTTCATAAAAGGTTACACACCTAACGTCCCTAGAACTGAACTCCTGCTGGAGGTGGGAAGCAGGTGGTGTCTGCTCACACCAGAGAGGCGAGCAGGGCCCGCCAGATGAGCCCCCACGATGCCCGGGGGCAGGCTGCGGTCTATCTGACCCGGGCCCTACATGAGGTCGTGACCATAATATGAACTTGCACTTTCTTTACTATTTACCTCCAACTAAAAGCACTAAAGCCTCTCATTGTGGATAAGAAGTGTTTTGTTGGGCATAAAATTATATACCCTCTACACGTATGTGCACATGCACACACACATGCACACACGGGTGTGTTGTTTCACTAATATTGCCTTCAAGGCCTTTCCAAATTGTGAGAATTCCTGGGCCAAGGCCCCAGCCATCACCCTGGGTTCTCGCAGACCACAGCTCCTTTTAGAATTTATGAGACCTGTTTCTATGGAAAACTCAAACCTGGACCCACCTTTCCCGTGTGGAATCCGTACAAGTACGTCACGTGGCCTACACCAGCCGTGGCAAACTACGGCCCGAGGGCCGGATCCGGCCCATTTGGCTATTCTAAACTATTGAAATAAAATTTTTAAAAAGACTGTACCCTTTTATGTAATGATGTTTACTTTGAATTTATATTAGTTCACACAAACACTCCATCCATGCTTTTTTTCCGGCCCTCCAGTTTAAGAACCCATTGTGGCCCTCGAGTCAAAAAGTTTGCCCACCCCTGCCCTACCCCTCTGACCCGGAGTTCTCACTGCCAGTCCCGGATGCGTGATGTGTCGCCGTGGGCAGGGTGTGCTCTTTTCCTTCCAGGAGTTTCCTCCATGTTTGCATGGAATGGCAGAGCCTTCCCGGCCACCTCACACGCTGGTGGAAGAGGTGCGGAGGAGAAAGCGTGCGCTGTTGAGACCAAACGCGCACTCCGTACTCCAGCAGCGAAGGAGTGTGTTGAATGTTTCCCGTGTTTTCCTAACAGACCCCGCCGCTCTCGCTGAGAACTGAGGAAGCAGCTTGTAGAGCGGGCGGCGGGTCCAAGAATAACATCCTACAATGCGTGTTTGTGCGCTGGTTTGTGCAGGTGTGAGCAGGGCGTTCCAGCGCTGCTGCTGAATAGGCCACTTTCTTTCCAGCGGTAATGGCCCTTTAATTGGTGCCTCCAGAGAAGCCACGGTTCAGGCAGGATCAGACCGTCCTCTTCCCGCAGGCCCCGCAGAGCCTGCGGACGGACGGCCTGCTAGGAGGGGGTCCGGCGGTGGGGGACAGGGAATTGGCCGAGGTGCGCTGAGGCCGGGAGATCTTTCGCATGAGAAAGTCCCGTGGTGCTCAGCCCTCCCCTCGGTACCTCGGGAACCGTGTGTTCCACATCCCGCCGAGTCCTAAGCCGAGGGGGCGGGGGCAGACCCCCATCACGCGCCGTCTCAGGAGGCCCGGGGCTCCGTGCCTCTCCTGGTCGGGGGCTGTGATCGGCGCAGGTGCGGGGCCTGGACCAGTCCTGCGGGGAGAGGAAATTGTGCGGCGGAGCCCGTGGTGCGGGCCGCGAGTCCAGGCCGCCCCATTTCCCGCCTCGCGGGCCGCGGGGCTGGTGAGGAACGGGCGCCAGGCCTTCCACTTAATCTGCCCCGTGGTTACCGGGATCTATTTATTTATCTGATCGAACCTCCAGGAGCCAAACCCTTTGCATCGATGTATTGACCGGGGCCGTGTTGTCACCATTCGTTTTGATCACTTTCAGCTGTTAATGTTGGATAATTCAATCAGGATTGATTGGCTTCGCCATTGCAGGCAGCGAGTTAATCACACAGGACAAAGGAGGGCACGCTCCCCTCAGTTTCCTGTCCCCCCCCCCTCTCTCTCACCCTGCCCCCTCCTCCCATCCTCCGTGCTGGGCACAGAGCTGGGTCTAGAACGGACACTGCCCTCCGCCAGGTGGCTTTGTTCTGCGTTCAGTGCTCGGCGTGTGGGAGGGAGCGAGGGCGCAGAAGGTAGATGAGCCTGATTGTCACGAGGAACGCATTCGGACTAAGCAAGCAAATAAATGCCTTTCCAGCGGCCCGTTTTGTACCGATAAATGCTGGATCGGTGCGCGTGCTCTGGGGCGCAGCCCGGGCTCCCCTGCCCCTCCCGTGGCCTCGCTGCTTCACCAGGTGTCCGGCTGGCACTGTCGGCACCGAGTGGTAATGGGTCCCGGGAAGGCCGAGAGGTGGCCGCCGCGATGGGTGAGCGGCATTGTGTTTGCCTCTGTGCCTGCAGCGCCCCGCCCGGCTTTTAAAACCCTCCACCCGTTCGTTTCTTGATGTTCCTGTCGGCGGCCGGTTTTCGCTATTAACGGGGAGCGCCAGCTCCTGGCTCCGAGCGCCCGCCTCCCGCAGCCCTGTTGTTAGCAACCTGCCCCACGTTGTGTCTGCCTGGCCCGGAGCTGACGACAGATGGCCATCTCCGCCTGCCATCGGGGCTTTATGGAGCATCCAGCCAGGGTGCCCTGAGACCCTGGCCGGGCCGCCAGCCCTCCTCCGCCCCTGGAAAGGAGCCCCCCGCCCCCGCCGCGCTCTGCATTGGCCGGCTCCGCTGGCCCTGCCGCCGTGGTGTCGCCAAGGCCGCCTGCTGCCACTGCACCGGTGGCCCCATTGGGGACCGGGCACCGCGCTGGCTGTCGGGATTGTCCTGCACGGGCAGAGCTGCTCTCCGCACCTCTGCCGGCAGAGTCGTTGGAGAGAGGCGGAAACCCGTTTCTGGAACATTCGGTGGGTCAGAGAGGCATGATGCATCTGCACATGTGTTCCTGTGTTATTTTTTAAATATTTTTATTGATTTCAGAAGGAGAAGGAGACGGGGAGAGAGAATCATAGACCAGCTGCCTCCTGCAGCCCCGCACAGGGGATCAAACCTGCAACCCGGGCCTGTGCCCTGACGGGAACCAAGTGGCGACCTGGTTCCTGGGTCCACTCTCAGCCCCGAGCCCCGCCCGCCCGCCGGGCTGGTTCCTGTTTTAGCTGTTGGCCCTGCACGGGGGCCCGTGGCAAAGAGAGAAGCCCATTGTGATTAAGCCTTGGATCCGAGGATGGGGAGGCGCCCGTCCCTCTCCACTGCCCTGGGAAGCCGGGCGAGGCGAGGGCATCCTGGAGGCCCGCTGGAAACCAGGGAGGAGCCAGCGGGCATCGCGGCGCAGGTCCGGGCAGCTGTGGGCTGGGCTGTGCGGGGAGGGGGGGGGGCTGCTCCCCCAGGGGGGTGCAGGCGGGCGGGCGGGCAGCGTCAGAGGCGCTCAGGTTCCTACCGTTCCTGTGAGAGCCACAGCCTGCCGCCCGGCGGGGGCTCCCTGGCTGGGGTGCAGGCCTCCCAGCCGGCGATGGGCGGCGGCAGGCAGCGGTTGAGAGCGGTGCTGGGGCTGCCACTGAACAGGATGACGGGCAGGAGGCCCTTGAACAGCGGTGGAGCCTTAAGCCGCCGGACTGACAGCCCTCACCGAGGCGTAGGGGGAAGGTGGTCGAGCAGAAAATAGAACAGTCCATTCCAGAGAGCCAGGCACCAAGCCCTCACTCCGCTCAGTTATAATTCCTGGCAGCCCTGTGGGGGTGGGGCATCCTCTGTGGAGTTAGCGCCTCTCCGGGGACCCCGCTGGGAGCACCCTGCGTCCCCACCACCTGCCTGTGCCTCTCTTGTCTCTGTTTCCCTCTCCTCTCTCCTCTCTCCTCTCTCCTCCCCCCCCCCCCCCCGGCTCTCTAGGGGTCACATGGGAGGCTGCTAGGCTTCGTAGCAGAGGCCCCACAGCGCATTGTCGCTGAGCCTGGAGCAGAGGCCAGAGGCAGCGGCCGCCCGGGTCCGAGGGGGAGCCGGAAGCCCCACGGTGTCCATGCCCGTCCACGTACTTCCGTCCATCCTGTTGGGAAGTGGGGTGCAGTGCCCACTCTGAGGAGTTTGCCCCGCTGTCCAGTGGCTGGGCCTGTGGCGTGATGCTGCCCACTCTGAGGACATGGCTGGGGGCTGCCTAGCCTCCGCTCCAAATGGTCAGGCCGGGCTGCACCGCCCCACTAACGGGAGCTGTTGGGGGGGGGGGTGCCAGCGCCTTTGGGGCAGAGGTGGCCCCGCCCTGGGCAGCTCAGCCAGCAGAGGGCCCTCTCTCCCCTTCAGTCCCACCCCATCCCACTCTGCCAGCCCAGGGGGTCCTGGGTACGAGGCCAGTGAATGACACAAAAGGCGAGCCCCGGCCGGCGTGGCCCCGTGGTTGAGCGTCGACCTAGGAACCAGGAGGTCACAGTTGGATTCCAGGTCAGGGCATCTCCCTGGGTTGCAGTCTCCATCTCCAGCCGGGAGCATGCAGGAGACAGCTGATCAGTGATTCTCTCTCATCACTGATGTTTCTCCCTCTCTCTCCCTTTCCCTGCCCCTCTAAAATCAACAAAAATGTTTAAAAACAAAAGGAGAAACCACCTTGTGGCTCAGGCTGAGTGGAGATTCATGGGTAACGTTTCCAGAACATGCTCTCACCCTGGTCCGCAGACGCTGCAGGAACCGGCTTTCCCTGCCTCAGACCCGGCGTCCCCCCGAGCCCGCACCCCGCAGTGGCCGGTGAGAGGTCACCGCGGAGACAGCGGCGCCCACGCGGGACTCGGCCTCCCGGTAATTGGCGCTGGGTCTCAGCCAGGCGTCCGGTGGCTCCCCGTCCGGGTGGGCGCGGGCGAGAGATGGCTCGGCGATGACACGGCTGAGCAGTCAGCCCGAAATCCTGGTTGGTATTTTATTAATTTTGCACCGAGATAAATCCTGAAATTCTGACAAACTCCATGACAGGTGAAATTCCTTCTTGCAGAAGCTGCTCAGCAAGAGGCTGCTCATTTCGCTCTGCTCCGCGGCGGGCACCAGGAGGGCAGCTCTATAATCAGCCCTCAGAGGACCCCCGGCCGCCGGGCCGGCTGATTGAATAACTCCCGGCCTCTCCCCCAGGCCGCGGGCGGCGGGGGGCCGGGGAAGCAATCTCCCGCAGCCTGGCACTGAAGTGAGCTCTAAACCACCATTTTCTCTCTCCGAGGAGCGGGGTACTAAAAGATAGATGGACTGCAGATGTTTTATGAGGAGCTGTCAGAGAAGGGCAGAGCCCATGTTTTCCCCCTTCCTCCAGCCGGAGCCGTTCTCCCGCACCTTCCCGTCCAAGTGAGAAATTAATTGGTCGCTAACCTTCCGTCCCCTCCTCCTCCTCCTCCGCTGTCTTCCTCCCTTTTTTTCTTAAACATTCACACGGAGGCCCTTTGCTTAACCACAGTTTCAGAAAAATCAGTACCATTTGCAATGAAATATTTACAATGACAGAATGAAAAATTGGATTCATTTTCTGGACAGCAGCCGAGCAGCCTGCAACTCTCTGCAGCGCGTGCAGCGCCGAGCGCCCGCCCGTCCTGGCGCCTTCCCCAAAACGGCCACACGCGCCTCCCTGGCTGCGGGGCCCCTCCTGTGGGGGCGAGGCCTGCAAGAGGCAGAGAGCAGTGAACCCCCTGACAACGGGCGGAGGGGTCTCCGGGGGAGGAGCTGGAGGTGTCAGGAGGAAGGGGCCGTGGGGGCTGTGGCCTCCGCAGATCTGTGGGGGGCAGGACTGGGGTGCGTGCGCCCACCCGCTGAGCTCTCCTCCCTCCCCTTGGGGTGCGCTGCGTGTCTCCTTCCGGGGACTTCGTCAGGGCTGCGGGCTCCCCAGCCATGGCCTTTCTCCAGAGACGAGGACAAAGGGCTTTGCTAGGGCAGCTGGCGGCCGGCGTGAGGTCCCCGCGCGTGTTCCTGGTGCACGGGTGACGCGGGCTGGCGGCGAGATCCGTCCAACACGCTTCCTCACAGCCACAGTGGTCCCCGGCCGCCACTCCGCGTGCACGGGGTGCGGAGCCGAGGACAGGCGTGGGCGTGGGCCTCGCCCTCGGGCGGCCTCGCGTTTGTCCCCTTTGGGGCTCGGGGCTTAATGAGTTTGTCTGCTTTGGTGCTTTTCTCCAAAAGGGAAGGCAGCCGGGCCGACTCCAGCGTGACTCACAGCCAGAGCGCCACTCGATCGATCAATAACCCACATGTTCCTGGCTCACAGAGCGGCCTGTGATTGATTAGCTCAGGCTCTCCTGATCAGTCCAGTTTTGTTCACAGGAAGAACCACCGTGAGCTTGCCGCCGCTGCCCTGTGGCTTCCTGAGACTGGAACGCTGTCCGTGCCGTAGACCATGCGGGCGGGGACGCGGAATGGCGAGTGTCACGGGAGGAACGGGGGCCGTCGCACTGCGTGGTTTGGGCCATAACGTCCTGTCCACGTCTGTCCTGTCAGCCGGTGCTCTAGCGAGCCAGCCTCCCTCCTGACCTCTGACCCAGGGCGACCCCACTCCAGCGCCGGGAACATGGGGACTGGAGGCTCCCCCGAGGGTGTTTGCTCCATCCACCCGGCAGCGGCCAGGCTGTGCGTGCTCGCTCTGTTCTCTCCGGAGCAAAGCCGCAGCCCCGGGTGGGGGAGGCCCTGGGCAGGAGGGGCCACGTGTGACGCGGTCGCTCAGAGTCCTCCGGGCATGCACCCGCGTCTCACGCCTTCCTCAGAGGCATGGGGTCCTCCATAGGCTCTGAGACCTGGCTCGTCACCACATTCCAGAAACATGGCTTTGAGAAATAGGCTGTCAGTTCCGCACAGAAGGATGTGCGTGTGGACTCGGGTCCAGCCGGAGTCGCTGGGCCGGAAGCATGGCTCTCATCTCTGCTGTGAGAGAGGTTTTCCTTAGGAGCTTGAGCGTGTGTGCATGCGTGTGTGAGAGTGTGTGTGTGTGTGTGTGTGCGCGTGCGCGTGTGTGAGAGTGTGTGTGAGTGTGTGTGTGTGTATGTGTGAGTGTGTGTGTGTGTGTGAGAGAGAGATAGAGAGAGAGAGAGAGAGAGTGTGCAGCTTTCACCCTGGTCCTCTCTTGCTTTCTTGAGGACCAAGGTTAAGAGAGAAAACATTTTTACATCCGTTTTTCCACACCTCGGGCGAGTCTGGAATACGTACCTCACCGATGGGGGCTGTCCCCGGCCCTTGGGCCAGCTCCTGGGACTGGAGCCCCACGCCCCGAGGGGCAGGAGCCTCGTGCAGGAGCCCCGAGGGGCAGGAGCCCCGTGCAGGAGCCCTCAGAGGAGCGGCAGGTGCAGCCTCTCTCGTCACGTGCTCCACCCGGGAGCAGCTCTCGCCTGGCCAGCTCCTGTGTTGTGGCTGGTGTGCGTGTGCGTCTCAAGTGCCAGGCGGTTTAATGAAGTTATTCTTTTATAAATTTTGCAACACGGAAGCAGGCACGAGGGCTTTGAATTAGAGTAAGTGCCACTTCTGGCTGGCGGTTCCTTGGAGGGCTGATTAGCACGCGGCCTCCCGCCGCGACCTCTCTGCCCGCCGCGTGGCTGCGAGGGCCTGTTCACCGCGCACCTTGGAACCGCAAGCGTGTGCGCCGCGCCCGCCGCCGCCTCTTCCAGAGTCGGGTTAAACACTTGACGACGTGACAGAGTGGTTCTCACAAGTCCATGGCCCTGTGGTAATGAACCGAAATTAATCTGGAGGAGCGGATCGTCTGAGGATGGGAGGCTGTGATTACGCTCGCCGTAGATCCCACATCTCCGGGCGGGGGAGCCGAGGGCAGTCTCGCCGGGAGCTCTGTGCCCCACGAGGGTGAGCAGACTGTCCCGCCGAGACCTGGGAGCCGGCCAGAGAAGGTGGGGAGAGGTACGTGTGTGAGTTCCTTTTTATATATATATTGTCATTGATTTCTGAGAGGAAGAAAGAGGGAGAGAGATAGAGACATCTGTGATGAGAGAGAATCATGGATCAGCTGCCACCTGCACCCCCCCTGCCCCCCACACTGAGGATCAAGCCCACAACCCCAGCCGGTGCCCTGACCGGGAATCGAACCGTGACCTGGTTCCTAGGTCAGTGCGCAACCACTGAGCCACACCGGCCAGGCAAGTGTGGGCTTCCAAGCGAGGTGCAGAGTGGGGGCAGCTGGGCCGTTTTCAGACCCGAAGGATTCTGAGCAAGAGGCGCAGTGGTCGAGAGAGTGCAGGTGCATCTGTAGACCTGGCCCTGGTCCACACAGCACCGGAGATGCCCGTGGCGCCCTGCCCTGTCCCGTTGCTGTGTGGGCTGCGGAGGCGGCGGTCAGGGCGGAGGCAGGCGGCGGTGTAAGGAGGGAATGGGAACTGGAGGGGGCACAGGGCACGCAGGCAGGGGGGCGGGGGGAGAGCGAGCAGGAAAGGCACCAAACCAGAGGTTTGCCACACCGGGACTTTTCTTTCTAAGTGAGCGAGCAGAGCGCAAGGAGAACGGGGTTTGTGAGACCCTGGCATTTTGAACAGGACTGCCTTAGATTCGGAACAAGGGCTGCTTGGGGCTCCTAATAACCACATTTTCTGCACAGAAATGTGAGCCCTGTCGGAAAACCAAAGGCAGGCGCAGGGGTTTCACCTGTACCATGCGCGTGGGTGACTCTACCTCCCTCAGCACCCGCATGCACCAGCCTCCGCGCAGGCATGGGTGTGCACAGGTGCGTGCACACCTCGCACTCACACGGTACGTGGGCTGTGCCACGCGTGCACGGACTCCCACCTCTCTCTTCCTATGTGTTTTCTAAAGCCCAGGCCTGCCCGCAGCATTCGGCGGCTGCTGGTGGAGAAAGGCGTGATTTGTACTGTGACTGGACCTCCTAGAGAGTGTGGCCGAATTTTTAATGAAAGAAAGAACACGCTGCAAGGAAGTGTCTTTTCCTTTTCCTTTTGCTTTTTACCCGGGTTCAGTAAAGGGTTCTTCACAATTACAGGATTCCTGGAAGGGAGTCCCTGTCCATATCAAGGAGAAGCAGAGTCCTTCCTCCCTCCTCCCCCTCCTCCCCCCAAAGGCCACCCTTTGAATACAAACGACAGTGCCCTTGCTTCTCCCATTCTAATCAGGTGACCTTTTGCATCGAGTGGTCCGGAGTTTAAATCCTAGGCCTGCGAGTCAGTTTCTGAATCAATGCCAGGCCCCATGGCGTCCAGGCACAGACCTCTCGTTTCCGTGGTCTCAGAACCAGACGTGAAGTAAATGAGAATGGCGGAGGAGTCTTGCAGCGGGGTCACAACCTGCCAAGGCCAAGGAGTGGGAAGAGGGGCACCCTCACTAACTCGGTCCCTCTCCTTTAAGATATATATTACTGATCTCAGAGGAAGGGGGAGGGAGAGAAAGACAGGAACATCAATGAGAGAACCAGCGATCGGCTGCCACCCCCCCCCCCACGCCCCTACTGGGGATGGAGCTCGTAACCGGGCATGTGCCCTGACTGGGAATCAAACATTGACCTCCTGGTTCATAGGTCAGCACTCAACCACGGAGCCACGCCGGCCCAGGGGCTCAATCCTTTAACAGCTTGTGGGATTCAGAAGGTAAGAGAAAGGGGAGGGGAGTCTGGAAATGTGCCACGTTTGCAAAAGGACATGGCTGCGCAGCGGTCAGGCTAGGGTGCTCTTGTTGCTGCTACTTGCTACGCAGGCCGTGAACTAGGCAGAAGTTTGCTGAGCCGCACTGCCGGGGAAGGGGTGTGTCAGACCATGGTGGAGCGTCCCCAGTCCGTGTGGAGTGCCCAGAGTCGGGCACAGAGGGCACTTACATCGTCTGTGATAAACACGCGTGTCAGACCAGCCTCCTCGTCCTCCCACAGAGGCCCGGATGAGGGCCCAGGGGAGCTCTGTGGAGAGCGTCACGCCGGACGGAGGCTGTGCTCCCTGGCTTACCGAGGCTCCTTGAGAGCGGCCGTGTGACAAGCTAACACCACAGGGCGCGGAACAGCCGCCGGCCGGCGCACGGCACGTCTGTCCAGGAGCGTCTCAGACCGACCGCATTGCCTGTCAGCCCGCCCACACCGTGCGGTCCTGCGACCCGCGTCGCGCTCCCGCTGACTGTGCGCATACTTTGACTTAAATGTTCTGATGGTTCACGGGTAGCTCAATGGATTGTTTTCTGTTCAAAACAAACTTCACACTTTTAAATATTTTTCTTTATAAAAACGTGTTTTTGTATTGATTTCAGAGAGGAAGAGAGAGGAGAGAGAGGAGAGAGAGAGAAACATCAGTGATGAGAGAGAATCATCGATCAGCTGCCTCCCGCACGCCCCACACTGGGGATCAAGCCCACAACCTGGGCCTGTGCCCTGACCAGGAAATGAACTGTGACCTCCTGGTTCATAGGTCAAAGCTCAACCACTGAGCCATGCAAACCAGGCTAATATATTTTCCAATGTCCATTTTGCTCTTTTTGGCCTATTCTTCTAATTCAGCCCTTTTTCTTCCGTGTTGTAGGTGGGGAAGGGGATGGTCAGTTATAAAAGGGAACTAGTCAAGCCTGTCAGCTGTGCAAAGCCAGCGGTCAGCCGGCTGGCGCCTGAGGCTGCACCCAGACACTCTTCAGGAAAGATGGCCTCGGCCCGTGTTTCCCTTCCTGATAGCAGCGGGGTGTGGCCTCAGGCTGGGAGACCAGAGGGCTGGTGGTCCTTCTTCCTCGGGGTGCTGGGTTGTCACAACTCTAGTCGGGGTTCCACAGGAGGTAGCTGGGCAGGCGGCCTTACGATCCGTGTTCGCGTGCCTTCGGGGACTCCCGTCAGACCGAGCCCAGGCTGGCTGGGGGCTGTTCTTTGACTCCCCCAGGCTTTGCCAGCTTTGTCTGCTGGAGAAAAGACCCCCCCATAGTGAAAGCAGGCGCTCCCCACCGATGCCCCCACCTTCCCGCCCAGCCCGGGGATGGTCTGCAGCCCCAGAGATGCCTGGAGCCCTAACAGTGCCCACTTCCGGCGCCTCAGCTCACCCCGTGCTTGCTCCTGCCTCTGAAGCCCTCACTCCCTTTCCCCTCTTCCTCTTCCTCTTCCTCCTCCTCCTCCTCCTTCCTCCCTCCCCCTTCCTCTCCTCCCTCCTTCCAGCACCAGGTGAGCCTCACCCAGAGCCCGGCACAGCAGGTGAGGGCCCAGCTGGCGGAGGCCATGGCAGCCACACCCCTCACCCCGGAGGCCGGCCAGGGGTCAGATGAGCACCATCCTCCCATGTGCCCTGGTGCGGCAGCTCCCGGGCTGGAAGCGTGGGCTTGGCCTCTGGGACTTCACTTCCAGTCTCTAAGCGAGGTGCTGGCCAGAGGCCGCCGTGGCCTCTTGGCTCCGAAGCCCTCCCCTCCAGCCCTGAGGCACTGTTTCTAGGCGCAGCCCGCGGCGGCCATTGCGTCCGGGGAGCTGGGGTGAGGATGGCGGCTCCACAGTTCTTCCACAGTAGATCTGTCCCAGGCCTCAGTGTGGCCTTCAGGGTGGGTGTTCAGGTCCTAGTGCTCACTGGACGCAGACTGTCCTGAGCAGTCCTCCCGGACCGCCCGCCGCTCACACGGCCTCTGCTCGGGGCTGGGCGGGGAGTGAGGGACGCTTCCGGGAGACGCGGTTCCTCACACGAGCAGTACCTGGGCGGCGGCTGCCCTCACCGCGGAGACCGCTGGAGCGCCCTGCAGTCCAGCTCTGTGCCCGGGTGCGCCTCCCTCCACTCCTTTCCCTGCGTGACGGGCTCCTCTCAGACCAGAGACCGAGCATGTACCCAGGCAGCCCCACAGGACACGCCAGCGCGTGGGTGAGAACTCTGCCGGGTACGTGGCCTGTCTGGGGACGTTTCCGGTTGTCAGGGGAAGGCACACTGGCACGGGGTTGGCAGAGGCCAGAGGGAGGTGCTGTTGAGCCTGCAGTGCCCAGGGCAGCTCCCCAGGTCTGAGCAGCCTCTAGCCCCAGGGCGGGGATCCTTTTTGCTGCCCAGAGCCATTTGATAGTCATTACGTCACCACAGGCCACACGGCCATCACCTTGAAATTAGCCTGCTGTGCAGAACAAAAATGTTCCTTCATAGTGGTCAGACACTTCATTAGCGCCCCCTAGTGCCATGGCAGAACCATGTGGTTCTCGGGCCAGATGCTCCCCAGCCTGGTCTCCCCAACCTGTCAGTCAGTCGCCGAGGTTGGGAAGCCTCATCGTAGACGGCTGCTGGCCTTGTAGGAGCGCGTGGACAGTGAATGGCACGCGTGTCCTCAGGCCTCCGACAGCCCTGCCCCGAGCTGGGGGCCGGGGAGATGCCCCCCCTCCCTCCCACTTCCCCACACCACATCTGCGCTGGAGCTCGTCACAAACACAGTCTCACGCCCACTTCTCTCGGGCCTGAGCACCACCGTCCAGAGAGCAGCCGCCACGTCGTCCGTGAGGTTGACTCGATGGGCAGTCGTTCCCGGGGGGAGTGCGACGTCATTAGAATGGCCTGGAGTCTGCCCCTCCTCAGGGAGTCTGCCCTTCCTCAGGCAGCGCTGCTCCAGCAAGAGGCCAGGCAGGAGCCTCCTGGTCCATCTCTGACACCATGTGCTTCCCTGATCGCTCCCATGATGCCATCGCATCTGTTGCTTTAACGTGGCTCCGTGTCACCCAGAAAATGCCTGGAGGTGGCGGGCCGAGCCCACGTGAACAGTTAAATGTCAACAGGAAATGCGTCAATGTCTCTGTGAGCCGTGGTGATGCCATTACCGTGCGAAAAAGTAAAAGAGAAATGCCGTCCACGCAAACCGCTCATCAACGCCACTCCCAAGGCACGGCGAGGGGCAGAGCGTGTGGTGAGTGCGTGGTGAGTGCGTGGCGAGCGCGTGGCAGGCGGGCTCAGAAGTGCGGTCGAGGGAGAGCAGAACCCCTTTCCCAGCGAGTCGGCGGCGTGAGCGTTGGTCGCCTCCCCTGGCTGTGGCGCCACTAACGAGTGTGTCCGTGGCTCGCACCGCACTCGGGGACACTGCACACCGCCTTCTAGAGCCCGCGCCGTGACCTGGAACACGCCTCACACGGCCGTTCCACGGCTGCTCCCGGTGCCCCTGGCCAAGGCCGTGCGGACACACGGCTGGATTGCTCAGCCCGGAAGTATATCGTCCGGTGGACATGGACATGGAACTCCGGGGCACCTTGGGGGCTGGTTGGTACTTGAGGATAATTTGGGTCTTCGGATTCCTTTTCAGACTATTCCTCGCTCTGGTGCTCCCAGCTCTGTGGCTGCTCATGCTTAATTCATCTAAAACTCGGCATTATCTCTCAATTGTGTGGACTTTGGAAACGTTAATTATTACATTACATCCCCTTAGCCTGATTGAGATGTGACAACTTTTTAGCACGGGGGACGGGTGGGGTTAGCCCAGCACCCTGCCCCGTGAGCTCTGGACACCGTTAGGCCATTTCACCCCCACGGAAGTGGGGCCTGAAAAAGAAAGAGGATGGAAACGTAAAAGTCTTGATTAGAAAGTATAATTTAATAGAACACGTATTGAACCAAATGTATTGATTCATGTGGGAGATATAGTACTTCCATTGATTCAACCCAGAGATTTAGTACTAAGAGCTCGGAGCCAAAAACGCCGGCGCCATTTGCTGCAAAGGTCCAAGTAGCACCGGCCCCGAGAATGTCTCCACCAAGAAACCCTCGGGCCGGAGGCCACGGTGCCCCTCGGGGGGGGGGGGGGGGGCTGTGCTCTGCTCCGAGCGCGGTGCCGGCCGCCGTCTCTGGAGTAACTGTCCTTCCCGTGCCCGGCTTGTGTCGGCACGGCTGTGGCTGTGCTGCCGGGGGCGGGAGGGGCTGGCCCGGCTCCTAATGGTCCGCGCGTTAACGCCGCGGCCGGCCTGTCCCCTGCACCGGGCGGCGCGGCCCGGGCGGCAGACACCCCGCGGCCGGGAGGTGAGAGGCAGGACTCGCAGGGTTTCCTAAGCCAGCTCGATCCGGCTCAGGTGACCTTGGCGGTCAGGCAGAATGCGGGTCAGAAGGCTGACTGCCCAGCGGTGGGAACCCCGGTGCTTCTGTTTGGGGGAGAGAATGACATAAAGAGAAGAAGCAGGCGCGCTTCGAGGGGGCGATGTGCTCTGCCCGCGGCCAGAGCTGCCGCCTGTCGGTGCCGGACGGACGGCGCTTCCGAGCAGTGAGCCCACACCCGCGCCCATGCCCGCCGTGCTACAGATGAGGTCCGCCCGCCCCGATAGGTGGAGGGAAGGCCGAATAATTAGTTAACCAGCGGTGATTGATTGCGAATGTTGGCGTTGCTTCCACGAACGGAAAACGGCAGGCTGCCTGGAGGCCCAGCCATCCTCTGTCCCTCCCCCGCCCGCCCCTCGCAGCCACACTGTCCGCCACTTCACGGCCGGAACACGTCCCTGTAAACCGAACGCAGCCGCAGTGCACCCGGCGTGCGGGGCTCTGGGACGGCGCTTTTCCTCTTCTCCGCCAGCCGCTGGCTCTTCCCCTTCGTCTTAAAGAGCTCTTCAGATCTGGGTGAGACAAAGAGCTACACATAGACAAGTCCTGGTAAAGAAACGAGGAACGTCTCCGAGTCAGCACCGCTCACAAAACCCCCGTTCACATGCCGTTTCATTCCTGTTGCTGCCGCGGCTGCTTAACCTTTTGCCGGTGCCAAGAAAGGGTTACACGGCGCAGACCAGACGTGGCTCTGCCAAGGGACCGGCAGTCTGGGCTCGCCCGGGAAGGTGGGGCTTCGTTTTTCCATCCTGGGAGGCGGGCCCCCCTCCCCAGGCCCACCCCACCCCCCACCCCACCCGGCTTTCCTCCAAAGCTTCCCCGCGGCCACCAGGGCACACACTCAACTCCCGTCAGGATGGGCGGGACGTGGGCTAGCTTGGCCAAGGTGGACGGTTTCAGGGGATCACGGGGTTTGCTTTTCTTTAAAAATATTTTGCTTGGATTGCCTTTGAAATGGGATTAAGCCGTTTGACCAGTAAATGTGGTCAGCGCTTCGCACGGCGGGCTGAATTAATCACGGTGAGCCTGCCAAGCCCGAATGAGAACTCCAGGCCTGGAGAATGAAAGGCCGCTCACAGTTGAGGAGAACCACGCGCTGGAAGGGACTTCTAGGCCGTCTGTTTTTCAGCTTTCTGCTGCCGTCCCCTCGGGGGGAGGGGAGGGGAGCACTCCTTCCAGAGCCCAGGCCTCGCCTCCGCGGAGCTGCCTGTCAGCGGGAAGGTGTGCTGGGGATTTTTTTTTAACAAAACCCCCTCCCCCTCGTGTAAAACAACTGCTCGTGGCAATTTCAGCTCCTTGACGTGGGGTCTCCAAAGACAGCTCTCTGCAGAGAGATGGCTCCCTGCGGGCTGCAGGCGTCTTCTCCTCTCTGGCTCCTCTCCTGGCCTCGCCCCACCCCACCGACCGGCTCCACGTTCTCCTCCATTGTGTGGAACCCTCTCCTCCTGAGCTGACGCTTTTCCTCCTAACCTGTCATTGCATTACAGGTCTTTGGGGCGAATCGCCCTGTGAAACGGGAGATTGCCCGCAGAGCAGACGCCAGGAGGCGGTTTGCCCACAGCCGGGGGCCGTCCTCTCCCGCCACGCTGGCCCTGCCGTGACTCGGACCCGCTCCGTGGCCTGGCCGAGGGCCAGCGGGGGGAGCACACAGACCTCCGCGCTCTGTGCTGCTCTGGCCCCTCCCCACTGGCTTCTTGTCTCCCTTCTAGAGACATGGCGTCTGTGCCGGCTGAGCGACAGCCTCTGAACCAGGAGGTCACGGATCGATTCCCGGTCAGGGCACAGGCCCAGGTTGGGGCCGGTCCCCAGTAGGAGGTGTGTAGGAGGCAGCCGGTCAGTGATTCTCTCCTCATTGACATTTCCCTCTCTCTCTCTTTTCTGTCCTGAAGTAAAAATATGTATTTTTAAAATAATAATAGCCTAAACCGGTTTGGCTCAGTGGATAGAGTGTCAGCCTGCAGACTGAAAGGTCCTGGTTCAATTCCGTCCAAGGGCATGTACCTTGGTTGCGGGCACATCCCCAGTAGGGGGTTTGCAAGAGGCAGCTGATCAATGTTTCTCTCTCATCGATGTTTCTAGCTCTCTATCTCCCTTCCTCTCTAAAAAAATCAAAATATATCGCCGAAACCGGTTTGGCTCAATGGTAGAGCGTCGATCTGCGGACTGAAAGGTCCCAGGTTCGATTCCGGTAAAGGGCATGTACTTTGGTTGGGGGCACATCCCCAGTAGGGGGAGTGCAAGAGGCAGCTGATCGATGTTTCTCTCTCATTGACGTTTTTAGCTCTCTCTCTTTCTCTCCCTCTCTGTAAAATATCAATAAAATATATTTAAAAATAAAAAATAAAAAAATCAATAAAATATATAAAGATAAATAAGTAAATAAAACAATAATAAACGATGCCTGGGTTTTCTGGACACATGTGCAGGAGGGCTCTCCCTCCCGCTCTAGAAAGGGCTGCATGATGCTAGACCAGGGGTGGGCAAACTTTTTGACTCGAGGGCCACAGTGGGTTCTTAAACTGGACTGGAGGGCCGGAACAAAAGCAGCCTGACCATGCTGACACTCTCCTCTTGGGCTGCTGGTGAAGGAGCGGAGGGGGGAGCAAGAGAACCCTCTGCTCTTTCGGCTTCTCGGGCCGGATAGAACAGCCGAACGGGCCGGATCCACGGCTGCGCTGGATGGACCCGCTGGCCTCCCCACCCGAGAAGCCAGCCACTGACCTTGAGGGGCCACGTGAGTTCTCAGGACTGAGCACAGGGCACATCGTCTTCGCATGAGGACTGGGTTCTTCTGTCGGTGCTGGTTGTGTGCCTGTTTCCCAGGGCCCTCGAGGACTGTGTGCCTCCCACGGAGGACTCTGGACTCAGGATGTGGGGTGTTGTTCACTCAGAGGGGACCTGCTGTGCGCTGTGCGGGAGGACAGTGCTCAGAGGCTGGCCGCTGGATGGGGCGGCAGCTGTGGCTGCCACCAGGTGCCCCTCAGCCTGTGCTGGCGAGGCCCTGGCCTGCCTGCAGGGGGCGCTGGAGAACCCGCTCTGCTTCTGTCCCTGGCTGCCAGGCAACGTTTGCCTTTAAAGCTTATGTCCAGGGGCAGACGGAGCCCTGGTGTGGACAGGGCCACCGCCCAAGACGCTTTGACAGCTTTGCCCTCGTTGGGAAGAGGCGCAGACGGCGGACACGGTTCACGGGTGCTGCCCCGGGCTGTGAGGATGGCGGGAGGCAGGTGTTCTGGGAAGGGGGTGGGCAGAGAAGAGGAGAGGACCAGTCACTCCTCTGTGGATGGCCCGGCACTGCCCTGCCCTCCGGAAGGGGGGTGGGGGTGGGGGGGCACCCAGTCACCCAGTCACCGGCACCCAGTCACCCAGTCACCCAGTCACCGCTGTGAGCACGCCTTTCCTGGCGGCGTGGGGCCAGAGTGGTCGATGGAAACACGCACTTACGTCCCCCCCCCCTCTCTCTCGTTCCAGAATCACACGATGACCCAGCACAGCAGCTAGTGGGAGCGCGGTCTGAGGAGACTTCCTTCTGAGGCACAAAAAGGGAACATGTTTCACTCTTTGCACGAACCCCTCCTTGTCCATGTATATTATTCAGAGCATTGTATTGTACCATGAACTTGTATTATCCAGACGCTGGATTTCATGTGTGTGAACCTGGGAGCACCGGAGACCCTCTGTATATAAAGCGTTGCACATGTATGACGTCGTCGGAATTAACACAGGCTCATGAAGACGAGCGGACTTGGGCCCTGTCCAGGCAAGATAGGAAGAGAAAGTGGCAGCGCGGCGAGGTGGGGAGTGTTTCCGAGGAGGACCGAGTTCGGACCTGCGTGACGCAGGAGGCCGCTGGACTTGCCGCCATGGGCCCTTCAGCCTAGACTTCCCCTTTTTGGTAAATCAGCGCTAAATCCGAGACTATTTTTTCATTGCCTAAGACTCTTTCGAACCGTGGGAGACGTCCTCACGGCGCAGCCCCCGGATGCGGCCCGTGTGTAGTCTGTGCGCCTTGGATGTGGCGTAGCATCACCACGTACGCAATCGTTGTTCCGTAGGCCGCGGTGCGTTACCCGGGAGATGAGGCTCAGTGGGAAGGACCATGTGCCCTCGCCAAACTCCCGGCCGTTGGACTGACCTGTATGTTCCTGTTGCTCATGTTTACTCCGCCCGGACCTGGAGATGACTGGAGTTGTTTTCCAAGAGGAATAAATTCCGTTTCCGTTGGGTCTGCGTGTGTGTGTGTTCTTGTCCTGGGTCTCCCTTCTGAAAAGGGAGCCACCGGCACATGCTCTGAGGGTGTCTGGGCTGAGCTGGTCCTCGTGAGAATTCGCCGTCCACGCTGGGCCGCGGGCAGGGGGAGGGGGCCGGTGCCTCAGCTCCCCAGCGAGACCTGACCAGGCCGCACGGTCCTGAGGACTCGGACCCACACGGCTGCGGCGGCCGTGCAGCCCCGACCCAAGCAGAGGCTGTGAGGAGGCTGCTGTGACATGTGTGTCAGGAGCACCTGTGTTCCTTCGGAGACAAGGCAGAGAGTGGGAGCGGGCTGTGTGTTCTCCCTCCGGTGCCGCTCCCAGAGCTGCTGTCTCCAGAGCCTTCCACCGCCCGCCTCGGTTCTCAGCGGGGGTGGCGCTGCGGGGCTGGCAGTGGCCTTCACGCAGGCCTGGGCGTCTGGAAGACGCTGGTGGATGAGCCCTCGCCAGTGTGGCTCAATGGATAGAGCGTCGGCCTGCAGCCTGAAGGGTCCCAGGTTCGATTCCGGTCAAGGGCATGCATGTTGGTTGTGGGCTCAATCCCAGGCCCTGGTTGAGGCGTGCAAAAGGCAACCAATTGGCCGAAGCCGGTTTGGCTCAGTGGTAGAGCGTCGGCCTGCGGACTGAAAGGTCCCGGGTTCGATTCCGGTCAAGGGCATGTACCTTGGTTGCGGGCACATCCCCAGTGGGGAGTGTGCAGGAGGCAGCTGGTCGATGTTTCTCTCTCATTGACATTTCTGACTATACCTCTCAATTCCTCTCTGTGTAAAATCAATAAAATATATATTTTTTAAAAAAGGCAACCAATTGATGTATCGCTCTCATATCCATGTCTCTGAATCTCCCTCTCTTCCACTCTCTGAAAATCCGGGGACACATAGCCTCGGGTTAACGACAGCAAAGTGGTGGGCGAGCACGAGCTCCCCTTTTGGAGCGTCTGTGTTCCTTTGAAAGACGGACTTAGGGTACATGCAGCGTGTCCAGGTCAGCCTCTTGGGCAGAACTGGTACGTAGACGCCTGGTGTGAACGGGCCACTGCCAGCCCCTGCCCCCCCCCCCCGGACTCCCCCCTGCCCCCGGACCCAGTGCGGGCGACGTTTCTCGCTGTGACTCCTCTGCCTCTGACACGGAGGGCCTCCCCCGATCCGGACGCCGGGAGCAGGCGAGAGCCCTTCACCGGCTGTGACCACCTGCCCCCGGGCACCCAGGACTGGCACCCAAGTCTGCGTTTCTAAGTTCCCAGCGTCACGCTGATGTTTCTTGTGATGCCATTTTGTTACCAATTAAAAAAAAAAGCCACATTTTAAAATCACTCAGAAAGAAGTTCCCCATGGTGACCAAGGCGCACACGTTGGCTGGAATACTTCGTGCGTGGTGTGTGTGTGCTGTGTTAATGCTAGAAGTCTTCATCTGTACATCTCACAACAGATTGCCAGCATGCTAGTTCATTAAAAAGCTGCTTCACCGGCAACATAAATAATGAACTAGGCCTAGAATATGCAAGGACATTCATAATTAAAATACTCAGCCATGTTTTTAAAAAATTAAGATCTCTGTTCGAGGGTTTTGCACTTAAAATAACATGACCACTCTTAACAATGACCCTTTCAAACGATTGAGAACGTGTGGTGACGAAGGGGGAGCAGGTTGTGTTTCGCGGAAGCAGGCGATGGGGCCTCCCAGACCCATCCACGCGGAGCTGGAATCCTGGGGAAGCAGGAGAGGCCGAGCGTCGCACCCGGAGGCCTCCCTCCACGGCGCCCTCGGCCCCCAGCGCACAGGGCAGCCTCACCCCGACCAGGCTGGAGGCGAGGGTGCTCCCTCATGTGCTCCGTGCGCCCCGGTCCTTTCTTAGGACGGCCGTCGCTTGGGTCTCCGTGCGGAACAGACCTCAGGAAGCCATCCCCTCCCTTTGCTCGTAGCCTTGTGTGCTTCCTGCTTCGTTCCCCAAGAACGTGGGGCAGCTCACAGGTGAACAGAACGCCCGTGGGAAGTCAGCTCCGTGCAGAGGGGAGGGAAGATGCCCAAGTCCTCGTCTTGTGATTTTGGTTTTAATGCCTTTCTTTTGTGCTTCTTGGTAGTAAGGAGGCGGGGGGAGGAGGGAGGAGATCACTTCCTTAGAATTCTTCCCCAGCACCTACTAGGAATCGCAAAAGAGTCGCAGGAGGCCTTCCGAGGGCCAGGCCGGCTCCTGGACCAGAATGCCCTGACCTCCTGCTGGTGCGGCTCCGGGCAGCGGGCCGGAGGCTGGGACGCCCCACCCCGCACAGCACGGTCCCCAGAACAAAGAGCGCCCACCTGAATGTCCGCACCTCCGCGCTGACACTCCAAGGGGATGGTTCCACCTCGGAGTCGCCTGGAGGACGTGGAAAGCGCGTAGTGCCTGAATCTCACCCCCGAGGCCCTGCCTTACTTGGCCCTGAGCCCCAGCAGGCCCAGAGGCGCCCCAGGTGCTGCGGCCTCGTCTGAGACCCACGGGCCCCAGATGCTGCCTGTGGGCTGGTTACATGCAGACCAGGTGACGTGGAGCATGCTCACTGAGGAGCATGTCACGGGCCGGTTGCCCCGGGGGCTGGTGGCTGCTGCACAAAACTTCCTTATGGAATGTTCTAGAGGACAGTCCAGCACACCACCCCCCTCGGCTGCCCTTTGCCCTGCCAGGTCCAGAGACCTGTTCCTCCAGCTGCATCAGCACTTCCTCCTTCCACACGCCGCCATCCTCCCGTGTGTGCACACGTCCCAGTCTTCAAAAAGATTGTTCTCGGCCCTGAGCCACCTCACCAGACTGACTGATTCCCTTCCTTTTCTCTGGACTTTCTCTTGTCTGCGGTGTGCTGCCTCTTCCTCCGCTTCCTCGCCCCGGACTTGGGCCTCCCTCACCTGCGAGCTGGCCCCATCCACATCCTCTCGCTAAACCGAGTTCTCAAGGTCACCGGGCCTCCTCACCACTTCCTCTTTCTGGGATTTCCCCCCAAGTCCTCACACTCACTCTCCTCAGCCTTTCAATAACTTAGATCAGTGTTTCCCAAAGTGTGGTACGCGCACCCCCAGGGGTACAGGAAGAGTTTGGTGGGGGGACGCATTGCACCGGTGTTTGGTGGGGATATGCACTGCACCGTGCTTAGCTCTGCCTAATTCTATGTTCTCATGAGTCAAGTCAATTTCATCCTTCTCATTGATCCAAGTAAATGTTATTTATAATATAACTTTTATTTATATTTTATTATGAATAATTTTATTTTTCATTTATTATTATTTTGTGTATGTACCAAAAAAAGAAAAATATATTTTGATTGTTATTAGACCATCCCTCCCCTAACCCCCACCTCCCTAACTCTCTCCCCCTAACCCCTTCTCCTAACTCTCCCTACCCCCCACCCCCTAACCCTCTCCCCTAACTTCCTCCCTCTAACCCCTTCTCCTAACTCCCCCCCTAACTCCCTCCTGTGCCCACAGCCAGGGAGCCAGGCGTGGAGTCCTTGGAAATGACTGTGTGTTCCCGATGGGCTGCAATCGCAGGAAGCACCCGCTGTCCACATGCTGTTCACCCACCTCGACGCCCACGACGTTCAGTTAAGCACGTGTTCATGTGGGCGAATCACTGGCATGTCGACAGCCCTCGGCCCATCTGAGCTTTGCAGACACGTGCTATCTGCTGCTCGGTGCTGGGCACAGAGCATGAGGGTGAGACCGGGTCCCTCCTCCCAAGCCGAGTACTGGCTCAGTCTCCGCCCTCGGTCTTGGGTCAGCGCTGCCTCTGAGCTTCCACCAGGAGAGAGGGCAGCGGCCAGCTGGGCTCCGTTTGCAGCCACAGGACGTGGGAGTGGGCGCCCACGTGCCGCCCTCCTGGGTCTCGTCTGCGCTGTGATCTCAGTGGGTGTGTGCAGACAGCTCCAGCGTCCCGCCGTCGGCCGCCCGGAGCAGTGGGCAGCTGTGAGGCAGGAGGTCCGCTGGCCGAGGCCCAGGCCGGGGACCAGCCGCCTCCCGTGAGGCTGGTGCTGTCAGATCCGGAACTAAGGCCCGAGGGGCACCCGAAACGGCACCTGGACGGGCACCGGGCGCGTCCGGGAATCTGAGCCGCAGCCCAGTCCCCTCTGTGACCACCGGCAACGTGAGCTCCCCTCTGAGGGCACGGGCACACCCCAAACCCATCGCGCCACCGTCCCCAACAAACAGGCCCCCGCAGCGCAGGGCCAGAGGGGGGCCTGTGGGCAGTGACGTGACGGCTCCGGGCCGGTGGGTGGCACCAGGCGCCTAATCCGCTCACTGGCACCGGGCCGCTCAGCGCACGGAAGCCGCCCTCCCAGGCTCCTCCCCTGGGCACAGGCGTCGCGCTCCTTCCCGAGCCGTGGGTCCTCGTGCTGTCGCCAAGACACAAGCCTGGGTCCACACCCCCAGGAGGGAAAGCAGGAATGCGGAAGAGACACCCTGAAGCAGCGGTCCCCGCCTTCTCTGGGCCACGCCCCTCAGCATCTCCGAAACCCTGACGCCCCCTCCTCCCCCGACAGAGAATTCTTCTCATTCAAAAAGCAACCTCCCATCCACGCGGAGGAAGCCTAAGAGGCCATAACTCGGTCTGAACAAGCTTCCCAAGAACTCGGCATCCACAAAAGAGGAAAACAAAAGGACGAGAGGACAGTGGAAGTCCTGAGGAAGACATCACTGAGAAATTGTTTAAAAAGTAATGATAATAGCTGAAACCGGTGTGGCTCAGTGGATAGAGCGTCAGCCTGCAGACTGAAAGGTCCCAAGTTCCATTCCGGTCAAGGGCATGTACCTTGGTTGCGGGCACATCCCTGGTGGGGGGTATGCAGGAGGCAGCTGGATTGATGTTTCTCTCTCATCGATGTTTCTAACTCTCTATCCCTCTCCCTTCGTCTCTGTAAAAACAAAAATGAAAAATATATTTTTTAAAGTAATGATAATATGAAGTGATATGAGAAAATAGCAAATAAAGTTTCAAAACATAATAGAGAACTGAGATGCACAAATATGCCACAATTTATATTTATATGCTGTGCATGAGGCCCCCTAGACCCATAAGAAATGCAGACAGTTCACCGTTAGTAACTCATTATTGAATCGCAGCCTTAAAAGTCACGCTGCCCCCCGCCGGGGGTGTGCCCACGTGGGAGCCCTGCCCAGGCAGAAGGTGCCTTGCTGCCGTGTTGGCGGTGGCCTCCGGCTGAGCTCGGCCTCGCCAACGCCAGCCCCGCCCGGGAGGCACGCCCCAAGCGGGGACGCGTTCCCCTGGAAGAAGGGAACCCCGGGCGGGCTTGGCGAGCAGAGGCCGGGACAGGACCCACAGAGGCCGCCTCTGCGTGCAACCGAGCGCTGCCCCCTCCCCTCCCGGATACACGCCTCCGGCCGGACAGGAAGACGTGCTCCTCCTCCCGCAGGTCCCACCGGCTACCACACGGGTCGGCCTTCGCATGTGAACGCATGACATCTTGGTTAAGGCGGAAAATAGCGTGTTTCGGGTGGAGCTCGAGTGTGTGAGGATCCCTGCACCCCGCTGTGTGTGTAGACGCCTCGGTTCTGTGGCGTCGAGACAGATGGCAGCAGGCAAAGATGCAGTCGTATCCTCGGAAGCTGAAAGATGTCAAAAATATGTTCGCAAGCAGAACCAGCAGCTTCCCCGCTCCTGCTGCCAGCTTGCAAACAGGCTCGGGTGGCGCGGCCTCGGCGTTGTCAACACCGGGCCTGCGAGCAGAGCCAGCACCTGGCGGGGCCGCCGATCAGCGGCGGCTGCTGGGACGCCGGGGAGAGCGCGCCCGATGGCCAGGCTCGGGCGGTCCCCGGATCGAGCGTGGGGATCCAGTTCCCTTCCGCCAATCAGTGTCTGTGAAACCTGGGGTGCTTAGCTGGATTAGGGGAGACATTCCGCCCTCCCAGGGAGGATGGTCAGGCCGCAGAGCTCGGGGAAGGAGGAGGGTGACACCAGGATGTCACCGCGGCTCCCGGGCGTGCCAGCCCCATCCAAGCAGGTCTCTGAGCACAGGGCGGTCGGCGTGGGGCCGCAGAGGAGCCGGGCTGGCCCGGGGGTTGGGGCTCGGGGGTCTGGGCTGTGGGGGGGGGCGGGGTGACGGTCGCTGTGGTTGGGGGAACGTGGGGATGTGTGCTGAGCACTTGCCATGGACCCGATGCTATGCTCACGTCCTCTGGTCGGACCCCTCGCCTCGGCGATGGAGACGCTCACTGGCTGTTCTGTGCAATGGGCCTTCAGTCTGGCCTCCTCCTCCGGCCTCTGCGGGGAGGGACCCGGTGGGAGACAGAGGGACAGAGGGACGGGGAGTGGGGCTGCGCCCAGGGTTGCCCCACGTGGCTGCTTTGGGAAAAGACGCCTGCCGGAATGAACCTGAGCTCTGAGAGGAGGGACTACGCGTGTCCCAGTCTGTGTGGAGCAGAACGCCGGCGGTGTCAGCATGGACACGGCCCTCTGATCCGCCCTATCTGCGTTATAAGTAGATGCTGTGACTGTGGTTTTAAACCATCCCAGGCACCTGGCACCAGTAAAATGAGAGAAATTGACTATTAAATATATATATATATATATATTGATTTCAGAGAGGACGGGAGAGGAAGAGACAGAGATAGAAACATCAATGATGAGAGATTGATCAGCACACCCCCTAGTAGGGATTGAGACTGCAACCCGGGCATGTGCCCTTGACCAGAATCGAACCCGGGACTCTTCAGTCTGCAGGCCGATGCTCTATCCACCGAGCCACCCCAGCGAGGGCAGAAGCGGCTTCTCAATCGACTGAGAGCCACCGGGGCCTCAGCGACACTAAATGGGTCGCCAAAAATAACTCCCCATCGGGGCGCGGAGGTCAACGCCGCCCGCCCTCCTCGGGGCCCTGGCTCTCCTCCAGCCGGGCCGGTGACCTCCATCGCCGCCACGGCGCCGGGTCCAATCAGACGGGCCTGCCGGCGGGCGGCCCAGCTCCGTCCAGGAAAACAGCCGCGCCGAGGGGGCCGGACACAACGCTGCTGAAACCTGTCCAGACGCCATCGAGCTCCCGGCAAGCAGAGAGCCGCCGCCATCTGCCTCTGTTTGGGGTGACCTGGGACTCAATAAAGATTAACCTTGGCCCTGGAACGAACCGTGGAGCTTACCACCCTCCTCCGCCCGAGGAGGCCGGGCACACAGGCTGTGGAGGGACGGCGGAGGCGCTGCAGCCCTGGATCTTCCCCTCTTCCCTGGGCGGCCGCCCCCCCGCCCTGCCCAGCCCGGAGCCACCCACCCTCCACACAAACACGGAAAAACCAGCGTGGGCGCCCGGTGTGCGCTCAGTCCGTGGCCGGGAGATCGTGGGGGCCGGGTCCTCGGTCCTGCCGGAGGCCTGGGGGGCTGTGTCTGGCCTCCTCTGTCCGGCTGCTCTGCAGTGGGGCGGTGTCTGAGCATCCTGCGCCCTCTCTCTTTCTCTCTATTTTTTAAATCCTCACCCGGGGATGTTTTTCCTGCTGATTTTCAGAGAGCCGGTGGGAAAGACAGAGAGATGCGTCCATGTGAGAGGAACACGCCAGTGGGTGGCCTCCTGCATGTGCCCTGAGCAGGGCCCGGGCCCAGGAGGAACCTGCAACCGAGGTGCGTGCGTGCCCTTGACCCAGACGGAACCCGGGACCCTCCGGCCCACAGGCCGATGCTCTGTCCGCTGAGCCAGACCAGCCAGGGCTGCGTTCTTTCCTGGAATCCTCAAAGCAACCTCCTGGTCTGTGAGTCCCGGGCTCCGGCCTGTGGAGCCGGCGCGGCCGACGCCTGTGCCGGCAAAGGGAGACCCCGACCGCGGCATTAGGACGGGCGAGCGCCGAAAGCAAGCGGAGCCGGATGGTGACAATCGGAGGGCGCAGCACACGCAGGCCGTGCGTGCAGCGGCCGAGGGGCGCGTCTCCTGCGGGCGTCGCATGGAGAGTGGCCTGAATGCCGAATGGAAACTGCACCCCACTCACGCCTGGCCACCCAGCTCAGTCACTCCCTTCCAGCTTTCCGCCACGGCTTCTCTTCTTGGTAATGCCTAGGCCGTGCGGTGTGAGGGCTTCAGCGTGTGCTGCTTCTCTATAAAGCGGGCTTCATGGGAGCCCTCGTTTTAGGGTACAGCTGATGGGCCTCCCGGTGACCCCGATGGGCACCGCCTCCTCCCAAGGCACGTCCGTAAGCAAACATGTCAGACCTCCTCCGTGCTTACCAGCCCCCCGTGCTCACACCCTACTGCTCTCACTCTGACTGAGCCAGGGCTGGTTCCCCTGAGCCTGTCCACCCCCTCCCCTCCCCTCTCTCCCGTCTCCCCGCCAATGCCTACGATTTTCGGAGAAATCTTTCTCAAGTGCTTACACACCCCTCTGTGGCTCCCCAGTGCTTGTACCAGGAGGTCCAAGGTCAAGGGCCAACCGTGCTGCCCTAAACAGGGAGTTCCACCACGCGGAGAGCAGGCTCCCGAGGAGGCCTGGCCGGCCGGGTGGCCTCAGCATCATCCTCTACAGCAGTGTTTCCCAAACTTCTGACACATGTGCACCCCTTAGGTAATTTTTGTAATGCTGAGTACCCCTCGTCAAAAAAAAAAAAAGGATGTATTTTAATAACAATCAAAATATATTTATTTTTTTATTTTTTGGTACATACACAAAATAATAATAAACGAAAAATAAAATTATTCATAATAAAATATAAATAAAAGTTATATTATAAATAACATTTATTTGGATCAATGAGAAGGATGAAATTGACTTGACTCATGAGAACGTAGAATTAGGCACAGCTAAGCACGGTGCAGTGCATATCCTCACCAAACTCCGGTGCAATGCGTCCCCCCACCAAACTCTTCCCGTACCCCTGGGGGCACGGGTACCACACTTTGGGAAACACTGATCTACAGCATCCTATCTAATAAAGACGGATATGCAAATTGACTGTCACTTTGCAACAAAGATGGCGGCTCCCACAGCCAATAGGGAGGGAACATGCAAATTGATGTGACAAAGGTGGCGGTGGCCAGGCCAGGATGCGGGCATTCCAGGACACAGGTGTTCCGCCCCGCCCTGGCCACTCTGGGCCTCTGGGCGGCATGTAAAGGTCGAAGGCGGCAGCCAGAGTGAAGTCTGGGTCCTGGGTGCGGGCAGCCAGGGGAAGGAAGGCCTATTTTTGCACCCGCCTTCGTGCACCCGGCCTCTAGTGAAGAGCATAACAGAATCCATCTCATGGAAAGGACATACCGCCTGCAGTGCCTGGCCGCTTTCTCAGCACCATCGTCCCCACCCAAGTCCTCTCTCAGCACACCCCCCCTCCCGCCTCCCTCTTGTATCTCTCTGTCCTTAGCCCTGAGGACTTCTGCGCAGTTCCCCAGCCTGCACTGTGGGGGCCTGATGTGGCGGGATCTCCCTTTTCCGTGTCCCGCACGGAAAGAGAGATGAACGAACCGGTTCTAAGGGGAGGCGGCCAGGGATTGAGATATATTAGAAATAAAGAAAGAAGACAGAGATTGATTTTAAGCTGGGAGCTGGGAGGGCCGCTGACCTCCTCTGCTGGAGAGGCAGACTGACGACCTCCTGAGCCACGCAGCACATCTATTCATACTCCACTCCAACAAGGGGGTTTCGCAGAAAAACAAGGAGCCTGGGAGAGCCCAGGTCCCACCCACTTCCTCCCGGACAAACACAAGCCAGGAACTCAGAACATCTCCGCACTCCCAGGGTGGAAGTGCAACTGACACGATTCTGCCAATATCCCAGGCCCAGTCAGCAACAATCTAAAGAATGTCCAGGTGTCTCCCCATTTGGCCCTCTACACCCCACCCCACCCCACCGGGCCTCAAGGTGGGTGTTGGCATTCCCTCTGACCGGAACCCCCATCAGCCCCTCCACAGGTCGCAGCGCCCCCTGCTCTGCTGGGCAGCTGCAGACCGGTGTTACTCCTGCCCCTCCCTACAGGGGGCCTGATTCTTAGTAACATTCTCAGCATGTTCTTTGTGCTTCCTGTGTAGCCCTCAATACAACCGCACACTTGTGTTTGCTTCGCCTGTGAATGCTTCTCTCTCGCTGTGCCCTGCGCGCTCCGTCCAGGACAGGGGCTGAGCCTCGGGGATGATGCCAGTGTCGGCTGGGCCTTCATTGGCTGACGAGCTAATCTGGTTCAGGGCAGCTCCCTGGTCTGCAGGACAGTGGCCCCCGAGCTGTCCCGGCTGTGTGCTTGGCACCATGACCGCCTGGCCTTACGTGGCCAAAGGGACTTGGCAGCTGTGATTAGATGAGGGGTTTGGGATGAGGAGATCAGCCTGGACTATGTATGCCACGTACCCGCTGTGGTCACCGGGTCCTTGTGGAAGGAAGGCGGGCGAGTCGATGTCGGAGCCATGCAGCTGGAGAAAGCGCCACCTGCCGCCGTGGCCTCCACAGAGAGGGGCGGGGCCACGAGCCACGGAAACAGATTCTCCCCTGGAGAAGGAACCTGACCTCAGAAACTGCACAATAGTTAATGTGCGGTCTTTTCTTTTCTGTTTTGTTAATCCTCAGCCAAGGATATTTTCCTGTTGACTTCTAGGGAGAGTGGGAGAGAGAGAGAAACATCAATGTGAGAGAGATACATTGTGGGTTGTCACCACCTCCCTCCCCCGCCCCACCGCACACTCCCAGACCAGGACCAGGATCGAGGAATCAAACCCCGGACCCCTCAGTCCTCGGGCGGATGCGCTATCCACTGAGCCAAACCGGCTGGAGCCATCTGGAGTTTTAAGCCACCACGCTGGTCACTTGTTCCAGCAAGGCCAGCACCGAAGGCCTCGGCCCCTGCTCCCCACCACGCCCGGCCCCGCCTCCCCGAGGGTCCTTGGCTCTCCCACCGGCTTCCCTCTCCAGAGGAAGAAGTCCCCGGGGCGCAGTGCTTCTGCGTGGGTGTAGGTGGGTGTAAGGCCACGCAGGAGAGCGTTCGGGACGGGGGGAGAGGGGGCGGCTGCGGAGCTGGGAGCAGCCCCCCCCCAGAGGGATTCCCCGGGGACTCGCCCCTCCGCCCCCACCTGCCCCGCCGGCCCCACTGCCACCCGCCCCTCCGCCCCGCCTGCCCCACACAAAGCTGGCGAGGGCTCCCTGCGTTCAGAGCCGCCTCTTATTGTCTCCACCATCACACGTTTAAAAAAGGAAAGTTAATTAAATATGGAACAAGACCGAGCAGCATCTCTTAGAGCATCATGTCATTAGAGCCGGAATCCTCAGAGAGCTGCTTAAAAGGGGCCGGAGAACAATGCGGGTTCAATCAGATATTTATGGGCCCAGTTATGTAAACACACTCGGTATTGTCTATGTGTACTTAATATAATTATCAGTTTTGTAGCTGGGCTCTCGGGGGACCCAACAAATCACAGTGTTGCTTTGAAAATGTCAGCAGAAAAGACAATTATGTTGCTAGCAAATATTCATAAATTATATTAAAACGTCCCGTGGAAACGTCCCTGGTGCTGCCGATCGCCGCCGCCGAGTGACCCTTCCCTTCCTCAGGTCGAAGGGCAGCGTTGGGACCTCCAAGCAGGAGCCGGGCAGCGGGGCAGGGGGCCTGGGGACCCCGAGGGGCCGGGGCGGTTCGGGCTTCGCCCTCCTCTGCGGGTGCCCACGCCGTCCACGTACCCGTGGCAGGCCTGCTGGCGAAGCCAAGGAGCACAACTGACCGCCTACCACACCGTTACCCGGAGAGCAGCCAACCCAGCCGCTGCCCCGAGAGGCCTCCTCGGAGCCAACTCCCGCCGTGGCGCTGGCTCTGGAGACTGGCTCCGAACGAAGCCCCTTCCTCTCCATGGCTTCCTCTCCCGTGCGCGGCGGGCATCAGCGGGGAACTGGGGACGGCACGACGCCCAGGCTGCGGCTGAGCCGCTGGACGCGAGGAGGCTGCAGAGGCGGGCACCGCAAGGGACGCGCCCCGAGTCCACGGCTCCCTTCGCAGCAAGGACGCCGGGCGGAGGGCGAGAGCGCAGCGTGCAGAGCGGGTGGCTGTCCACGATCGTCCCACCTCCTCGGGAGGAGGAAGGGGGCGCCCTCAGGGCACGATGACAGGAGCTCCAGGTCAGCAGCGTTGGCAGCGGGGAGCCCTGGGAGCCGGTGCTGCCACGCACCCTCAGCGTCCCACCCTCACCCACCCTCCAGGCCCGCCTCTCCGGGTGAGAGGAGTGGGGTCCAGGCCAGTCCCGACCGTGTGGACCCACAGAGTCCGCCCGTTGGCCGGAGGACGGTTTCTGAGACGGACTCTCCGCTGGCTTCTGTGAGGTCCCGTCCCCCGCACACTGCGCCCAAGACCCAGCCCCGAGGTGTCCGGTTTGAATTGCTTGTGGCTTTCGTTTTGATGCATTTATGTGTTTACTTATTTTTTTAAACAGGCTTTTTATTATTGATAGCACAAATTAAACTTTTTTAAAAAAATGTATTTCATTGCTTTTCCACAGAGGAAGGGAGAGGGACAGAGAGCTAGAAACATCGATGAGAGAGAAGCATCGACCAGCCGCCTCCTGCACCACCCCCCACTGGGGATGTGCCACAACCAAGGTCCATGCCCTTGACCGGAATCGAACCTGGGACCTTCCAGTCCGCAGGCCGACGCTCTGTCCACTGGGCCAAATCGGTTCTGGCTAACTAAAGTCTTTATTATCGACAGATGTCTCCGCTTTGCCCCCCCTCCCCCCAGCCTCTATCCGCTCCCAGGTCTTCCCGGCCCTCGTGCCCGTACCCGTGGGCCGTGCCTGGAGTGGGCGAGTCCTGGACAGGCCAGCCCCGTGCGGTACAGCCCCCTCAGCCCTCCCGCTGGCTGCCGCTCTCCCACCGCCGCCCTCAGGCCAGGCACAGCTTCCAGGCCGGCGCCTCCTGCCTTCGCTCCTCCCCCGCCCCCACCCCAGGCCCCTGCGCCCCTCACCTGGCCTCCCTCCTTCCCTGCAGATCCGCTCCTCCCTGAACTCGGAGAGGGGGACACCTTTTCCTTTTTCTGTTGGTATATTGGGTGGGATTGCTAGTCATTTTATTTGTTTATTTGTTTTTTACTGCTCCATTTTATTTTTATTTTTTATTCATTTTTAAATTTCTTTATTGATTATGGTGTTATATATGTGTCCTTATCCCCCATTACCTCCTCCATCCCCCCCACTCATGCCCTCACCCTCTGTTGTCCGTGTCCATTGGTTAGGTCCACACGCATGCACACAAGTCCTTTGGTTGATCTCTCCCCCTCGCCCCCACCCTCCCCTGCCTTCCTTCCGAGGTTTCATGGTCTGGTCAATGCTTCTCTGTCTCTGTTTCTGTTCATCAGTTTATGTTGTTCATTATATTCCACAAATGAGTGTGATCACATGATATTTATCTTTCTCTGCCTGGCTTATTTCACTTGGCATAATGCTCTCCAGCTCTGTCTCATTTAAAAAAAAAATTTAAATACATTTTTATTGATGTCAGAGAGGAAGGGAGAGGGAGAGAGAGAAACATCCATGATTGAGGGAATCATAGATCGGCTGCCTCCTGCCCGCCCCACACTGGGGATGGGGCCGCGGCCCGGGCCTGTTCCTGATCAGATGGAACCCTGACCTCCTGGGGCCCGCCCCTGAGCCCCATCCCTCCGCCTCCCTCCCTCTCCCTCCCCCAGGGCTGCCTCCTGGAGGTCAGGACCCTGGCGCTTCCACCAGGCCCGCCCCCTCCTCCAGGCAGAGCCCCTGGTTCCGGCCCGGCCCAGGCCTGGCTGCCTCTCTCCCCTCAGGTTCCTCCCCCAGGCCCCCCGAAACTGACCCTGAGCAGGCGCTGTCCCCCAGGGGCCCACTGCCCGCCCCTGGCTCCCCGCAGCGGTCCTTCCCCAGCCCCGGGCACAGGAAGGGATGGAGTTCCCTGCAGATTCGGGGAGCACGGGCCTCCCTTCCCTTCCTGGGGCCCGGCTTCGCGGCTGCAGCCCTCCCCCCCCCCCCCCCCCCCCCCCGCTCTACAGGGCTCCCCGCTTCACCCTCAGGCTGCAGCCCGGCAGGCGCCTGCTCCTCACCCCTGAGCCCCCTCCTGCGGCATCACTTCCGGTCCCAGGATGCACCTCTTCCCAGCGGATGGGATGCCCCCGGCGGCCTTGCTTCCAGAGGAATTCCAGCTCCACCTGCAGGGCCTCGGCCTGGCCCCACAGACAAGGCCCGACCTTCATCCGGCCTTCAGGTGAGTCCATGACCTTCAGGTGAGCCCGTGACCTTCAGGGTGAGTCCATGACCTTCAGGGTGAGTCTATGGCCTTCAGGGTGATTCAGTGACCTTCAGGACGAGTCCATGACCTTCAGGTGAGCCCATGACCTTCAGGGAGAGTCCACGACCTTCAGGGAGAGTCCATGACCTTCAGGACGAGTCCATGACCTTCAGAGTGAGTCCATGACCTTCAGCCGGCCTTCAGGGTGAGTCCAGTTCCCGGGCCCTCAGCTCGGCTCCCCCCTCTCCTCTCCAACCCAGAGGAGGGGGCTCCCGACCTGGTCCCGCCCCCTCCCCTCTGCAGCCCAGCCCCTCACCTCCCCTCTTCTCGGAGAAACCCCAAACCCCAGACCCCAGAGAAAACCCCACGGAGAGGAGAGGGGCCCGGCTGGGCGGGGCTTGGGGTGATGGGCCCTGCATGGTGCCCTCTGCCGGGCCGAGCAGGCCACCGAGGTTGGGGAGCCGCCCGCGGGCCTGGGGGCGGGGGGAGACCGGCTGCCGAAGACAGCGGCCGTGGTCCGCGCTTCGTGGACAGATTAGTTTTGCAAATTGACAGCGTGGAGCAATATCTTAGAATTATATAGCGTTTTCCTCCTCACAATTTACTTTTATATTCATTATCCTGGCAATTCCTGCAGCCCGGCCATGACTAGTTGGCTGCCGCTTCCGAGGGGCACAGTTTGCGGGGCTGCTCGGCGGCCTCAGCGAGAGCGGCGTGAAGAAGAGGCCCCACACTGCCACTCCATCTAGCCCGGCTCCTGCGGGCCCAGCCTCATCAGATTCAGTTCCCAATCCATCGCGTCCAATTACTTAGCTTTATCCCTGCCCCCGCCGGAGCAGAGCGGGGCTAAGCTAATGTGCCTGGGCCCAGGCCCCGGCCCGGGGAAGATTCAGACCAACGCCCGGCGAGGTGCCCGGCGAGGTGCCCGGTGAGGTGCCCGGGGAGGTGCCCGGGGAGGGAGGGGCTGGTTGGGTGAGGGCCCTCAAGGTCAGGGCCGCCCCAGGCCCCCACCTCCTTCTCGGGAGGCGGAGCACTGTCCTCGCTGTCCTGGCCTCCGGCATCGCCACCTTCCCCTCCTCGCTGCGGAAGGCTGGGCTCATACTGGAGACCTCACTGGTAAGGCATGGGTGAGCCCCTGGCACAGAGGGGGGAGGAAGAGGGTGAGCCCCTGGCACAGAGGGGGGAGGAAGAGGGTGAGCCCCTGGCACAGAGGGGGGAGGAGAGGGTGAGCCCCTGGCACAGAGGGGGAGGAAAAGGGTGAGCCCCTGGCACAGAGGGAGGAGGAAGAGGGTGAGCCCCTGGCACAGAGGGGGAGGAAAAGGGTGAGCCCCTGGCACAGAGGGAGGAGGAAGAGGGTGAGCCCCTGGCAAAGAGGGGGAGGAGGAAGAGGGTGAGCCCCTGGCACAGAGGGGAAGAGGAAGAGGGTGAGCCCCTGGCACAGAGGGGGAGGAGGAAGAGGGGGAGCCCCTGGCACAGAGGGAGGAGGAAGAGGGGGAGCCCCTGGCACAGAGGGGGAGGAGGAGGGTGAGCCCCTGGCACAGAGGGGGGAGGGAGAGGGGGAGCCCCTGGCACAGAGGGGGGAGGGAGAGGGGGAGCCCCTGGCACAGAGGGGAGGAGGAAGAGGGGGAGCCCCTGGCACAGAGGGGAAGAGGAAGAGGGTGAGCCCCTGGCACAGAGGGGGAGGAGGAAGAGGGGGAGCCCCTGACACAGAGGGAGGAGGAAGAGGGGGAGCCCCTGGCACAGAGGGGGAGGAGGAGGGTGAGCCCCTGGCACAGAGGGAGGAGGAGGAAGAGGGGGAGCCCCTGGCACAGAGGGGGAGGAGGAAGAGGGGGAGCCCCTGGCACAGAGAGGGAGGAAAAGGGGGAGCCCCTGGCACAGAGGGGGAGGAGGAGGGTGAGCCCCTGGCACAGAGGGGGAGGAGGAAGAGGGTGAGCCCCTGGCACAGAGGGGGGGGAGGAAGAGGGGGAGCCCCTGGCACAGAGGGGGGAGGAGAGGGTGAGCCCCTGGCACAGAGGGGGAGGAGGAAGAGGGTGAGCCCCTGGCACAGAGGGGGGAGGAGAGGGTGAGCCCCTGGCACAGAGGGGAGGAGGAAGAGGGTGAGCCCCTGGCACAGAGGGGGGAGGAAGAGGGGGAGCCCCTGGCACAGAGGGGGGAGGAGAGGGTGAGCCTCTGGCACAGAGGGGGGGGAGGAAGAGGGGGAGCCCCTGGCACAGAGTGGGGAGGAGAGGGTGAGCCCCTGGCACAGAGGGGAGGAGGAAGAGGGTGAGCCCCTGGCACAGAGGGGGGGGAGGAAGAGGGGGAGCCCCTGGCACAGAGGGGGGAGGAGAGGGTGAGCCCCTGGCACAGAGGGGGGGGAGGAAGAGGGGGAGCCCCTGGCACAGAGGGGGGAGGAGAGGGTGAGCCCCTGGCACAGAGGGGAGGAGGAAGAGGGTGAGCCCCTGGCACAGAGGGGGGGGAGGAAGAGGGGGAGCCCCTGGCACAGAGGGGGGAGGAGAGGGTGAGCCCCTGGCACAGAGGGGAGGAGGAGGAAGAGGGGGAGCCCCTGGCACAGAGGGGAGGAGGAAGGGGGTGAGCCCCTGGCACAGAGGGGGAGGAAGAGGGGGAGCCCCTGGCACAGAGGGGAGGAGGAAGGGGGTGAGCCCCTGGCACAGAGGGGGAGGAAGAGGGGGAGCCCCTGGCACAGAGGGGTGGGGAGAGGGTGAGCCCCTGGCACAGAGGGGGAGGAAGAGGGTGAGACCCTGGCACAGAGGGGGAGGAAGAGGGTGAGCCCCTGGCACAGAGGGTGAGGAAGAGGGGGAGCCCCTGGCACAGAGGGGAGGAGGAAGGGGGTGAGCCCCTGGCACAGAGGGGGAGGAAGAGGGGGAGCCCCTGGCACAGAGGGGCGGGGAGAGGGTGAGCCCCTGGCACAGAGGGGGAGGAAGAGGGTGAGCCCCTGGCACAGAGGGGGAGGAGGAGGGGGTGAGCCCCTGGCACAGAGCGGGGGGAGGAGGGGGTGAGCCCCTGGCACAGAGGGGGGAGGGAGAGGGTGAGCCCCTGGCACAGAGGGGGGAGGAAGAGGGTGAGCCCCGGGCAAAGAGGGGAGGAGGAAGAGGGCGGGTAAAGGAACCAGGGAGGGAGATAAAGGGCTGAGGAGAGGCAGGAGCAGCTGCCTCCGGTGGGAGAGGCCGTGTGTCACCATGAACCCTGGAGCCTCCTGGCCACCCCGTCCTCAGGTGCCCATCCTCGTCCTACAGGAGGAGTGCCTCCCAGCGGCCCCCGTGCTAGTGACCCTCAGGTGGACGTGACCTCAGGTGGGCGTGACCTCAGATGGACGTGACCTTAGGTGGATGTGACTCTCAGGTGGGCGTGACCTCGGTGGGCGTGGCCTCAGGTGGGTGTGACCCTCAGGTGGACACTGTTTAGGCCTATCAGGACGCGGCCCCGTCGGGCTTCTCGGGTGACCCGGATCGGCTCCACAGGACGACAGGCCGCCCGGGGCCGGGTCCCCAGCGGCTTCCCTCCGGCCACGTGTTGGTGGTGTGAGCTCCCGTGGCCGTGGCCGATGGCCGAGGTGTGCGGAGCTGCCGGGGAGGCTGGGGCGGGACGAGCGAAAGGCAGAGTTAGGCGCCCCCCACCCCGGACGCCACGGCGGGGAGGAGCCCGGGGCGGCGCCCTCCCCGTGGGCCGTTCCTCCCCGTGGCCGGTCCTGCCAGTGGGCCTTCCCGCCTGGCAGGCCTCCCCGCCGCCGGCGCTGCCCGAGGCCCGGCTGAGCCGCACACAGCGGCCGGGAGGGGAGGGCGGACTCGGAGGCCCGCGGGCAGCAGCTCCCAGTCAGCAGCAGCCCGGCGCTCATAGCGGCCCCGGCTCCATGTCTGCCGTGGCCGCCTCCCACCCCATCGGCACAGAGCACCTGTGCGCCGCTTGGCGGGAATTCCCGGGATGAGGTGTGTCCCGGCTCCTCTCACCGAGGAGGCGCCCGAGAGGCAGGGTCTGCCGCCGCAGCCGCGCCCGCGTGTCCTTTCCTCCTCCTCCTCCTCCCCTTCCTCCTCCCCCTTCCTCGTCCTCGCCTTCCACCCCCCTCCTCTCCCCGTTAGTGGTCGGCACTGGGCCATCTTCACGGAGGAGGCTCGTGTCCCAGGCCCGTCTCCCAGGGCTCGTGTCCCAGGCACCTTCCCCGTGTGACAGCCGTGGAGCCGCCACGCTGCTCCTGCGAGGGCCTGGCCTGGCCAGCAGACGTTCTCGTCTCAGGCTGGGAAATGAGGCGAGGAGAGGAGAAAAGCCGCTGCTCCAGGAAACGGGTGTGCTCAGGGCTGCCTGGGGGGCGATCGTTCCGGGAACCGGGCCTCCCTCCCGTCTGGGCGAGAGAAGGAGACGTGCGATGTGACCTCGTTCCTCTCTGCAGCCGGACGGACATACGTCCGCGCTTCCTGCCCGAGAGGCTGGTTACGAGGTGCTGCGTGCGCTGAAGAGTGGGCCGTGGTGTCCGTGCAGGGCCGGCCCGGCGGAGCCGCCGGAGCCGCTCGGCTCCTCGCCGGTCAGCCTCAGCACGGTGGTGAGGGGCTGCGTGCCTATGAATCATGGGCCTGTCACTGCTCTTACCGAAGCCCGGGAGCCCGAGACAGCTGGAATGTGTGGTGTAAAGTGACGTGCCGGAGACCTGACAGCCACTGAGGGGCTCGGGGATGGTCGGAGGCCGTGGTCTGCAAACTGCGGCTCGAAAGCCACAGGCAGCTCTTTGGCCCCTTGAGGGTGGCTCTTCCACAAAATGCCACGGCCTGGGCGAGTCTATGTTGAAGAAGTGGTGTTAGGAAAAGTTTAAGTTTAAAAAAAATGTGGCTCTCCAAAGAAATGTCAGTCGTTGTCCTGTGGATATTTGGCTCTGTGGACTGATGAGTTTGCTGACCACGGGCCTAAGGGAGGACCTTGAAGGTCGTGGCAGGTGCACAGGCGTGGGGGGTGCAGATGGGCGTGTGTACGTGCATGTGAACATGGTATGTGTGTCTGTGCATGTGTGTGCATTCCTGGGCCACATGCTGCAGCCTGAGAACAGAGTGGTGGAGCAGGAAGTTAGAGCAGAGGGCAGCGTGGCTTGGGAAGGCAGTCAGGCTGTGTTTCCCTCTGCTTCCTCCTGACCACATGGGGCCCAGTTTTCCGTGGGGGCCGCCTGCTAGGGAGGGCGGCCAGGCTCCAGCCCACGTTCTCTGTCCGTGGTTGTGGTGCCGGTGCAGGTCCCTGCCCCAGGACGTGGTGCCGATGCGTGCCTCTGTGGGCCCAGACACTCGTGCGTCTCAGCCTCACGGTTCTGTCTCTCTGGTGTCAGATCTTTCTGTCTGAAATGCCCGGCCTCTGCCCCAGTTTGCAGAGACCCGGCAGGTGGCTGTGCTCACGTGGCCGTGGGGGGGGCCGTGGCTCCCTTTGCTGCTGGCCGGACTGTAGATGGGCCAAGCGTCCCTGGCTGTTTCCAGTGGGCCCTCGCGCGATGCACAAACCCACGTGCTGGGCCTCTGGTTTTATTATTTACTTATATTTATCTATTCATAATTTTTTTATTGTGTAAGTATTATAAATAGTGGTGCATGTGTCTCCTTTCCCCCCATTGACTGCCCCCGGGCCTCCAGTTTTAAAAAAGAAGCACAGAGAGGTGAAAAGCTTGTACGGGCCACGGAAAGTTAGCACATCTCAGGCAGACCTGGGATTCAAACCAAAGCCCTGGCTCCGAGCACCACACCCCACCCACGGGGCCGCGCTGCCTCTCCTTCCCGACTCCCCACAAGCCGCTCAGACCCCCCACCCCTGGGGGCGGCCCTTGGTGTCCTTTTGTCTGGGTGCACTTTTCCTCGCCCTTCCTAATCTCGTCGGCAGCTTCGGAGCCCCGACTGGCTGACAAGGTAAGTACGTCTCTCTTTTTTTAACTTCCCAGTGCCGTTGTAGTTACACGTGGACTGTTCTGCTTTTATATTCTTGAGAGATGTAGATTTATAGTTTTTCTTTCTTTTTTTTTTTTGCTTGTAAAGTTTTACAGCCTCGTTTTAGTGTCAGAGTTATCCCGGCCAAGACAATGAGTTGGAAGGTATTTTTTGAGAGAATTTATGTAAAATTTGTATCAGTTCTTCCTCAAATATTTGATGGAACTCATCTGTGAGGCCATCTGGACCTGGAACTTGCCTTGTGGGGAAGTTTTTATCATTCATTTAAAAACGTGTCTCTAGACACAGAGCTAGTCAGATGTCTCACTTCCTGTCTCCATTCTGGAAATGTGTGTCCTTCGAGAGATTCGTCCGTTCCATCTCCACTGTTGAAGTTATCGCCATGAGATCGTTAATAATGCTTTTATTGTCGTTTTAATGTTTGTCGGGCCTGTAGTGATGTCTCACCTTTTGCTGCTGATTGGTCCATATCCTCTCGTTGTTTTTCTCGGTTGGTCTATCCAAACCACTAGTAAGTAACATTAGTAAATTTTTTCAAAGAATTGTCTTTTTCTTTTGTTGGTTTTCTCTCTCTTTGTTAGTTACACATGGACTGTTCTGCTTTTATATTCTCGAGAGATGTAGATTTATAGGTGTTTTTTTGTTTTTGTTTTTTTGTTTTTTGTGAGAGAGAAACATCGACCAGCTGCCTCCTGCACACCCATCATGGGGGATGTGCCCGAAACCAATGCACATGCCCTTGACTGGAATCGAACCCGGGACCCTTCAGTCCGCAGACCAACACTCTATCCACTGAGCCAAACTGGTCTCGGCATAAATCTGCTCTGGTTATTGAAATAGTTACCTTTAGGTTTGCTGCTTTCCTGTTTCTTTCCTTTGTCTCATCTGCTTGTTGGTTCCTCCTCTCCCACCTTTGTATATGTTCATCCAATATTTTTTAATATTTGGGTTCAATTCCTCTAGCTATCAAGTTAATCCTTGTATATTTATGGTGGTGGTACCAGAGTTTACTACATACATCCTCAGCTAACCCCAATGTATTGAAAGTTCATATTGAATTCCTTCACGGAAAGTATAATCTCGTGACAGTATATTTTCCCTTACCTGACCCTCCCCCCATTCCCAGTGTGGTTGATGCCATCAATATGTTACAGCATCTACTGATATTATATATGTTATCAACTTAACAATGTAGTTTTATCAACTTGAACGTATGTGTGTCTTTTAAAGAAATTAAGAGAAGAAAAGAAAAAATGTGCATGTAAGTGTGTGTGTACATATTTGAGCTTTTTTCATACCTACACATTTACCATTCCGAATGCTGTTTCTTCTGTAAAACTGGGTAGGATTTATCTGATATCATTTCCCTTCAGCCTCAAAAACTTCCTCTAGTTTTCAAATAGTAGAGTTCTGCTTGCAATGAATTACCTTAGTTTTGTTTATTTGGGAATACCTTAATTCTCGTTTTGTTTATGAAGGATAAGTTCTTTGAATATATACTTTTTGTGAGCCAGATTTTTTTCTCTCTCCAGCAGTGGAAATATGCCACTCTGATTTCTCATGGCCTCCGTTCTCCGATGGAAGTCAGTAATTAATCACACCATTATTCTCCTGTATGGACCGTGTCAGCTTTCTCCGCTGCTATAAAGATGGTCCCTCTGTCAGTGATTTCCAGCACTTTCCCTCCGGTGGCTTATCCTTCCTGGAGTTAGAATTAATGTTTTTCACAAAATTTTGGAAAGTTTTAGGCCATTATTCATTAAAAAAAAAATTTCTGGTCCTCTCTCTTCTCCCCGCTTCTATCACTTCAATTTGAAAACACTCCAATTTCAATTTTGTGTCTCTTAATAGAGTCCCGCATGCCTTTGATGCTCTCTTCATTACCCTCCGGTCCTTATTCTTGTTCCTCAGGTCCAGCAATTCCTATTAATCTCCTTTTAAGTCCATCGATCCTTTCTCCTGACACTGCAATCTGCCTTTATTCTTATCAATCTCCCTTTAAAATGATTGATTCCTTCTCCTGACATTGATTGCGTCTGCCTTTAACCCATCTAGTGACGTCTTCACTTAACTTATTGTGGTTTTGAGCACTAGAACTTTCATTTTCTGCAGTTGTCATTTCTCTGTTGAGATTTCCTAACTGTTCATTAAGGCCATTTTCCTTAAATGCTTTAAACATTTTAGATTAGCTGGTTTGAAGTCTAATTGGGCCAACATCTGGGCCCAATTAGAATCCGGTTTTATGATTTGTTTGTTTGTTTTTCCTGGGTATGAGTCACATTTTTCTGTTTCTTTGCATGACAAAGTTTAGTAATTTTTGTTTGAAAGGTAGACAGTGTAGAAAATATAATGTAATCACTGAATCCTGCCATCGTCTGAGTATGTTTGCTCTTGTTGTTGCTGCCACTGTTTTATTAGGCAGTTCATTTGCTTACAGTCCAACCGAAAAACTCGCCTCCCCTGTGGTGTGGGTCCCAGAACTCTGTCTGCTTACAGGTTTCCCCCCTAAAACTGCCCCTTGCTCTGTCGCCCGGCACCTTGACCCGGGAGGTGACCAGTGCCTTCCTCCTCTGGCCGGGAGCTGGGGACCTCCTGGGGCCGGAGAACGAACCGCAGACTCCCAGCTCCCCGAGCTTGTGAACAGCCAGAGAGGAAAGGGGCTGGGGCTGGCGGGAGGGGAGAGGCTCCCTCCGGGGAAGATGGGGGAGGTGTTTGCCCTCAGGGTCCCCGGCGCCACGTGAGCGGTGGAGTGTCTCCTGGTCCCCCACCTCTGCGGGAGCTCACGGCCATCCCTTCGTCTTTGACTTTTTATCTGCACATCAGATCCCACCTCACACCGCATCTTCTGTTCCGGACGTGGGACGACCACAGGCCACACTGGGCCTGGGCCGCAGACCCCACAGAATGTCTCCTCCTCGTTTTCAGCGGCTCCGCCACGCGGCACCCTCTGCTCTGCAATCTGGCCACACCCACGGGCTTCCACGGGCTTCCACGGGCTTCCAAGCAAACGGATCAGTCAGGTTTCCAAGGCCAAGTTGTAAACAACGTGAGGAATCGGGTGGAAATATGGCAGACGGAAACCCCACTGCTGCTTGGGAATGGACCAATCCGTGTCTTCCTCCCTCTCAGCCCACCGGCACCTGCAGAGGAAATGTCTCGGAGAATGAGGCTGAGGACCGGGCGGGCTGTGCGGGCGGGGAGCTCCGACAGCGTGATTCAGCGCCATGGTGGGCTCTGTGCTCCCTGCCCCGCCGGCCTGTGCGGCTCCCACGGCTCCTGACTGCCCGGCGGCCACGGCACCGCACGTGGACGGGACCACGCAGGAGCTCTGGTTCCTGGCGGCTCTGGAGGCGGGTCTGGGGTCCGGGGTCAGCGCACCGGCCCCTCCTCTGTGTGCACACCCGTCTCCCAGGCGGACACGGTGACCCTGGGTGAGGGGCCCGAGGGCCTCGCCTCCACGCCGTCTCTCTTTAAAGACCTGCCCCCACCCACAGCGCTCTGGGGTCCGGTTCGGAGCTCAGCACAGGAAGGGAGGGACCTGGTGCAGCCCCGCACCCCCCCTCAGCTGTGGCTTGTGGCCTGCTCACCTGTCGTTTCTCTGTGGGATGACCAGCCAGGAAGGGGCGTGGGGGAGGGGAGGGGAGGGGAGTCTAGGAGGGGTGGGAGGGGAGGAGGACAGAGCGCGCTGGCAGGCAGGACGCACCTCCTCTGTGGCTGAGCAGCAGCGATGCCGCTGACCAGGACAGAAACCGTGGACCTGCAGTCAGCGAGGCACCTCTCCGAGCTCCCACCGGAGGAAGGAAGGCGGCCGCAGGCCTCGTCTGCCGTGGCGGCCTCTGCACCGGAACAGACGTGGTCCTGGACCAGCCCCCAGAGCGAGCACCCGGGGTGGGCGGGGTGGACGGTGGGCGCCCCCCGCCCTACTCCCACCCCGTCCGGAGGCCCAGCGCCCGGCAGCACTGTTTCTGCTTCTGCCGACCGGACGGTGCAGTCGGTGACGTGGCCTCCCCGGGCCCCCCGCCCCGCGGGGCCGCGTGTCGAGGGACCGGGAAGCGGTTTTCCACCCCGGGAGCCAGCCTCGGCGTCAGCAAGCCCCGTGGTTTGGTTTGGACCGCGCCCGTCCCCGCAGAGCGCTGGGCCTGCCGATCCCACATACGTGTCAGCATAAATAGCAACAGATGTACCTCCGCCAGCCGCGTACGCGCTCCGAAGGCGAGAGCGGCCCGCTTTCCGCCGGGAGGAGTCATTAGCCATATGGTTGCGATCCTCGCGTCTGCAGATCCGAGGCCCGGCTCCCCCACAGGGGACGAGGGGCTTCTTTGGAGGCGGCCCTTCCCGCCCGGAGCGGCCCCCGGCGCCTGGCCTGTTTCTGCGGCCTCTGGAACGGCCCGTGGAAAACCTATGGAGGCCTCTTTCCACACGGCGCAGCCGCCGCCGCCGGGCCAGCCCTGGACCATCCCGGCCAGAGGCCAGAGCACTGAGCCCGCTGGGCTGGCGCCGAGGGCGGGCGGCTCCCGTGGCTGCGGGCGGCCGGCCGCCAGGGGAGATGCCGGTCTCCGGAGGGCCAGCGGGTCTGCTTCCTGGTCCTGAGAGAGAGAGAGAGAGAGAGAGAGAGAGAGAGAGAGAGAGAGGGGTGCAGCATGGGCAAGGCCGCGGCGGGAGGCGGCCGCGGAGCGGTTAGCGGTGGCTCTGCGGGGAGAGGTGGAGGCCTACGGTTTGGGTTTGCGGTGGGGAGGGGTGTCTGGGTCCGCTCTGACTCAGGCCTCGGAGAGCGGGCTGTCTTGGAGGAGTTTGGCCTCCTCTCGAAGTTAGAATTTTGCAAAACAAAAGGCCTGACCCCTTGGCGGTGGAACACGGTGAACGCACAGCGTGAGGCGTGTGATGGGTCCAGGACGGCCTCGTCGGCTTGCCACCTGGATGAATGGCCCTCACGTTGGTCCACCCTCGCCTCGCTCGCTCTGTTTCTCTTTCTTTTTTGTGTCTCTGTAGTTTTAAAACTCTGACGTCGTTTCTTCCTTCTGCGTCTCCCAACCAAGACATTGTCTCACACCCACACTCGGGCTCCTCCCGGCTCTCCCGTCAGCTCTCTGCGGCCTGTGGTATCACCAACCACCTCCCCCTCCGCTGCCTGCTCCCCGTCTTCTCTGGTCTCACTCACATCTCTCCGATTCATCCCTCTCAGTCACGTCCGTTTGTCTCTAAAATGGAAGTCGTGTTTGCTAAGATTTGAGGGACAGTGGCCAGATGTCCTACGATCTGAAAGGACATTCCATGCCAGATTGAGGGCTTCCCTGGTCCGTACACAATTCCCGAGGGAGGCTTCCCAGGGGTCCGTACACAATTCCCGAGCCACGAGGATGGCGGAGCTCGGCGGACGTGGGTGGAGGCGCTCCCGTCAGCCCCCGGCGGGGGAAGCAGAAGGGACAGAGGGACGGGGCGGGGAGGGGGGCCGGGGAAAGTGGGGCCCGGGTAGCCAGGGTCCCTTCCCGCCGTGGGCCAGCCGTGGCCGCCGCACCGGCCGATGCCTCTGCGCCCAAGCCCCAGAGAACGGCGTGGAAGCAACGTTCATGCAGAGACCGTCTCCTAGGAAACCACCTCGAAAGCCCAGGTCAGCCACAGCCAGCAGAGCTCCTGAGCAGAGGAAAGCCCTCACCCGCCATGGGACCCGCCAGCCGCTGGCTACCAGAGCGCCAGGTTCCCCTGGCCCTGCAGCGGGGACAGCCAGGCCTGCGCACCCCTGTGCTCCTCCCAGTGCTGGCCCCGTGAAGGGCTTCTATCCGTGCCTGTGCACGTGTGTTTTCTGTTGTTAAGCCAACATACGTGTACATACCAGAGGCCCGGCGCAGGGATTCGTGCACGGGCGGGGTCCTCAGCTGGCGGGCGACCAGGGCCCTCTCACCCAGGCCCAATTGGGGTGGCGGGCCAGGGGGAGGGGAGAGCACTGACCACTAGGGGCAGCTCCTGCATTGAGCGCCTGGCCCTGGTGGCCAGTGTGCATCGTAGCTGCCGGCTGGTCGTCCCGTCGTCCGGTCGTAACGGTCACCTCGGCTTCTCTATGGACATGAGGCACCTGCTGCTGGAATGTTCCTGCAAGACTTCGGCGGGCCTGCCTCCCACCATCCCGCCTCTCCCGCTGCGCACCCGCCCCACTGTACCCGCAGCCACCTCCGCCCCCGTGTCAGCGGCCACACGTGCACACCGGCCACACGTGCACACCGCTACTGGGTGCCCGACCTGCCCACCCGATTTGATCCGTGACCTCCACCCCTGCTGGCTCCCTGCACCACCTCCAAGGCCGTGTATGCACCTCCGCTGGGCACCCCGCCCCACCCCACACGCCCTGCCACCTTCCCTCAGACACCATACTTTCCACTTTCCCTCCCTCTTCTTCAGTCTTCACTCCTCTCTCCCTCCCTGTATGCAAATTAACCACTATATTTGTTGTGTTGGTTTGCATACTTGCTCTGATTGGCTGACGGGCGTGGCTTGTGTGGTGGAATGATGGTTAATTTGCATATTCTATTAGGTTAGATAGCTATGTGTGTGTGTATACACTACTATACACACACACATACTATATAACACATTTATTTCAGAGAGATGATGGGAGAGGGATAGAGAGATAGAAAGACTGATGACAGGCAAACATCATTGATTGGCTGCCTCTTGCCCGCCCCACACTGGGGACCGAGCCCCGCAACCCAGGCCTGTGCCCTGACTGGGAATCGAGCTGGTGACCTCTTGGTTCCTGGGTCCAGGCTCAAAGGCTGAGCCAACCGGCCAGGCGAGGATCCATAATCCCTTTAAACTCGGGGCTCCTTCGTCTCCTAGCATCCTGCCTGCCCATCAGGAGAAAGAGAAAAAGGAGAAAAGGTACATCACTTCCTCCTCACAACCCAAAGGAAAGCACAGACTCTGCCCGCAGCCCATCGGCTGGAACCGGGTCCGAGCCGAGGACAGTGGGAGCGGCCTTCCCCGAGCACCGGGCGGGGGCACGGCCTGGGGACTCACGGCCAGGCCGCCCGCTCGCTCCGCAGCCGCTGGGCCAGCCAGCAGCAAGCACCACGGCCGCCCACACGCCGCCGCCTCCCGGACAGAAGCTGTGGTTTGTTCAGATAATTAACGTTGTTAGGAAGATAATGCTACGTGTATACACTTATGGAATCCTATTTATATACTTCAGTGCACACGTTCAGTACACACATTCAGAACATGAGAGCGTTTCCAACCTGAAATGCCCATTGGATCTCTCTGGTTAAATTGAAAAGCAAATGTTCACTCCTTTTTTCCTGTATGTTTTTTATTCTTTTTCCGCAGTAAGGAGGTATGCATTCTGCAGCAAAAGCCGTTTTAAAAACATGTTTCGCCGTCCCTCTCAGATGCCAGAATCTTGCAGACGCGCTCCCTGCCCCGTTCAGCGTCGGTCCAGCCCCGAGGCCGGGGTCGCAGTGTCGGAGCCCCTCCCCCCCCGGGGCCCCCGATTTCCGGGGGTGCGAGTGGCGGGCGAGGCGCGGCCTTTGTCTGCTCGGCGTCTGCCCTTCAGGCCGGTCACATGGCGCGGCTCCGGCTCCCAGGGCGGCCTCTCCTGAATTCCAAGTCGGAGCGGAGAGGGCAAAGGTGGAGGAGCAGAGCCGAGATGTTTAATAGCAGATGCCCCGCGGGGCGCAGGGGGCGGGGGCCGCGGCTCGGCTGTTTGCAGAGCGGAACCCCCTCCCCCCGGGCGAGGTAATTAGGCTTATTTCTGAGAAGAGGAGCGGGCGGTGTCCGGCCGGCGGGGGAGGCAGCGGTCGCTGTGGACAGGAAAGGCGCCGCCGCCTGCCCGGGCAGCTGGGGCTCGGCGGGGGCGGGCGGGGGCGGGGGAGCCTGTTCTCTCTGACGATCACCGCTCTGTCCGCTCTGTCCGGGCTGCCTCCTGCACCGGCCGAGGGAGGCCAGGAGGGCTGACCGGCGTCCGGAGGGGGCTGTTCACAGTGCGGCGTTTACGAGGTGTGAAGGAGTGAACACAGGCCTGGGTCATGTGACGGTGTCAGCAGGGCCTTGTGGGGGCCGGGCGTGCGGCATCCAGATTCTGACCCGCCGGCCTCTGAGCACGGCCCCCACAGGAATGCTGCCTCCGTCAGCACCCACCGCCGGTGCCAGTCAGGGCTGAGCCTGGGTCAGGGCCGAGCCTGGGTCAGGGCACCAGCCTGGGTTAGGGCCCAAGCCTGGGTCAGGGCGTGCGGGAGGCAGCCACTCAGTGATTCCCTCTCATCACGGATGTCTCTCTCTCCCTCCCTCTCCCTCCCTCTCCCGTCCTCTCTGAAATCAATAAAAACATATGTTTAAGTATATGTATCTCATCACGACCGGATCCCCAGCCCTCACTGTCTGCCCGGCCCTCAGGCGCTGGATCGGCGCCGTCCTTGGCGGGCCCGGGGGGAAGGTGCCGGGGCACCAGCAGGTCCTGCAGTTTCCCCCTCGTTCGACCCTGCGGACTCCGGGCTTTCAGGACGGGCGCGTGCCGGTCCCCGTGAGGGAGAGGCCGCCCACCGAGCGAGGGCCGACCTTGGGAGTGCGGCTCCCAGCACGGCACGCTGCCGACCCGGCAGGACGGCCTTCGCTGCCGGCTCGGGGCCCAGGACCCGCGCGTTTGTGCTCCTCTCACGCGGACTCGGCGCGGGGTCTGGGCGCCTCTCCCAGGCAGCCGGTCTCAGGCCGTGACGGGCCCCGGCAGCTTGGCCCCTTGCCCCGCTGTGTCCACAAGAGCCCCCCCCCCCCGTGGTGCACCCCCGAGGTACGCCCCCCGAGACCCGGCAGCAGGGCCTGAGGGCGGGGGGTGGGGCCTGGGTCCTGTGCTTTGGCCCAGGGTGACCGGTCACTCCCTGCCCAGAGCAGTCCCAGGCCCGGCCTGACGAGGGGCGGCGACGGTGAGGAAGGGCAGGCCATTGTCCCGTCCGTGTGCCTGGCTCGTCCTCCTCCGGGGCTGACCGCTCGCCACAGGTGCGGTCGGTATGCAGCCTCGCCATGGCGTGTCCAGCGAGGCCCTCCCCACGCGTGGGACACACATGACGATTTCAGTGCCCGTCCTGCATCCCGGCTCCACCCCCAAAGGAGCAGGGTTGGCGACTCACGTGTGGTACGCGGTCGGCCGGCCGCTCTCTCTCTCCGCCAGTTCTGCGTGTCGGCCCCAGGCCGCCTCTGTGTGTCCTGGTGCCGCATCACGCACCGGGCACCGGGCACCGGGCACCGGGCACCGGGCCCCGGGCACCCGGCCGGGCGGGGAGCAGTGTCTCCTGGGAGAACGCACCTTCCCGCCAGCTTCCCCCGCGCTGCCGCCCGGCCGGCCCGGAGGATGGGGCGGAGTCCGCCTCGGAGCTCTGGCAGCGGGGAAGACCGCCTCCCTCCATCCCCCGACAGACAGCAGGGTGCGGGAGACCGGGAGGAGGAGAGCTGGACGGACTGGGGGATGGAGGGGAGAAAGCCAGGGACATGGTGACCTTAGACCAGATGAGAGGAATGGGGGGGAGCCGTGAAGAGAAGCAGAAAGTACCCCGCCCCCCGCCTTTCCGGAACCAAGTCTGTCCGTGTGCCGATGGGAGCGTGGAGCTGGTGGGTGGGGTGGAGGGGAGGAGGGTGGAGGGGAGGCGGGTGTGGAGGGGAGGCGGGAGGGGGGGCGATCTGAAGGTCTTCCTGGCATCCCCAAGGCAAGCCTGCAGCTCGGCCTGGAGCCCCCAGGCCCCTGGCTCCCCCCCTGGTTGGTCCCCTTGCTGGAGCCGCCGCTGCCTCCTCTGGTCCGGCGAGCTGGCAGCGGCCGGGCAGATGCAGCCGCACAGCCGCCCGGCCCAGGCTCCGGAGTCCGCCTCCGGGCGTGTCCGGCCTCTCAGGGACGCAGCAGCCCTCCCCCCCCCACCCCCCGCACCCGGGGCCGGCCGGCCGGAGGGGCCGCGGGAGTGGCAGCGCCAGCCCCCTCGCCTCTGCTCGGCCGCCTGGCCCCGCTGCTCCCGTCCCCCGGTGCCCGGGCTCGGCGGACCGTGGCCTGCAGCGGTGGCAGATGTGCTGGGTCGGGGGCGCCTCTGTGCTGATCCGCAGTTTCTCTGGCAGCCGCGCTCTCGTCCCCTCACGCCGTGAGGTCCGGGGTCGGGGACGTTGCTCTGAGCACGTGGCCAACCTCGGGCCGGCAGCGCCAGGGACCGGGAGCCGGTCTGCCAAAGGGTCGGCGACAGGCATCCTCGGGGCGGGGGCGGCGACACCAGCCCCGGGAGGGATGACCGGGCCACGGCGGCCCGAGAGCGGTTCCAGGCCTCGTGTCCCGCACCGGGCCTGGGGGCTCGGCTCGCCTGGGGCGGGCGGGACGTGGTCCCCCTGCTCGTGCTCTGAGGGACGATGTCCACCATCCACCGGGAGCCGGCCGTGGCCGTGGTCGTGGCTGTGGCCAAGGGGGTGCCACGGGCGGCCGTGGCTGCAGCGCCGAGACATGCTGTGTGAGGAGCGGGTCCTGTCCGTGGCTGTTAAAGAGCTTCCCCTCTCACCCGGCTCTTCGGCCGGCCGTGGTCCTGGCCAAACACCGCTCCCTTCGGGGCTGTGCGGGGAGGTGGGGAGGGTCGGCGGGGGCTCGCCGAGGGCCGAGGCCTGGGCTTGCTGACGCCTGCGGAAGCCGCTTGTCCTGAGAGGCCCAGGAGGGCGTGCGGCCGGGGCTGCGGTCACGGGGGCGATGGGCCATCACTGACGTAGAATGGGGATGGGGTGATGAGGGTTGTCTTCTATTCAGTTGGGCCAAGACTTCGCTTCAGCGAGGCTTTTGTGGGCAGGGCTGTTCTGAGCGGCGTCCTGGCCCGGGGCCACGTCTGCCCTGGGGCTGGAGGCGGTGACCACGGCCGGCCGGGGTCCCATGACAGTCGTGCGATGAGGGGACGCTCCGGGTGAGAGGGCCCCAGCCGCCCTCGCCGTGTCCCTGTAGAAGGACGGCAGGGAGAGGCGTGACGGAGAAGGGGAGCCAGTGGCCACAGAAGCAGAGGTGGGAGGGACGCAGCCGCACACCAGGGAGTGTCAGGGCGCCACGAGAGGCCACGGGTGGGAGCTGTGGGGACACGTGGCTGCTCGGGCTCCCGTGTGGCCGGCGTGGCAGGGTGGTGGCCATCGGTCAGGACGGCTGCGAGGTGGCCGAGGGCGGAGTGTTGTGAGATAGGTGGCGTGTCTGTTGGCACAGGGGGCGTGAGGGGGCCGTCTGTCAGGTGCACCATCCTAGCCCACGTGGCTCGCTCAGAACCGCCTTTTTAAGAGAACCGGCGGCGACTCGCCCTCCCGAGACCCAGGCGTCGGTCTGGCTCGAGAGCAGTGTTCCCGGTCACGCCCGGTTCGGGGCGGCGGGGTCACCGCTGGGCTCCTCGGCCTGCCGGGGGGAGCGGGCTCTGGCGGAGGCAGGAGCCACGGGGTTCGTGCCACGAGGGGAGGGAGCTTCCACGAGGGGCACGAGGCGGCACAGCTGCTCACCCCGCCCCTTCCCACGCCCACACGTGCTCCTTAGACGTGTCCTCCGGCGACACGTCCGCTTCCATGCAGGTCGGCGCCTGTGCACACGGGAGCAGACGCCGAGGGCGCGGCCTGCCCCCCCCCCCCGGGGGGAGTCTTGGCCCTCCGCTCCGGGACTGGGCCAGCGGTCAGTGCCTGGGCCCAGGGGACGGGCACCAGTGCCGACATCGCGTGGGGACGGGAAGTACAGGGCCCGGCGGGTCTGGAGAGGCGACCGCTGGTCCTCACGTCCCCACACCGTGTGGCCCGGTGAGCGCCGGCCGCCCGCCCTCCGCTCCTCACCGCCTCGCCCACGGGCTGGCGGCTGGCTCCCGGGACTGGCCGGCCCAGACCCTCTTCTGCCCGCAGTCCTGCCCGCGCCGCTGAGGCACCCGGCCTGTCCGCACTCGCCGCTCAGAGCCGGCGCTCAGGGACCACAGGGCGAGGCTGCTGTGGAGGCAGAGCCTCTGCTGTGACCTCTCCTGCCTCCTCGCTCGCTCCTGAGCGGCCGTGGCTCTGGACACGGCACCCCTCACACCGCCCTCCCCACCGCCCTGGAGACACGCCGTCTCCGCCGTCGTCCCAGCTCTCCCCCATGCCGCCGCCTTCCTGCCGCCATCTCTCCCCCCCCCCGCCCCCTCTCCCCACCCCCCAGGGGGACGGCAGCCAGAGCTCCAGAGAAAGGCTGCTTCCCCCTCAGGCTGGTGGCACGAAGGCTCCGGCGACCCCCCACGGACACGCCGGGAGCCGGAGTGGGCGGGTGGGGGAGAGCCGGGCGGAGCTCATGAAAGTTTTCCACTGGCGTCAGCAGCGGCTCCGACGCAAACCAGGCCAGACGCTGCTCCCCGCCCGCCCGAGCTTCATCAAAGGCTCCGTCCAAGGGGAAACCGGAGCCGGGAGGGCCTGCCAGCGGCTCCAGCGCCGCCTCCCCCGCTCCGCCCTCTGTCTGCGCCTTCAGTCCCTTCAGTCCGCGAGCGGCTCCCCTCCTCTCAGGCCCAGCCCCGGGGCCACTTTAAAAGCTCCCGAGTGCAGCAACGTCTACGTTCCTCACACACACTCTCACACACACACTCGTACACAATCTCACTCTCTCACACTCACACACACTCACACTTACACATTCAAACACATAACACGCACATTCACACACACTCATACACACACTCACAAACACACACATACACGCACAAACACACATACACATAAACACACTCACATACACACACAAACACACACTCATACACACATTCATACACACTCATACACACACAAACACACTCACACATACACAAACACACCCTCATACACACACACACACAAACACACACGCGCTCACACACACTCAGTTGCCAGTATGCGGGTCTGTCTGTCTGTCCGTGCTGGAACGCCTGGACTTCCTGTCTCCTCAGCTGGTGTACACACACCAAGTGCCCCGGGCAGGGAGGGCGGCGGCGGCATCCTGGCCGTCCACATCACCGGCGGGCGATGTGCGTGCCGGCAGCCAGGAAACCGCGTGGCGCTGCGATAGCTCCGGCTCCCCTTACCGTGGAGGCCGAAGCCCGACCGGAGCATCTGCCAGGAGTCGGGGTTCAGCTAGGACCCCGCCCTCCCTCAGGCCGGGCCGGGCAGGTCTCCGTCCTCCGTCCTCGGCGTAACCTCGGGGGGTCCCCTCACCGTAACCTCGGGGGGTCCCTCCGCCCTGGCCCCAGGTCCCTCTGTCTCCCTCGGGGACGCCCGCCCTCCGGGGCAGCCGCCGGCCTGGAGGGGCCGTGTGGGTGACGGCATGACGGGCAGCGCGCACCGTGCGTTCTGACAGACTCGGGTGTCTGTCACGCTTTCCTCTGGTCCCGTTGCTCCCCCTGCCCCCTCCCTCCCTCCTCCCCCCTGCCCGCTCCTGTTTCATATTCTTTTCTTTCTTTCTCGGTAGCCTAATCAGATTCTTAGAAGCTGGGGCTGGAAGGACTCTGGGCCGCCTCTCCGCCTGCCAGGGCACGATCGCTCCGGGAGTTTCCAGGACCCCCGCCAGCCGCCCCCGCGTCTCCGGTGGCCGCTGCCCGCGCCCGGCCTCGCGGATGGACCACAGGAACGCTGCCAGGCGCCGGCGTCACATGTCCGACCCAGTCCACGCGGCCCCTCGCCCCCGTGGTGGACACAGTGAAGGCCTCGCCACCAGGCCGGCTGCTCCTCCTCTTTCTAGAAACCTGTCCTCACAGGTGTTCACAGGGCGGTCTGCCAGAGGCCCACGCGTGCCCACTGCAGACCGGGAAGCCCACGCATGCCCACTGCAGACCCGGGAGGCCCACGCGTGCTCCCTGCAGACCGGGAGGCTGATCCGGCTGCGGGCTGGCTCAGACGCCCAGACGCCCAGACAGGCCACCGCTGGAATCTGGCCCCCGGCCGCCGGTCCAGGAGGCCCCAGGCTCAGGACGCTTCCCAGCAGGCCGGCGCTCCGGGGAGAGAACACAGGTCTCCAGCTGTTTCTGGAACCCGATGTGAGGAACGTAGGAACGGAGCCGGGATTCCAGGGAGTGAGACATGCTGTCCTTTACTCGGCGGGAGGGGAGGGGGGGAGAAGGGGGGCGTTCTTGGAAAACTTAGAGACCTGCCTGATTACAAATTTACAATTTCCTTCCTCGCTGCTCAGAGGAAAAAATACGTTCATTCGTGCAAAGTGTGGGCAGCCCCCGCGCCTGTCACACTAGCATGCCAGCGGGTCATCAGACCGGCCTTGCTCTGGGTCTCGTTGGGGTGATTGCCAAAACCCCGATAAAGCCCTAATGAAGCCGGGCCAGACAGCGGCCGGCCGCACGGCGGCGCCCGCAGCGGGCAGCTCGGCTCCACGAGGGCACGTCCACTTTCTGCCCTGCTCGGCTCGCGCCTCAGCTCGCAGCGACTCCTTCTGAAACGTCACGTCCTCAGCCGCTGGGCCCCGACCAGCCCAGCACATTTGCTTTTATTTTTTTATTTTTTAATATAGTTTATTGATTCTTTTACAGAGAGGAAGGGAGAGGAGAGAGAGAGAGCTAGAAACATCGATGAGAAAGAGACATGGATCAGCTGCCTCCTGCACACCCCACACCAGGGATGTGCCCACAACCAAGGTACATGCCCTTCGCCAGAATTGAACCTGGGACCCTTCAGTCCGCAGGCCGACGCTCTACCACTGAGCCACACCGGTTTCGGCCAAATTTGCTTTTAAATATCTTGTCGCACCAACAGCTCTTTGCCCTTCGCAAGGATTCTCATCGTCAGCCTCATTCTGGGCACAGGGGGACGCCCTGGGAGGCACCCAAACCCCCGGGGGCGCTGCAGGAGGGGCGCGTCTGTCTGTGGCGGGGATTTCAGGAGGCTCTGTCCCTCAGAACCAGGCGCGGGAGGAAGCGGGGGTCTCCTCTGGCGTGGCCGGACGTGGCCCGGAAGGAGAGCCGGGTGAATGCCGAGGTCGGGCGGGTGCCATGGGAATGAGGTCCCTGCCTCCCCGGGGTGGTGGGAGGGGCTGGCCGGCCCTGAGCTGTGACTGCGGCCCATTTCCCTGGGGATTGAGTGTCTCAGAGAATCGTCTCAGGGGAGGCGGAGGGCGGAGGGGGGCAGTCTCTGGGAGGGAGTCCAGGGAGCAGAAGGTCAGAGGGGCGGAGGGCTCTATGTGTCCTGGGGTGACCCTCGGTCCTCTGGGGCCAGCGCCTCCGCTCCTGACGCCCTTCTGAGGAAGAGGGCAGGAGGCGCGGAGGGGCTCTGCTGGGGTCCCCCCTGGACAGAGCGGAGACGGGGTTCGGGCCTGGGGTGGCTGCTCCTCCGTGGCTGCTGCTGCTCCTCCGTGGCTGTTCCTGCTCCTCCATGGAGATTAATGCTCCTCCGTGGCGGCTGCTGCTCCTCCGTGGCGATTCCTACTCCTCCGTGGCTGTTACTGCTCCTCCGTGGCTGTTCTTGCTCCTCCGTGGCTGCTCCTGCTCCTCCGTGGCTGCTGCTGCTCCTCCATGACTGCTCCTCTGTGACTGCTCCTCCATGGCTGCTGCTGCTCCTTCGTGGCTGTTCCTGCTCCTCCGTGGCGGCTGCTCTTGAGGGATAAAGGGCTGGGCCGCCTCTCCTTCCTCGTTCACTGGGGAGGAGGCAGCAAACCAGGCGTGTTCAGTGTTGGAATTCCATGGAGCAAGGTGATTGGTAAGCATTATGAGTATTGTCTAAGCCCCAAAGGAGCAAGAATCCAAAGACAGAGATAGATAGATATAGATGATAGATAGATAGATAGATATAGATAGATAGAGATAGAGATAGATAGACAGATAGATAGATATAGATACCCGTGTTTCCCTGAAAATAAGACATCCTCCAAAAATAAGACCTTATCAAAACATAATACATCCCCTGAAAATAAGACCTAGCACATCTTTGGGAGCAAAAATTAATATAAGACACTGTCTTATTTTTGGGGAAATAGGGTAGATATAGATAGATAGATATTATCCAAATGGAGCACTATATATTTGTGTGTATGGAAAGGTGTGTGTGTGTGTACACACGTGTGTCTCGTACACAGGTATACACGTATGTGTTGCGTGTATCTGCACACACACATCAGCTCCATCAGAGCAGGAGCCGTGCTGGTCGCGCAGCCGCCGCCCGGGCGTCCGCGGTGGCTGAGAGCACAGGCCGCTCCCTCTCACACCCCAACCTGTCCCGACCCCCGGGCCCCCGACTGGTCACATGGCCCCCTTCTGGCCTCGGGACCGAGGAAGCGCCATCAAGAGCCGGAGAGCCGGCAATTACAGGCTCCAGCGGAGGCTCCTGGGTTACCGCGGGGACATGGCACCCGAGGCCTAATCAGGGTCCCTGGGCCTGGCCCACCCCGGCCTCCCCTTCTTAAAGGGAAAGCGGCCCCTTTTGGAGTGGAACGCAGGCAGCTCCGGGGAGGGCCTTCCGGGAGAGTCTGGGAGGAGGGCAGGGGGTCCAGGCTGCAGCCGCCTCCTGGTGTGGGGAATAAAGTGAGCGACGCCGCGGGGCTGCCTTTGTGTCTGTTTCCCTGTTAAAACGGGCGTTTTAATACCCGTCACTGGTATTAAAACGCCCGTTTTAACAGTGGCTAGGAAGGGAGGACCGAGGAATCTGTGCGTGGAAGGCGCGCTGACAGTGGCTCTGCAGGTCACACGCAGCCTCTTCTCTCTACACAGGCCTCACGGGAAGAGCCAGAGGGTGAGGGGAGGCAGGCCCCCTGGCAATGCTCCTCCGGGCGGAGCCTGGGTCCAGGTGGGGATGTCCTGACAGCTCTCTGGCCGAGAGGAGGAGCCACCGCCCCGAGGGGTGTTTGCAGCCCGTGGGCACTCCTGAAGAAGCTGGGGGGGGCGAGGGGGGGGGCACGTGAGTGAGTGACCAGGGGCAGAAGGGCTGCTGCACAGGACAGACTTGAGCCAGATCCCCCCCAGCTCCCCAGTCCACGGCCACGCGCCTGCCCCGTCCGCGGGGACGCCAACGCGTGCGCGGCCCAGGCAGAGCCCGGCCAGCAGCACGTGACACGGGCAAGGACGCTCCCCCGCCACCTCCATCCCGGGCTCCCCTCCAGAGCCGGGCCGTGGTCCCAGCGAGCCCTGCTTCTGCCCGTGGGCCTGGACAGAGGTGAGAGGGGGGGAGGGTGCCTGTCCCTGAGGCCTCCCAGCGGTGGACACTCCTCCCAGTGGTCCTCAGGGGGTGGGGGGGTGTCACATCCAGACCAGCGCGTGGTCAGAGACCGACCCTGCCCCATCGCACGGCACAGCTTCCCGAGGTCTCCCTTTTCTCCGGAAAAGACTTCAGCCTCTCCTCCGAAATGCGGCTCCCCGTACCCTGAGAGCGTCCTTGGGGGACCATGTCGGCTTCCACATTTGCAGGGCACTCCGTGATCTCTGACTGCCCACCTACTGTGCGCCCGAGCGGTGGGTGGTGGCTCAGCAGTGCCGGCACAGAGATGGGCACACGGGTCCTCCCGTCTCGCTGTAATACGTTTCGGGGGGCAGTCTGTGGTTTTCATTCAGTAGAGGCAGCATTCTACCCCCCCTGGCCCCGCGGCCGCGTCAGTGTGGGCAGAGGGAGACTGAAGAGGGAGGTGCCGGGGCACCGGGTGTGGGTTCATGCGGACGAGACACAAGGTCTCCACGCCCTCTGCTCGCTGGGGACGCGTTCCCGCATGGGCTCATTGTAAAACAACCGGCTCCCGAGGAGGTCAGCCGCGGAGAGTCTGTCTTCCCAAATTAGTAATCAAAGAGGGAAAACAATTAATGGAGAATGCAACCGGTCGCACACTGCGTCCGCGTAGGTGTCTACAGAACAGTCAATCAGTGGGGAAGAAACAAGCCGGGCATTTGCAATCAGCGGCACGCACGCGCCCGGGAAGGGGATGTGAGCTCCAAGGAGACAGCATCTGCTGCGAGCAGGTTTGTGAACAACAGCCTGGCTTCGGGGGGCAGACAGACGGTCTCCCGTGTCCTTGTCCTTTCGCGTCCGGCGCTGAGTGTGTTTACGTCCCTGCTTGTGCTCCGGGCGAGGCTGAGGACGTCTCTCTCCTCCCGTCCGGCCGAAGCCTTCCCCGTCCGCGGCCGAGACCCAGAGGCCCCGAATGCCCTTGCTCCGACCGGCCCCGCCCCGCAGGAGGAGCAGGCCTGGAAGAAGTGCCCTCAGACGCTCGCCGGGCCCTCTCCTCCGAGAGCCGTCCCCTTTGTGACGCCGCCGGGCTGGACAGAAAGAATGACATGTGAGGTCGGGTGCAGGGGCGCTAACGGGAGCCGCGCTGGAGGAGCCAGCGCTGGGCCCTCTCCCGTCCCGGGTGCTTGGCTGAAAGGCTGCTGTTCTGCCCCGTTTTTGGAAGGCTCCCGATTTCCTAGTTGACGAAGTTCTTTTTTTAAATATATTTTATTGATTTTTTTACAGAGAGGAAGAGAGAGGGATAGAGAGTTAGAAACGTCGATGAGAGAGAAGCATCGACCAGCTGCCTCCTGCACACCCCCTACTGGGGATGTGCCCGCAAACAAGGCACATGCCCTTGACCGGAATCGAACCTGGGACCTTTTAGTCCGCAGGCTGACGTTCTATCCACTGAGCCAAACCGGTATCGGCTAGTTGACGAAGTTCTCACAGACCCGGAGTCTGCGGCTCTTTCCTCCCGTTGTGTTCTCCGGCGCTCTGCCTCGCTGCTGACAGTGCATGTGTGACGGCCTTCCAGGAGACGAGTTTTCTTTGCCACGAAGGCCCCAGTACACATGCCTGTCTCTGCAGTCAGCTGTGCGTGAAACCGTCCACGCCGCCACCTCAGAGCCGTGGCGGGGAGCGTGGCCTGCGCGGAGCCAGCAGCTGCCGAGACCCCGGCACAGGCCCTCGGGTGCCGGAGCCGACTTGCCCTCGGGCCCCGTTTGCTTCTGCGTCTGCGTCTGCCCCGCTTTGGGGGAAGGAGCTGCAGCTAATGAAGGTGCTGCTGGGGGCCTAACCGGAAAGTTCCTTCCCGCGTGTCCGTGTCGTCAGCGGCTGTTGTCTCAGCGGCTGTTGTCTCAGCGGCCGGCACCCGCTGTGGCCTGTGGCCTGTGGCCTGGACCGTGCGAGTCCCCGTGTCTGAGGACGCCCAGAGACCGAGCAGCCCCCAGGACCCTCCAGTGAAAAACAAAGTAAGCCTCCTCCGTTTCATCTCCTAAAAGAAGAAAGCAAATTGATGTATTATTGTACACACGTTTTTCAACTGTAAAAACTGAATTAAAAGATGGAAAAATAAGAGACTTTAATTTACAAATTTCAAGCTCCGGCATTGGTAAGTGGAGATTTTCCCCAGACCTGGAGGTGCACGATGTGAGACTTACCCAGAGATCACCTGGTGCATATGGAATGTCAGGTCCCGGGGTGCGCACCTAAAACCATGTCAGAGTGTGTGTTCCGCTGTAATTGAAAAGCAGGATGTGACCGGAGTAATAACAAATGGAAGCCGCCGGTCGGCTCCGTCCGGGCCGGGGTGCCACAGGCTGCGTGTGCCGGGCGCAGTCAGGGAGCTTTCTGTGGCTCTGGGGTGCGCGTGCTCGGGGTGTCCCGGCCACTGCTGCCCCTGGCAAGTGCTGTTTGGCTCGAGAGCTAGCTGGGGGCTCTCTGTCATTCCTGCGCATGGACCTCACATGTGCTAGGAATCCAAACCCCAAACCCAGGTTCCGTGGACCCTTGACCAACAAGTACAGTGAGTGACTTCCTTAATAACACCTTTGTCTTAGCGTTTTTAACTGTAAGACTACAGAACATGACATACATGACAGGAAAGCCATGTTGGGGGAAGGAGTTGTAGGGAAGTAAGGTGCCGTGCGTGTTAATCCACTGTCTGTGTCACCAGCGAGGCTCCCGGTCAGCGGTAGGCTCTTAGTGGTGTCAGCCCTCTATCCCCCGGGGATCCCCAACCATGGATCACAAATACTGTGTTTGGTTGAGTTCTTGGATGTGAAACCTGTTTGTGGCTACAAACAGCCAGCTGTAACGTTTGGGGGGAGTCAAAAGTTAGAGGCAGGTTTTCTACAGCTTGGGGTAGTGGGGCTGGGCGAGGGGGGGGGGGCCTAACCTCTGCATTGTTCAAGGTCAACTCTATTTTGTGTCTTTCCCAAGGATCGTATTAGGATGTCCTCTGATGTCAGTCATTCCCAGCAGAGTAGAATGTGAGTCAGCGGGTTAACCCTTCCGGGCCCGCTCCTGCTGTCACCATTGCCTCAGACAGAGGACGGAAGGTCTGTGGTCATGACGAGCCTCAGCGAGGAGCCGTCATGCTCTAGAACGAGTTTCTCGGCCCCACCTTTTCGCTGGCTTAGAAAGAACTTGGAAATCGCCCTGTATTCCGGTTCAAATGATTTAGGCCCCACCCTGAGTGAGGGCTTGCTTTATGTTCTCTCAAATCTGCGTCTTGTTTCATCCTCAGGAAGCCCCGGAAGTTAGGGTGAGTGTCATCATTTCACAGGTACAGGAAGGCCCGGAGACATGAACGTATGGGCTCAGGGCTAGAGAAGCGGCTTGTGGCAGAGCTAGTGTTTAAATCGAGGCTTTCTGGTCTCCCAAGCAGAGCTGGGTCTGTCAGCTCCACGGCGACTCGGGACGCGTGTTAAAAGGAACAGGAAACACAGGGCTTGCCGCTGGCGTTCACGACGGCGTTCGGGCGAAGGGGAATAAGCCGTCCCTGTACCGCTGGCTTTTGCTATGGCGGTGCCGTAACCAACGCCCCGAAACCCGGCGGACTAAGACAGCCTTCGGGAAACATGGATCCGCCGGGAGCTGGCTGAGGCAGGCTGGTCTCCCTTGGCTTGGCTTCAAGCTGTTCCTGTGACTTTCATCTTCCTTAGGCGAGTGGGGAAATGGCAGTGGCAGAAACGCACAAGAATAAGATCAGCCATAACCGCGAGATCAACCACCTAAGTCAGAGGTCGGCAAACTCATCAGTCCATAGAGCCAACTACCAACAGCACAACGATGGACATTTCTCTGGAGAGCCACATTTTTTAAACTTAAACTTCTTCTAACGCCACTTCTTCGACATAGACTCGCCCAGCCGTGGTATTTTGTGGAAGAGCCACATTCGCGGGGCCACAGAGCCACATGTAGCTTGCGAGCCGCAGTTTGCTGACCACTGACCTAAGGACACGTCACATCTCCATTTGCATTGCATCTGACGACATCCTGCTGATGGATGCAAACTGCAGGGTCAGCCCCCAAATTAAGTAGCTGTGGATGAAGGAACCCCAGCTCAGAAGTGTCTTCTCAGTCTGGGTTTGGGCCCAAAGCCCACGCGCTCGTGGACTGTGTAAGGTCTGAGTTTACTCTTCTGGTTTGAAGGCCAAGGAACTAAACACAAAACAAAACAAACAGAAGAACCCCAACTAAGCGATCAGCTCCTTTTCTAACGGACAGAGTGGCCGGAGAGGGACAGGACGACTCTTCTTTGAAAAGGGAAAAAAGGAGGCAGGAGCTGCCACGGACCCTGCACGCCTGGCACTCCCTGGGAGCCGCTGTGAGGAAATGTTTCCTGATCTGGCCATGGTGCTCCCTGTGGGTCCCCGTGGGTCTCAGTCCCTCTCGGTTCCACCTCTGCAAGGTCTTTTCTGCCACCCTCTTCAGCCATGTTTGATAAAGTCAGTGGAGGATACACGCTCTCAACAGCCTTCCCAGAGGCTTGCTGAGTCCGGGAACCTGGGGACCCAGAGGGCTATGCACAGCTTGGGGGAAATCTCAATTGTTTTGACACCTGGCAGTGTTTGTGACAATGCAGGGCTCTCAGAAGCCGTGTGGGCTTTCTGTATTTAATTTTAGTCCGCCGTGCGTGCTCAAAACACACACTTATCTCCAACACGCTCTTCTCTGTGCACGGAGGCTTAAGGAGGACTGCTTTGGCCTCACCAGACTTCCATGGGACGATGCCCTAACCTTTCTACCGGGCGTTCTGTTCGCTGGATGATATACTAAACACCGTATTATTTCTTCTGTTGGCAAGCAAAGGGTGTGACAGTCATTCCTCTGCTGTGTTCATGTGACTTTCTGTTAAGGGTGTATCTTTCTGTCAGCACGTGGATTTGATGGTTTTCAGCGTCTATGTCATGCGGCCACGCATTTGAGTTAGTGACATTCGGTCTTATTTCCAGTATAGAGATTCCTGGGCTTTTCATATTCGCTCAAAGTGTTGCTTGCGAAAGGAGTTCTTTTCCTGGTGCTTTTATTTCTCATAGCTCATCAGACCCATGTCGTAGCAATGGCTCAGGTTGTCCTCAGTTTGCGATGGATGCCGTGGCACAAATCCACGCCTTTACTGGGTGCGCCACCCGCCTGCCAGGCTCCGGGGTCCGGCGTGAGGGACCTCCCGGGGTGCCCAGGCGGCTGCCCGTGCTCTTTCCATTCATCGCCCTCCGCGTTGGACTTCCTTGGGCATTGGCTCGTGGAGCACTGAGCATTTTCTTTGCAGCAGCTAATTAAAAGGCTGCTGCGACTGAATAAAACACAGATTTAAAAACAAAGGCTGTTAGTAGCTTTTATCCATCATCAAGGAATTAACCAACTGGCAACAAGTAGGACGGCTCCATTTCTGTAGGCCTCCGAGGCTGGAGTAGCTCGATGGGGGAGGCATGCTGAAAGGGATGGAGTGACGTTCATTGTGGATTAAGCTAATGCATTTCAGACCCACCGCTTGGCTTAATTTAACACACTCCGCGTCTTGCTGTTTGGCAGGAAGTGGTTGCGTGGACGTCATTCCAGCCCGGCTGGCTGAGCTGGTGGAAGGACTGACTCCACTGAACACTCTTCGTCTGGAGGCTGCGTTGCCTGGGCTCCACCCAGCCTCTCCAGCTCCTCCCCTCCCGCCTGGCCGCAGAGCGAGGAGGGCCAGCAACCCTCATGCTTCCAGGCAAAGCCACTGACACGGACCAGGTCAGTCCGCTGTTGGGGAAACGGGGGTGGGGTTGGGGTGCCCTGCCATGCTTTTAATCACCGAGTTTTAGAATGGGTCCACGTTTCTATGTCATTAGGTCACTGATAGTTGTCTGAGGTAGGAATGGGAAAACGAGAAGTTGGGTGGACATCATCACTGTTTAGTTTTTACCATTGACCCTCTACTATGAACCCGGGACTCGGCATGCATTTCCTGGTTTATTTCTCGCTCTAGACATCACACCTCTTTCTCCACCACCCTCAGAGACCTAGCCTCTCCCACAACCAGCAACCCCGACGCAGCAAAGACAGCAGGAGAGAGGAGAGAGAGCGAGAGCCCACTGACCCCCACATCTGCACGGAGCTGGGCTGTCCGTGAATGCGGGAGGGGACGTCGGTTGTAACCTGAGCCATCGGTGCTGGAGTGTTACATCTGCTTTCCTCCCTGCAGAGTCCACGCATCCGTTCCCGGAGGGAAGAGGTGCTCACAGTGACCGTCCGCTTCCCGGGGCCATGAGCCGGCCACACAGGTGCCCAGGACTGGGAGGTGGCACCAGGACTGGGAGGTGGCACCAGGACTGGGAGGTGGCACCCAGACTCGCTGAATCCGAGGTGCAAGGCCCGTCTGATTTCTGCAGCCGTCGATGCTCTCGTGCTGTGGATGCTGCTCCCAAAAGCATTGCCCTTGGCGAACGGAGGCACATTCCTCCCTCCGTTCGCTGAGGAAGCACGTGTTTACAGGCCACGTGTCAGTCTCGTGACAAGAGAGGATGATCTGCCAGGTGTGCCGGTTAATACCGCGGATTTTGTCATCAAAGAAAACAGGATAATTTCAAGAGAAACATCAAAAGTGCTTTATCCAAAGTACTGTCCATCGCTAGCTGCACATTTCCCCATCTTTCAGGTAATTGGTGGGTACCATCCCAATAGAACTTTTCTTGTTTTGAGGCAGACCATTCAGAGACCCAGTTTTCCACTTCTTCGTACGTGTTCAAGTGCTGCTCAGACAGTGTGTGTGCCATCGATCGGAACACGTGGTCCTCTGAAGGAGCGAGGTCTGGTGAACACGGCGGTTGGGTTCATACTTCCGGGCAAGGTCTTTTAACGTGGCTTTGATGGTACATTGTCATGAAGCAAAATCACTTTGCTGTATCTCTGGCATACTTTGGTCATTTCACAATCAAAGCGTAGTTCAAATTGATGATTTGTTGTCAGTAGCGATCAGTATTGATGATTCCACCTGGTTTGTGGAACTCATAATACACCACACCTTCCTGATCCCACCAAACGCAGAGCACTGTCTTCTTTCGGAAGCGACTTGGCCTTCCAGTCCATGTTGATGGGTGACCTGGATCAACCCATGATTTTGTGTGTTTGGGATTCTCAAAATAAATTCACTTTTCATCACCAGTCATAGCTTGATGCAAAAAAAAAAAAAAAATTACTTTCATGCCATTGAAGCAACATTTTACTGGTGACTTTTCGGTTTTCCACTTGTCTTTCATTCAGTTGATGTGGCACCCATTTTCCTTCCTTTAAAGTTTTTCCCATTGCTTGTAAACTATAGGAAATAGTTTGCTGAGCAACGTTTAATCTTTCTGCAAGTTGTTTTTGAGTTTGACATGCATCTTCATCCAATAATGCTTGTCATTGTTGGTCTTTTTCGGTTGACCTGGACGTCTTTCTCTTTCCCATCAAAATCCTCATTTTTTAAAGCGTTTAAACCAGCATTCACAGTATCTTGAGATGGAGCATGTTCACCATAAGCTTCCTGAAGTATACGATAACTTTCAGCAGCACTTTTCTCCAAAATAAAGTAATGAATTCTAACTTCCCGCAAGTGTTCTTTTTTTGGCACAAAATTCGACATTGTTAAGCGTAAACATATCTATGGTGTTAGCACCTTCAGAAAATGTGACATATGAGGTTTTGAGGCTTGCTGTCACTACAACAAAATAGCATACATATCAAATCACATATATATCGCCATATGCGTAACTCCATCTGTTGAAAAATATCCACATTTAATTGGTACACCTGGTAAAGGGGGTTATGAGACTATCTCCATTCTCAAGACACCCAGGACGAGCAGAAGAGGAAGACCCACACGGAGACCTGTGGTAGCTGCTGTAACAAAAGGCTACGGAGGCTGCACGGTGTCAGGCGTGGGGGGGCTTAGCGGATACGGAAGGCCCGTGAACCGTTCCCTCTGAGCTCTTACTGATGGTCACTCAGCAGTGCTCCTGCCAAGGGGAGGGCCCGTCCATGCTCTGCCTCTGGAAGTCACCAAGGGGTTGGATCGCACAGTGACCCGCCTTTCTGGGAAAATCACAACACAGAAATGGTCTTGCTAGAAACTTGATATCAACACTATTAATGAACAAAACAGTTGTTGAAATGACAAGGAACTAGGAAGTGGACTGCATGTCTGTTGAGAATTTCCGTGCACCTTTCGTTTACAAACCCCGTCACCCTGCGGACCCTGGCCGCTGGCTCCTGTCCCAAGTGGAGGTTCGTGCCTGGGTGTCCCGTGGCTTCCGTGCCCAGTCCGTGAGCCTGTATCGAGGCCTCGCCTAAACCATCTCTCTCCTCCACGGCCCGACACTTCCTTCAGGAAAGCACCACATTATCTGTGTGTGTGTCTAGATCAGGGGTGGGCAAACTTTTTGACTCGAGGGCCACCATGGGTTCTTAAACTGGACCAGAGGGCCGGAACAAAAGCAACCTGACCATGCTGGCACTCTCCTCTTGGGCTGCTGGTGAAGGAGCGGAGGGCAGAGCAAGAGAACCCTCCGCTCTTTCAGCTCCGAGGGCCGGATAGAACAGCCAAACGGGCCGTATCCGGCCCGAAGGCCGTAGTTTGCCCATGGCTGGTCTAGATGCTGTCTACATCAGAGTCCATTTCTCTCTGTGAATATTTATACCTGATTCTTAGTAAAGAGGATCTTGCTCTTCTGTCTGACTCACTCTCCCGCTCCATGCCCGGCCTCACTAGGAGCCTGTCCATGGGCGAGTCCTGGGCTCGGCCCTCTTTCCAGGAAGCTCTCGTGGCTCCCTCATTTCCAGCTGGGAAGATGGACACCTTCAAGGCGGAGCTCTCTCGCCTGAGGGTCCCAGGTCAGAGCTGACCCTGGAACCCAGGTATGCCGGCTCCTGGCCCGGCACCCTCTCCCGCTGCTCGGGGCACCTGGCACCCTGACCGCCCATTCCCTGCACTGGGTGATGGCGCCTCCCGCTCCTATGAAGTCATCCGTCAGGACAGGACACGGAGGCAGAGGTTTCTCGAAAGAATCCAGGGCCTGCTCACTCGGTCTCTCTTTATTTGCAAATGACTTTCTCTCTGGTAGTTGGCTTTCGAGTAGCAGGCTGGACTCACAACTTCTCGAGCTCAGAGCTGCTCTCCCGGGGACGCGTTCTTTCTTTTAATTGAAGTCTTCATCGTTGGCCGGCTGCCCAGGGGCCCACCAGATGTCTCTTTCTTCGCTGCAGCTGAAGCAGATTAGGATGTTCCAGCTCCTTTACAAGCCGCTGTACTTTGCTGGCAGCTGATTTCTTAGCAAACCACTCTTGGGAGGCCAGAGTCCTGTGCCGGCAGCAACAAGTGAGTCCTCAGAACGTGTTTTCTCAGACGCTCTCGGGCAAATCGCACACACTCGCACACTCGCTCCCTTCCCTCCCTCCCTCCCTCCCTCCCTCCCTCCTCTTACTTGGTGGCGAGGCCTGGATTTTCCTAAGTTTTCACATGCATATAACTTTCTCAGGATGTGCAGCCCCAAAATTAATCCCCGAGGGACAAACTAATCCCCCATCTGGGACCTGAAGAAATCTCCTTTCTCAGAAACCGGTCATTTTCTTCCTGGAAGCCTACAGAACAATCCCACCGCCTTTCCCTGCTCTTTCCTTCAGCCCTGCTCTCCGGGCCCGAGACGCTTCGGGCTCGGGGGGGGGGCTGTGGGTGGGGGTGAGCAGGGGGAGCGGGTGCCCTGGCGTTCACCCTGCCCTTGAAGACTCAGCTCCTTCTTTCTTGGCCTGTGTTCGTAACCCCCAGCCCAGGATCCGCGCTGCCTTGTGGCCAGGAAAATATTTATGGAATCAGCTAGACCCGTGGTCGGCAAACGGCGGCTCGTGAGCCACATGCGCTCTTTGGCCCCTTGAGTGTGGCTCTTCCACAAAACACCACGGCCTGGGCGAGTCTATTTTTAAAAATATATATTTTTTGATTTTCCACAGAGAGGAAGGGAGAAGGATAGAGAGCTAGAAACGTCGATGAGAGAGAAACATCAACCAGCTGCCTCCTGCACGCCCCCTATCGGGGATGTGCCCACAACCAAGGCACATGCCCTTGACTGGAATCGAACCTGGGACCTTTCAGTCCACAGACCGACTGACGCTCTATCCACTGAGCCACACCGGTTTTGGCAAAAATCTGGCTCTCAAAAGAAATTTCAGTCTTGTGCTGTTGATCTTTGGCTCTGTTGACTAAGGAGTTTGCCGACCACTGATACTAGCCCACAGCCCTGCCCCGGCTGGCCGGCTGAGGCCATTTGGGGCGTTCAGTCATTTTCCCCTGACTGGGGGTGCACGATGAGGGGCTGTGGTTTACTTCCCGGGCCCGCAGGAGCAGCCGGTCCACCACGTTGTGAAGCAGATGGGAGGTGGGCCTCACAGCCTCGGGGAGTCCAGGCCTTCAGGGACCGTCACGGAGTGAGGGTGGGCAAGCTTCACCCCTCGGCCAAGTTTTCTTAGCCTCGGGTGGCGGCGTTAGCACGGTGTTAGGCTGCCTTTTCAGCAAAACACAGACAACACCAAACAGAAGAAAGACAACCAGCCGGCCGGCTGCCCACTGGCTGGCGGAAGCAGCAGCAGCGTGGTGTGGCCTGCAGGCCCGGCTCGGGGGGGGGGGGGGGGAGGACATGGTGGTTCTTCAGCTGGATTGTTGGCACGGTTTTATTTGGTGTGGAAAACCCACCCTTTCTCCTGCTGAAGACGTATTTGGAGGTTCTGGGCAGGTTAACTTTTGGTGAGAGTCGGAACTAAAAACTTTATTGGGAATGCCACCTACACTCCCAAGACCAACCAGAGAGCGTAAGGCAGATGTGATTAGCGTGGAGGAAGCTACATTTACCGTCCTCGCACGTGCAACGGATCACACGCAGGGCCTTTTGTAGCCGTAAAAGAGACAGCCCCTGAAGTTGTCTCACCCCGAGGGTCACACAGATTTGCGGGTATCGGCTTGCCTCGCCGGCTCCTGGCCACCTGACGATGGTAAACCATCAAGGCGCTGATTTCTATCCATGGCTCCTTCTTGCTGGTTATCGCTAACCAAGTAGCTCATCCCGTTTCGGCTTCACTTCCAAACGCCTGAAGGGATCATCCGGCCTCTCCAGCCACCGATGCCGCCTTGGGTGCCCCTGGCTCCCGGCGATGGGCGTGGAGAGGCCAGAGCGAGCGGGGCCTCGTTGTGTGCAGACTGGCTGAGCTCATCCAGCCCCCGTCCCCAGAAGAATGTGCTCAGGGTTCAGGCGACGTGATGGGCATCATTTCAGGGTGCACACGGGCGACCAGACTGGCTCATGTGCTTGAGCTGGGAAGGGTGTGGGGGTCAGCTGCCGCTCTGCTTTATCCAGGCGGCCCTGGGGGCAAGCATGAACTCCGGCTCTTCTCATAGAGGTCCCCAGAGGCCAAAGCCGCGAGCCACAGCGCCGCACGGAGGAGGCCAGCTCCAGCCTGCCACCGTCCCCTCCTGAGGGTTTTCTGTTGAAGAACGGCACCTGGCAGGTCCCAGGCGTTGTACGCGGGTGTTGAGGTGGCCGTGTGCCACACAGAGGCCTCCAGGTCAGCACCCCGGTCCTCCCCGGCTCCCAGGGAGCACCCAGCCCGGCCCCACGGGGGCACCTCGGGTGTGCCTGCCCCCGGGGGCGGCCACAGCAGCTGCTGGCCCTTTGTCCCGAAGCCGTCCGCGCGGTGCTGATTTTTGATTTGCACCGGATCAATGTCACTTACATTTTAACCGGCGAGGTCAGAGGTGTGTGCGCATCTATAAGTCCAGGGCTGTCAGCGCCGTGCAGGCTAGAGACAGGGAGCGACTGGGCCAAATAAATGGAATTCCGTTTCACACAAAGGCTCTCAGTTAGCATTGAACATTGTTTTATTTATTTTTTAAAATATATTGTATTGATTTTTCACAGAGAGGAAGGGAGAGAGAGAGAGAGCTTGAAACATCAATGAGAGAGAAACATCGATCAGCTGCCTCCTGCACACTGCCCACCGGGGATGTGCCCGCCACCAAGGTACATGCCTTTGACCGGAATCGAACCTGGGACCTTTCGGTCCGCAGGCCGACGCTCTATCCACTGAGCCACACCGGTTTCGGATGAACATTGTTTTAAACCATCAGGTTATGGGAGCTGGAGGGAGTTCGTGAGCCCGCGGAGGAAGTGGCCCCTGCGGACAGACCGCTGTGTTTGGGACGGTGACTGCCCTGGGACGTTTGGGTGTCGTTACAACGTGAAGCGAGGAGGCGCCGTGTCCCCGGGCTGTCTCTCCGGGGCCTGCGGAAGGCCAGGTGGTGCTGGGGCGGCTCCCGCCTGTGCCTCCGACCCTGGCTTCGCAGCCCGGCTCAAGCTGAGGCTTCGGCACACGATGACGCCAGGGTGTCTGCCACGGCCCACGCCCCCGCCCTCGTGTCCCAGGCGCCACGGGAGGTCAGGCTGGGTGGCGAGGAGGTGGAGGGGGGATGGAGGGGAGCGGAAGGTTCGTCTCAACTGTGATGTCAGAGCAACTGAGGCGGACCCTCGGCGTCAGGCCTGAGCGTCAGCCCGGACCCGGCACCGCCTGCACATGCCGAGGCGCCGTCCCCTCCTGGTCACCGCAGCGATGGAGGCCCGTCTGCAGGACGAGCAGATCTAGGAGAAGAAGATGCAGATCTGTACGGTTCGTGCTGAGGAGGGAGGTCGACGTACACCTGGGATTTGAAACCGCACGGGTACGAGAAAAAACACTTTTTTTTAGAAAATTGAAAATTCCAAAATGGGAACCTGGAGAAATTCGGGTGTACCCCTCTGCTGCCGAGCCCAGGGATGGAAGGCGGGTCCACGTGAGGCTGCTTAAACCCCCGGCCCCGAGGACCCGCCGGCGCACAGCGATGCTCCGCATCCTCCGCCATCCGCTCCCCAGATGTCCCTCCTGCTGTGCCATCTCCACGGCCAAGAGGCCGCGGGGAGCATCTGGGCTCTCCACCGAGGATGGGTCTCTGGGGAGCCGCTTCCTCTCCCCCCCCCCCCGCACCTCCCCCTCCCTCGGCTCCTGCCAGCCGGCTGTGCGGCCCGGGACCCGGTTCGGTGAAGTTTCACAAGTTCAGGTCTCCGGGCCCACACCATGCCCCTCCGTGGGCCAGTCTGACCTGGGAGGTATGTTCTGTGTGGTGTGTTGTTTGCATGTGCAAACACCTGTGCATGTGCGTTTGGGTGCGTGTTCCTGTGGCTTCGAAACTCGGTCTCCTCTAGGCTGTCACGGAGTCGTCCGGCAGGAACGCTGTGCTCGCTGGCAGTCAGGAGAGGAGGGGGCGGAAGTCTCCCGGCACAGGCGCCCGGGGACGGCTCTCAGAGCCAGTGGAGCCCCAGGCCCCGGCCGCCGTGCCTGCCCTCCTGGCACCACCGCCCCGGCCTCTCCCCGCAGGGCGGCCAGAGCGAGCGGTCCGCGCCCCTCACGGGAGGCCTGGGCTCTGGATCTTCCCACGCCAAAGGCCCGAACCGGGCGGCCCAGCCTATGGTTACTCCCCAACATCCCGCTTTCCCCAATCCCGTTCCGTTTTAAAACCACAGGATTGCCAAAACCGGTTTGGCTCAGTGGTAGAGCGTCGGTCTGCGGACTGAAGGGTCCCGGGTTTGATTCCGGTCAAGGGCATGTACATTGGTTGTGGGCACATCCCCGGTAGGGGGTGTGCAAGAGGCAGCTGATTGATGTTTCTCTCTCATTGATGTTTCTAGCTCTCTATCTCTCTCCTTCCTCTGTGAAATATCAATAAAATATATATATTTTTTAAACCCACAGGATTGTCCTTCTAGCTGAGCTGAGCGCTGGGAACACCGGGAGGAGCGGGCAGAGAAACCACGCCGCCTCCCCGGCCCCGCCCCCGAAAGGCCCCGCTGCGGTGCATGGGGTCTCGGCTGGGGGACCTTGTGGCTCGGGGGAAGCTGTAGGCCTCAGGCTAGACTGGGAGCCCCGGAGCGCGTCCCTAACCCGGGTGAGGGCACAGCCTCCCCGCTGAGGGTTCGCCGGGTGAGAGGCGTCCTGGGCCCAGTGGTGAGAGGCGTCCTGGGCCCAGGGGTCCTCCGGTGCCGGGCACTGGACATGCACTTGTGACGCTGTCGGCCTAGCCCTGTGCTCGCCCGCAGCCCGGGTCCGCGGAGCCCAGAGCGAGAGGGAGAGGCCCCCGCCGCCCTCCAGAGGCCGGGGAGCAGGTCCCAGCCCACCTCCCGAGAGGCCTGTGTGGCGCTGGGTGCCGTTTGGGGGCTGGGCCTTCCCAGGCCTCGCCGGCAGCTCCTGGCAGCTCCGGGGCCGCCGCCACCGCCGTTCCTAGAAAAGCTTCGAGCCGGCCATTCCCACAGGCGGGACCGGAGGTTCCCATGGTGCCGCCGCTCCGGGCCGGCGGGTCAGCGCCGGTCCCCGCTCCCAGCGGGCCAGCGCGGCTCTCCCACGGGCCGGGCCGGGAGAGGGCCGGCTGTGGGAAAGAGCAGACAGACGGACGGACGGACGGACAGGGGCTGGGCTCCCCGCGGCCCCACCGCCCGAGCGGAGACCCTGCCCGTCAGGGACGCATTAAGTCCCGGCCGAGCCCTGGTGACCGGTGCCGGGACGGGAACACCGCCTCCCGGTCCCTCCCCAGAGCTGCCGGGCCAGCGGGCGAGTGCGGAGAGCCGGCCAGGGGACCGCAGGCAGCGCGGACACCACGCTGTCGGGCGCAGTCCCGGCCTCGGCCAGGCTGACCCTGTTGCTCACTGAGTACCTAAGGGTGGAAGAGGAGCCCTGAGCCCGCGTCAGGCTGTGGTGAATGTTTTCATAAGCCCCTCTCCCACTTCCCCTGGTGGGAATTGGTATTGACGAGTGGGCCTCATAAATCACCCTGTGTGCCTGCTGTGAGCCTGAGAAATCACCCCCTGTGCCTACTGTGCGCCTGGGAAATCATCCTGTGTGCCTACTGTGGGCCTGAGAAATCATCCTATGTGCCTACTGTGAGCCTCATAAACCATCCTGTGTGCCTACTGTGACCCTGGGAAATCACCCTGTGTGCCTACTATGCACCTGGGAAACCATCCTGTGTGCCTACTGTGCGCAGGGCCGTGGAGATGCTGCCTTGCAGCCTGAGTCACACAGGCTCCGTTGTTAGAAGAGCAAACGTCCCCCTGACCCAGCCCCGGGCGTCCTCAGGGAGACGGCCCGAGCTGAGCGCTTTCCCATCTGGACCGCCGGGAGCAGCGGGGGCCGTGGCAGCAGACGGCATCTGGCTGACCTCCCCCTGCCGGTAACTGCCCCGGGCTGGGTGAGCCCCTCTGCACCCCCAGTCCCAGCCTCTGTAACTGCCCCGGGCTGGGTGAGCCCCCTCTGCACCCCCAGCCCCAGCCTCTGTAACTGCCCCGGGCTGGGTGAGCCCCCTCTGCCGGTAACTGCCCCGGGCTGGGTGAGCCCCCTCTGCACCCCAGTCCCAGCCTCTGTAACTGCCCCGGGCTGGGAGAGCCCCTCTGCACCCCAGCCCCAGCCTCTGTAACTGCCCCGGGCTGGGAGAGCCCCTCTGCACCCCCAGCCCCAGCCTCTGTAACTGCCCCGGGCTGGGTGAGCCCCCTCTGCACCCCCAGCCCCAGCCTCTGTAACTGCCCCGGGCTGGGTGAGCCCCCTCTGCACCCCAGTCCCAGCCTCTGTAACTGCCCCGGGCTGGGTGAGCCCCCTCTGCCGGTAACTGCCCCGGGCTGGGTGAGCCCCCTCTGCACCCCAGTCCCAGCCTCTGTAACTGCCCCGGGCTGGGTGAGCCCCTCTGCACCCCAGCCCCAGCCTCTGTAACTGCCCCGGCTGGGAGACCCCCCTCTGCACCCCAGCCCCAGCCTCTGTAACTGCCCCGGGCTGGGAGAGCCCCTCTGCACCCCCAGCCCCAGCCTCTCTAACTGCCCAGGGCTGGGAGAGCCCCCTCTGCACCCCCAGCCCCAGCCTCTGTGCTGGGGTTCCCCCACAGGCCCAGGAGGCCGGGGAGCCCTCGTCCGAGAGCCGGGAGGGAGCAGAGCTGGGCACAACCCCAGCTCTGGTGCTGGCTGGGGGCAGGAGGGTCTGAGATACTCAGGGGGCTGCATCTGAAGAGGCAGCAAGGCTGTGCTTTCCCGAGACGTTTGCTCTCGCCCGTCCTAAAGCCCGGTGTTTCCTCACAGCTCCTCCTTCCCGGAAAGGCCGGGCGAAGGGTGGGACGCTGGTAGAGGCCACTGCAGACCTGGTCCAGACGGCGGCCCCTCCCGGCCGCAGCCCCCACCCCCACCCCCAGCCCGGCGCCATTTGCTGAATATCTGTGTCCTTTCTGCACGCTCTGCTTCTGTTGCTAATTGTCCCTTCAGGGGTCCCCCCAGACATCCAGGCGTTTGAGAGCCACTGAGCATTGTGGGAAGAGCTGCCTGCAGCTCTGGAAGGAGGGATGGGAGTGGTGAAATCAGAAACAGACGCACCACGCGGGATCCGTGAGGAGGGAGGAGGCCGCACAAAACAGCCCGTCTTGAGCCTCCTCGGCCAATGGGCGTGCGTGATAAAAACATTATCCCCACGTCAAACCCAGAAGCGGCGTGAGGTAGCATGCAGCAGCCCGTGGCCAGGAAGGCAGACAAACTCCAGCATTTCAGGTCTGTGCCTCTGGCTCGCAGGGTCGCTTACTGACGCCTCCACTCCCACCGCGACGGCCACCCTGTGCTCGGCTCTGCTCTGCTCGGCTCTGCTCGGGGGACGGGGGAGCGTGGGGAAGTCTCGTCACCTGCTTTTACAGCTGAGGCTCTGAGGTGAAACCCCGACACACATGGCTGCTTGGGCTAAAGCTGAGCCAGACCGGGTGCCTCTGCCGCACCTTCCGGCACCTTCCGGCACAGGGAGGAGCACAGGGGAAGCTGTGGGTGAAGAAGAGTTTTCATTAGTGACCCGGGCAGGACTCTGGGATTGGAACCAGGACTTGCGTGTCAGCTCCGTCCGCCGCCTGGAAGCCCTGTGGCTCTGAGCGTGCCAGCTGCCCCCACGGCCCCAGCTCCGCCTGCGACCAGCACGTCCTGTGGGCACACGGGAGCCCTCAGGCCCGTCCTGGGCGGTCATCCTGGCGCCTGGCACTTCGTGTGTGATCGCCCCCCGGGGCATCAGCCCCTGGCAGGACCGGCTTGGAGCTGCTGGGGTCCTGGGTTCAAAGCTGCTGGGGTCCTGGGTTCAGAGCTGCTGGGGTCCTGGGTTCAGAGCCGGCCTGATCCTGTGCTGGGGCCTGGGGATCCCAGCGCAACCCCTTCGGCGTCTCGGTCTTGGTCTCAGTTCACTGACCACGTGAGTCTCTTCCTGGGAGCAAGGCCCAGGGCGTCTCCTCTCGTGTCCTGTCGAGTAACGCGGTAAGTTCCGGGGTTGTTTCTCGGGCCGTGGCCCCTCTGTGAGGGATCCAGGAAGACCTGGGAGCAGCGGTCTCAGTGCCCGGCTCCCCACCACCTCAGAGCAGCGCTCCCACGACCGGGGCTGTGGGCCTTAATGGATGCGACAGACGCACAAACCTGAGACGCTTTCGGAGAGGAGAGCGTTCTGGAAGACTCAGAATGCTTAGGAACCAGCCCCCAAATAGTTTCCGTCTGAGGTAATGTCAGTGCTGTGATACTTTTTTTAACTTAAAAAGAGAACATGCCATCTCCCCTCCAGTGTGTCTTTTCAGTGAGTGTCTCTAGAGTCCTGGAAACATTCTTCTGGGAAAGACTCACAATGACCAACAGAGAAGAGGCCAGCCTTGTGGCCCATCTGATCCCGATCCTGCTACCGAGTCTCCGCCCACTGTTCACCCTCAAAGCCCTTCCCACCGCCCAGGTGCCTGTCCCGCCCTCCCCAGGGTCAGGGGTGGCATGTGCACACCACCCCAGAGCTCACACCACCCCTGGAGTTCACACCACCCCAGCAGCTCACACCATCCCAGGAGCTCACACCACCCCAGGAGCTCACAGTTAGCGTGGCTGTGGAGGGAGGCCTGACATCGTGGCCTCTCGGTCTCCCTGAGACCCAGGGAAGCAGGCTGTGCTGGGACCACGTTCTCCTGGCCCCTCAGTTACACTCCTGTCCTGGCGAGACAGGCTCCAATAAAACATGCAGCATTCATGGGCGGGCTTCCTTTCTTTTTTCTCTTCCTTCCTTGCTTCCATCCTTCATCCCTCCTTTTTCCTCCCTCCTTCTTTCTTCCTTCCTCCCTCCTTCCTCCTCCATCCTTCCTCCTTCCTCCATCGCCCCTTCCTCTCTCCATCCCTTCACTATCCTCCCTTCCTCTCTCCATCCCTTCTCTATCCTCGCTCCTTCATCCCTCCTTCCTCCCTCCTTCCTCCTCCTTCCTACTACCTCCTACTTCCTACCTCCCCTTCTTCTATTCCTCCTTCTTCCATCCCTCCTCCTCCTTCCTCTCTCCTCCATTCTACCTCCTTTCTCCCTCCTTCCTCATCCTTCTTCCTTCTTCCCTCCTTCTTCCCTCCTCCTTCTTCCCCTTCCTCCTTTCCTTCCTCCCTCCCTCCTTCCTCTTCCCTGCTCCCTCCTCCCTCCCCCTGTTCTTTTCCTCCCTCCATCCTCCATCCTCCATCCTCTCTCCTCCCTCCCTCCTTCCTTCTCCCTCCTCCCTCTCTTTCCTCTTTTCCTCCCTCCATCCTCCCTCCTTCCTCCTCCTTCCTCACTTCTTCCTCCTCTTTCCTCCTCCCTTCTTCCTCCATCCATCCTCCATCTTCTTTCCATCCCTCTTCCATCCTCCCTCTCTCCATCCCTTCTCCATCCTCACTCCTTCCTCCCTTCTTCCTCTCCCTTCCTCCCTCCTTCCTCCTCCTCCTTCCTCCTCCTTACTCCTATTTCCTCCCCCCCTTCCTCTCTTCCTCCTTCTCCTCCTTCCATCTCTCCTCCTCTTCCCTCCCTCCTCCCTCCTCCATCCTACTTCCCTTCTCCCTTTCTCCTCCTTCCTTTCTCCTTTCTTCCTTCCTCCCTCCTTCTTCTCTCCTCTTCCCTCCTTCTTACCTCCTCCCTCCCTCCCTCCTCCCTCCTCCCTTCCTCTCTCCTTCTTTTATCCCTCCTTTCTCCTCCTTCCTCCTCCCTCCTCCCTTCTTCCTCCATCCCTCCTCCATCTTTCCATCCCTCCATTCTCCATCTTCCCTCCTTCCTCCCTTCCTCCCTTCTTCCTCCTTCTTCCTCCATACTCCATCCTTCCTCCTCCTCCCTCCCCCTTTATCCCTTCCTCCCTCCTCCCTCCTCCCTCCCTCCTCTTCCTCCTCTTTCATCCTTCCTTCCTTCCTCCATCTTCCCTGCTTCCTCCTTGCAAAGGGGGGGGGGGGTGTTTAGTTCTTCCTTCATCTCGAAGGCCTCACTGGAGCCTGGCCTGAGGTGCACCCCCCCCCCCAAACACACACACACACACACACACCCTGTGCAGTCACGTGCTGGCCTCGCTGTGCATGGTTTTGTGTTTTGTTTTGTTTTGTTTTGTTTTTGCAGAGCCGGGCATGGACGGGGCACCGGAGCCACCACATCAGCTGGCCGACACCTCGTCTGCATGAAGCTGTGCGCCTGTGGACGCCCCACTGTCCGCCCGTCCCCGTGACCCTCGCCCCCCGAAGCCACGGGTCTGACTCCTCGCCCAGCCTGAGGGTGGGGACTGTGGGGCAGTTTGAACTGGACCGGCCCAGCCTCCCCCTGGCTCTGCCGCCACGCAGGTAAACCAGCAATAACTGTGTGTCGGATGCTGGCCCCCAACTCCCCCACCGGGAGGAGGTGGTGCCGCTCCCGCCGCTGGGTCATCGCATCTCCTGAAGGTCTGGCCACCCCTCCTCCGTGGCCCGCTCACAGGGCACCCACAGCCACTGCACCCACCCAGCCGGGGACCAGAAATGGGGGGGAGACGGAGGTGTCTCCATGCAGGATGCTCGCAGGAGCTGACTGCCTCAGAGACACTGCTCCAGGCAGGACAGACAGCGGCCCCCGGCGGGGGCAGAGGGGGCGGGAGCTGGTGTGGTTACCGCGGGGCCACGGGGAGAGGCTCGGACACATTTTAAATGCAGGTGCACGCGGGTCTCCGTCAGGAGCGTGGCGGGGCCGTGTAATAAAACCGTGTTTGTCTTCCACTGCTAGGTACACACGCCTCGGTGTTCAGGGGAGAGCGGCCGGGTGCGAGCCAGCGAGCAGTTTGCAGACGGATTAAGCGCGTGTACCGGGTCGGGAGCGGGCAGGCCGGGGGTCTGGCCTCGCATCCCCTCCGGCCAGGGTCCCAGCCCTGCCCAGGGAGCTGCGTGCAAAGGTCTCAGGGCAGGAAGGACCGCGTTCCAGAGTCACGGGGAGACGCCTCGGGCAGGAGCCCCCAAACCAGTGGCCGACGGGGTGGTCCCAGCGTCGAGCCTGACAGGTGATGGCAGATGAGTGAAACTTCCAGTGGCCGAGAGGCCCTGGGCGTTCGTCAGTCAGCAGGTCGCTGAGGAAGGTCTGGGAGGAGGGGAGGCGTGTGAGGGTCTTTGTGAGTGTTTTCTCTGAGGCACGGGGTCTGCAGGGGCCAATCTTCACGTTACTGCTTCCTGGAAGGCATGTGTTTTAGCCAAAATGTATTTCGAGCTTTAGAGTCGAATCGCGCCATCGTGGGCACTGTGCAGGGGTGCCCGGAGGTGCGAGACGGGGTGCCAGCAGCCACTGCGCTGGTGACCCGCGGGGTTAAGAACCAGAAAGGCGACGTGCAGACAAGGAGCTCCGTCGGAGAAGGTCAGGCCCTGGGCTCAGGGGGCCCTGGAGCCGGGGAGGAAGGAGGGCCGGGCAGAGGCAGGAAGCCATCCTGAGAGCGGGGAGGGTGTCAGAAGGGCGGGAGATGGCGCGTGTGGAGCAGGATTTGGTCGGGAGGGAGGAGGTGGGAGCCCTGGACACACGCACGGTGTCTGTCAGCCGTGAGCCAGGAGCCTCACACCACACCCAGGCCTCCTCCCCCCACAGGCTGCGGTTGGACTCGGGAAGTGTTTTTTCTTCTTCAAGATCCAGCCAGCATTGTCTGGAAAACCCTCCAGGAAAAATCAAACTACGAATGAAAAATAAAGGCGGCATGTGAGTAAAACAGAACTTGTGTGACATACAAACACACACACACACACACACACACACACACACACACCGCTCACTACCAGACATTCCGAAAAGCTCACACAAACTCTAACACTAAGCCTGACATACCTCACCTGAACCCTAACCCTAAATCCTAACCATAACACTGTCATACATTAATCCCAAATCATAACCATAAACCCAAAGCATAATCAGAACCCTAAATCATAAACCTAACCTAATCCTAAATCATAACTCTGACCCTAAAACCTAACCCTAGCCATAGCTCTAAAATCTAACCCTAACCTTGACCTTAGCTCTAAACCTAACCCTAACCCTAAATCATAACCCTAAACCTAACACTAAAAAACCCTAACCCTATATCATAACCACAACTCTAGCCCTAACACTGACCCTAAAAGCTAACCCTAATCATAAATCATAATCCTAACCCTAAAACCTAACCCTACCCCTAAATCATAACGCTAATATTAACCCTAAAACACCCTAACCCTAACCCAAAATCATAACCCTAACCCTAAAAGCTAACCTAACCCTAGTCCTAAGCCTAAAACCTAACCCTAGCGCTTGCCCTAACCCTAACCCTAAATCATAATGCTAACCTAAATCATAACCCTAAACCTAAATCATAATCCTAACCCTAAATCATAACCCTAACTCTAACTGTAAACCAGAATCCTAACCCTAGCCATAATCCTAAAAGCTAACCCTAACCTTAAATCCTAACCCTAACCCTAAATCCTAACCCTAACCCTAACCCTAACCCTAACCCTAAATCCTAACCCTAACCCTAGCCATAGCCCTAGCCCTAGCCCTAGCCCTAACCCTAACCCTATCCCTGCCCCACGCCCCACGCCCCTCACTGTCTCCCTCCGTCACACGTCGGACCGACCTTCCTCTGCTTTGTGCTTCTGGAGGCTGTGTGGACCCTGAGGCTTCTCCGCACAGTGTTGTCCTCGAGGTAAATCACGCACCGAGGCGTCACAGAATCCCGTCCTCCTGTAGGGTCCTGTAACGACATAGTTAAAGCTGATTAAACAAAAGCCCGGAGATCAGAGAGGCAGGGAATGTCGGAGTTACTGTTCTATTACCCGGGCCTCCCAGGGCCCCGAGGGTTCTGCCGCGCGAGGGGAGGGCCCAGGCTGTCCGTGGGCTGAGACAGTGCGAGACGGTGCCAGCCCCGGGCTGACCGCGACCCGCCTCCCCGGCGAGTGTGGAGTGCGACGACGCCGAGGTGCACGGGGTTACTGTTAGGGCCTCGGCTTTGTCTCCCTCCAGGGACACTCCGGCCCTCTGCTCCTTGGACAAGCCACCCTGGACCCGTGCTTCCACCAATGCTGTCTGTTACCTAAACTGGAATCGTGGCGTCACCCTGTGTGGGAACCCCAATGGGGCTCGTCCAGACCACGCTCCTCCGACAGTCGGGGGCCTCCGCAGACCAGAGGATGGCACCACCCTCAGCTCTGTGACCAGCAGGGGGCAGACGGGCAGGGGAGGGCGCCGGGCAGAGCCGGGCAGAACAGGGCTCCCTGGTGCTGGCCCGAGCAGGCCGGGTGGGGGGAGGGGAAGAGAGGGGAGAGAAGGGGAGGGGAAGAGAGGGGAGGGTGAGGGGAGGAGAGGGGAGGGGGAGAGTAGAGGAGGGGAGAGAAGGGGAGGGGGAGAGAAAAGGAGGGGGAGAGAGGAGAAGGAGAGGGGAGAGGAGAAAAGGGAAGGGGAGGGGAGAGAAGGGCAGAGGGGAGAGGAGAGGGCAGGGGGAGGGGAGGGGAGGAGAGAAAGAGGGGGGAGGGGAGGGGAGGAGAGAGGGGAGGGGGGCAGGGGGAGGAGGGGCCCCCTCTGAGCTCCTGGCCGGGACCAGGCCCACTCCTCTGCCGCCGACGGGAACCCCAATGAGGCCCGTGCTTCTGTGGGAGATCCGGGCACAGAACCCACAGCACCGGTGCGTGTGTCTGTGTGTCTGTCTCCCCAGACCCAAAGGTGCGTGTGTCTGTGTGTCTGTCTCCCCCGACCCAAAGGCCGTCGTCACTGAGGGCTGGCTGTGTCCTCGCCACCCGGCCGGCGGACCCCCTTCCCCCCTTCCCGCCCCGAGAGCGGCGTGCGGCTGGGGCACGGAGGGGAAGGGAGCGCGGTGTGGCTGGTACAGTGGTTCATATTTATGTGATCGCTTAGCATTCAGCTCCGAGCCGTGCCCGCAGCAGGGGGCACAATTAGTAAATTCATTAATTGTGCGTCTGTGTGCTCGCTGGGTCTCCCGGCTCATTATTTGTTTAAATTATTTTGCCGCTGTCGGAGGCGGTGCCTCGTGGACGAGCCGCCACGCAGGCTCCTGGGGGGAGCGGGGCCACGCCTCCTCCGACACCCGGCGGCGGGCGCTGCCGTGCCGGCACCGGGACATCGCCGGACCGGGGTCCCGGCACCAGGCAGAGCCACGGGGACATCGCCGGACCGGGGTCCCGGCCGTGCCGGCGTGTCCTGCTCCCGGGCGGGAGGTGGACGGCCTCCCACCTTCACGGTTAGACGCTCCACCTGAACTCTCGCGGTTCCGGCCCGGATGGCGATGCCGGGAGGCCTGAGCTCGCCTCCTCCCGCGACCACGTGGAGGGCGGGCCCTGGAGGACCGCGGAAGACAGCGAACGGGAGCTCGTCCGGAGGCCACTCAGACCAGCGAGCACCCAGTCCGCTCCGCAGGGACACGGGATGGGGGGGTCGTGGCCCAGCCACCAGGGAAGCTGTCCGTGGAGCCACGGGGGTGGCACAGTCGGACTGAGGGCCAACCCCACACACTTTCTGGAAAAGGATGGGAAACCAGGCCCCGTTCCCCACCAACCGACCGACCCACGCCCGCTCACGGCGCCCGAGGCCACGGGGAGGGGCAGGAGGACACGCGGAGGGTCTCCCAGGAGACGTGTGCTCTCGGGACGTGCACAGCTGCCCGCCAGGAAGTCTGCGAGGGAGGGGTCTGGGAAGAGGGGAGCGGGGAGCGGGAGCGGCGGGCCTGGGGGATGAAACCGGCCGGTGAGGTGGGCACCTGGGCGGCCTTGGACCACCCTCCGCGTCCCTCAGAGGCCCCTCCGGCCGACGGGGCAGGAAGTGGGGGACGGCCATCGTCCATCCTTCGTCACAAGCCCGCCCCTCGGATCCAAGGGCGCCAGGTGCAGAGCTCTGGATGGATCCTTAAAAACAGGCCCCGCCCACCCACATCCTCCGGCTACAGGGAGCGCCTGCCTTCCCATCCTGAGGATGAGACAGCAGGCCCTCGTGGGGAGGAGGGAAGCACGCGGGCGGGCGCTGGGGGGCAGGCACTCGTCTCCGGACGGAGGAGGCCGGTTGCCACCTGAACGCTCAGGCCCGGGAAGGAGACAGCGCAGGCGGAGCTGAGTCTGCAGATCCGTGGGGAGCACGGGAGGGTCCCCCAACGCGCCTTAAAGCCGTGTGAGGAGGAAGCGAGCGGCTGAGGGAGGAAACCTCAACGCGGAGAAGGAACCTCCGAGGCTCAGATCCGGAGGCCCAGGAGGCAGGCGCAGGCCTGGGGGCCTCGGACAGACGAGGGTGAGGACCCGCCGTGCTCAGGAGGCCAGCGGCAGCCCTGCCCACGAGAGAACGCTCTCAGAGCGAGGAAAGACAATGGTCACAGCAGGCCAAGGCTGGCCAAGGTCGAGTCCAAGGTCGAGTCCAAGCCCGGCCCGGCCCAGGTGGCCCAGCTGTCACTGCTGCTCCTCCTGCCGCCCTCGGAGCCCCAGGAGTGTCAGGGGGCCGGGAGGGGGCTCACCCAAGGTTGACTCACTTTCCACAGCAGCTGGTCCCGCGCCCCCAGAACCCGGAGCACCCCCTCCCCGGCCCCTGTGACGTGGTGTGGGCCTCGTCTCTGATCAGCGGCCGCTGCGTGACTGCCCGCACAGCTCCTGGGTCCCAGGCCGGTGCCGTGTGGTGACTGGAAGCCAGCATTGTAAACACTCATGGCAAAACCAAGACTGAGAGGAGAGGTCCCTAAACACAGACAGACGGACGGACACGCCCAGCCTCTGCCTGGCCGTGTGTGGACCCGCAGCCTCACCCCTGTGCACCGTGTGTGGACCCGCAGCCTCACGCCTGTGCACTGTGTGTGGACCCGCAGCCTCACCCCTGTGCACCGTGTGTGGACCCGCAGCCTCACCCCTGTGCGCCGTGTGTGGACCCGCAGCCTCACCCCTGTGCACTGTGTGGACCAACAGCCTCACCCGTGTGCACCGTGTGTGGACCCGCAGCCTCACGCCTGTGCACTGTGTGTGGACCCACAGCCTCACGCCTGTGCACCGTGTGTGGACCCGCAGCCTCACCCCTGTGCACTGTGTGTGGACCCACAGCCTCACGCCTGTGCACCGTGTGTGGACCCACAGCCTCATGCCTGTGCGCCGTGTGTGGACCCGCAGCCTCACCCCTGCGCGCCGTGTGTGGACCCGCAGCCTCACGCCTGTGGGCCGTGTGTGGACCCGCAGCCTCACAGGCAGGTGGCATCCACGCCGCGCTGCCAGGGCGGGCCGCGCGCGAGGCTGCTGTCCGAGGGCGGGCGGCCTGCACTCCAGACTCCCGCTGGCGGCTCTGAGGAGCCAGCTGCCCGGAGTCGCCCGCTGCCTGCCGCCCGCCGCCCGCCCGCCCGGCCCCAGGTGAGCGGCTGAAGGAGATTGATGACGGGCGGGCGGGCCAGCTTCCTCCTCCAGGGCGGGCGGCGGGACCAGCCAGCTCCTCCTGCCTCCCCCGCCCTGGTCCTCGGGGGCGGCGCCGGCCAGGTGCTCAGAGGAGCAGCGAGATAAGAGTCCTGGGCGCTGGCCGAGCCGGGCGCCGGGCAAGGAGCAGGGCCAGCAGGTGCAATCACCGCAGCCTCCCTGGAGGCTGGCCTGGGAGGCCCCTTTTCCCAAGAGCACGTGAGGCCGGACGACAGACTGGAGCCCAGGCGGTGCGGGTGCGGGCCCAGCGCCCCCCCCCACCCCCACCCCATGGCACCAGCGGCTTCCCTGAGTCCGACTGGACTCGAAGGCCGGAGGTGGCATCTCACCGTGGTTAACGCTAATCCCAGGTCCAGAGGCGCCCACAGCCCTGCCCTGACTGCGGGGGAGCTGGGGGAAGAGGAGGGTCTCAGTCCCGCAGTGTGTGCGCCGTGGGTCATCGGGGAGGGGACGGGCGGGGGGCATGGCCTGGAGGCAGGCGCCTCTCGGCCACCACGGGGAGACAGAAGGTGACGCTCCGGAGGACTGGCTGCGTGGAAGAAGGCGGTAGACGGGGACGCGCAGTCACACGCACCCACGGCGTCGGGACAAAAACCGGAATCTGGATCCTGAGTCTGCGCCCCAGTGTGGCCGTGGGTGTCATTGGACGCCCTGAGGCTCAGGCTCCTCCCCGCATTCTGACGGGGACTCTGTTGATAGCATTGGGGATCGCACGTCATGGGTACTTACCCAGCATTGGCCTTCGTTCTTGTATGTCCTGGGCTCCACAGACACCACGCAGGGCTGCATACGGGACTCTGGGGTGATTCTTCCAATGGCGGCCGAGGTGAGAGGGCAGGGGCGTCGAGTGGCCCCAGGAGAGGCGGCAGCCCCGACTCTGAGAGAATGAATGAATGAGTGAGTGATGGACTCTGTCAGGTAAACCACCAATGGCGCTGAAGAACCGGGAGATGCCACAGCGCCTGCTCCTCAGGAGGGGCCCTGGCATGGGAGCCAGCCCTGACCAGTGGGGCCAGGAGGAGGGGCTGAGCTCCCTGGGGCTGCTGGCAGAGTGTGGAGATGGAGGAGGAGACTCGGGGGGCAGGGGGGACAGTGCTCAGATGAGCTCACAGGGCCGACGGGAACGGACTGGGGATGGACGGGTTTGGGTGGAGTGAGCTCGGAGGAGGACCCGCAGGAGGACGGTCAGAAGAGCTGTCTGACGGGGAGTGAGAGCATCCCGCCTGCCAGGGATGGCCGTGGGCAGAAAGTGTCGGAAAGAAGCTCAGGAAAGAGCTCAGGTCGCACTGTGGCTGTTCCCAGGTGCTGGGGGAGGGTGAGATCTCACTGCTCTCACAGAGAAGGCCGCCGTGGGGTCACGAGTGCGGGAGCAGTGTGGTGACCGGGCCGCAGACACACACACTCGGCAGCAGCCTTCACCTGGACCAGGAGAGAGAGTGGACATTAAAACAAACTTCACAACCAAGATTTCTCTACCCAGCACAGCTATCGGTCAGAATTGACGGTCAGATAAAGAGCTCCACAGAAAAGAAAAAGCTGAAGGAGTTCATCACCACCAAACCAGGATTACATGAAATGCTGAAAGGTGTTCTTTAAGAGGAGGAAGAAGCAGAAAAAGGTAAAGATAAAAATTATGAACAACAAATACACATCTATCAACAAGTGCGTCTAAAAGTCAAGTGAATTAAAAATCTGAGGAACAGAAGGAACTGGTGAATATGATAGAATCGGGCATAGAATGGGAGGGGACTGATTCTCAGGGGGGAAAAGGGTGTCTCTGTGGGGGGTACAGGAAGAGACTGGACCAAAATCGTACACCTATGGATGAGGACAATGGGGGGAGGGGGGGGTAAGGGCAGAGGGTGGGGTGGGAACCGGGTGGAGGGGAGCTATGGGGGGAAGAGGAACAATTGTAATAATCTGAACAATAAAGATTATTTTTAAAAAAAACATCAGTGAGGGGAGAACTACTGTGTCCCTTTCATTGCTGAGGACACGGGGGAGTTGGGGACCTTGACCAAGGTCGCCCAATGGCCAGGAGAGGCCTCGCTGGTCACTCAACCCACTGACTCCGCCGCTCTCCCCCGGCCCCGGGGCTGCCGAGGCTGGGGCAGCGGGCCTGGGGGCATCGGGCCGGTTCTCCTGGCCGCCACCGCCTCCAGATGCTTATGCCGAGCCTCCTCCCCTACAACCAGCCGCCGGCGCTGCTCTCTGCAGCCGGCGACAGCGGCTTCGAGGGTTCCACCTGGTCCTGCCCAGTGAGGTGGCCACAGCCGCCGTGGAGAGGAAGACAGGGGTGGTGGGGAGCTGATCTGCTTCCGTTTCAGACTCAGCGGGTGTCGCTCTGAGCGAACCAGTGATCGATCATCGTGTGGCAATCTGCTCCCACAGCCGAGCTGAGGCCGCGCCACACCCGCAGCGAGCGCTGTCTCCCGGCAGCTTGTCCCAGTGAAGCCAGGGGCCAGTGAGCTCCGAGGAGCGGGCCATCGACCCGCCCCAGGGAAGGACGGCGAGCCGCCTGGGGCAGAGCCCCGGGACCGAGGCCGGTCGGGAGGTGGAGGCAACGTGAGGACCAGAATCTCCCGGCCCTGGTTTTTGACTTTCAGAAACTTCCCCCCTGAGTGAAGCGAGCCGTGCTGGTTCTGTGTGAGCCGACCCCGAAGTGAGGCTGTCCCACACAGGCCTAACCCGGACTCTCGCAGTAAAAGCAGGGCCCTGTCCAACGACGCTGGGAAAACAGAGGAAGCCCAGGCTGCCGTGGCCATCTGCACGCACTGCACCGTCACCCTCTGTGACCATCCCTGCACCCCACCCCCACCCCACGCCCACCGGCGTGGTCCAGCGTCTAACCAGGCCCCTCCTGCCCATCCTCAGCACCTGGTTCAGAAACCAGCGCCGCTGTGAGCCCGCATCCCAAGTTCCATGAGCCGCTCTGTGGAGGGGCCACGGCCCAGATGCACCCGGGCTGCCCCTGTGGCTCAGCTCCTCCCCGTCCACGGCCACAGGCCACGCCCCCACGGCCACAGGCCACGCCCCCGGGCAAGTCCCCGGGACTGTCTCGGCTCCTTCTCTGCAATATCGAGGTGAGTGCCTTCTCCACGGGTGGCGATGAGGACCACGTTCCCACGCAACAGGGGCCGATCAGTATAGACAGGGGGGGCATCGCACACGGATCTTACATGCCTGTGCGCACACATGGGCACGTGTTCACACCTGTGGACTCACCGGAGGCGTGTCGGTAAGAGTGCTCTCCTGTGAGGAAAGCGGAACAAACAAAAGCTGCCGCGTGAAGCGCTAACTGCCGGAGGTCGCAGGTCGTCTCGTCTCTGATAACCCTGAGGCTCCAGACAGTGGCTGGGACACGTCTGGGTCACAGGGCGTGACGGCTCCTGAGCCACTGCCGGCGGTGCTGTGGCCCCTCCGTGGGCCCTCCTGGCAGCAGTGGTCGCCCTCGAAGTGCCCGCTGGGGAGCCGCAGACGGCCTGGGCCGGGCAACGCCACTCCGAGCACAGCCACGCGCTCTGCCTAGACCGGCCTTCCCGGGGGCGTCCTCCCGAGAGGAGAGGCCCGTGGCTTCTGGCTCCACTGCCTCCCACCGAGTGTGCGGGCGTCCCAGCGCGGCCTGCGAGGGCCTGGCATGAGTAGGGCTGGACGGACGCAGGAAACGCAATTGTCAGAGCGCGGACCTTTCGGCAGGACGGCAGGTGCCGGAGGGGCATCCTGTCCACGTCACACTCTCCTCCAAGTAAACACCCGGCAGGGGCACGAGAGCTAGTGCCTAGGAGCCCCGGGAGCCACTCAGCCCCCCTGTGTCCACACACACACTCATACATACACTCACACACACTCACTCACACACACACACACACACTCACACACACACACACACTCACCCACACACATACACACACACACTCACACACATACTCACACACACACACACTCACACACACACACACACTCACCCACACACATACACACACTCACTCACACTCACTCACACACACACACACTCACACACACTCTCACACACTCACACACACTCACACACACACTCACACACACTCACACACATACTCACACACACACTCACATACACATTCACACTCTCACCCACACACATACACACACACACTCATACACACTGACATACACTCACACACATACTCATACACATTCATACACACTCACACACACATTCACTCACACACACTCATGCTCACACAGTCGCACACATTCATGCTCACACACATGCTCACACACATATACTTATACACACATACACACATACACACACTCACTCATACACATTCTCACACACAGTCACACACACACACATACATACGCTCACATGCACCATGCTCACAAACTCACACACACATTCATGCTCACATGCATGCTCACACACTTTTACACACACACTCACACATACTCATGCTCACACACATACACTCACCCACACATGCTCACACACATGCTCACGCGCAAGCTCACACATATACACACATACATACACACACTCTTACACACATACACATGACTCACCTCAGTGCCATCTCCGGTCTACAGGGGAGACTCACAGTAACCTCGGTGGCTGCTGTGTTGCTATTTCCGTGTCACCCGGATGCCTCTGGCCCCACAGACTGTAATTGACTGCTCTGAGGGAGACATTTCTGCATCGAGTTCTGAGCTTCCGCTCAGATGCTGAGCAATTAAACACGACTAACCACAGAGCTCGCTGTTCCTCCTCCCCCAGCGTCACCCCACGGAGGACACGGAGGCCCAACGTGCACGGAGACCCCATGCTGCTCCGACTGAAGAGGGAGCTTTGTGAGGCCTGTGGGACCTTCTGGCGGCCCCGCTGTTCCTTCCCGGCCGTTTCCCAGCCTGTGTCCTCTCCAGTCCCACACCCAGCCCTGCTTGCGACGTAGAGCAGTGAGCCGGGTGTGCCAGAGCCACGCCCGAGGTCCCCTTCAGCGACCATCCTGACATACAGACAGGGTGCGGTCCGTGTGAGCCCGGCCCTGCCAGCAGCCCCCCCTGTGCTCCTGCGGCCCCTCTTACTCTCCCCGCCGCTCCCTCCACCTGCCTGGGCTCCCGGCCCGCGGGGAGAGCCTGGCCCCAAACACATGGAGAGCACAGGGCCATGTGGACGAGAGCCCGGCAGCCTCCCGCATCCGACTGCACCCAGCAGCACCTCTCACACACACTCTCACACTCACACTCACACATACACACTCATACACACTTACACATCCACAGACCATACACACACACATACACACCACACACACACTCACACATACACACTCATACACACTTACACATCCACAGACCATACACACCACACACACACTCACACATACACACTTACACATACACACACTCATACACACACACTCACACACACTCATACACACACACAATCACACACTCACACACACTCACACACACACAATCACACACTCATACACACACTCACTCATACACACTCACTCACACACACTCACACATCCACAGACACACACTCACATACACACACACACTCACTCATACACACTCATACACATTATGGCGGCCTGGCGAGGGAGGCGATGCCACCCGCTGGCTTCACGGGCACCAGGAAGCAGCCAGCGGTGCCCTCGGAGTCACGGAGAGGAGGTGGGTTTGTGGTCACGGCTGATCCAGCGGAGATGGGCCCGTGGCCTGCAGGAAGAGGGCTCTCTGTCGCCATAACAGCACCTGCAGGCGCTCGGTATGCTCAGAGCTCTTCTTCCTAATTTAGCCCCGGCTGGTCCTGCGAGGGGGAGGGGGGAGCGATGGCACACCTGCCGTCCTTAAGGGGAGAGGGGCCGGGACGGGGGAGGCCGTGGGCCACCTGCTCGGCAGGGAGCGCTGCGATGGAGGCAGGTGTGTTTGGAAGGCAGAGGGGCCGTCGCTCTGTGGGGCTCGCACACCTGCCCAGCCGGCCGCGCCCACGTCACTGGCGGCCACGGGGGCGCTCACCCTTCCCGGGAAGTCCTCTTCCCCAGCAGAGCGCGATGTGAAGGCCACTCTCTCTCCCACAGCCTCCCCAGCTCCGCCGGTCACTGTGCCCGTGCCGAGGGGGGGATACACAGGATGGCGCCCGTGCTATGGTCAGAGGGGGAGGCAGGGGCTCCGGCACGCTTTGTCTCCCTGATCAGAAGAGTCACAGCAGCTAGACCAGGGGTGGGCAAACTTTTTTACTCAAGGGCCACCATGGGTTCTTAAACTGGACCGGAACAAAAGCAACCTGACCATGCTGGCACTCTCATCTTGGGCTGCTGGTGAAGGAGCGGAGGGGAGAGCAAGAGAACCCTCTGCTCTTTTGGCTCCGCAGGCCGGAGAGAACAGCCGAAGGGGTCAGATCCGGCCTGCGGGCCGTAGTTTGCCCACGGCTGAGCTAGACAGTCTCGGGATCGCCTGAAACCCTGCCGCCTACACCCCTGTGGCCTGTGGAAAGTCTCAGATTCCACGTTTCAATGGCTCCGTCCCTCCATGACGCTAATAACAGGAAGCCCGTGAGAGTAAGTGAAGGAACACCAGGTGCCCGCTCTGACAGCGCTCCCTGCTCTGAGCAGAAAGCAGGCAAAGGCTGTACCTGTGTGTCCTACGTGGATGCAGGGAGGGATCCGCGCTCTCGGGGAACCTGAGGAGCCTCCCCCTTCCCCGTCGCTGGTGGCACCTCCAAAAGGCCGAGAAAAGCAAGGCCCTTTCCCCCAAAAGGGTGAGCAATGCCCAGACACACAGCAGAAGCAAGGCCCCGAATCACACATCCACACAATCACACATACACACAATCACACACACACTCATACATATACTCACATATCTACACGAGGGGCACATCGGTTGGATGTCCTGTGACTTGCAGCCCAAAGCATTCCCAACACAAGAGCCCCTGTCGCCTCACCCTGAGCGCACACTGAGCTCGGGGGCCTGGAACTGGGGGTGCTCCCCAGAGAGACCCTGAGTAAAGGCATTCGTAATTACCTCCAGACGCTGTCTCTACCCCCATCACAGGGCACCGCGGAAGCTGCAGCTGGGGAGCCGGAGGCAGCCTGTGGGGTCCCTCTGCCCCCTCCCCACTCAGGGACCCCGGCTTCTTCTTCTTCTTCTTCATTTTTTTACACATTTTTATGGATTTCAGGGAGGAAGGGAGAGGGAGAGAGATGGAAACATCATGGATGAGAGATAACCATGGATCTGCTGCCTCCTGCTCGCCCCACACTGGGGATGGAGCTACAACCCGGGCCTGTGCCCTGACCAGGAATCGAACCCTGACCTCCTGGTTCGCAGGCCAATGCTTACCCACTGAACCACTGGCATGGCCATGCTGACCCCAGGCTTTTGCAGGCCCGTCTCCCCATCGGTAACATCAGGATGGTTCCTGCTCCACAGACGTGTGTGAGGACTCAGTGAGACCGCGGGTACCAAGTGCTGACTTCTACACCTGGTACGGGGTTAGCACCCAATAAAAGCAGAGCGTCATACTGTCCCAGATGAGAGACAGTCACCCGAAACGGCTAGGCGAGGTGCCCAAGGTCGCACTGAAAGGCGGAGCGTGCGTGTTCTCACGGACGCGTCATTCGGTGAGCAGCGTGTGGGAACATCGGCAAATATGTAGTAAGTGACCGTGAGGAGCAGAGTTCCGCACCAAACACTCGGAATTCCTGCTCCAGGACGGGCACCTTTCTGCGTGGGATTTACTAGCTGGCCAGTGTGTCCGTGTCTCGTGGTCAGTGGGCAGCGGCCAAGGCTGGCCTTGAAGAGGGAGGACGCAGAGGCCCCGTGGGGCGGTGTGCGGGTCCTAGGAAGCCGCTCTGACAACACACATCGGTTGTCAACTCAGACAAACTCCACGCAGCAGGCTCGCCCCGGCCCGAGTCCTGTCTTCCCGCAGAACGCGCTCACCCAGTCAGCCCTCCCTCTCCCTCCTCCTCTGCAGATCAAACGCTGCCCTGCGCCTTTAACTGGCCCAGACCCCTCTGGTGGGTGCTAGTCCTGTGGGCGTGGCGCTGCTTCTCATCACCAGTCACCCTCAGAGGACACTGTCCCCGGGCAGAACATGGCTGATGTCAGTTGTATAGAGACTAGAGGCCCGGTGCACGAAATTGGTGCACAGGCAGGGTCCCTAAGCCTGGCCGGTGATCAGGGCCGGCAGGGAGCTTCCCTCATTCCACGCCGCCTCCTGGTGGTCAGTGCCCATCATAGCGAGTGATCAAACTCCGGTCTCCTGGTCAAACTCCTGAGGGGACAATTTGCATATTAGCCTGTTATATATATATATATATATATATATATATATATATATAGTAAATATATTCATATTGATTTCAGAGAGGAAGGGAGAGATAGAAACATCAATGATGAGAGAGAATCATGGATTGGCTGCCTCCTGCATGCCCCCAACTGGGGATCGAGACTGCAACCCAGGCCTGTGCCCGGACTAGGAATCAGACCATGGCCTCGTGGTTGTAGGCCGACACTCAGACACGGAGCCCGCCCTGGGCTGCCAGAAGCCGACACCTGACACGCGACCGGGAGAGTCTCTCCCACATGCAAGGGGCGTCCGCGCCTGAGCAGCAGCTCTGGCCCAGCGGGCCCTCGGAGGACAGGAGCTGTAACGCTCCTGCCGGGAAGATGGACGGAGAGGCGCAGTCTGGCCCCTCGGGCTCCTCGGCGGAGCCCAGAGGTCGTCCCCCCTCATTCTGCCTCACCCCCACGCCCCGACTCCGAGGGAAAATATTGCGTTTGAGAAAAATGGGCCCAATAACATCCGGCGGTGCCTCGCGGAGAGGCCCCCATAGGTCCAGGTGCACGCCGCGCAGACAGATCCGAGGACATCCTGCTGCGGCGAAGGTCGGCCGGTCACGGCGGCGGAGCGAGCACCACCATCGGCGTACGAGTCACCAGGCCGGCCCCCGGTGTCACAGGGAACAGATCCCAGGAAACAGCCACGGAGGAGCCAAGGGCTCCACTCACAGCACACTCGCAGGAGGCAGACAAATGCACTCTTAGAGCTGCAACCTCGAGGCAGTGTAACATCTACTCCCTTCCACATCCGTCCCCGTCCCCACCGACACTGACTGTTACAGCGAAACACGGGACAGCAGCCTCTGGGGAGCACTGTCAGGGTGCCGGGTGCTGGGTGCCCTGTACACGCTTCCTGCGGCTTCCCTGTGGGCGCCAACACTTACATAGACCCCACCATGTGCAGAGAGTGTCCTGAGCACATGGATGCATGGATTTACCTTCTCCTCACACCCCCCATGAGGAGGTACCATGGTGGCCCGCTGTCCGGGTGAGGAGGAGGAGGCCCCACACGGTATGCAGTTTGCCCAGCGTCTACACCAAGCGAGGAGGCAGAGCAAGCGTGGAGACCAGGCCGCCCGCCACGGCCACACTCCCATCTCACCGTATGGCCACGTTCTCTAACATCTCCGTCACGTGCTGGGCGGCCCAGTGTGCCCTCGGCAGCTGCTGGCTCCCTTGATTCTGAGAAGGAACTGAACAAACACTGACTTCTGAGTTGTGCAAAGTGTGTACACGTTTTTTGTTGGGGGGTAAGTGGGGGAGAGACACCCAGTATAAAGGGAAAAAAGTATTCTTTTATCAGAACTGAGGGCATTGAGCTTTGGAATGACTAAGTCAGTCGTTGGCAAACTCATCAGTCAACAGAGCCCAATACAAATAGTACAATTGAAATTTCTTTGGAGAGCCAAGTTTTTTTGTTGTTGTTTTTTTTTAAATAAATCTTTATTGTTCATATTATTACAAATGTTCCTCATTTTTCCCCCCTCCATTGCTCCCCTACACCAAGTTTCCATCCCACCCTCTGCCCTTTCCCCATCCTCCATTATCCTCATCCATAGGTGCAGTTTATGTTCCGTCTCTTTTCCGCCCCCCCTCCCCATTTCCCTGAGAATCATCAGTCCACTCCCCTTCCATACCTCTGATTCTATTATATTTGCCAGTTGATATTGTTCATCATGATTTTTACTTCCCTTGGTTTTTAGATTCACTTGTTGATAGTTACATATTTGTTGTTCATAATTTTTATCTTTATTTTCTTCCTCTTCCTAAAGAACCCCTTTCAGCAATTCATATAATTCTGGTTTGGCAGTGATGAACTCCTTTAGCTTAAATTTATTTGTGAAGCTCTTTATCTGGCCTTCGGTTCTGAGAGATAGGTTTGCTGGGTAGAATATTTTTGGCTGTAGGTTCTTGTTATTCATCACCTTAAATATTTCTTGCCACTCCTGTCTGGCCTGCATGATTTCTGTTGAGAAATCAGCTGACAGTCATATGGGTGCCCCTTTATAGGTAACTACCTGCTTTTCTCTTGCTGCTTTTAATATTCTCTCTTCATCTTTTGCTCTTGGAATTTCAATTATGATGTATCTTGGTGTGGACCTCTTTGGATTCCTTTTGTTTGGGGTTCTGTGTGCTTCCTGGACTTGTAAGTCTATTTCTTTCACCAGGTGGGGGAAATTTTCTGTCACTATTTCTTGAGAGCCAAGTTTTTTAAACTTAAACTTCTTCTAACGCCACCTCTTCAACACAGACTCGCCCAGGCCATGGTGTTTTGTGGAAGAGCCACCCTCAAGGGGCCAAAGAGCCGCATGTGGCTCTCGAGCCGCAGTTTGCCGACCAGGGGACTAAGTGATCTCTCTAATTGCACAGCAGGGGAGTGGCCGAGTTTGGACTTGAACTCAGGCCTCCCTGGCACCAACGCGAAGGTGCCAGATGCCCATGTCCCTGCGTGTGGCCGCGGTGGCTCATGGGCTGTGGGCATATTGTCCTTCTTCCTCTTGAAGAGGGAGGACATAAAACAAATTAAGCCCCAGGCAGTGAGAGGACGTGGGTGGTGGACGCTGTGCTGATGCCGAAGGCTAGATGGTCCTCCCTCCTGAGAGCTGGGGCTCTCGCTGCGAAGCTGCTGCTGCTGAGGGTCAGTCAGGGACACGGAGGGGCCGAGAGCATGACCGCCCCTCCCTGTCCCCTCACCCGGACTCCTGGCCGAGGTGGCTGCAGCCATGGCGGTAAGAACACAGACCGTGTCCACTTCTCACCCCGGAGTCTCTCTCACAACGAATCAGTGCTTTCTTTGCTCATTGCCCGGTGCTCTGAGCCGACGTGTGTCCTGGAAGCGGTGGCCACGTCTGCGTGGGGCGGCTTGCTTCCTGGGGCGGCTGGGGCGTCCTCTGTGTCTCCCGCTCTGCCCTCCGGCGACTGTCTGCCACTGTGGCCGGGCCGTGCTGAGCCGGCCTCCTTCTGGGAGCGACATGCACCAGGGCCTCAGCGGGACATCCCCGAGACTGGCAGCCTCACCGGGAACCTTACTGTCACTTCCCAGCACCCCCACGTGCTACGTGGGTCCTGAGTTCTCATGTCTGAGCCGCAGGGTCTGCTCTGTTTTGTGTGGACACAGGAAACTTCTGTGAGGGTTCAGCCACCTACATGTTCAGCCCTTAGAACAGTGCTGGGTGCTTGGTGCTCAACATGTCAGCTGGGGCTGCTGCTGCTGCTTCCCCTCCTCCTACCTCTCCCCCCTCCTCCTCTCCCTCCTCCTCCTGCTCCTCCTCCATGTCCTCCTTCTCTTCCTCCTCCTTCTCCTGCTCCTCCTCCTCTCCCTCGTCCCCCTCCATCTCCTCTTCCATCTCCTCCTCCTCCTCCTCCTCTCCCTCCTCCTCTTCTACCTCCTCCTCCTCTTTTTTCTCCTCCTCCCTCCTCTATCTCTTCCTCCTCTTCTTCCTCCTCATCCCTTTCCTCCTCCTCCTCTTGCTCCTCCTCTTCCCTCTCCTCCATCTCATCTTCCTCCTCCTCCATCTCCTCCTCTATCTCCTCCTCTTCTCTTCTTCCTCCTCCTTCCTTTCCTCTTCCTCCTCCCTCTCTTCCTCCTCCCCCTCCTACCTCTCCTCTACCTCCTCCTTCTCCTCTATCCCCCCTCCTCCTCCTATTATTATTATTATTATTATTATTATTATTATTATTATGAAAGGTGGTGCTCCTGTGGCTGCAGGAGCTGACGAACCAGCCTTTCCCGTGAGGTAAGGACATGCTGCTCCTCTCAATCGTGTTGTCAGCACTCTTAGCTCGTCGGGGCAGAATTTAACTTAGAACACATTTCAATCCGCTACATCCGCACAGTGGCCAGAGGTCTGAACAGGGTTCGACCCGAGCAGGGTACGTGGGTGTCAGAGGGCTCTCGGCTGGTGCTCAGTGAGTGAAGTGTGATCTTTAACAACAAAAGCTGCTGAGAATTCGAGCTGCCAAAGCAATCGAAGAAACTACAAGCGTCCTGTGTTCTCCATCTCTCCGTGGCCTGTGGGCGGAGGGTCGTCGGCGCTGCCTGTCGTGGTGCGGGCGACTCTGGGTGAGGGACGGTCAGGGTCTCCCAGCCTCTGTTAACAGAGATGCCACAGCTCAGAGGCAGCTGCTCGCAGCTCTGCACCAAGCGTGTCCCCTCCTCACCAACGTCTTCGCCCTGGTCCCTGCCTTTCCCAGAAGCCTCTGCTTCCTCCTGGCCCGCGGTGACTAGCGATGCTTCCTCCCCAGGATGCCAGGCTGTGCCCCAACCCGCACCCGGCTCGGCTCCTGGAGGCTCTCCCGTCACGGCCTGTGGAAGGAGGGGCCTTCGTGCCCTCTAGCTGTGGTAGCACCGGAAGGTGCCAGTCACCTGTGTCCACGCCAGCACAGCCAAACGCAGCCGGCTCTTTGTTTTCTGAGTTAACTGAGTGGCACGAAGGACCACAGTACTGGGCCCTAAATCAAAGGAGGTGCTTGAGGCGCTTGGTCACAGCTCGGCTCTGGGAAAGGAAGCCTGAATAGAAGCCCAGGGGGTCAGAATGACCCTCCAAGAATGCAATTCAACAAAGGAAGGGGGAAGAAGAGGGGAAGAGAGAGGAAGAGGTTGAGGAGGGGGAGGAAGAGGAGGAGGAAAAGGAGAAAGAAGGAGGGGGAGGAGGGGAAGGAAAAGGAGGATAATGAGGAAGAAGAGGAGGGGGAAGAAGAGGAAAGAAGAGGAGGAAAAGGAAGGAGGAGGGAGAGAAGAAGTAAGAGGAGGAGGGGGGAGGAGGAGGAAGGGGAAGAGAAGTAGGAGGAGGAAGAGGGGAAGGAGGAGAGAGGAGGAGGAGAGGTAAGAAGAGGAGGGGGAGGGGAGGAAGTGGAGGAAGGGGAGGTGAAGGGAAGGAGATGGAGGGAGGAGGAGAATGTACCACTTATCTATAGCTTAGTAACAAATTACCCTGAGGTTTAGTGACATAAAGCAATAGGCCCAAGATCAGGATGTGGCCAGTGAGCCTGCACCTACGTGACCCTGAGAGTGGCTCCTCCTAACATTGGTCCCCGAGGCCTGGCTTGTTGCACCCCAGTCCAGCTCTCCCAACAACAAGAGTATCTACCATCCCTCACCATTTCCGAAGCTCAGGAGTTGGGAGGAGCTGAGCCAGATGGCTCTCCCTCGGCTCTCCCCTATAGTTTCCACAAGATGTCGGCTGGAATGGCATCATCTGAAGGCCCGACCGGGGCCAGAGGGGCTGCTTCCAGGGGGACCCAGTCACTCAGCGGCAAGCTGGATGGTACAGGCCGGGGGCCTCAGCTCTCTCCGGTGGCCCTCTCTATAGACCACGTGCGGGTCCTCACCACACGGCAATGGGGTCCCCCAGAGAGCCAAGAGGAAGGAAGGTAGACGCCAGGATGCCTTCCGTCACCTCCTCTGGGACCACACACATCACGTCCTCCACATGCTAGTGGCCACACAGCCCAGCCCTCACACACAGGAGGGGATTATGCGGAAGAAAGGATAACACATCATGGCGAGATGTTCCGAAAGCTGGCTACACAGAGGAGGAGGAGGAGGGAGGAAGGGGAAGGACAGTGCCTCAGGGAGAATCTGGTCTTTAAGAGATGGCTTGGCTTGAACCTCTGGATAAAAATGAAGTCGCAATAGCCCGCTGCAGAGGAGACGTAGGACTGGCTGAATTGCTGGACAGTCCACCCCGTACTCAGTGGCCGTGGCGATGTGTGGGGTGCTGCGCCGTGGGAGGGCTGAACGCGGAGCTCCATCCGGACACAGCCACTCCCTCTAATAGGTCCCACCAGAGAGGATGCACCCTCAGCCTCTCGGCTTCTGCTGGTGGGACCTGCATGCGTGGGCGCGAGGGCCTGTGTCACTTCTGTTGAGCACATCCCGTTGGCGGGGCCTCGGCCCACGCCCCACGCCCCACGCCCCAGGCTCCCCGCCCCCACTCCCGTGGGCTCTGCAGGAGGCGGCTCCGTGGCTGAGCGACCTCTCACCCACACTCCCAGCCTAAGTCCCTGCCAAGTTTCCACAGGTCAGAACCCCGAGCCTTCTGCTCCCAAAGGCTCATGGGATGACTCCTTAGGGGAAAAGACCTTTCTGAGTCTCAATTAGACGTTGGCTTTCTGACTTTCACAGGGCGGGCACCGGCGGGCGCCGGAGTCCCACCGCCTTCACTCCGTGGTCCACCCCTCCCTCCAACACCGAACTTCCCGAACGCTCCCTGGCCCCTGCCCACCGAGACCCTGGAGGTGACGAGTGGACCTTGCTTTTCACCACGCATGCAGCGATGCTTTAAATGCAGAGTCCTGTCCCCGGATGTCATCCCCACGGACTCCCCGGGTCCTATGCCAGCTTTTCCTCCACCAGCCCTTCTCCTCTCCTGAGCGGTTCCTGCCACCCTGGTGGGACGCGCCCGCACGCCCGGCACCACCTCCGGGCCCGGCTCCCAGAAGCCCCCCCCCAGGAGGAGGGGCTGTGTCTGCAGCCCGCTGCCGTCAGAACAGGAGTCAGCGTGCCATGCCCTCCGCTCTCCTTTGTCCTGCGCCTTATCTCGGCTCAGCAGGGCCCGGGGCTGCCATGCCTCCCGGGGGTCCGGGCGGCCGGCTGGCCTGCCTCTCTGTTTGGGAAGCTACGTGTCCAGTCAAACACACAAAGGAAGGGGCGCGACAGCGTGAATCGGTGCCGGGATGCACCCTGCTTTGCTCGGAGAAGGGCTGTGATCCCGGGCGCCAGAAGGGTGGACCAGAATCCCGGCAAGAGCAGAGGCCAAAGACGAATGAACAGAGCGGCAGTGACATCTGCTGGCCGCTCCCGGTGCGTCCTGTGGCCAGAGACGGTGGTGGGAGGACATGGCCAGGCCGAGGACGGAGGCTTGGAGGAAGGTCTTGGGGGGCTCTGACTGGCAGCGCACTCAGCCCTCTGTCCCAGCGGGTTTCATAAACGAGAGGACGGCGCTGGGCCGAGGGGAACCTGGCTCTGCGCCTGCCCAGAGCGGGGCCGGCTCACACCACACAGCCCTCCGTGGGCAGGCAGCTCCCCGAGGCGGGCTGAGGGTGCCACACGAAGGGGACCCACTGGGCAGCGTCTCCGAGGGTTGAAATCTGGGCCTCCCCTTCCCCCGGCTCAGGGGAGGAGTTGGGGGGGCACACAGCACCGCCGGCCGATGCCTGGGGGGGTGGGCACGCTGGTTTTCTGTAAAGGGATGCCTCCTGCCGCGGTGCCCACGCATCAGAAAGGCATTAGCTGCGACAGGCGCTCCGGGGCCAGGCCTCGGGGTCCCCAAGCTCTGCCCCGCCTGGCTTCTGCGAGGGCAAACCTTCAGGGACCGCGTCCACTGCCCTCCGCCCAGAAGACGAGTGAGCGTGTTCTGGGGTTCAGCGTCCAGGGCCCAGCGCGCCCGGAGCTGCCTCCCGGGGGCTGAGCGGCCGCCCCGCCAGCGATCCTGGGCCGCGTCCCGCACAGAGCGGGCAGGTTAGCGTGGGGCCCCCAAGGCCGCAACACAAAGAGGGGTCCTCTGGACTCGGGGTCACACCTCTCTGTCCCCAGAGAACCTCCCCCCCCGCCCCGTGGCTGCCTCCCCAGCACCGCCCGGTGCCCCGCTGTGGCCTTCACAAGGACCACAGGACGCTTCCCCAGCCGCCCGCACACAGAACAGGGAGGGTGGCTTCGGGAGGAGACGGACCGGGGAGTGTCTGCGGCTCCCTCGCTCCGGGCGGGGAGACCAAGAGGAGCGCTGCCCACGGACAAAGGGCCGTCCGGGGGGCAGCGCCGAGGGGGAGCCGGGCCGTCCCCTCGCTGGGCGGCGGCCTCCTCGGCCTCCTCAGAGGAAGGACAAAGAGGCCTGTCCAGCCGCTCGTGGGGCTGCACCTCGGACAATAACCGTACATCATGCGGACGTGGCGTGTGGACCGTGTGCTCGCTGGCGCCGCTGAGCCGGGCCCGCGGGCTCCATTTCCCACGGCGGCCACGGGGGACGCGGCTCCTCGGTCTGCGCGTTTTCTTCTCTCTTTCTCTTCCTCTGAGTGTGTGTGTGTGTGTGTGTGTGTGTGTGTGTGTGTGTGTATGTATATGTGTGAGTGTGTGTGTGTGTGTATGTATTGTGTGGGTGTGTGTGTATGAGAGTATGTGTGTGTGTGTATGTATGTGTATGTATGTATGTATTGTGTGGGTGTATGAGAGTGTGTGTGTATGTGTGTATGTGTGTGTGTATGTGTGTGTATGTATGTATGTGTGTATGTATTGTGTGTGTGAGTGTGTATGAGTATGTGTGTATGTATGTGTGTGTATGTGTGTATGTGTATGAGTGTGTGTGTGAGTGTGTGTATGTGTGTGTATGAATGTGTATGTGTATGTATGAGTGTGTATGAGTGTGTGTGTGTGTGTGTGTGTGTGTGTGTGCGCGCGCGCGCACGCTTACATGCAAAGCGGCTTTTCCCCTCTCAACGTTCAGCCTGGTTGAGTTTGCACAATTCATCATTGTTTCGGCAGGTCCCCTACAAGGGAGATCGCTGTGCTAATTGATTATTAGCTGATTGTCATAAGAGTCACATTCCATTTGCAGTGATTCCGGAGAGCAAGGGCTGCCCCCGGTGGTGCTCACCAGCCAGAGGCCTGCAGACCCCTGGCCAGGCCGGCGCGTCCGGGGACCCATCCGTCCGGCCTGACCGTGCCACGTCCACATCCCTCAGACAAGGCTCAGGAGGGATGGAGGGATGGAGAGCTTCGCTTCCCATAGTCTCTCCCACGTGCCAGATGCTGGGCACCGCTTCATCCCAAAGACCTGACCGCGCCTGCCGTGAGAGGAGGGCGTGCTCTCCCAGAGCCCTCCCTGCCCCCGTGGCCACCGTCTCAGGCCCCAGGCTGTGGGCTGAGGTCATGGCCACGGTCTCAGGCCCCAGGCTCGTGGGCTGAGGCCAAGGCCACGAATCTCAGGCCCGTGGGCTGAGGCCAAGGCCGAGAGCTGAGGTCATGGCCACCGTCTCAGGCCCAGGCCGTGGGCTGAGGCCAAGGCCCTGCCTACAAAGCACGCTTCAGCTTGTAACTCAAACTCAGTCACTGAAAGAACCACATTGAGCCCTGAATTCAGTCATCAAAACCTTTCACACGCCCCTACGTGAACATCCCCACGTGTCCCTGCGTGGACATCCCCCAGCCAGAACTCCACAGAGATGGCTTCTCTGTTCCTCCTCTTGCCCCTTCTCCCATCCTCACGCCCTCAGGCTTTTAAAAACCTTCTACTTCCTAGAGACCTCTGTTCCTTCAGCCACTGGACAAGGTAAGGTGTAAGCCCTCGGGGGGCCTGCAAGGTCCCCGGGCCCTGGCATGGGAGCAACGCCCACCAAGTCCCACTGACAGTGCTCAAGCCGGGCAGAGGAGCATAGAAACGCTCTTATCCAGGCAAAGGGGGAGAATGCTGGGATGTTCTCAACATCGGGTGGTGGTTTGCATTAAAGAGCATTTGCTTGCATTAAAGAGCATTTGCTTCCTATCCCTTGCCCCGGATTTCTGTGCGAAACACTGACGTTCGTAAGCCAGCCCCTTGCTCTGCGAAGCTCAGTCTCCTGGCATCAGCCCCCACCAGGCTGATCAACGCCATCTGTATTTCCCACCCACGCCCAGTCCGCTCCCAGCCTGACCCCCGAAGGTCCAACCACCAGCCTCCTCGCTCCTGGGTCACGGGCCCGCCCGCCACACGGGAATACACGTAAGCTGTGGAGATAGTCATGGACATGGCAAGCCATCATGCAGGGGGTGGCTGGGTGTGTGTGCAGGTCATTACGCGTCTCACGCATTTATGCCTGGACCCCCCCCCAGGGCATGCCCCTGAGCCCGATCTCCTCGCCCTGAACCCCCCGAGCAGGGCACCCCTCGCCCCGCCGGGCGCTGCGCTGTGGCAGGCGGTGGCTGTGTGTCTGCTCCTTCTCTGTGGTCCGGGTCCCACAGCGTTCGGAAGGCGCTGTGTCTCGGACTCTGTCGCGCTTCCCCTCACAGAGGGAGGCGGGAAGGAAGGAGCTGGAGGGGACGGGGAGGGGGAGCGGGACGGGGGCTTCTTCTGGAGTTTTAAAGCTTTCTCACTGAGCTCCAAGCAGCCCCAGGAGAGGAGGCCTCAGATGTCCGGTCCTCTGGGCTCGACGTTGCCACAGAGAAGAGAGACAGGAGGATGTGGAGGCGGGAGGGCACACAGGGGACTCCGCACGGCGACCGGAGAAAGGCGTCCGCGCACGACCACTTCCATGCGGGCGCCAGGGCTGTGGCCGGCAGGGTCACCGTGTACCGAGTGTGCCGGGGCTGTGGCCGGCGGGGTCACCGTGTACCGAGAGCATTTCCTTCAGAAGAGCTCGGGAAGCCTCGGCGTGCGTGTGACGGCTTCAGAAGAACACATTCCCCTTCTCGCCCGGGTTCCTTTCTCCCACGATTCCCGGCACCAAGGACAGGACTCGGCCACGTGTGGGAAGGGCGTCCGTGTGCGTCCACAGGATCGTGTGCCTGGACTACCGTTGCATCACATTAACTCAGGGGAGTGAGGCCGAAAGAGACGTCCACAAAGGTAACAACGAGCTTGCTCCTCAGGCATTAGTTGGCAGGTCAGCAAGTGAGACCCGCGGGCGGTGGGACAGAGGATCGGGGCCGAAGGCGTGGGCGCCCGGCAGGGCAGGGCAGGCCCAAAGAGCAGCGAGCTGAGCGTGGAGAGCAACAGCAGCTTTGCGGAACAGGAGGCGGGAGCGCTAGGCTGGTGTAGGACCCGGAATGGCCCTGCTTTAGACACCAGGGGTCACAGAGGCGTTCAAACAAGAGAGCGACCTGAACAGCTCTGTCCTCCGGAAACACACCTTGAAGGCGTGCGGAGAGTGGATGTGATGGGACCGTCTGGGGAGTAGGTAGCCACGGGAACAGCTCGTGCACTTGGTAAGCCTAAGGTTTATCTGAAGAACTGAACGGGATACGCCATGTGAACCCACTCTTTAAATAATGAGACCAGCTGAAACCAGTTTGGCTCAGTGGATAGAGCGTCTGCCTATGGACTGAAGGGTCCCAGGTTCGATTCCGGTCAAGGGCATGTACCTTGGTTGCAGGCACATCCCCAGTGGGGGGGGGGGGGTGCAAGAGGCAGCTGGTTGATGATTCTCACTCATTGATGTTTCTAACTCTCTATCCCTCTCTCTTCCTCTCTGTAAAAAATCAATAAAATATATATTTTTAAAAAATAATGAGACTGATACCTGAGGTTATTTTTGAGACGGAGAAGATTTAGGGGCAGAGCTGAGGGTACCTGTCAATGCTAATGACATTTTCAGGATAGCTGTGAGACATCGATGTCATAACAAGCACGTGGTGCCAGGTCGTTGTCTGAGTTGCAAATCCCTTCACTGAACATCGAAGTAGCCACCCACTCCGCCGTACCAGCCAGCCATTTGAAGACAGAAGTAGAGTCACACCACAATGACTTCTCAATGCATTTCTGTCCTATGTCAGTCATCACCACAGCTTACTGTTACTTTTGGTGGCAATAAGAACAATGTGCTAGCATTTTAAATAAAATAAGACAAGGTTCGCACTCCACAGGTACTGGTGTGGAAACGCCTGTGTGATGACATATACACCCTATCTAATAAAAGGGCGATATGCAAATCAACCGTCACTCCATCACAAAGATGGTGGTGCCCATAGCCCCAAGATGGCAGCGACCAGTCCTCTCAGCCCCACCCGAGTCCCCCAGTCCGGGGGTGGGGGGCGGGGCAGGGGGCAGCGTGAGCAGCCTGGAGGAATGCTCGCTTCACCGCCTCAGCGACAAGGCAAGCGTTCCGTGTCTCTGGGCAGCCAGGCCCCGCCGAGAGCTGCTGGCACATGGATTTGTGTGCATGGCTACCAGGAACATTATGTTCCAGAAACTGGGAAGATACTCCCTTCACCAACACGATCCCCCTCCATAGCCCCACCAGCACAGTCAGCAGAAATGCCTGCTGCCTCCTCCTCCTCCTCCGGAAGCCTTTGTGTGGTGCTGCCTGAACCTGGTGTGTATATGTGTGTGTGGTGTATGTGTGGTGTGTGTGTGGTATGTATGTGTGTGGTATGTATGTGTGGTGTGTGTGGTGTGTATGTGTGTGTTTAGTGTGTATGTGTGGTGTGTGTGTGTGGTGTGTGTGTGGTGTGTATGTGTGGTGTGTGGGTGGTATGTATATATGTGGTGTGTATGTGTGGTGTGTGTGGTGTGTATGTGTGTGTTTGGTGTGTATGTGTGTGTGTGTGTGTGTGTGTGGTGGGGTGGGGGCAATTTCGGTCCCTCGCTCGGTCGAACGCCATGGCCCAACAGAGATCCGGGAGAATCCCTGGGAACTAGCTGAGGGATATGGCAAAATGCTGAGTACATCATTCCATGGCGACCACGAAAGTGTCTCTCCAGCTATATCTGCTGCCCCGAAACAACTGTGGGCCCCGCCGCCACCACCAGGCTGACCGCCGCCTCGACACGTCAGTCCGCGGCCGTGGGCATCGTGGGGCCGCAAAGACTTTGAGAAACGGAGTAAACACGGGCCCCAATGTCACCAACAGCAGGTCCTCAGGGAGACAGGGGGCACCTCCCGCCTCCCGAGTCCGCCTGCTTACAGGTTACGCAGGTGTCTGATGGGTGTGCAGGCTCCGGGGCGGGGAACCAAGGTGGCAACTGGCACGGAAACGATCACCAGTGTCCAGTAGAAGGAGCCTTCTTCGAAAAGCACAGAGGACGCACCACGAAGGAGCATCCGTGAACGCGCGAGGCCTCGGGGCGCGTGCTCCCAACAGACACAAGCACGCGGATGGGGCGTTGCGTCACCACGGGGCCCTCACGCGTGATAAGAGTGGAGTTAGCACGGAGCTCCGTCAGGACCGTACACTGGGTGAGCAAACACGACATGTACAGCACAACACACACGGAGACCACGGAGACCACGCCGCCGCAACCGCCCACAGCGTCCGGCTAACAGGCCAGCCTGTGCTGCCTGCTCAGACCCTGAAGGAGACGGGCAGGAGCCGGAGCAGACGGCCCGGCCGGGGGAAGGCGCTCGGCTCCAGGGCCAGGCGCCTGCAGCCGGGGACCTGGCCTAGCCCGGCCTGAGGACCCTCCGGAAACCGTGCCCTGGGCTTCCGTTCCAACATCGCGCTGTGTGAGGGGTGTCCAGAGAAACTGGGAGACTCATCACTACAAGGATCGCATGCAGCCTTCCCCCAAACCTGACTCGTTCCTTTTAAGAAGACCTCTAGGCTACTGGGCCCTCCGATGTTTGCTATGTTTTTGCCATAATCATAACATTTATTCTTAACGTCCTAGAGCACAAGGGGTTCTCAATCCTCCTAATGTCACGGCCCTTTAACGCAGCTCCTCATGGTGTGGCGAACCCCTGCGATAAAATTATCTTCGTTGCTGCTTCATAACTGTGATTTTGCTGCTGTTATGAACCATAATGTCAATATCTGTGTTTTCCTGTGGTCTTAGGCGACCGTGCTAGCAGTCCTCAGCCTGTGGGTCGCGGCGTTAGAAAGGTCGAGAACCGCTGCTGCAGCAGGTGAAGAAATGGAAGTGCCAGCCGAGACCAGTTTGGCTCAGTGGTAGAGCGTCGGTCTGCAGACTGAAAGGTCCCTGGTTCGATTCCGGTCAAGGGCATGTACATTGGTTGCGGGCACATCCCCAGTAGGGGGTGTGCAAGAGGCAGCTGGTCGATGTTTCTCTCTCATTGACATTTCTAGCTCTCTATCTCTCTCCCTTCCTCTCTGTAAAATATCAATAAAATATATTTTTTTTAAAAGAAATGGAAGCACCAGCGAGAGAAAGACCACGTTTGAGACAACACAGGCCGCGCCTTGGAAAGCCGAGGCTGGGCCACGGGCTGGGCCACAGGGCTGGGCCACGGGGCGGCCAACGCCCCCGGCCCTGCCTCTCAGGCAATCCACCCTCCACGTTGGAAATGACCCCAAATGCAAAATGCCAGTTGATGACCAGAAAAACACGTACCCCAGGTTGGGAGGTACATTTAAATCCCATTAAACGAACTGAAAAATTCATGAGCAACACATAGATAATTTGTTTCTTGTTAAAACATTAAATTTGCAGAGAATATTTAGCTGTTCAAGTGTCAAGTAACAGGATAGCGATAGTTAAGTTAATTAGGTACCAATTCATTGCTAAAGATACTTAATTGACATTTAATAAGCATATTAAATACCAATTAACCAACTATATTTAGTGCTAACTATATTTAGTCAAAGCTGTTTTGTTGATGGCTTGCTTGGTGCCTTGGTATCTATGGCCAATAGATTATAACCCAATTACATATATACATTCATGTGTCTCCCCAGGGAGGGGGGGGGTTGCTGCCCAGATGCCCACATGTGAGGCTAACCGCCATCGCCCATCTCGGTGGGAAGGGCACCGTCCGGCACAGTCCCGGGTCCCGGGGGGCCGGGTGCAGCCCTCGCTTCCCCGCCAAACTCAGCCTCGCGGAGGAACGCACGGGCTCCGGCAGCAGGAACCACGGGAGCCACCGAGTGAGCAGCCATTCAGACCTGCCCAGAGGGCTTCCTGCCTCCCGAGGTGGCAGCCACCGTGTTTCCTAAGCGAGTCCCCTCCCGAGGGTCCCTCTCCATGGGTGTGCCGAGTGGAAAGGAGGGTGGGAGACAGGCAGAGAGAAACGAGGACGTGCGAGAGGCACATGGAGTGGTTGCCTCCTGCACACGCCCAACCGGGGCCGGCATCCAGCCTGCAACCCAGGTCCGTGCCCAGCCCTGACCGGGATTGCGCGGGGACCCTGAGTCCGCAGGCCGACGCTCCACCCACAGGCGAGAGCCGTGACCTCCATCCTCACGGCCATCCACAGGAAGGGGGGACACGGAGACGGGTTGCTGCCCCCGGGACCTCCCGCCTTCCCAGGGGTGGAGAGAGCTTGACCTCGGCCTTTGGGACCACCTGCTGGGGACCCTGATGGTAGATTCTGGTCACCGCACATCCCTGCAGCCCCAGAGAGAAGGGACACAGGACCAGGGATCAGGGCGCAGGGCCCATGCACCTTGGTCCTTCTTCCTGGACCCAGGAAGGCGCTTAGTGTGTCTGCAGGCCCCGATGCTGGGCGTCCTTCCCGGGGCTGAGTCTGAGACGTGGTGTGAGTCCGTGCCTCAGGCCGCCGGGCAAGGCCGGCTGGCGCTCACGCTGCACCTGCAGGCGCCACGCCCAGACCAGCCTGGCCAACAGGATGGGCCACTTGCCCCCGTCCCCTGCGGGCGGAGAGCGGAGAGTGCAGAGGCCAATCAGATCCTGAAACCGGGGCCACGCTTCCCCTTACTAACGAGATCGAGCGTGGCGCCCACGCGCTCACACCCCGGGCACAGCCACGCCCCGGCACCCACGTTAGCTGGGCCGCCAGCGAGGTCCCGTCTGCTCGGCATCCCAGAGGAGCCAGCCCCCAGACGGGGAGTCGGCAGCTCCTTCCGGGAGTTCCCAGTTCAGGGCAGACCTTCTCCCGGGCCGTCTGGAACCCGCGTCCAGGAATCGCCGAGTCCCCCGATGGCGCTCTGGCTGCGGGAGCGGCTGTCCGTCCGTGGCCAGGAGTCAGCGAGCTGGTCCGGGGCCTCTCTCAGGCTCTCGGGGGGGGCGGCTCATGCCCCGGGGCTCCCGTCTGAGATTGTCTGAAGGTCCCACTCCTCACCCACCTCCGCGGCATAACGAAAACTCAACATACACCCAACTGCGCCGAGATGGTATTTCTGGGGGACAGACTGGCCAGCAAGAGCGGTCACTTCAAGTACAAACAGCTCCGCAGCCACAATGCATGACAGTGAAGCACAGGAGTGGCTACACACGGAGGTCACGCGTGCCCTCACGGCATCTGCGCACACTGTTTCCCGGTCACGGCGGCCGGGTTGGCCTACACCGTCCTTCCCGCTCCCACGTGAACCACGGATTTCCCGTGAGGGGTGCGGGGGGGGGGGGTTATCAGCAAGACGGCTGCCTCTGTGGGTGTCCAGGTGTGCCCCGCCCCCCGCTCCCCGCACCGCGCCGGCTCCGGTGAGGATCTCGCCGCCAGCCGGAGCCCGGGCTGTGCACAGGCATGTAACCCCGCCTAAACGGTCCCCGGGAGGAGCAAGGCAGCAATTTGCCTCATTTGGCTTCTGCATCACATTTTCCATCGGAGGGGCTCGTGCCCTTTGCGTGCCTCCAGTTAATGAAAGATCTACAGCACGCCGCCGCCGGCATTGTTTGAGGACGCGGCAGGACGGGGGGAAGACGCGTGCCCGGAGGGAAATCACGGCTGCCCTGAATGCGGCTGATCAATGAGGGGAGGATGTGCGTGGATTCCGCTCCTCCAGATGAGGTGCTCTCGGGTGCGCGGAACACTGGGCCCGGGTTAGTCACGAATTAGTTAACACCGAGAGCCTGACCCCGCACACGGAGCCCGCATTTCAATTCTCAGCTCAGCTGGCAGCAGGCGTGGGGCTGACAGGGGCCTTGGCATAAATCATAAATTCCAGGATATTGTGCGCCAGCCTTCCAGGGGGGCTGGCTGAGCCACAGCTGACATATAGATCTGAGGCTCGGAATCCAGTTACGGTGCTTAACGAGGAGAGGGGGGAAAAGCAGAGGAGGACGGAGCCGCGTTGGCGGGCGGGAAGGATGCAGGAGGCTCGAGACAATAAGCTGGACGGGGGACCGCCGACGGACCAGGAGCGGACAAAGGGGATTCCGCGTTTGGTTCCTAGAGCAGGCGCGTCAGAAGCCGTGCGGACGGAGCATTACACTCCTGTGTCTTATAGACTCCGGGCTGACGGGCAATTTGAGTGCCTCCCGCAAGATCAGAACAAAAGGACACGTATGCAGATCGGGAGGACACGCCCGGGAAACGAACGCAGAGAGATGTTTCACGGAGGACGTGATGACGTTTAGGGAGAGTTCGATAACGGCGTGGATGTCGGCAAATTAACGAGGTTTTGGACTGAGAGAAATTCCCTGACTCCCGGTGGGTCTCTGTTGTTCTAGGAAAGAGAACAGAGCGTTTCCTTTAAGCTGCAGAATCCCCAGCCTGAGCCTGCCGCCCCTGGCCTGCTGCCCCCACCCCCACCCCCTCGGGACCTGGGGGGCGCTGGGGGGCGGGGAGGGGGAGCAGCCAACCGAGAAACGCCTCTGTCTCACGGCCCGACCCTCACCGTCTCCTGTGCTGTGGTTCGGGGCCCAGCGTGCCGGGGATACAGGATCTCAGACCCCGTCTTGGGCCGGGGAGCCAAAATCTGTATCTAACAAGATCCCCAGGCAATGTGTGTGTGCCAGCGTGTGTGTCTGAGAGCGGCCTGGGTCCGAAGCCGCCAGCCACGGCTCCGGCTCCGGCTCCGGCCGGGGGGACCCGCTCAGGCCGGCCGCCCTGGCTCTCCCGGCGCCGAGGTGCCCTCCGCGGCGTTCCCGAGTCTCTGCCTCTCGACCTCCGTGTGTGTGACGTGGACGTGGCAGCCACGGTGCCTCCCTGCCTGAGCGCGGTCAGCCTGACGGGACATCGAGCCCAGGCTCTGGCCCAGGGGTGGGCAAACTTTTTGACTGAAGGCCACCATGGGTTCTTACACTGGACCGGAGGGCCGGAACAAAAGCAGCCTGGCCATGCTGGCACTCTCATCTTGGGCTGCTGGTGAAGGAGCGGAGGGGAGAGCAAGAGAACCCTCCGCTCTTTCGGCTCCGCGGGCCGGACAGAACAGCCGAACGGGCCGTAGTTTGCCCACGGCTGCAGTCTGACCCGGTGGGCCGGCTCCGGCCCCGGGGCAGCTGCCCACTCACTCGGCCTTCCCTGGGGCCCGGCGTCGGCTCCCGAGGGAGGAGGTGACCGCTGCCCTCACGTCACAGGACCTCGGAGGCGGCCAGTGATGCCGCCGCCGCTGGAAACCAGTCCACACGGCCTGGTGCCCGGAGGCCTGTGCGTGTCGGCGGCGGCGGCGTTCTCTCTGGGAGGGCCAGGCAGACAGCGTGCCCCGCGGACAGGAGCTCTGCCCAGCACCCGGCTCGCACACTGTGACGATTTGTTCCGGAGGCCGTGGGGGGGAAAGGGACGGAGAGCCACCGCTGGAGATGTCGGTGGTGGTGGGTGTGTGGCTATGGGCGCCCTCCACGCCGAACGCGATCATATGGTGAGGGGCAACGTTGGCCAAGAACTCCCTCCCGTGGGCCCGCTCGCCTCCACGGGCAGAAAGGGCGGCTCGTCCACGTTACTCAGTGGAAAACAAGTGAAGCCTTTGCAACCCAAGCAAAGCTCCTGCCCTCGCCGGTTCCTCACCCGCCCGCCGGTGAGGACGGACTTCCGTCTGTCTGTGCCGGTGGGATTTCCCTAACTCGGCCCCCGTGTCCTCCGGCCGGAGTCTTTCTGCAAACCCTCCCGGCCGCGGTGGGGCTAGGAGTGCCACGGCTCGGTGATCTCTCTCTTTCCTCGTCTCCTCCCACAGCCTCCCTCCAGGAGCCCGCTCACCCGCCCCCCCCCGCCTTATCCCCAGCCCCCCAGCTGGTTTCCAGAAACCTCTCCTTGGAAGTCCGACCCCCCCTCCTTCCCTGTGACCTCATTTCTGGCTCTGGGTCTCCCCCCTCAGAGCATCCTGTCTGAGCCCCAAGGTCACGGAGGTCGGAGCTCCCCGTCCATCCGCTGCCTTTGAAGGCCGAGCAGCCCCGACCTCAGGCGCCGGCGGTTCTGCAGAGACTCCGCTCCGACAACGAGCGACCGGATTGAGTTTCCTCCTCGCACGCACGCCGGCGCCCGGGGCAGCGTCCGCGTGCGGAGGGGGTGGCCGTTCTGTGGCCTTCGCTGCCCAGCAGCTCCCCCTCCCGGCGGGTGCTGTCCTCGAGGTCACAGCCGCCGCGCCGTGTGCTGTGCGGGCAGCCCGGTCTGCGGCTCAGAAAGGCTCCCTAATCACCGGGCCTCAGGCCGAGCCTGACCAGCTGGGCCGGAGCTCACCGGGCCCGCACTCGGCCTCCTCGAGAAAGTCAATACTGGAGCCAAAGTGACATTCAAAAACCATAAAGTTAAGTAGCCTGGTATTTACCTACGAGGCTCTCTCCCCTTCGCTCACACGCCGCCGGCCGTGCGCTGAGTGTGTGTTCTCCTCCTCGGGGGGCGGGCGCCTGCTCCCAGCGGCCGCTGCGTGAGGAGGGCACGGCCCCCGGGACCCGGGACCCGGGCCCAGTGGGACCTCGGGGAGGGCCGCTGCGGACGCTCAGGCGTGTCTGATCTGAGGACACAGAGTTCTGCTGGTGCCGGGCGTGTGCTGTGAGCTTCCACCGCGTCGCAGAGTGGAGACGGGTTAAAGCCACAGGGACACGGTCATACAAAGGGCCCGCCAGTGGCACACGTGTCTGTGTCCCGCGGCGGGGTGCAAACTCGGGTCCCAGCACAGCAGCGCCCCATCGGCAGGGCCGCCAGCCGGTGGGGGACGGGCACCCCCGGCCCCAGGACCAGCCTGACGCCCCCGGCCTCCTGGCGAGACACGGGCTGATTCCTCCCTCTGCTCGGAGGAGGGAAATATTTTTAAAGTCATGACCTCGCGGGTGGGCTCGGCCAACACGAACAAAGGAGGCTCGTCCTGTCCTGAGCTGAGGGTGCAGGGCGGACGGGCGGCGAGGGGCCCCGGGCCTTCCCTGGGGAATGTCTGTCCGTGGCGGGAAGGGGAAGGGCAGGGAGGGCACAGGCCAGTGACCCTCCCCAAACTGTTCCAGCCCTGGGAGGAGGGGACCCCGACCGGATCCAGCTGCTGGGGGGTCAGCGGCAGCACCAGGCCTCCCTCCACCGAGTCCCGCTCACCGCAGCTCGCCCAGGACACGCCAACGCGGGGGCGGGAGGGGAAGAGCTCACAACAAGCACCGTTTTCCTCCGAAGCTCGCGAGACGACCAACGGCAGCCATCGCTGAAGACCCAAGTGTCGTCATGAAAAGGCAAATGGAAAACAGTCTCTTTGTGATGAATCTTCTATTTATTTATTTATTTGTTTGTTTGTTTTGAAGAACAAAATCTAGGTCAGATTCATTAGAGTCCATTGTTCTCCAAAACCTAATAATGGTAGTTAACATTCGTTGAGTGCTTATGAAATGTCTGGCAGCAGGCTCAGCACTATGTGCATGCATTATATGAATTAATATATATATTACTAAAGTACAAGGATTAATCCGCATAGAACCCTCCCAGTAAGGGCCTAGTCCCATCCCCATTCCACAGACGCTGAAACTGAGGTTAAGATATACTCCCAAGTAGCATAGCCAGTCCATGGCAGAGACCAGATTCTAATGCCAGCTTAGACTGTGAGTCCTTAACCAGTAAGCCAATTGCCTTTCAAAACATAGCTTGAAAAACAAAAACAAAAACATAGCTTGAGAATCGTCCTTAAAATTAATTAAAAGTAAATTAAGGCTAAGAGGGGAAAAGATAATTTATACGGAACTCCAAAAGACCCCAAAGAGCCACAACAATGTTGAGAAAGAAGAACAAAGTAGGAGGGATTGAATACCAGATATCAAGTTACACTACAAAGCCACTGTAATCAAACAGCCTGGTACTGGCATAAGAACGGGCATTTACCGGTAGATCAATAGGACAGCACGGAGACCCCAGAAATCGACCCGAGCCAATACGCTCAACTAATATTTGACAAAGGAGGCAGGAGCATACAATGCACTGAAGACAATCTCCTCAGTAAGTGGTGCTGGGAAAATTGGACAAATACTTGCAAAAAAAAATGAAACTAGACCACCAACTTACACCACACACAAGAATAAACTCAAAATGGATGAATGACTTAAATGTAGGTTGTAAACCACAAAAATCCCAGAAGAAACCACAGGCAGCAACATCTCAGACATCTCTCGTAGCAATACCTTTGCCGATACATCTTCCGGGGCAAAGGAAACGGAGGAGAAAATAAACACGTGGGACTACATCCAAGTAAAAAGCTCCGCCCAGCCAAGGAGACCACCATCAAAATGAAAAGGGAGCCCACTGCATAGAACATGTTTGCCAATGAGACATCGGGTGAGGGGTTAACATCCAAAACATATAAGGAACTCACACAACTTAACAAAGGGAAGCCAACAATACAATTAAAAAATGGGCCAAGGACCTGAATGGACACGTCTCCAAAGAGGACATACAGATGCCCAGAGACATTCGGAAAAAAGCTTGAAGTCACTGATCAGCAGAGAGATGCGCATTAAAACAACAATGAGGTACCACCTCAAACTTGTCAGGATGGCTCCCCTCAACCAAGGACTGGTGCTGGCGCGGATGTGGAGGGAAGGGAATCTGGAGCATGGCATGTGGGCATGTGGGCGTGTGGGCGGGTGGGCGTGCAGACGGGCGCAGCCCCAGGAGACTGACTGCCCCCGGACGCCCTCCCCCGCGGGCCCCGCCCCCTGCCGCTCATTAGAATCCCAGGGGAGTTTTTTAAAATATCGATGTATGAGCTTCACGAAGACGGATTAAAATGAAATTCCTGAAGGGACTGAGCAGGGACTGAGCAAGACCCTGGAGCCCAGATGGAAGGCGTTTCTGTCCTCGTGGGCCGCGGGGTCTCGAGGAAGCCGGGCGTGGAGAGAACCAACACCAGTTTTGTGTGAAGAGCTGTGGAAGGGAGGACCAGGGTGCGGGTGGTTTGAAAAGCTCTCCAGGCGGCTCCAACGTCAGCCAGGGCTGAAAACCACTGTCCTCCCGACCCCGAATAAATACACCTCCCGACTGTCTTACTTCGCGGCTTTTACCTCTTCCCGACCCCTGTCTGCCTCTGGCTCTTCGTCGTGTGATGCACACCTGGGGGAGAGAGTAGGAAACCAGTGTGTAGCAAACTCTTCTTTAAATCCTAAGCCTAGACAATCAAATGCTTCAACATAAAAAACACACACACTCGCTGAAACTGGTTTGGCTCAGTGGATAGAGCATCGACCTGTGGACTGAAGGGTCCCGGGTTCAATTCCGGTCAAGGGCATGGACCTTGGCTGCAGGCACATCCTTGGTAGGGGGTGTGCAAGAGGCAGCTGGTCGATGTTTCTCTCTCATTGATGTTTCTAGCTCTCTTTCCCTCTTCCTTTCTCTCTGTAAAAATCAATAAAATATTAAACACGCACACGCACACACACACACATACACACTAGACGATTTCTGTAGAACAGCAAAACTGGCTCTCACTCCCATGTTTACATTGTATTGTTAAAAAAAAATTTTTTTTTCTGAGAGTCAGAGAGAGGGAGAGAGAGAAAAAAACATCAACAATGAGAGAGAATCGTGGATTGGCTGCTTCCTGCATGCCCCACACTGGGGTGGAGCCCACAACCCCGGCCTGTGCCCTGAATCTAACCACGACCTCCTGGTTCCTAGGTCGACGCTCAGCCACAGAGCCACGCCAGCTGGACTGACTGTGGATACTCCTGGAGCTGCCAGATACCACGTCCTAATTCACTTATTTCACCCTTTCTTTGCTGGCCTGTGTACTGATAGCTATCCAGCTTCTAGTCTGCTTTGCTATGCATACCCTTAGATTCTGACCAGTGATGATTTAATTATCCGTGTTTTCTAACTTGCATTTTTCTTTCCTCCTGGACTCAAGAGATCTTGGAGCAAGTCTTAAAATTTCTAATGGAAGGGTTTCTTGCTTTTGTTTAGAAATTCTAGCTTCACTTTGCTCCTTCTTCGTGTTTTTCTAATTGGGAAGCCCTTTATGGCTACAATTTTAGGGTGTTTCTATCTTTTCCTCCTTCACGTCCACCGTTTCTGCCTGGCGGATGGTGCCGAGGTGTGGCCAGGTGCACAGCTCTCCTGAGGCGAGAGCTCCCTTGTGCCTGTTTCATACCCGGTCTCACCACCGTCCTCCTCCGATCCGACTCAGTCAGGGCCTTGGCCCGCCCGCTCCCTGGCTGGCGTTAGCCTCGCCACGCCCGCTGTCTCGCTGCTTTCCTTTGCCCGATCTGTGTGCGCCCACGTTCTCAGCCTTCTGGGGTGACTCCGTTTTAGCTGTCTATTGCCCCGACGTAGGTCTCTCTTAGTTAAGCTGGAGACACTCTTGTCTGTGGGTGAGTTGGCTCATTTATGTTGACGGATGCAGCGATCTCAGTTCTGTTGTTTTATTTTGTGATACCTTTTCAGCGTTTCCAAGTGCCATTTTGGGGGGTTTGCCTTTGGAGACCCATTTGGTGACTTTTGGATTGCCCTTTGTATTCCACATCTACCTTTTTTCCCTTCAGACCCCCATTTTTCTTACTTTATTAGCTTTTCTCCCTTCTGTTCTCTGTTCCTGGCTGCATGTTCAGTCATGTCAACATGCTTATGCTTCCTCAAATGTTGCCTTTATTACTGTGATGTTTGTTTGTTTTTTCCTTCTACATCTTTCCTCCTAACTGCTCATATTTTATCTCCTGGCCATATTTTCCTTGATTTCTTCCATTTTTGTTTTGGGAATCTCCCTACACAGACAATTATTTCATATTTTTAATTTACAACAAAATATGAAGGCATGATTTTTATAGGCAGTTGGCCCCCTGTATCCATCGATTCCACATCACCGAATTCAACCAACTTCGGATCGAAAGTATTAAAAAAAAAATTCCAGAAAGTTAACCCCTAAACAATACAGTATAACAACCATGTACACAGCACTGACATGGCCTTGTGAGTAATCAAGAGACGATTTGAGCCGAAACCAGTTTGGCTCAGTGGATAGAGTGTCGGTCTGCGGACTGATAGGTCCCGGGTTCGATTCCGGTCAAGGGCATGTGCCTTGGTTGCGGGGACATCCCCTGTGGGGGGTGTGCAGGAGGCAGCTGATCGATGTTTCTCCCTCATCGACGTTTCTAACTATCTATTCCTCTCAATTCCTCTCTATGTAGAATCAATAAAATGTTTGTTTTTAAAGAGAGAGATGATTTGAAGTCTATTGGGGGAGGTGTGCTAGGTTAGGTGCAAACACCATGCCATTTTATACGGAGGATGGGCATCTGCAGGCGTGGGTATCTGAGTGGGGTTGGGGGTGGGGAGTCCCGAGCCGATGCCCGTGGACACCAAGGGACGACTCTGTGGTTCGAATGGGTCTTCTTTCTTCTCCTGCTCGTTTCCTCCGTTTTCTTTCCGGGTCTTTCTCGGCGGTGCTGGGCTGCTTTACTGCCATTGCTCGTTACGGAAAGCGTCCGATGGCCCTGGACCAGCTGTGCCAGGGTTTCCTGTCGGTGAGAGAGAGTCAGGGTGGCCTTCCAGTTGGCCGGTTCTGGGAGCCAGCGGCTCCTCTTCTCTCCGCCTCAGACAGAGCTTTCCTGCCAGCAGGGCAGGTCTGCGAGCCTTTGTCTGCTCCTGCCGCCTCCGTTTCTGTGAAACAGACCAGGTTCCGGGGGAGAAGGAGCTGTGTCTTCTGGGGAGGAGCCTCTCGCCCTGGAGAAACTCCAGGTATGTTCTTTCCGGTGCTTTCTGGGACCGGCCTTTGCCTGGCCTCCTCTCCCTCCCCCGGCCCCCTCTCCGCTGGCTCCCGCCCCCTTCGGCTTCCCCTCGCCTCCCGGCACCAGCTCCGCTGTGCATTTTGGGTTCCAGAGGCGGCCTCCATCTTCCTGTTTCAACGGGAAATACGGAGGACGGGAGGTGGTTGACTGCTCTATTAAATATGTTTTTATTGATTTCAGAGAGGAAGGGGCAGGGAGAGAGCGATAGAAGCATCCATGATGAGGGAGAATCTTGGATCGGCTGCCTCCTGCATGCCCCACCCTGAGAAGGGAGCCTGCAACCCAGGCGTGTGCCTTGACCCGGAATCAAACCATGACCTTCTGGTTCATAGGTCGATGGTCAACCACTGAGCCATGCCAGCCAGGTGGGAAATGTTGCTTCATGCAGCCATGTTCTAATCCGGGCTACCAGATGAATGGGTCAGTCCAGTTAAAGACAGTCCGAGTCATCAAGAAATGACCAAATCTGTGACAGAACTGGCACGTTAGTGAGCATCGCGGAGAGAAGAAGCTGGATATGCGGAGCCTCCTTCCTCTCCTCTCTCCCCAGCAATCCCATCGGCTCCCGCGGTTTTAAGCCCAATGTTTACGCCAACGTTCCCAAACCATCAGTTCCTCCCGGATCTTCAGAGCAAACCCTCGACATGGAGATTTCGGATCTTTTGACAAAGGTGCTGGAGACATAAACGTTTTTCCCGGGAGTCAGGATGAGTGGAGAGGAGGAGCAGAGGCCGGTGCTTTCTCGCTTCCCGGGGTTAAAAGGAAGAGGCAGTGCGTCCACAAATGCACCAGAGAGAGGGAGAGAGGAATGTGGAGGAGAAGGCGGTCCCGTGAACTCGTCAGTCAGGAAGGCAAAGTAGATCGATAAAGATCTTTCAGTGCCTGACCTCCTCGACGAGCCTTTCAAAATCGGGTTTTACGGAGAAAGATAAAGAGGTGGAAGCTGGAGGAGCTTAGGGCGATGCTGACACTCGCGCTCACAGGGAGCGGGTGCGGGTACGAGGGGGCCGGGGTTTGCCTGAGCCAGGGAATACGCCGCCGAAGCTCGCACACGGGCAGGGACGGGCCGCCGTGTTGTGGGCCCGGCTTTTAGGCCAACTCATCCCCACACTTCCTCGGCTTCCCTTAGCCATCCACCCACCACCGAGTGTTCGCTGAGAGCACGGAGCTCTGCCCGTGAGGAGCGGGTGACCCTGGGGATCGGGCTGTGGGCCGCACTGACACGTAAAGAAACCATGGTACGTGACTTGGGAAGCCCTGTGATCAGGGACCGGTCGGGGGCTGGGCATCAGGAGGAGGACACGGACCCTGCCTGGCAGTCGGGGAGGCCTCCCGGAGGAGGCGTCTTTGCACTGAGATGAAATGTGACGGGACAGCGCGGCGGAAGGAACTCAAGAGCACGGCTCACGCCTGCCCAGCGTGGCTCCGTGGCTGAGTGTAGAGCAGCCGTGGGCAAACTACGGCCCACGGGCCAGATCCGGCCCGTTCATTCGGCTGTTCTATCCGGCCCGCGGAGCCAGAACAGCGGAGGATTCTCTTGCTCTCCCCTCCGCTCCTTCACCAGCAGCCCAAGAGGAGAGTGCCAGCATGGTCAGGTTGCTTTTGTTCCGGCCCTCCGGTCCAGTTTAAGAACCCATTGTGGCCCTCGAGTCATAAAGTTTGCCCGCCCCTGGTGTAGAGCCATGAACCAGAGGTCTCCTCAGGGCACAGGCCTAGGTTTCAGGCTCCACCCCCAATGGGGTGTGCAGGAGCCAGCCGATCCATGACTCTCTCTCATCACTGATGTCTCTCTCCTCTCTCTCCTCCTCCCATCTTCCCTGAAATCAATAAAAAACTATGTTTGTTTGTTTTTTAAAAAAGAGTGTGACTCATACAGGAAGCTACAAGCTAGGTCTGTGCTGACACGGGAGGCTGAGAGGAGGGGGTGGGAGACGTGGATGGCAGGGTTGGTGGGGTCCACGGCGTAAAAGGAGTTAAATGTCAGGCTGAGGACTCTGAACCCATGGGTGGGCCTCGGGGAGCAGGAGCGGGGGAAAGCGGCTTGATCAGCTTTTGTTTTGGAAAAATAACTCCACCAGCCGTGGGGAGCGCGGAGAACTCTAAAGGCCGGGGAGCCGTTACAGACACGATCGCACGTGTTCGGGGGCGGTTTGGGGGGGCCTGGCGTGGCCACAGGGGCGCGGGGGAAGCGATGATTCCAGACGCGGTGAAAGGTTCGTGCCGGACGCAGCGAGGAGGCCCATTAAGGCAGAGGCTGGAAACCGCCCACCGGGCTGGCAATTAGGAAGCCGTCAGTGACCTTCGCCGTAGAGGTCACCGGCTCTGCTGTCAGGAGGGGCGGGGGGGCGCGGAGCCAGACTGAGGTTGTTGAGGATGAAATTGGAAATTAAACCCTGAAGGCAGAGTCTGCCTGTGACGCGAGGAGGAGCGAGCGAGGGCCGTGGGGAGATTTGCGGGAAACGCTCGACCCCGGGCCGCGGTGAGAGCCGCCGAGGATGAGCACCCGCGGGAGGGGCAGGTGGAGATGGACCGCGGAGGGCGGCGGCGGAGGGGGCTGGACGCAGGCGGCACGGGGCCTGCGGGCCCGGGTGCGGCCCAGCTTCTGGGTGAGAAGACTCTGTGCCCAGTGGTTTCTGTTTCATCTGTAACGTGGGACGTGGTGCCGGCCGGCGGGGCTCATGGGTGAGGGTCGGCCTAGGAGCCAGGGGTCGTGCGGTTCCATTCCCAGTCAGGGCACAGGCCCGGGTTGTGGGCTCCATCCCCAGTGGGGGGTGTGCAGGAGGCAGCCGATCCATGATTCTCTTTCTTAAAAAAAAAAAAAAAAAAAAAAAAAAAAAAAAAACTTTTTTACAGAGAGAAAGAGAGAGGGATAGAGAGTTAGAAACATCGATGAGAGAGAAGCATCAACCAGCTGCCTCTTGCACACCCCCCACTGGGATGTGCCCACAACCCAGGTACATGCCCCTGACCGGAATCGAACCTGGGATCCTTCAGCCCGCAGGCTGATGCTCTATCCACCGAGCCGCACTGGTCAGAGCCAAGTGGCACCTGTGATCACCATTCACATTCTGTCCCTGCGGCCCCTGCGATGCCACGTCAGTGACTGCCCCGGGGCGGGTGGGACGGAGGTGCTGAGGCCCCCGAGGGCGGGGGGTCACTAGGATTTCTGGGACATTACCCCGTCGCTCAGCGAGTGCTGGGGACCCGGCTCCCCCAGGACCGCGGCACCCTGGCACACCCACGGCTCAGCACGCACGGCCACGGGCCTGGCGTGGCACCGAGTGTCCACTGAGAGGCTGGCTGGCTGGCACTGGGCTTCTTTCACGTTCGCCCTTATTTTCCGTTAGGCCGAGGGTCTGTGCGAATACGTGCGAGGGCTTCTCTTTGGACACAGCTGATGACGAGGCCTCGTCCTTCTCCTTCCTGCAGGACGGAGGCGGGGAGTGGGGAGCCGGGATCAGACACGGCAGCTCACCACGGTGCCCCCATATCTGCATCCAAACCCTGCACCGCCGACAGGCCTCAGGCCTCGGCCTTGTCACAAGGTGTCCGCGCCCACAGAGCACACGGGTTCAAGCCCATCCCAGAAGGGGGTCCCCACAGGAGCCCCGAGGCGGCACCCGGGCCCGTGACCAGCTGGTGGCGGGTCAGCCGCCCTGCCCCCTCCCCCCGAGGACGAGCCTCAGCACAGCGGGTTCTGAGTCCGCGCCAGGGTGTGTCCGACCACAGTGCCCCGTGCCAGGGGCCAGGGAGGACACCTCGGCCGCTCTGTCTATGTCCGCCGGACGCTGCCCGGCGTGGGGACGGGGTCTCCGTGGGCTCGGGGGTGCTACAGGGTCACACACACACACACGTGCGGCCCCTCGGCCAGCTAGCGAGGCGTCTGGACAGAACACCCCGTCACCACCTGGCCGGGACCCGGGGCGCAGACCCCGGAGGGAGCCACGGCCGGGAGCCAGGGCGCAGATCCCGAAGGGAGCCATGGCGTGCGCCGCCCCCGGGTCTGTTCCAGTTTCCCGCTAACCTGGGCCCGGGCCACCTGGGTGGGGGAGGCGACGGCGGGCGCCCGGGCTGTCTCCACGTCCGTCTACAAAACGGACCTGCTCCGTCTTAATGAAAATGCGGCTCGGTGCCTCGGTTTTACTAACAAGACGGGTGTAGCTGTTCAGCGGCAGCAACGGCAGAGTTATCCTCCCAAGGGGATCGTCGGAGGCTCGTTCTCAATTCTGAGCGCAGCACAGAGTGTTGTTAGATCCTTCCTCCTACAGAGGGCACCAGCATGGAGGGATCCTGCCCCTACAGAGGGCACCAGCACGGAGGATCCTTCCCCCTACAGAGGGCACCAACACGGAGGATCCTTCCCCTACAGAGGGCACCAGCACGGAGGGATCCTTCCCCTACAGAGGACACCAGCATGGAGGGATCCTTCCCCTACAGAGGGCACCAGCACAGAGGATCCTTCCCTTACAGAGGGCACTGGGCACGGAGGGATCCTCCCCCTACAGAGGGCACCAGCACAGAGGGATCCTTCCCCTACAGAGGGCACCAGCATGGAGGGATCCACCCCTACAGAGGGCACCAGCATGGAGGGATCCACCCCTACAGAGGGCACCAGCACGGAGGGATCCGCCCTCTACAGAGGGCACTGGGCACAGACACAGTGTCTCTAAGATTCTGTTCAACACCGAGCAGAGGCCCGGGCTCCTGAAACCGCCTCTCGCCGGCGGACCCTCCCCAGGGCCAGCTGGGCAGTGCCAGCCGCCCCGGCCCTCCCGGAAGACCCCCCGGGGCCGGAGCAGCCGCGGGCCCGCCTGTGAGATGAAGGCACCTGCCCGGCGGCGGCCGCGGTGGCGTGGCGCTTTAAATCACCTGGCACGCTCGCCCGGACAGGTTGCTCGCTCAAATGGCCTGGCTCTCTGCGCCGCGGGCTGGTGCTCCAATGACCCTGGCACCGCCGCCCGGCCGGCTGCCACCGCGGCGCCCGGCGCTAATGGCCTGGAAAGGGGCCGCTCCGAGATTAACGAGCGTCTCCACATGGCACGGCCCGGAGACCGGAGCCGGCGTGTGCCAGGGAAATAAACGAGCCCGGCTTCTCCTGGCCGGCTCAGGGCCGAGGCGCCCGCACGCACGCACCCACCCTGGCTCTCGGGCCGGCTTCGCTTCCCCCCCCCCTTCTCTCTCTCTCTCTCTCTCTCTCTCTCTCTCTCTCTCTCTCTGTGTGTGTGTGTGTGTGTGTGTCTCCTAATCTCACTTGCGATTTCCTTTTGGATCCATTGGGCATTCAGGAAGTTCAGTGTCTCATTCCCGCCACGCGGCGAATTTTGCATTTCGCTCCTGCCACTGAGTTCGATTCCCCCGGTGCGGCCGGAGGAGGGGCTGTGGGTGACAGCTACGCGTTCGCTCTGCTGAGACTCAGCCCATGGCCGGCCTCTCTGGGAGGGGTGCGCACCCCGGAGCAGAATGCCAGCTGTCTGTGAGGTCAGCTAGCTCTCGCGTCCTGCCTTTGTCCGCCAGCTCTCCTGCCGCCATTCCCAGGAGGGCGCTGAGGTGCCGCTCCCCCGTGGACTGTCTGCTTCTCCTGGCGGCTCAGTCAGTTCCTCTTTACGTGTTTCAATGGCCCGGCATTAGCTGTGTGAACGCTTATAGCTGTTACATCGTCTCACTGCACTGAATGTTGTATGAATATATACTTTCCTCCCCTTTCTCTCCTGATCTTTCTCCATTTGAAGTCCGTTGGGTCTGAGTGCTTTGTAAATTTTTATAGTTTTTCTCCTGCATTTCCTCTCCAAAACCGAACACAATCCGTGGAATGCAATACGTGCAGGACTGCTCATTGCACGAGAAAGCAACGAGAGGACACACGCAAATCGCTTCACATTCAGAGGCAACCTGGTCTGCAGAGAAGGCAAAGGCGATCGTGGGGAGTCACAGGCGCCGGCAGATGGCCCCGAGGTCTTCACAGTAGGACTCGTGGTCCTATTGGAGGATTCCTGTACGTCGTCTGTGCAAGCTATTCAATTGCATCCATAATAATGAAGGCGTAATCCTTCCAGATGACCTTCCGGACGAAGCCGGGGCCGTGAGGGAAGCCCGGGTCCCGGAGCCGGAGGGAAGCCGGAGCCGGCAGCCGGGGGAAGGAAGGCCTGCTCGTGCACGAATTTCAGGCCTCAGGCCTCTAGTTTAGAAATAATCAATTCTGCCCCAGCCAGTTGGTTAGTGCCGTTCCGCCCGCCTAAAGGTCAGCATTTGATTCCCCATCAGGGCACAGGCCAGAGGGGGCTGTGCGGGAGGCAACTGATCCGGGTTTCTCTCTCATCAATGTTTCTCCCTCCCTCCCTCTCCCCGCCTCTCCCTCTCTCTAAAATCAATAAAAACAAAATTTTAAATAATAGTAATAAACTCTTCAGGATGCACAAAAAGTCACACTCCACTGAATTTCCCATCTACGAACCTGAGGCCTCTCTCTCTAAGGAGAAAGCAAAGCTTTGGAAACGACTGTTTCCACAATCACGCAGGCCAGCATCGCGATGCGGGGCCGGGCCGGCCTGTTGTCTCTCCGGCTGGTTTCAGCCGTGAGGGAAGCAGTTGTAAGACTTCGCAAAGAACAAAACAGAAAGCCTTTCTAGAACTTGGTGGCGGGGGCTCGGCGACAGCCGGCACGGTGGCTGCGGGAGCGTCGCGTGCCGTGGTGATAAATATCGCCGTGACGCCGGTAATTAGTTCCTAACGACCGCGCATTTTTCATCGCCGGGAAGCCGCGAGCAGATGAAGATCTCCGGCTCCTTGGCAAACTCCTTTTGACACCGATACCTGGGCAAAGGGGACAGATCGGGGGAGGTGCCCAGGCCACAGAAACCTGGCAGAGGGCGAGGGGCGAGGACGCACAGCCACGAATTCACAAAAATGTTCAACTCCCTCCTGAACTGCGACAGAGCACGGCGGGTCAGGCCCACGGGTGAGGGCTTTCTCTGACTAGATCACAAAAGGAGACAAAGAGCTGCCGGGTCTGCGAGGTCGGACGGATGGGACCTGCGGAGGGAAGGAGGCGAGAGCGATCGGCGGCGCTCAGGGGGGCACGGGCCGCGGGTCCTGTTCCTGCCTGGGTCGCATTTGCTGATGTGGGAGGAGGGATAAAAGCGGCGTGAGGATTTATTGGCTCATTTTATCCAGCACATTCTGGGAAGATGCTCTTTTTTTAAAATATATATATTTTATTGATTTTTCACAGAGTGGAAGGGAGAGGGAAAGAGAGTTAGGAACATTGATGAGAGAGAAACATCGACCAGGTGCCTCCTGCACAACCCCTACTGGGGATATGCCCGCAACCAAGGTACATGCCCTTGACCGGAATCGAACCTAGGACCCTTTAGTCCGCAGGCCGACGCTCTATCCACTGAGCCACACCGGTTAGGGCTCTGGGAAGACGTTCTTAATACAAACATTGGCCTAGTAGTTGCTGTACGCAAACCTGAGTTCGATGCTGCCCTGGTTCTTGCAAAGACCATCACATAGTTAGGTGTTGGGTTAGGGCAGCGGTCGGCAAACTCATTCGTCCACAGAGCTAACTATCAACAGTATGGCCACTGAAACTTCTTTTGAGAGCCACATTTTTTTAACTTAAACTATGTAGGTAGGTACATTGCTATTAACTTAATCAGGGTACTCCCAAGCTGGCCTTTGCTAAACACTCAAGGGGCCAACGAGCCGACGGTGGCTCGCCAGCCGCGGTTTGCCGGTCACGGGGCTATGAAGTAGGAGAAAGGCGGGGGGGGGGGGGGAAGACGGTGATCTAACAGCCTGTCCTGTGGCGGAACAGAAACCTCTCCAGGCATGACAGGCCGAGGAACGAGCCGCAGCCTTTGCCGTGGGCGTGGGGAGGCTGACAAGAGAGAGTGAACTCACATTCAAGGCCTCTCGGTGGGCGAGGGGAACTCTGGGCACAGGATTCCAAGGGAGCAGAAACGGGGCTGAAGGCCGAGCTGCCAAAGGGCATAGCCAGGGCCCGAGCTCGGGCTGTGGATCACAGAGTGGCCGTGGGTACCAGGAATCACAGCGTGGCCGCGGGTACCGGGGGCCCGAGCTTCGCGGTGTCTGTCAGCCAAGAGGCTGGCCGGCTACATCTGTGTTTTCCAATGGTCGTAGGCTGGACCGCAGCAGTGCACCACCTGGGGGTCACACCCACAGGGTGAGAACCGCTAGCAGGGTCGCCTAAGACCACCGGAAAACACGGATATGTACACGACTCTTCATAGCAGCAGCACAGTTACAGTTGTGACCGAGCAACGCCCTATCACAGCCTTCACACCGGACGGGGACGGGGTGGAAACAGCCCCGGGGGCAAGCGAGGAAGCTCATCTCAGGCGGCTGGGCTCCCCAGGGGGCAGCGTGTCCCTGGGGGTGAGTGACCGGCCACGCCCCCGCAGCCCCCCCCCCCCCCCCGCCTGGCTCCCGGGGACACACCCCCACTCCTCGCCTCTGCCGGCCAGAGTCCACCTTCCTCCATGCTCGTGATCCACCCAGGCTTCTCACCACCATGTTGCCTTTGCCGGAGGACAGCGAGGACCTCAGACCGGCCCAGAGGGGGCAGAGCCACGGCCGGGAGATGGAGCCCCTTCATCCCCGAGCCACCTCGGCTCCCACAGGAAAGGACAGGAGGAACCCGCAGCCACAGGAGGAGGGACCGATCGTCTCCATCAGAAACAACCACAGCGATCAATGTGCAGCCTTAAACATAAACCGTACAGACGATGGATCACCCCATCGATCGGAACACTCGGCGCCTGGCGGCCCTCAGTCCACGGTGTTGGTGTGTCTACAAAATCCTTTCCAAAGGACTTGCCCGGTGGGCATGGCTCGGTGTTGAGTGTGAACCCATGCACCAGGAGGTCACTGGTTCGATTCCGGGTCAGGGCACACGCCCGGGTTGCAGGCTCAACCCGCAGTCGGGGGCGTGCAAGAGGCAGCTGACTGATGCTTCTATCTCTCTGTCCCTCTCCTTCCCTCTCTCTCTAAAAATCAACAGAAACCTATTTAAAACAGGGGGATTTTTTATAATCCTTTCGACAGGACAATGCCTGGCTCTCGTCCCCCGGGAACCTCAGAGGGTGGTGCGGTCACACCCTTCCTCAGCAGGTAAGAACCACGCAGGCACCTGAGACGTGGGTGTGGGGCGTTCGGGGGAATAAGTCCCAGCGGACCTCCCAGCCTCTCAGCGGTCTTCTTCTCACATCCATCTGGGTGGACCAAGAAGGCGCCGAGCCTTCGTCAGGAACAGTCGGCTCCGTGCTGCCATCACGCTCCCTTCATATTTGATAGCGGGGACAAAGAGCGTACAATGGCGTCAGGACAGTCTCTTCAATAAACGGTGCTGGGAAAACTGGGAGATACGTGCAAAAAAATGAACTAGACCAACTGACACCAACTACAAGAATAGATGCAAAATGGGTAAAAGATCTAAAGGTAAGTGTGGAACCATAGAAATCCTAGAAGAAACCACAGGCAGCAACCTCTCAGACATCTCTCGTAGCAATACCTTTGCGGATGCATCTTCCTGGGCAAAGGAAACGAAGGAGAAAATAAACAAGTGGGACCACATCCAAGTAAAAAGCTCCGCCCAGCAAAGGAACCCACCATCAAAACGAAAAGGGAGCCCACCGCATCGAACATGTTTGCCAATGAGACATCGGGTGAGGGGTTAACATCCAAAACATATAAGGAACTCACACAGCCTAACAAAGGGAAGCCAACCATCCAATTAAAAAATGGGCCAAGGACCTGAATGGACACGTCTCCAAAGAGGACATACAGATGCCCAGAGACATATGGAAAAATGCTCAGAGTCACTGATCATCAGAGAGATGCGCATTAAAACGACAATGAGGTACCACCTCACACCTGTCAGAATGGCTCCCATCAAGAAATCAACAAACGGCCGAAACTGGTTTGGCTCAGTGGATAGAGCGTCGGCCTGCAGACTGAAAGGTCCCAGGTTCGATTCCGATGAAGGGCATGTACATTGGTTATGGGCACATCCCCGATGGGGGCTGTGCAGGGGGCAGAGTTTCTCTCTCACTGATGTTTCTGGCTTTTTATCCCTCTCTCTTCCACTCTGTAAAAAATCAATTTAAAAATATATTTTAAAAAATCAACAAAGGACAAGTGTTGGCGAGGATGTGGAGAAAAGGAACCCTCAGACTCCCCTGGTGGGAGTGCAGACTGGTGCAGCCACTGCGGAGAACAGTGTGGAGTTTCCTCAAACAATTAAATATGGAACTGCCATTTGACCCAGTGATGCCACTTCTAGGAATATATCCTAAGCGACCCGAAGCACCAACCAGAAAGAACACGTGCGCCCCTGTGTTCACGGCAGCACAAGTCACCACGGCTGAGATCTGGAAATAGCCCAGGAGCCCGTCGGCAGACGAGGGGATAAAAAAGCTGTGGTTCATCCACTCCACAGAACACGACGCCGCAGTAAAAAATGGGAAACTCTTTCCATTTGCAGCAGCCTGGAGGGGCCGGGAGAGTGTCCTGAGAAAGACCAGTATCACGTGATCACGAGATCTCGCTCACCTGCGGCATCTGATGGCGTGTTCCTGCACCTCCGGTTTCAGGTAAGCGGGGCTCGGCGTGCCCCTCTGGCCGCCCCTGTCACTCCAGATCTCAGCTGGACGCTTTCTCCAGTTTGCTGACGAGAGAAAGCAATGTCATTGGCTTCACTTCCCGCAGCCTTTTCCTGTGGTGAGGATGGTAGGGACAACTCCCAGGTTCCACAGGCCGGATGTCGGATCCTAAACCAGAAATAGCAAAGGGTTCTGATGAATGGATGTTGACCAAGTAACGAAAAGTAGAAAAGACTCCTCAAATCGGTCTCAAGAGTTTAACTTTTCTGTGGCATCCACAGACCAGGCAAAGATGGTGGAGGCCGGGGGAGGTCGGGAGTGTTCAGGGAGGTCGGGGGAGGTCAGGGAAGGTTGGGGAGGTCAGGGAAGGTCAGGGGAGGTCAAGGGGAAGTCAGGGAAGTTTATGGGAGGTCAGGGGAGGCCGGGAGAGGTCAGGGAAGGTTGGGGGAGGTCGGGAAAGTTGGGGGAGGTTGGGGGAGTTCGGGAGAGGTCAGGAGAGGTCAGGGGAGGTCAGGGGAGGTTAGGGGAGGTCAGGGGAGGTCAGAGAGGTCAGAGGAGGATGGAGACAGGAGAGGCAGCCTGCCAGGAGGGTGCCCTGGGGGGAAAGGCTCCCGGGAAGGCCGGTGGGTCAGGAGGTGGGAGCTGGCGAGGTGGGAGGCACAGAGAGAGGATGGGCAGCAAACTGGAGGCCAGTGGACGTGACCCACCATGTCCGCGGCTTCACATTCTAGGGAATATGCGCCCCCTGGTGGAGGGCGCGCTGCGTGCGGCGGGGAGGATGGAGATGGGCCCTGGGAGGAGCAGGAGGGCTCTGGGCAGAGGACACCTGGGGGGGGGGGCAGAGGGCAGAGAGCGGAGGACAGAGGACAGAGGGCGGAGGGCGGAGGGTGGGCGGGCCAGGCCAGCCGGGTCCTCCGTGAGCTGCCGTGTTTCTCAGCGGCTGCGTGAGCGTCACATGATCTTCTGGGAAAGGCCAGTGCTCTGAGCTGCACCTCGGGGCGGGGTGAAGGCGGGGACCTCGGACGGCACCCCCTCCTGGCCCAGCGGCTCCGAGCTGTCTGGTCCGTCTCCTCACATATCAGGTTCCACCCGACGCAGACAGACCAACCGGGCTTTGCTGTCACTGCTGGGCCTCGACTCCAGCTTCTCTGACTGTGGACCCTGATGTGGGCCTTAGGATGTAAATGTGGGGGGTGCAGCGGGAGGAGAGGGAGAGAGAGGGGCCCGGTCGTGTGCCCCCCACACACACACCCCGGCTGGTGCTCCGGAAGGGTGTGCCCGTACCTGCCCGACCGGCGCTCTGTTCGGTCTTCCGGTCCTCGGTCCTCAGCCCACGGCTGCCGAGCCCACCTCACCCCAGGGCCGTCCTCACCCCGAGGCGCAGAGCCCACCCCTCCCCCAGGAAACGGCAGCAGCGTCTCCGAGCCGGAAGCGCCTCGTGGGCAGGTGCGGCCTGTGGACGGGAACGGCAGGTGCAGCTGGTGCTGAGGCTCAGCCGCCCTGCGGGAGGCCCGCCCCACCCCACCCCCACCCCCGCGCACACGTCCTTCCCCCCCCCACACACACACACCCTCCCCCATACTCCCTTCCCCCAACACCCCCCCCACACACACACACAGAGAGACACACCTGCACACAGACGCCCTCCCGCACACGCCCTGGGCCAGGTCTGCACGGAGCCCCCTCCGGCGAGAGAACCAGCCACGACTCTGAGAGAAGCCCGTGTTTTCTCGGGGTTTCCAACGTGACCGGTGCCGGAGCGCACGTCACCTGATGCCACCAGTCACGTCATGTCACCCAGCATCGGGGCTGAGGGGGCTGGGGCTGAGGGGGGGTCAGGGGGGCTGGGGCTGAGGGGGGCTGGGCTGCGGACAGGAATAAAAATGGTCCGGCCACCAACAGCTCTTCCCCCCGCCGCCCTTCCAATTCCCAACACAGAGCAGGGCCCCCGGCCTCCCCGGCCGCCCTCTGGCCTCTGTCAGCTCGGACAAAGCGCGTTCTCCCGCAGGAGAGCAGCCCCGTGTCCGTGTCCCTGCCCGAGGCCCCAGCCAGGACGGAGGTGCCCGCCTGGCTCGCGGGGCTGCGTGCGCTGTCCTGGGGCCGCATCCAGAAGGTTCTCCCAGCTCAGCTCTCCCGGCCGGGACGCCCCATGGGTCCCCGAAAAGCCGCCCCCCATCGCCGCCCCCCCCCCCATCCCAGAGGCAGGCTGGCGGGACTGGTCCTCAGGTGACTCGGACGGACACGTGTCCTTCTCCGGCCCGGGCGGGGGGCGGGGGGCAGCGGGGGGCACAGCGGGAACGGCTGCTGTGGAGCCTGAGACCGTCGGGAACAGACACTCACGTACGACTCGTGGCAGGAGCAGTCACAGCTGACGCAGCATCGGGGACAGCTTTGTGGCCGGTCAGCACGCCGAGGAGCTGTGGGGAGGGCCGCGGCGGCAGGAGGGCTGGGCGCCGGCCCGGAGGTCACCACGTGCCCGGCCCTCGGCGGCCGTGAGCGGCCCTGGCCGAGGGGACGCTCCATCCGTGGGACACAAACACCAGCTCTTCGGTCTGCAGACACACCTTATGGCCGCTCCCCTCCAACAGAGCACATGGCTCCTCGGTCCGCGCACCCGTTCCCGCACCCAGAGCCCACGGCGGCAAACCCACAACGCGCCGAGAGGCCGCGCGTGGCTCCCCCGGCAGCTGCGGGATTAAAAGAAAACTAACCCATCGACGGCTCCCTCAGCACAGCCCCGTGCGTCACTGCCGCCACCGGGAAGAGCCGAAACCGGTTTGGCTCAGTGGATAGAGCGCCGGTCTGCGGACTGAAAGGTCAGGGTTCGATTCCGGTCAAGGGCATGGACCTTGGTTGCGGGCACGTCCCCAGTGGGGGGTGTGCAGGAGGCAGCTGGTCGTTGTTTCTAACTCTCCCTCCCCCTTCCTCTCTGTAAAAAATCAATAAAATATGTTATTGTTTAAGAGAGAGAGAGAGAGAGAGAGAGAGAGAGAGAGAGAGAGAGAAAGAAGGGCTCTGGCCGCCTCCCCGGCTCCCACCGGAACCCCGGATGCCCGGCAGCCGGTGCGGAGGACAGGCTGGAGCCATGTGACAGCCCCGAGGAAACCGGTGCCGAGAGCAGACACCCCCACACCGGCGCCGCGTCCCCCCCCTCGGCCCTGCTCCGGAGCCATCGTGGGCGGCTATTTTTAGCAGCGACCGGAGGGTGATGGATGCGCACACAAAATCGATGGCCACTCACCGGCTGCTCCTCTGTCTGGCGTCGGCCCCGCGGAACGGGAGAGCCGGAGACGCCCCGGGGTCTGGAACCCCCCCCACGCCCAGCTCCCTCCGGCTCCTCTCTCTCCCATTGGGGGCTCTCCTGGTATTCACCCAGCTCCCCGCGGTGCCGAGGTGGGGGGGGGGGCGCGAGCCGGGAGACACCCCACTTGCTCTTTAAAGACCGTACGCCTGGAGTGGCCCCTGCGTTTTCCCTGAGCTCACCCCTCCCAGGACGCCCTCTCCACGGTGGCACAGGGTGAGGGAGGGTGCTGAGCTCACCCCTCCCGGGACACCCTCTCTACGGTGGCACAGGGTGAGGGCGGGTGCTGAGCTCACCCCTCCCGTGATACCCTCTCCACGGAGGCACAGGGTGAGGGCGGGTGCTGAGCTCACCCCTCCCGGGACGCCCTCTCCACGGTGGCACAGGGTGAGGGCGGGTGCTGAGCAATGCTTCTCTCTGCCTCCGGAACAGACTCACCTGCAGCTCGCTGTCGAGCTTTCATCCCCTCTCTCGGGAGCAGAGAGGGCAGCGCCACGCCCGGGCAGCCGGTGTGCAGGCTCCTAGGCCCACGGTCGGCAAACTCATTAGCCCACAGGGCCAAATGTCAACAGGACAACGATTGACATTTGAGAGCTGAAAACCGACTTCCGAGCACGGGCCATGAAGTTCCGATCACACTGTACGTGGGCACACACACGTGGTGTTTTGTGGAAGAGCCACACTCAAGGGGCCAAAGAGCCGCCTGTGGCTCTCAAGCCGCAGTTTGCCGACCACAGGCCTAGGCCCTGTTCTCATTGATGGAGGACCTGAGCATCCTCATCAAATGATCGACCACACGAAACGAGGACCCCCCCCCCAACACACACACACACACCCCGCACCCTAACCCTCCCACCTGCACTGGAGCCTTGGGTCTGGCGCCACCTCACGCCAGTTCGTGCCCGCTGGCGCCGGCCGGTCACACCAGGCGGGCAGACCGGGCCCAGCTGCCCTGCTCGAACGGAGCGGGCACAGCCCTTTGCAGACCATAGACCAGAAGGAACGCCGGGATTGTAAACCTGTGTGCCTGCCCGCGGGGCTTGCTGAATTGGCGAAGAGCTTAATAACAACAACAGCCACCATGTTACTATTTTAACCAGCTTTTTGTTTTTTTAACCCTCACCTGAGGATGTTTTCCTCTCTGTAAAAATCAATAAAACATGTTAAAAAAACAAGATGGGGCTGATGCATGTCCATTTGTCCTCAGGTTTGGGTTCTAGTTCCGAGACACAAACCGAAGGTCCCGCTGAGTAATCGGGCGTAAGAACAGACGTGAGCATCTGTCCATGTTGGGGGATTACAGGACGGGGCACAGCCAGGGGCACGAAAAGGAACCGGGAACCAGAGCAAAGACGGCCGAGCCCACTGAGGTCACAGCGAGGCGAAGGGACTGGGCGGTTAACAACGCTGCCCTCAACGCGGCCAGCACCGAGGGGGACGCACCCAGGCCGGCCACGGCGGGGAGGGCAGCCCGGGCATTCGGGGGCCGGTGCGTGGGACCAGGACAGCCACACTGAGACCAGTGGCACGGAGAGCCAGAAAGCAGGAGGGGTTGAGACCAGGGCCCCACAATGTCACCTAATAGAACAGCAATCCGGGGACATACAGCTGCACCGTATGTTCTTGGTCACGCGTGTTCCCAGTAAAACACCGGAGCTGAGAGCAGAGACAGAGAAGGCGGCCCACCCTCTCCCCCGCCCCCCGAGGAAGGTGTGAGGGACCCCCTTCCGAGTCTGAAGGTGCCAGATCCGGAGGTTCCCCCGTGCAGGTGTCTGAGCCGGACAGCCTGCCCCCAGGGGTGGTGTGTGGGTAAGAGAGCCGGACACTGACCATTGCCGGCGACTTCCATCGCTCCGAAAGGTCGCCGCCAACCACCCACTGCTCAGCTGGGACCTGGTGGTTAAAGCAGCCTGCATCTGTCAATCATATGAAGTTCTTGCTGATTGGCTGTTACTGGAGTTTCCTGCCCGAAGGATGTGGGTGTTTCCCCAGAGCCCAGACAGAGCGGAGAGCAAGGCCAGAGCAGAGACTAGTCCTCCCCTCGAGGTGGACCCCCGCCTGGCCCCCCAAATCCCAAGTTAACTCTTTTCCAGTCTCTTTCATTTTGCGTGCGGCCTTCTCCGGGACCCGAACCCGGAACCGGAACCCGCCCCACGCGGGACGGGAGGCGGCTCCCACGGAAGAGGTCAGCGCGCTGAGGGAGGAGGGCCTGGAGCAGCTGCGTGAGAAACGCCAGGCGCGTGGGTGGCCCTCGCCGTGAGGCACCAGCTTCGGTTCTGCGCCTTCTCCCTCTCTGCTGGGCGCCCTGGCGAAATGGCTCGCGAGCCACAGGCGGCTCTCTGGTCCCTGAGTGCGGCTCTTCCACAAAACACCACGGCCTGGGCGGGTCTATGTTGAAGAAGTGGCGTTAGAAGAAGTTGAAGTTTAAAAAATGTGGCTCTCCAAAGAGATTCCAGTCGTCGCGCTGTGGGTGTGGCTCTGTGGACAGAGGAGTCTGCCGGCCACGGCCCCAGGCCACTCACCTGGTCTCTGGGGGGCGCGCTGCCACAACTTGCCAATGAGGGTCCTTGTGGGGAGCCATAGCTCAGGCCGAGGGGGGGGGTGCAGTGGCTGGTCTCTCTGTCTCCCTGCCAGCCAGCTCGGACAGACAGACGGACAGACGGACGGGCGGACGCGCCGGAGGGGATGCGGCGCGCTCAGGGTCCACGCTGTGTCGGCTGGGACTCCGAGCTGGTGAGGGCGGGCGGCGGAAGTGCCAGAAGAACTCAGGAGAGAAGCAGTAGGACCGGGAGGGAGCTCTTCACGGGATTTATCAGCTCGGCCGTCCCCGGAATCGCGGTGACATACAGAGGAGCGTTTTGCAAAGGCAAATGGCACCTCGTTGGGCATTCGTCTGCCTCCATCTGAGGGTAAAAGTCAGGAAACCAAAGGTCATTGGCCCAGGAGCCCAGTAATTCCTGCCGAGGGTGGGGTTTCCTCCGCGTGCCGGCGGCCGGCTGGGGCGGGATTATGGCTCCCAGGGGGCTCCGATGTGATTTACAGCATCGGGGACGGTGCGGGCCAGGCCCTGCGGCCCATCGCCTGAGAACAGGCCCTGCACCCCGTCCGATGCAGAAGTCACATCAACACTGCCCGGCGGGGGCTCTGGGTGCAGCCGCTGCCCCCTCCCCCCACTCCTCCCCCCCACGACAGTCACAGCCCGCTGCCCCCTCCCCCCACCCCCATGACAGTCTCAGCACAGCAGGTACTCCGGACGGACCCTCCATGGAAAGACAATGCGTGGACTTTGGGAAAGAGGCACACGGAAGGAGAAGCCGGTGGGTCAGCACCTGGCGGCCTCGCCCGGCACCGGGGGGGGGGGGGGGGGGGGGGGGGGGGGGGGCGGGGACGCGGCCAGTGGACTCCCTGGTCCGGACCGGCCCCAGACGCCCTGGCGGCCTCACTCCCTCAGCCCCACGGAGAGGAAGCCGCCCTCCGTCGTGGTAACTGGACGGGAACGCGGGCGGGAGCGCGATCCGGTCCAGAGCGCGATGAATTCCTCACCGATCAGGGATCCGGGCAGAGGAGGGAGGCTCGGTCACTGCGGGGTGAGTGTCCCTTTTCCACATTGCCCGAGCGCACAGAGCCGGAGCGTTTGGGGCGGGAGGTCTGTCCCGAGCGACCCCGGCGTGGGCACGTGGGCTGGTCCGGAGGCAGGAAGAGCAGGCCGATTCTGGTGCTTATCTGCGTGGTGCCGCCTCCTCGTGTGGTGTGGGAGGCCCGTCCCGGCGGGGAGGGAGGGGGAGGGTCGTGGACTCCGCAGGCAGGGGTCCCGAGAAGCTTACTCACAGGTGAGCCCGCGTGTGCGGCGTCGGAGGGTGCGGTCGAGACCCGACCCCCACGGCCCACGCGTGTGCTGCCTGCGGTGGTGGCGTGAGGACGGCCCTTCCACCCCGCCGCTCCGGAGAGAGCCGGTGCCCCCAGCGACCGGGAGCGAGGCTGCCCACGTCTGTCCTGGGCCTCTCCCCGAGGGGGGAGCAGCTGTGCCACCGCCCGCCGTACACCGGACGTCCGCAGGTCCCTCCGAGAAATAACAGGAGTAACTGAGAAGTAACCAGGATTCCCGCTCCTGATGGGAGAGGCTGGAGGAGGAGTGACAATCGAGCTCAGACCTGAGATCCAGAGGGACACACGATGGGTGGAGCTAACCAGAGAGCAGGCCGGGCCGAGGGGCAGCAGGAGCAAAAGCCTGTGCACGCGTTCCCGTCACTGAGAGACGGACCACGTGTGGGGGCCACGGAGCAAGGAGCCACAGCCCAGGCGGCTCAAAGCCACAGGAATGATTGTCTGGGCTCTGGGCGGACGTCTGAGATGGAAGCCTCGGGGGGCCTGCAGGGTGGGACCCCACGGCCTGGCCCATCCCGTGGCGTGTGTGCCTCCACAGACATTCCCGGGCGGCAGCCACGGCTCCGTGTCCCTGCAGAACCCTGTGTGTCTCCCCTCCCACACCGTCTTTGAGAAGGACGCCCGTCCGGTGGGATCGAAAGCACCCTCCTCGCCAGTGTGGCTTATTCTGATGTCAGCGCATCCCCCAGGTCCTCTTCCAGACAAGGCACCTTCTGAGGAGGGGGCGCTGGGAGGACACCACTCTGTTCTCAGAAGGAGTTTGTAGGAATACCATCAGCCACGCCCACCCCCATGGTCCTCCACGTCATTGGTCTGGGTGTAGCTTGGCTCTTAAACTTAAAAAAAAAAAAAAAAAAAAAAAAAAAAAAAAAAAAAAAACCCTTGCTGAAAACTGTTTGGCTCAGTGATAGAGCGTCGGTCTGCGGACTGAAAGGTCCCGGGTTCGATTCCGGTCAAGGGCATGTACCTTGGTTTCGGGCACATCCCCAGTAGAGGGTGTGCAAGAGGCAGCTGGTCGATGTTTCTCTCTCATCGATGTTTCTAGCTCTCTATCCCTCTCTCTTCCTCTCTGTAAAAAATCAATAAAATATATTGGGGGTGGGGGGAGAACAAAAAACACTTAAGCAATTCCTTGGGCGGTGAAGACTAAACACCCACGACCTGGGGTCAAGATCTCGGGGCGGGAGCCGGGCATAACGCCCGCCGTCAGGCTGAGCGGCCGGGGAGCCGCGTGCCGCCCGCTCTGCGCCCGTGTCCAGCCCCCTGCGGGGAGTGTGCACCGGGGCGGGGTGGAGGGTCAGCAGAGCCGCAGGGGAAGCCCAGGACGGTGCCTGGAGCCTGGCTGTCCGTCAGTCCGTCCGTCTGCCTCCTGACGGAAGGCGGGCGGCGACACTTAACGAAGGGGCTGCGTGTCCCCTCAGTCTGAGGCAAAGGGAGCCCCGACACGACACGCAGCAGCGCCCTCAGCAGGCAGGGAGCCGCGGAAGGCATCCGTCCACCCCACGTGGGTGCAGCCCGGACCCAGAAGCCAGCGGTCTCCCCCGCCCGGGGCTCAGGGGCCGGCGCGGGGCCGGGTGCCGAGTGGCCGGATCGAACGCTGGCTTTCCTCGCCGCCCGTGGGAAGGGGCTGAGGCCGGCAGGTCACCAAACCTCCGCAGCCACGGCGTGGCCCTCCTTCCGCCTCCCTCTTCCCGGGGGGCCAGGAACCCCCAGACTCCCAGGCCAAGAACGGGGTGAGGTGTCACCCCACACGGGCACCAGGAGGACTGGGAACGGCCGGCCGGCCATTTTCTGTCTGCGCTCACTGAGCTCGGGTTTGTGAGGAGGCGGAGCGGCGTCTCCCAGGCCCCCATCGGACGTCTCCGCGGGGGGCGGGAGCAGCAGGCGGCCTTGCTCCCGGTGCCTCTCCTCGCGGGGAAGCTGGACGCGCCCCAGAAACCACAGGACATGGGGAGGGCAGCGCGGGCTATCCATCACCGTCCCCGTCCCTGCCGCTCCCCTCCCGCCCTCCCTCCCTCCCTCCTGCCTCCCGGGCGCCCGTAAATCAGCTCCGGGCCGAGGGAAGCCCCTGCACAAAGGTCAGCCCGGACAGGACAGGAGGGACGCTCGGCAGGTAAATGTTAGCCCGCCCGCCGGGTCCGAGGAGGCACCCAGGCCCGGCTCCCGCTCCTGGCTCCCTCGCCAGAAAGCTAAGGCGGACACACAGAGGCCTCCCTGTCCCTCCCCGTCCCTCCCACCCCCGAGCACACACCCTCCCCGATACACAGGACGCATCCACTCAGCATGGCTGTGCGGGGACACCGCCCCTGTTCCCGAGCTCTGGAAACCCTGCGGAGCACTGAGCCCGAGCCCAGGGTGTGCCAGGCAGGAGGGCTCCGTCTGCCATCGGAGCCTCGGTGTCCTTTCCGGAGCCTGCTCGTGGTGGGACGGTGCCGGGCGTGTGGCCGTCCTCTGCAGAGCGGCAAGGTCCCCTCTGGCCGCTCAGAGGCAGAGGCTGGTCAGACACCTCGACGGCCCCCGAAGGCTCCCAGGAGTTCCGGCTCGGGGCCCGTGTCGTCCGGCCTGAATGAGCCGGCCCCAGCTGGCAGCTAAAGCCTCCTCCTGCTCTGCCCCCTGGAGGCCGGGCGTCCGTGTGGCTGGGGCCTGGGCCCCACGTCCCTCCTGAGCCGGCCCCAGCCCCCCGAGGGGAGCGGCCTCTCCAGCCCATTCCTTGTTCTCTGTGTGCTGAGCTGGAGGCATCTCAGCCCCCGGGGCAGGCGCTCAGGGCCCCCGAGGCAGAGCGTACAGACCGGGGGTGGGCAAACTTTCTGACTCGAGGGCCACCATGGGTTCTTACACTGGACCGGAGGGCCTGGAACAAAAGCAGCCTGACCATGCTGGCACTCTCATCTTGGGCTGCTGGTGAAGGAGCGGAGGGGAGAGCAAGAGAGCCCTCTGCTCTTTCGGCTTCGCGGGCCGGATAGAACAGCCGAAGGGCCGGATCCGGCCCGAGGGCCGTAGTTTGTCCACGGCTGTCCTAGCCCCCCACCTTCCTCCCGCTCTCTTGCTGTGTGCTCCTCACAGGCCCTTCCCGTGTGCTTCCCACCTGCCCCTCCACCTTGGAAGACCAGCGTGCCGGAGAAAAGAAACCCACGTAGAAATTAGCTCAGCACGGGCTGCGGCGTGCACCCCGCCGGGCGCTTGCCAATTTTCTTTATGGGACATAAACGCTGAGCAGAGAGCAGCAGCCAAGAGTTTACAACCGTCCCCCTGGCAGGGGAGTTGGAAATTGGTGCGCAGAGCGACCGCGGCGGCTGGAACTTGGGAAGTCGTGATCGGAGAGGGACGCCAACTGCAGAAATGGAAAGTGGGTATTATTCGTGCAATTTTTCCTTGAGGTATTTTCCAGCTCCTGAGCCGCACATGTGTGGGGCGAACTGCCAAGGAGCCAAGCAGAAAGCAGCTGCTAAGAAGCTAAAAGCCTACGCAGACATTTCAGGAGTCTCTTGGTTCCGGGAAGACAGAAATTGGAGCTCATATCCTGCCAAGAAAGAGAATTCCTAATAAGCGTAGCAGGCTTACTCCGCGGTCCCAGAAGAAGCGGGTTCTAGGAATCATGGCAGACCTAAAATAGAACAGATCTCCCCGGCCCTCACAATGAGCCGAACCCCGAGTCCAGTGGCCCCGAGGGTCTGCCTGTGGCCCACCTGCCTGTCAGGAGGAAGTCAAGTCTCCTCTGAAGGAAGATGTCAGCCAGAGCATCTGTAAGTTTTTACACAAAAGTCTGGCACACGATCAAGTTGGCCAAGCAAGCCAGAGTATAGAATCAATGACTGAACACCGAAAGTTTGAAGGACAAAACAGACTTTAGAAACAGGCTCAAAGGTGCTATTGGGACTGTTGAACATGGAATTTAAAATTATTACAAATAACACTCAAATAAGAAAAAAAGATGGAAAACTTCATCAGAGTACTGAAATCTATTTTTTAAAAATACCAATTAGAAAACACAGAACTCAATCATATTAACACTAACAATTCTACAGATGGGTTTAGGAACAGATCAGACATAGCAGAAGAGAGGATAAATGAACTGGAAGATAGGTCAGTAGAAAATATTAGAATTGATCTCTTTTTCAGAGAAACGAGAATAAAAACCATCAGGGTCTGATGGTTTCACCAGTGATTTTTTTTTTCTTTCCAAAAATTAAAAGAAAAATAACACCAATCGTACACAAACTCTTACAGAGAATAAAGTAAAAAGGAACCCTTCCCAACTCATTATACAAAAACATTATAATTTAATACCACCATTTGACAAGTCCAAGGCCACTATCTCTCATGTGTAGACACAAAACACCCAAATACAAACTGGTTGGAAAATATAACCAACATTTAAAAAGGATAATGCATCCTGACCAAGCTGGATTTATTTGTAAATTCAAGATCTACTTAACATTTAAAATCAGTCAATAGAGCTCACCCATTATTAAAATAAAGTTTGAAGTTCAACGCCAATTTACGACTTTATAAAATACTATAAGAATTATTAGTGAATTTAGCAATGTTGTTTAAACACGACACACAAAAATCAAATACCTTTCTATAGCAGAGGCCCGGTGCACAGGGGGAGCCCCTCAGGCCGGCCTGCGCCCTCTCGCAGTCCAGGACCCCTTGGGGGGTGTCTGCCTGCCGGCTGAGGCCCACTCCCAGGGGCCGGCGGGCTGACACCCCCGGAGGGGTCCTTCGAGAGAGGGTCCCCTTCTGCGAGCCCCCCACTGGGGATGGAGCCCGAAACCTGGGCCTGTGCCCTGACGGGGAATCGAACCCTGACCTGCTGCTGCTCCCTCGACTCCCCCTAAAAGCTGGTGTTTCTTTAGGGATGTGTGTGTGTGTCTGAAGGGGTGACGCCCCCCCTGAGGCACTCGCATCAGAGCAGGCGTGAGGAGATGGGCGGCGGGAGCAGGTGGACACGGCGCGTGCTTGTGTGGGCGACACCCTTCCCGGGAGGACACGCGTGACACCCCCTCAGCTGAAAACAACAGCCCGACAGAGACCCCCTCTCTGTGTGGCAGGGACCGTGAGCATCAGCTCGGTGTGCAAACCTGGCCGCTATCTCCTCTGAGCAAGAGACGGAAGCGTCCAGAAGACAGACTCCAGAGAAGAAGAGGCGGAGCTCAAGGTCGGGGGGAGGTCAAAAACGAATGCCTCCCAAAGACCTCAGAGCGAGGTCACCTCTGACAGGTCAACGGTAAGCACAGCCCACCCCAGGTGAGAACAGAGCTGGGCACGCTCGCCCTGGGGCCGGGGTCGGCAAACGGCGGCTCGCGAGCCACAGGCGGCTCTGTGGCCCCTTGAGTGTGGCTCTTCCACAAAACACCACGGCCTGGGCAAGTCTGTTTGGAAGAAGTGGCATTAGAAGAAGTTTAAGTTTTTAAAATGTGGCTCTCCAAAGAGATTTCAGTCGTTGTGCTGTTGGAATTTGGCTCTGTGGACTGATGAGTTTGCCGACCGCTGCCCAAGAGTGTGAGAGTGGCTCTCGCTGTGCTGTTTCCCTCCCAGCGGCCCCGCTCTTAAGGTCAAAATAAAGTTATTCCACCCCAAACTGTCCACAAAAAGCTGAATGTCGAGCGACGCCGAGGGAGGTGCGGACACCCTGGCAGAAGCCAGCATGTGCGAGAATGGAGCGCGTGGGCACGTGGTGGGACACGTGGTGGGACCCGGGCCGGACTGGGAGGAGGCGAGGCCACGGGAACCACGGCGTCTGGGAAGCGCCGGAGCGGAGGTGTCCCTCTGTCCCTGCCGTGTGGAGGGGACAAGGCTGTCACTCCTGTGACTCCGGAAGCCACCACACTCCCCGAGGACCCGCCCCAGGTCACCACCCAGCACTCGGCCTCCCCGACGGAGCCCCCGAGCCAGGACTCCCCGCTGGCGGAGGAGCCAGGACCGGCTGCCGGCCGCCTCGGTGACCTGCTCCTCCCAGTTCGGTGACCAGGAGGCCGCCTTTGGGCCCGAAGAAAAGGCAGAAAGAACGTCAGGCAGAGACGACCTCTGGCTTCTGAGGGTTTTGAGTCCAAACTGCTCTGCGCCCCAGCTCCCATGGTGTCTGTCCCTCTTCCCGGCCTGTGTGGCCGACGGAGTTCTCCGCAGGGACACCAGGTGGCGCTGTCTCCCCGCGGCTCCTGCTCAGGAGGGGGCTTCCGGATTCCTCCCCATTCCTCCTCCATTCCTCCTCCATTCCTCCCCATTCCTCCCCAATTCCTCCTCCATTCCTCCCCATTCCTTCCCGATTCCTCCTCCGGCTCAGCCGCTGGGAGGGAGGAAGCCGGCCCGCTGGACCATGTCATCAAGAACAGTCCTTCTCACTAGCCAGCTTGGGCGTGCTCACCTGTGAAGCTCTTTTACAATCTACGAGCTACGGCTAAGTGTTAAAGCCGTCACGTCTAAATACAGGCATTTCGTCTTAATGTTCCCAGTTCCCGTTCTAATAATAAAGAAAATTAAACCAGAGAATATTTTTATAATTTCTCTTCCACACTCTGCTCCCCACTCTACCCCAATCCTGGGCTGATCAGAGCACTCCAGATATAATTGTAATTACAGTCAGAGATGTGGGCATAGATAGCTGTATAGAAGGATAGGCAGGTAGGTAGGTAAATTACGATAGAGATAGATAGATGATGATATAGATAGATATAGATAGATAGATAGATAGATAGATGATAGATAGATAGATAGATAGAGATAGATAGACAGATACAGAATATAGATTTGGCCCTTGAACAACATGGGGTTAGGAGTTCTGGCCTCCATGCTGTCGAAAATCTGAACATAATTCTGACCCCACAGAAATGTAACTTTTAAGGCCTACTATTCATGGGAAGCCTTACTGAGAATACACGATAAAATGATCCGGAGAAAAGGAAGTGTTATTAATAAAATCCTAAGAAAGACGAAACACAGCTACTGCACTGTGTGTGTGTGTCAACACCGTAGTCTACACCCTCCGGTTACCAGACGGATCGTGTGTCGGTACCGGCATCAGCACCGTCCTGTCTGATACGAAACCTAAGGCCGTTACTGCTCCCACCGGACACCACACACTGAGAGGTCGCGGGAGGGAGGGGTTCGTATCCACAGGCCTAAGGATCCAGCGCCAACCATGAGGACACGGCAACGGCCGCTGCACGGTGACTGATGTCATGGCTGCGAGGGCTTCACCGTCGCCAGGAGCCCCCTTCCATCGCCGTGAAGGGATGGACCCCGAGGTCCAGGAGACGGACAACCGGGCGATGAAGAATGCTGGATGCCAGGATGCCAGGCACGCGGCGTGATTCCGACGGCACCTACGCACGGAGGCCGGTGCCCGCCCAGGAGGCCCGCAGCGCCTGGAGCGGGACGCCGTCCGCCCCTGCCCCGCCCGGCCCGGTGTGCGCAGGAAGCCACCGCGGCCGCCGGAGAAGGACGAATGCGTGTCCTGGCCACGGCGGCCGGCGGTGGGCGTGGGCCTGGGATCCCGCCCGCGGCCTGCCGGGCTTTCTGCTATAAATGAGCCGCCTCCCCTGTCTGCCTGCGGGAGCCGGTCCGTGCCATCTGCTGCCTTTGTTTCTCACGCGTCCCCGTGGCGGCGCCCGGCCCGCTGGGACCCCACGTGGGTCACCGCGGCAGCTGTCGGCCCACCTTGTGGCAGCGCCGTCCCAGGTCACCGGGCGGCAGCTGCTGGCCAGCCTGCTCCCTCCATCACTGCCCGGGCCGCCCTCGAGCTGCTGGCAGACGCATCCTTCCCGGCGGCCGGCGCGGGGCTGGCCCTGCTCCAGGCCCGGTGCCCTCGCTCCCAGCCGACGTCCTGGAGGATGTTTGAGCCGAGGCGCCTCCCACAAGAAACCGGGTCCGCGTGTGGACAAGGCACACGGGGTCCTCCTGGGCGTGGCTCCCGTGTGAGGAGGAAGCGGCCGGAGCCACTTGGATAAGAGGGGGAAGCTTTTGTACATAAAGACTAGACCTCGGAGAACCGGGCGCGTCCGAGTTCATTCCCAGGGGAGCGGGAGGGGGTGGCTGGGCTGGCACAGAGCCCTGCACCCGGCTCGGCTCCCTCCTCGGCGGACGGACGAGGGCTCGGAGCCGCTGAGACCACCCGGTGCGGGAGCGTCTGCCGCGATGCAGGGCCCCACTGCGGACACCGGTGGGCTTGCTCGGACGCAGCCCTCGGCCCCCGTGCTGGTTCACGTGCCCGGACCTCAGAGGCAGTGAGACTCCGCGGGACCCGCACACACCAGGCAGCCGACGCCGACGGTTCCGTGCCTCGTGCCGTGCCATCAGGTCACGCCGTCCCTCTAGCTCTTCCTGACCTTCTCACTCACTTTTACGTAAACCGGGTGATTTTTTTTTAAAGTGGTGTATAGTCAGATTTTTTTTTAAATATATTTTATTGATTTTTTTATAGGGAGGAAGGGAGAGGGATAGAGAGCTAGAAACATCGATGAAAGGGAAACATGAATCAGCTGCCTCCTGCACGCCCCCTACCGGGGATGTGTCCACAACTAATGTACGTGCCCTTGACCGGAATCGAACCGGGGACCTTTCAGTCCTCAGGCCAACGCTCTATCCACTGAGCCACACCGGTTTTGGCAACTGGGTGATTTTTAAAGGTGGCACTTCAGCCCTGGAAGCAGTGGCTCCGTTGGTTGGGGTGTCACCCTGTGTGTGCACCACAAGGTCGAGGCTCAATTCCGTGTGGTGGACTCCATCCCCAGCAGGGGGCGTGTGGGAGGCAGCGGATAGATGTTCCACTACCACATCAATGTTTCTCTCTCCCTCCCCATCCCCTCTCTCTCACAATCATCAATAAAGAAAATACGTTTCTAAAAGATTACGTTTCTAAGCCTTGCAAACGTATGTGCAGCACCCAACAGGCCCGAATTACATTGGCTTACAGAGCCTCGCCAACGGGACGCGCACAGTAGGACCCCCCACCCTACAGATGGCGCCACAGAGGCGAGGGCAATGCGCTCACTCCCGGGCTGTCCGTCTGACCGGAGGGCCGGCACCACGCCACGCTCCCCACCCCTGGCGGCCGGCAGTTCGAGGACCGCGCTGGGTATTACCCTCTCCCCTTACGAACGGGAGTCCAGATTCCTTGCCCCGTCCTGCCGGTCAAAGGACCAGCTCCTCCCTCCCCCAAAAGTCAAACTGCCCCCGGGGGGCGTGTGCCCACGTGGGGAGCCCCTGACTTAAAGGACGATGTTCCTGGCAGACGCACTGGAAGAAGGGGATGGTGCGGGGAACACGCTCTGTGTGGAATGTAGGCCTGGCTCCCAGGTGCCAGAGGAAAACCGGTGCCGGCAGCCAGGGAAGGAAGGCCTTTTGCATGAATCTTTGTGCAGGGGCCTCTAGTCTGTGATAACAGCAAGTGGCAAGTTGTCTTGTACATAATACATGCTCAATTATTCTAGGTTTTTAAAAATATACAAATAAATTTAGTTATTGTTTGAAACACACACACACACACAAAGATTCACCTTTGACCTTGGGGAGTAGTCCAGAAACGACAGACAACAGCCGTGGGGCTCCGGCCCCGGACCCCTCGGTCACTGACCACCAGGGGCTCCCTGAGAGCGGCGGTGGCTGAGGTCGTGGTTGCTGCGGCGACAGGGCAGCCGACCCAGGTGACCATCAGCCACAGGAGGGGAAGTGGGCGGCCAGCAGCTCCCACGGGGGGCTCCCAGGTCCTCCCTGCACCCGGGAGTTTTCTCGCTGGCGGCCATGTGGGCGCAGCATGCTACCCACGGGGACCCCCCCCTCTCCCCGCCTCCCCAGCCCGTGGAGCCAGGGTTCTGCTGGGGAGGCGTGGCTGGCTGCACACACCTGTTGCCCAGACCTTTCGGGGCAGAGCCGACGTGGTGGGGCCCCAGCGTGGGCGACCAGACGCTCTGCCGAGCGGGCACCTCCCAGGGGGCGAGGCCCCGACCAGCCCCGGCGTCACTACCCCCTCACCCTCCCCGGCCCTGAGGACGTGCCCGGACCACGGCCCTCCCAGAGGGTGTCACCCCTGTGCCCGAGGGACTCCGGCTCTGGACCTGAACAGCCATCAGCACATGACGCCTTTCATCCCTGGCTCGTGAGATTAGTCACGGGCCGATACCGCCTCCCTTTTTACAACAAATTTTCACTGAATCCAGAGAGGGAGAGAGAGAGGAACAGCAATGTTGAGAGAGAATCACTGATCAGCTGCCTCCTGCACGCCCCCTACTGGGGATCGAGCCCACAACCTGGGCCTCTGCCCTGACAGGAATCAAACCCAGGACCCTTCAGTCTGCAGGCCGGCACTCTACCCACTGAGCCACACCGGCCAGGGCTCTTTCAACTCTCCACTACTCAGAGTTAAATGGAGAGCCTCTTCTTCTTTTTTAAAATATATTTTATTGATTTTTTACAAAGAGGAAGAGAGAGGGATAGAGAGTTAAACATCGATGAGAGAGAATCATTGATCAGCTGCCTCTTGCACCCCCCCCCCCACTGGGGATGTGCCCGCAACCAAGGTACATGCCCTTCACTGGAATCGAACCCAGGACCCTTCAGCCTGCAGGCCGACACTCTATCCACTGAGCCAAACCAGTTTCGGCTCTTTTTTTTTTTTTTTTTTTTTTTCAGAGAGGAAGGGAGAGGGAGAGAGAGATGGAAACATCAATGATGAGAGGAAATCATGGATCGGCTGCCTCCTGCACGCTCTGGGGAGCAAGCCTGCAACCTGGGCATGTGCCCTGATGGGAATCAAACCCTGACCTCCTGGTTCCTAGGGCAACACTCAGCCACTGAGCCACGCCAGCTGGACCCAACACAATTTTTTAGGCTCCACCTCAAGAGCTCCCTACGTGACTGACTTCCTCCAGCCTTGCCTCCCGGGGCAGATCCCTCCACAGAGCAATCTAGAAGACCGGCCGAGCCGAGCTTCAGGGGGGGTGGGGTCAGGGAAGAGCCCAAACTTGCCCTGAAACCTGACCCCAGAAGCAGAAGGTGAAGGGTCTAGACTGAGGGGCAGAGGGGGGAGGGCACCCCAGTGCCCTTGGGGAGCGGTGCCCACCGCAGGGGGGGGGGGGCGGAGAGGCCGGGGACGGTCCCTCTGGGCGGTGGATCCAGGGCCTCTGCCCCTTCCCCCCACATCCTTCCTCCCGCTCACCCCACACCTAGTGTCTGAGGGCCTCATCCCCACACCGAAACCCAGCCCTCGCCGTCCACGCCACAGCCAGCGCCAGGAGTGACGGAGGAGGGACCTGGGGGTGAGGCCCTGTCCTCAGGGTCCTTGTCTGCGAGCTGCTCGTCACGGAGGCCCGGGTGCCGATGGCCCCTCCTGGGATTATTTTATCACAGCAGGACGCTGGTCACGCAGTCTGGACCTCGCCCCGTGCCCCCTTCCCGGGCTACGGCGTTCCCTGTGGAGGGCCTCCCCCACCCCGTGCCCCGTGCCGCCGCCATCGCAGAGCACAGCCCGTGTCCCCGAAACCCTGCGGCCACGGTGACATTCAGGTGAAGACTACACAGAGCGCGACCCCCACACGGGAAACAGCGGCAGTCCTGTCGGTTATCACCCGGTCTGCTGGTCAGCAACCACACACAGAGCGGATCACACACACAGACACACACACACACAGAGCGGATCACACACACACAGAGTGGATCACACATATACAGAGAGGATCACACACAGAGAATCACATACACAGAGTGGATCACACACAGAGACACACACAGAGGATCTCACTAACACACACACAAAGCGGATCACACACACGCACAGAGGATCACACACACATACACACATACACACATACACACAGAGCGGATCACATACACCGAGCGGATCACACATACATAGACACATAAAGCCGATCTCTCACACACACACACACACCCCTCGCTCTCCGTCTGCAGCGTGTTCGCCCTGTGCAGCCGTCACGGGTATGACTTGGAAAGTAAGACCATGCCAGTCAGGGTGCCCAGGGCCTGGCCAATCCCTGAGCCCTAAACGTGTTTTGTGATCGCCAAGCTCTTATCTGAAGTTCCGAGGCCTCGGAGCCCCGAGCGTTAGGGTTCACTGGGGGCGTACAGACGGTGTGGCTCACTCAGCGTGCCTGCTCTGTCAGCACCACGTCCCGATCTGTTAATTACTCAGTCAGCGCTCAGCACCAGGGGCTGAGGGCGGAAATGCTTCAGGAAAGCCGGGGAAAGGGGCTAGCCCTGAGGAAACCGCTGGGTTATTTGTGCAGCGGGGGAGGAGGATGGAGAGGGGGAATGGGGAGGGGCTGCCTCATTCCTTCCCCCGGGCCGAGCAGCAGGTGGACAAAGCCCCCTTTGTCTGCGGCTCCAGAATTCCAGACACGGAGCAGACACAACATCCGCGAGGAGGAAGCGTGCCTCTCTGCCTCCGAAAGTTTCGGGCCGCGTTTCCCAGAGGCCCCTGTGCCCCCACAACCCCCTTCAGGGATCAGCATTCCCTCTGGGCTACAGACCGAAACCCAATTTCTACGTCAGGACAGTGCTTCCTGGGAGAGGAGGGGGTGGTTGGGAATAAGTAATCAATAGTTTCTGTCACAAGGGCCCCCCCATACCAGCTCATCCTGCACGCCCCAACCCTAATGTTTGCAGAGTCAGTCCATTCGTGTCTGTTCAACCCGCTTAGCGTTTCTGCCCCCACGGCCTGCTCGGGTTTCCAGGTTGGTAGGAAGCCTACCCACATGTGTAGGAAGTCCTCCCAAATTTTCAGCATACTTCCATTTTCCATCCTGAGCTGTTTCTCCCTAGGGTTTTGAAGAGGAATGGAAATACAGAATTGCATGATATTAATAATAACATTTGGCAGGTGCTGATTGATGGTTCAATGTCTTGGAGATGTCTCTGTGACAGGTGCCAATCATGTGTTAGCTCTGCCCATCAGTTGGGAGGGGGGAGAACCTTACAGTATGTAGTTTAGTTTTTGCATTGGCGCTGTCTGCAATTGTTTTAATTTAGAGTTTTATTCTTAATGTTTGAATTTTACTTTTATTATAGTAGCTTAACAAACAAAAAAGGGTGAGATGTAGAGGGCCACCTGGGAAGGCAGACGGGCAATTTTCCTTAATTACCGCCAGCTGAGCTCAAGGCGTAGGCAGAGCCATGCCCTGGGAACATGGTTCCCCAAGATGGCGGGCATGTTGTCAGCTTGGCCTCCATATCAGCCCAGGTGTCGGCAGGAGCGGGGCCAGGCCTGCTATGGCCTACTTAAGAACACACATAAGTTGGTGTTACTACCTGGTATTGGGGTATAAAATAAATGCACTGGGAGGGGCTGTCGTCATCTTCTTCCTGCCTCTCCAGCAGACAGGATGGCGGCCCACCCAGCTCCCAGCTTAAAATCTAAAAAAAAGAAAAGAAAAAAGAATGTGTGTTGTTAATAGGTGTAACTAGGGAGTGTACCTCCACAATCCTACAATTCTGGAAGAAAATCTATCCAATTTTTTAAAATATGTTTTTGTTGATTTCAGAGAGGAAGGGAGAGGGAGGGGGAGATAGAAACATCAATGATGAGAGAGAATCATTGAGCGGCTGCCTCCTGCACGCCCCCTGCTGGGGATCGAGCCTGCAATCCACACGTGTGCCCTGATCAGGAATGGAACCCGTGACCTCTTGGTTCCTGGGTCTACACTCAACAGCTGAGCCACGCCCAGGCGGGCGAAATCTGCCCGATGTTGACCCTTCCGCAAGGAAACGTGTATATGCATTGTCACAAAATGGTGTTCATCTCATCCGCTTTCTGCGGCGATTCTGAGCCTGGAGACACAGCAGCTCCCGGAGCCCAGCAGCGGGAGAGGCTCTGCAGGAGGAAGGGAGGGGAACAAGGATGCTTCGTGGGGAAGAGCGGCTGGCGGCAGCCAGTCACCTTCCAGAGCTCTGGCCCACCTCCAGGCTCCGACATGGCTGCCAGGCTGTCCCGGCTGCCGGCTTACGGCTCCTTTCCTGCGAGAGCCAATCCATCATGGGTCCTGGTCCGGGGTGTGGGCTTCCCATAAGCAACTCCTCTGGAGTCGGCTGTCTTGTTCCTAAAAGCACCCACATCCCCGTGAGCAGGCTGAGCGAGCACCCCCACCCCGCCCAGCTCTCCCGGCCACAGCGTTTTCCGGAATGGGCCGCTCTCGGAGCAGGACGAGGATGTGTCCTGATCTTCAAGACCCAGCAGGACGACGTGGAGGGGAAGAGGCACCTGCTCGGCCTGCTCCCTGGCCAGCCTGCCTCGTTCTAACCTCCCCTTCCCTCCCCGGCGTGTCCCTGACAGGTGGATGGGCGGGTCTCCCGGTTAGGGCGCGAGTCAGCTCTAGGGCTGTCAGCTGTGGGTTTCCCTTCGGCCTTGAGCTCGGGCGGGAAGGTAGGGCTTGGCTGGGAGGCCTCCCTGGCAGCCAGGTGGTCATCCCAGGAAGCACCTGGCAGCGGGGGCGCGGTCCCAATCCATCGTGTCGAACCCGTCGCTGTGCTCACTGCCCTCGGCCATCCATCACCATTGCCGCCCACGGCAGCCCCGGTGAGATGGAGGCGGGCTCTTGCCAGCTGCCCGGAGAGGAGGCGTACGGAGGCCGCAGGGTCAGGAGGTGCCTCCACGGGCCAGGCTTGACCTTCAGCGGCCTTCCCGGGCTGCCCGTGTGTGTGTGTGTGTGTGTGTGTGTGTGTGAAACGGCGCCCACACTAAGCGAGTCCCCGGGAGAGGGCGACAGCGAGCCGCCTGGTGACAGGGAACACGGGTGCTGCACAGTCCCTGCTGTGGACGGAAGGAGCCACACGCTGACCTGACCAGCTCAGGGGAGGCCTGCGTGGCAGCCTTGCAAACTCAGAGACCTGAAGTCACCACAAAGGATGGTCTGAAAATTAAATACTTAACCACAAACAGGTTATAGTGGGTAGTCATGTCCCAGATATTTCACCTGACAAAGATCAATGTAGATCTTTCCTGAGCCCAGCTGCCTTCCAGCCACTAAGATAACCTATCTATGAGATGCCTGGGTAACTTGTAACTTCCCCTTTTCTGGAGCCCCTGGGGCACAACCAAATGTGGTGGGCGCCAGGACTGATGCCTCCAATTCCTTCGTTATCATGTTAATTGTTCCTACACTCACCTAAGTGTGGGTCCTTCATTTTACTTTTTATCCAGTCCCAGGGGTTTCCCACTGTCTTGCTTTCTCCCCCTCCTTACTCCATCGCCAATGAATTTCCTGTAACCCACCTCTGTCCCTCCTTTGATGGCACTGTATAAATGTAGAAACCTAACCGGCCATTCTCCGGAGCATTATCTCAATCCGTTGAGGTTCTGCCTCCCGGCATATGTCGACAGTTTGGCTCAAATAAACTCGAAAAATTCTTTACAGATTTCAATGTGTGGGGTTTTTTGTTGTTAACATTGATCATGACCCCGGGGCCGTCCCAGCTGTGGGCCTCCTGGCCTCTGCCTGATGCCCCGGCCGCTGCTAGGGAGGCCGCTCCCCGAGGTGGCCGCTCCCCGAGATGGCCCTGCCCCCCTATCAGGCCCAGAGGATGCTTGGGGCCAGCAGACCAACCACCTAGGAGGGCTGCTCCGGGGGAAGGGGGTTGGGGGTCTCTGAGACACAAGGAAAGGCTGTTTTCTATACACGAGGCAGGAACCAACCACGAGTGGCAGTGCCCTCCGAGCCTGAGGTCCCGCGGCGATCACACAGGACGGACTCCTGGCCTTTCAGGGTGCGGCCCAGGAGTGACCCGGAGGGCGGAGAAAGAGGCCCACCGCAGACAGGTTCCGGCCGTGGCCCTTCCGCGCACCGGCCAGAGCCGATGACCGGCCGCCGCGGCTGTGGACCACAAGCCCAGCTCTGAGCCTAGAGCAGAGGCCGAACAAAGAAACGTCGGGGGATGCAGGGGGTGGGGGGACGAACAGGAAGGGACATGGAGAAGCCCCCAGACCCTCGCATGGTGACCCCACGCAGCCGCTGTGTCCTCAGCCGAGCCGAGAGGTGGGTCTGGGCAGCTGTGCCCGGCCCCCTGCTCGCACCGGGAGGTGTGTGATCCCCCACAGCCACGAACTGCCAGGCAGGCACACATCCGGGCCCCGGAAGCGGGGCGTCTCGAGCTCCGGCCTGGAGCCGTCCTCAAGATGGATGGGGAGCAGCTGGCGGCGAGGCCGAGGGCAGTAATGATACCCAGATGGAGGCCTGCACCCCGCAGCTGTCCTGCCGGGAGTGCAGCCCCGAACATCTGTGCTGGCTCCGAGGGACCAGCCTGCGCCTCTCCCGCCTGCCCCTCCTCTGTCCCCAGGAAAGGTGCCCTCTCTCTCCTCGGTGCCTTTCGGGTGTCCGGTGTCTGGGTGTCGCTGCGGCTCGGGGACGCCCACCCCTTTCTCTGGGACGTGGATGGGAAATCGGTGTCGCCGTCTGGATTCACGGCTGGTGGGGGGTTAGGGGGGAGGGTGTAAGAGGCTGTAACAGGAAGTCATCCCCTGAGGTCTGATGAGAAGAGCATCTTATCCGAAGAAGTCACACGTCCCAGCCCGCGTGGGAGACATGGCCGGCGTGAGGTCACCCTGCACGCACAGTGGGCAGAGGAATGCCTTCGACACCCACCTGTCTGCCCGTCCCGGGGTGCCGTCAGCATCACGGACTGGGCACACACAGCCTGCCCAGCGCCACCGAGGACCAGGCTCAAGGCTCCTCCCACACGGTGCCTGGGCCCCTGGGTGAGGGCGCCTGGGCCTCAGGGTGACGGCATGTGGGCCCCTGGGTGAGGGCACTGGGCCTCAGGGTGAGGGTGCTGGGCCCCGGGGAGACCACACAGGCTCCCAGTGCGGTCGGTGCCCCCCACCCGGAATCATCCCAAAGAAAGCGCCGCCCGCAGGAACAGGACTCGGTGTGGACGTGCCGGGTCTGCCCTCTGGCCCTGCTTCGCCGGCGGTGGGTGCCGGGCGCCTAGTCCAGAGCGCGGGAGCCGGGAGGGAAGCAGCCGAAGGGCGTGGACCGGCCTCACGCCTCCGCGGGCTCTCCGGCCGGACACGGGGAAGCGACACGCAGAGCTGCTGGCACTCGACAGGGAGAGCCAAGTGGGCCCAGCGTCTGGAAGGGCCCGGAGCCCGGCTCCCGGCGGCGGCGGCGGTGGCGATGGTGCTCCCGGGAAACGGCTGGCAGGTCCGCTCCAGAGCCAGAGGCGGCGCCGGGGACCCACTCCCCGCACAGCCCGCCTCCGGGCGTCCTCGGGGCTTCAAGGAACCGGGTGAAGCCAGCCCGGCCTCGGACGCTGGCCGCGGGGTCAGAAACACGCCGGCGGCACCGGCCAGCCAGCGGGCGGGCGGAGAGCAGCCTCCTGTCCGGGACCAGGAGGCCTGGGCGGCCCCCACCCGCCCCGGGCCGCCCGGTAACCTGCCAGCCGGGCTGTCTCCCTCCGACTCCCCCCGGCCCGAGGAGGAAAACCAGCCGCCGCCACCCGCCTGCCACAGCCCACTGCCCGCACTCCGGGCCCCTCTTTTCTTTTTTCTTTTTCTTTTTTAATATATTTTATTGATATTTTACAGAGAGGAAGGGAGAGAGATAGAGAGCTAGAAACGTCGATGAGAGAGAAACATCCACCAGCTGCCTCTTGCACACCCTCCACTGAGGATGTGCCCGCAACCAAGGTACATGCCCTTGACCGGAATCGAACCCGGGACCTTTCCGTCCGCAGGCCGAGGCTCTATCCGCTGAGCCACACCGGTCTCGGCATCGGGGCCCCTCGTTTCGATGAGGAGTCCTGGGAGCGGGAGAGGGGCCCGCGTGCGGGGAGAGGGCTCCCGGCAGGCGCGGGTGACGGTAGCTGGAAATCTCCTCTCCGAGTTTAAAACGCGGTTGATCTTATCACCACCCCGCTCTGTGAGCATAAACAAACCATCTTTCCTGTCACAGCACCGGTTAGGCGGCCGCCGTGTTGGGCCGTGTGACCGGGCAGCCGCCATGTTGGCCGCCTGGCTTGCAGCTCCCCTGGGAGCCCGCCCTTTGGATCAGCCAATCAGGAAAGACTGTGCGCCTGAGCTCCAATCAGGAGCAAGGGGCAGGTCACGTGCTCAGGGATTCATTGCACCTCGCTCCCGGGCCGCGCGTGCGCACTTCTAGCGGAAGTAACGGGTTTGTGCGCCGGCCCTGCCCCCGGGCTCGCCCCGAGGCTGGCTCAGGGAGGGCCGTCAGCCGCGGGAGACGGCGGGAGACGGCGTACGTGAGGGGCCCGGAGGAACCGCAGGCTGGCCGTCCGGGTTCTCCGGGAACCGGGACCGGCGCCAAGCCCCCCGCACGGGGTCCCCCTTTGATTCCCGCCTGGCGGACAGGTCGGGAACCGCCAGCAAATGGCGGACTCGGAACGTCGCCCTGTCCGGCTGCGGGCCTGTTCTCAGTCTTCCGGAGCCGCTGGCCTCAGGCCGGCCAGTGCCCCACCCGCCCGGCTCCCCGCCCTCAGGCTCCCGGCCCAGGGCCAGGGACCACCCGCCCCGCTCCCCTCTCCGCCCTCCCGCTCCCGGGCCAGGCCCCACGCGGACCCGCTTCCAGGAAACCCGGTCCCACCGCCCGTCTCTGCGGCACATCCCGGAGCGGCCGCCTCCGCGACCTCAGCAGTTACCTCAGCGACGGAGGGCGGGCCGGGCTGGTGGCCGGCCTGTGGGCCAGGAGGCGGTCCCTCCCGCTGGTCCCGGGCCTCGGGGCCAAGGAAGAGCCGGAGACCGGGATGGGGCGGGGGACAGGCGGGCTCCGTGCGGCCCCTGCGTGAGGAGCCCCGGGGCCCAGCCCTGTGCCCGCCGCCCTGGCCGGGGCGGGAGAGGAAGGCCGGCGCCGCCGCACACCCCACCCCGGGCCGTCTCCGGAGAGACCGTCCCGCCGCCTCGTCCTTTGGACCCTCTGAGCGCCTTTTCCGTCTGCCTCCCTCCTCCCGCCCCAACGCCAAGGTGTGTGTACATCATGCTCAGCACCGCCTGCCGCGGAACCCGGCATCCGGCCGGCCGGAGCGGCGCAGGGGTCAGCATCCACCGTGAACCAGGAGGTCACGGTCCGCTCAGGTCCGGGCCCGGGCCTGGGTATTAGTGGGCTCGATCCCCCGTAGGGGGTGCAGGAGGCAGCCCATTGATGGTTCTCTCTCCTCATGGATTTTCTCTCTCCCCTCTCCCTTCCTCTCTGAAATCAACAAAAATCTATTAAAAAAAACAAAAACAAAACTGGGCATCTGAACATGACCCAGAGCCATTGCTTCTGCCTGGAGCAGGCGGGGCGTGGAGCCCTGGGGCAGAGCTGAGGGGGATGGGGCGACTAGAGTGTAAGGGACTTGCCTCTTCCTGGGGCTCACAGGGGCCTGCTGACTATTACTTCTGGGAGCAAAGAGGCTTGTGCGTGCCCTTCCTCTTCTCCACGCCCTGCCCGGGGCCCCTCGTCCTCTTTTCTCTCGTCTCCTCGCTGCCCAGACCAGGACTCGCTCCTGCAGCCAGGCTCGCCCCCCTTCCCTCCCTTTGTTTTTCTCTCTACTTCCTCTCTCCCTTACTTCTTGCTATTTTCTTCCAATTCTATCTTCTTAAAAAATATATATTCTCATTAATTTCAGAAAGGAAAGGAGAGGGACAGAGAGAGAGAGAGAAACACCATGATGAGAGAAAACCATGGATCGGCTGCCTCCTGCACGGCCTGCACTGGGGATGGAGCCCTTGACCAGGAATCAAACCTGGGACCCTTCAGTCCACAGGCCCATGCTCTAGCCACTGAGCCAAACCATCGAGGGCCGGAACAATTATTATGTGTTCAGATTTCATAGGTTGATGCTCAACCACTGAGCCAGGCAGGGTGGGCTCTAATTCGATCTTCTTATGCCAACAGCTGGGAGAAGGAAAACCCAGGGCGGGCCAGAGAAGGTCCAGTCCCTGCTGACCGCCGCCCCCGCCGGGACACGGCTTGGCGAGCAAAGTCGTGGCCGGGCCTGTGATTTTCAGATTCCACCTCCTGGGGAGGCTCTGAAAGCCTCCGCTCACGTTATTCTAATCCAAATGTGCATTTCAAACGTAGGACACCGCTTCATACTCTCCCCTTCCACCTCCTAAAAACGCGCACATTTTTCATGTAAATTGAATGTATATTACATGTTAAATGTGCATACATGTAATGTGTGAGCATAAATGTAATACATGTAAATGCATATTGCATTGCATTTTAGGTAAGTTACATGTAAATAAGTCGAGAGACTTACACGTGTTAATACATGTGAACTTGTGCTAACCAAGTGAACTGTTTTGTGCAGCTTTGAAATAGAGGTTTCCCGTGACCTTGGGCTCGAGGGAAGGCTGTCGGGCTGCACTGGGTTAATAAACTCAGCCAGTGGGTGGCTATGTCCATACACTGTGTAAGAGGTGCACCTAAAGCACATGCGTGAGGGACCCATTAAACGCCCAGTGAGGCCGGACCTGCGGGGCCCGCCCGGGGCAGGGCGGGGCTCTGTGCTATGGTGGGCGGGTGGTCCCCGCTCGTCCTAATGCTCCCACTGCTTTTCCGGTGAGTTTCCTGTTAGAGAAACTGGAGCACATCCCAGAGATCACCGGTGACCCAACGTTAAATAACACTCCCGCTCTCCTCCTGCACGGCCCGGGTCAGGGGACGGAAGCGTCTCCCGGAAGGGCAAGGCCAGCTGCCAACCGGCAGGCCATTTCAGCTGACGAACCTGCTGGTTCCAGGTGCCCTCGCTGCTGTAACGATGGGCTTTATACAGCTACCTGTGTGTGATAAAGCAAGTTCACAAATTACCATCTCACCAGCTTTCCACAATGGGGTGTCCATTTAGATTCCATTAGAAAATATAAATGCTTTGCTGTAAAATAGAATGATTGACAGCTTCACCCACTGCCTCCTTCCTCCTCTTCCCTGCCTAACAGCCTTGTTTTCCAGGCTGTTTTCCATCAGCCTGCTGCTGGCCCAGCCCTGCTCCGGGCCCCGCCCCAGCCCTGCCCCAGACCCCGCCCCCAGCCCTGCTCCAGGCCCCGCCCCAGCCATGCCCAGGCCCCGCCCCCAGCCCTGCCCCAGGCCACACCCCAGCCCTGCCCCAGGCCCCGCCCCCAGCCCTGCTCCAGGCCCCGCCCCAGCCCTGCCCCAGGCCACGCCCCATCCCTGCCTCAGGCCCCGCCCCAGCCCTGCCCCAGGCCACACCCCCAGCCCTGCTCCAGGCCCTGCCCCAGGCCCCGCCCCCAGCTCTGCCCCAGGCCACACCCCCAGCCCTGCTCCAGGCCCCGCCCCAGCTCTGCCCCAAGCCCCGCCCCCAGCCCTGCCCCAGGCCCCGCCCCAGCCCTGCCCCAGACCCCGCCCCCAGCCCTGCCCAGGCCCCGCCCCCGGAATAGCTACTTGACTCCCCAGAGCAGAGCGGGCTGAGCCCAGGCGGGCGCCCCCGGGCTGCCGGGGTCCCTCTGTCCTGGCTTCCTGCGAACCCACATGCGCTCCTCCCTCCTCCCCAACTGCTGGCACCTCGTTTTCATCTGTTAACGAAAAAACCATTGAAACCTGTAAAGGAATTTTTTGTGAGTTTATTTGAGCCAAAAACTGTCGACAATTGCCGGGAAGCAGAACCTCAACGGATTGAGATTATGCTCCGGAGAATGGCGGTTACATTTCTGTATTTATACAAAGAAATCAAAGGAGGGACATAGGTGGGTTACATGAATATTCATTGGTGATGGAGTAAGGAGGTGGGAGAAAGCAAGCCGGTGGGAAAGCCCTGGGATACTTAGGTGAGTGCAGGAACAATTAACATGATAACGAAGGAATTTGAGGCATCTGTTCTGGCGCCTACCACATTTAGTTGTACCCCAGGGGCTCCAGAGAAAAGGGAAGTTACAGGTTACTCAGACGTCTCACAGATAGGTTATCTTAGAGGCAGGAAGGCAGATGGGCTCAGTAAAGATCAAGCTGATCTTTGTCTGGGAAATATTGGCCTAGGAAATGACTGCCCACTATGACCTGTTGGAAGTAAGATATTTAATTTTCAAACCATCCTTTGTGGTTACTTCAGGTCTCTCAGTCTGCAAGACTGCCACGCAGGCCTTCCCTGAGCTCATCAGGTCAGCAAATGGCTGTTTTCGTTCACACATCCCCCACTTGGTCATTAATCGATCCAAAGGATGCATTGATGACCAACCTTTTGGTTGGATAATGGAGTCCCACGGCGCTAGGAAAGCTCATTCCTAGGATGTCTCAGTGTCAGCATGTCTTGCTGAACCGGTGGACCACTGGGGATGGGTAAGACCATAACCTTAGATGGCATTTAAAGTCGAATTATATATATATAAAAGTGGCAGGTAAACAGGAGGCAGTCAGATCCTATATGTCCTTAAAAAACATTCTGGATCATTTCTAATTTTTGAGCCACCATGATCCGAGTCTTTTTGCTGTTTGTCTTACATTTTGCCTTTCTGCATCTGATATAACATTTACATATCATGGACAAAAATAACAATAGTCAACCAATAACAGTGATTAGAAACAGAAGATGTCTAATACTAGACAAGGAAAAGTCTAAGGGGAACAAACATCCCAGCCAACCAAAAACCCTTTACATGCATTATCATAATTTTTATCAAGCTAATTATACGGTTTCCTCCTTCATCTACTGTCATTTGTACCTTATGATGTTTGGCCAGAAGAATTAAGACTCTCTTATTATTTCATTATTTAGAAGTTCTAATTTTCTTCTGACTGGTTAGGTCTCATAAAAATGGCTTCATGGGGAGGACTAAATTCAATTTCCCAATACATTGATTTTTCAGTATCAATATTATCACAGGTTTTATAAATCTCAGGCAAAGTTATTTTGCCTATAATTTCAGTATTACACCATATTCAAGTATTATTTAAAGTAAACTTGGTATTATTACAGTAAAAATAGCTTATTATAACAGAAGAGGTTTTTTGTTTTGTTTGTTTGTTTGTTAAACCTTCTCAGCAAAATGTCCCTTTCCCATATAGCATATGTTGTTATTCATGGGGATAGATACAATAGGCTAGGACTGGGTGAATTTAGTATTCCATATGGATTGGAGGCATAACCATTCACCTTTCCAATTTTATATAAACAGATAGTGAGATGGGTTCACATTGTTTATTATTTTTTTTTAATACGGCCCATCTACTTCCCACTGGAAGCATTCTAGTATTATTAAGGATGGTCCTTACGCCAGCCAGTTGAACTACTAGGAATTTTAAGCTTAGGATTTAACTGGCACTTGGGCTTTTAAAACACAATGTCGTAGAACACATTTTCCATTTAAAATTTTCCAAATTCCTAGGGAACCATGAGTCCCATAAGTGTCTGGCCTGGGCTCCTATAACCATTACAGTTGGCCAGTTTCATAGCCACTTCAGATTCCATTTGCATTAGCATAGACAATAGACCCAGTTGAGTTAGGGCACAGGCCTGTTCCCAATTGTTGGGTTTGGGCATTAGTTTTTTTTTTGTAGCTTGTTCTATCTATAAAACTAAGGCTTTATTGTCTTTCCATGCTGCTTCCCTCTCTTTTCTTTTTTCCTGAAACAGCATTCCTTCTATATGACCTATTTGAGATAAAAATCCTTTTCTAATATATGATTTTCTTCATTTGCTACAAGTTCACCTTGTCCCAGAATACTAAGGCCAGCCCCTTCTCTTTCAAGTATTCCCTTTTTCTTCTTTAGGGAGACCAATGTTGTTGGACCTTTAGAAATGTTGTTGCCATTGGGTAGCTATGGCGTGGGAGCAATTAGAGTATACTGAGTGGACCCAAAAATGTTGAGTTTCCCAGGCCATAGTTAAATGGGTGGAGGTAACTCCCAAATGGACTAGAGTTTGGGTATTCCATAAGGCTCCTCAAGAGTCCAGGACACAAGGACAGTGGGGTAATTATAAACATTATCTACCCACCAAGTGATGTCAATAATTTCTGAAATGAGGACCCATTGATTTCTTTCTTATTTCACAGACATCCAACCATAAGAGCATGGCTGGTGAGTCCGAGGACATAATATGCTATGATAGATAGGACAGACTGCTACAAGCCTTTTGCCATCACATCCAGGTGTTTTTGTTTGTTTTTTCTTAGCTATTCATCATCTATCTCTATAACCATACAATATTCATCTAGATTAGATCCATATACAATTCTACCAATGGAATTACCAGGGAGATATTCTTGGGGGTGTTTGTCTAAGGTGGGTCCTTTATAATAGAGCCAGAAAACAAGAACAACCAAAGCTTATAATGATGATAGACCAATGTGTGGCTAACAAAGCGTTAACTTCACTATCATACCTGATAATCAGAACATCATTGTGTATTAGGTGGGAAAGATTAGCAGTTATCCAAGTTAAATTTTTCATATCTAATAAAGGAAGATATTGTTTCCACTAGGAAACCATAAGGATAATAAGAATATGAAAATCATTTTACGTACATTCAATCAATAACAATCAGATGATATAAAAGCAAGCAATATCAGTTTGTGAGCATACAGGCCTTGTTGACATCATCTTGGGATAGCTGTCTGCCTCTGTGATCGGCGACTTCTCATCCTCGAAAGTTCTCAGTTGTTTCTTGTCCTTAAAAAGTCTTTGATCTCTGCCACAGACAGAGATGGTATCAGAGATGGGAGTAGGTGTCTATTCACAGACAGGTGCCTTTTTAAAACGAGAAATGTGAATCCATGAGCTAACTCCTTTAAGTTTAGCTGCACACGGGTTAGTTAGTAATACCTGGTAAGGTCCCTTCCAATGAGGTTGGAGATAGTTTTATTTGATGTCTTTTCCAATACCCCAAATCTCCTGGTGTTAAGCTGTGATCTTTGAAATTTTCGTCTCCCAGGAGTGCACTATGAAATGAATCTGTTACCAATTTGTTAGTTCCTACAATGCAGAATATCTGCACTTTACTTTTCCCTATATTTGGGAAACAAGAGATTTTAAAGTCAACAATATTTTAAACAGAATTATAAGAATACTCAACCTCAATTCATTTAGTCCCATAGTTGTTTTTGTTTATCCTGATTATTGACCAGTAGTTTCTGTATTCAGTTATTCCTTAAAATTCTATAAATCTTCATCCAGTTCAAAATATGACCTGCTTAGAAGCCTGCAAGTTAGAATAAGTCCGAGTCCTTCTCATGAATTTTTCTAGACACATATATATACCTATAAATGCATCAGAATAAAGCTGTCCACAAATGACAAAAAATTTAAAGTGGCACGGTTACGGATTTGATTAAAAACTTTGCATTTCTATAAAATATAACATTTCAAGATAACAATCTATTTGTTAAGTAATAGTCCCTGTAATAGTACACAGAGAATAATATAAAATTTGTATATCTTTAGATTTAATTATAATATCAACATATAAAGAAATATAATATATTTTTAAATCAGGCACATAACTTATTGCAAGCAGTGTTTTGAGTATTGAAAATAATTAATAAACTCCCAATATGTGAAACTCAAATACCCAGAGTATCAATGGTAGAAACCCCCACAGGGAATCATGACGCTTGGCTTGCCAGTGTTCCTGGCTGGACACATGCTACTCTCTTAAAGTTTCCCGTTTAAATTTGACTGAGAATCTTTGCAAGTTCCTTCTGAAGCAGAGTGCTTTAACAATGCACGTGACCTGTTTTTTTTCTTCTTCTTCTTCTTGATTGGAGTACAGCCACATAGTCTTTCCCCATTGGCTAATTCAAAGGGAGGGGGTGGCCCTTGCTCTTTCTCTGGGAGCAGCCAAGCCATGCGGTCATGGCGGCTACCCGAGTTACAATCCAAAAATCGAGGCTGTCTAAACTGTTCTTGGACAGAAAAGGTGATTTTGTCTATTCTTACAATAAATAAGGAAAGAGCAAAAACCAAAATTTCTAAAAGATAGACAGGCACAATTATATTGTAGACAAACAGACAGAAATCTCACTATCTATTTCTGGAGGCTGAACCCTGAGAGGGAGAGCAAGAAGAGCCCCCAAGATAAAGAATTCTTGGCAGCTGCTGGGACATTCTTGCAACCTCTCTCAAGCTTTCAACCCCACCACGCACAACTAAGCTTCCCCAGAGTGGGACTTTTCTCTTCTTTCAACAAATTAAACAACAACAAAGAGACACAAAACATCAACACTCTTGTACAAGCGCACAGAACACACTAAGTTTACACTAGAGAATGCTGGACAGCATTCAAGTTTCCAAAGCAATGTCTTTTGTACCTAGTTCGGGAATTGCCCCTCTCTAGAATTTCAATATATTCCCAATGGACTATTCAAAAAGGGTTGGGGTCTTTTCTTGTTGCCTCTAAACCAGAGGCCTGCTTCCTACAGGGAAAAACAGGATGTGTACATTTATTAACTTCAGAATAGTTCTGAGACAGTCTCTAAAACTTTTTTTTTTATTAGTTGCCATCTTATTGGAAGAAAAAAAAATTTTTTTTTTTCTATGATTTTCCTTAGAAGCTTCTAGTTTCCAAATCAAGATATGCTTCCCATATACTCATAGTTTAATTTCAGAGCCGGCATTTTCTAATTTCTGCATGCAAGATATTAACATAGGTACCACAAACAAACCGCATTTTTGGCCATTCATTTCTCAGTTAATATTTCCTAGTTAAATCTTTTCATTTCTGTAAAGTACTTGCAAGTAAAGGCTTCTTATCAGGAGTATTAAATGAGGGCTGGGGTCTCGGGAGCTTCTAGCCATGAAGGCACAATTTCCCATGTTAATTTTATTCATTCATTTTTTTTAATATCTGTAGTCTGAGCAAACTTTAGATATGTTAAGTAGTGGGTCAAATGTGGCCTCAGTTTTCTCTCCCGGCTGTCTAAAACCACAGGAAAGTTTCGGGGCCCGGGCAGACCAAGCCTTATGGTGGCCCCCAAATAAGCCTTTTAATTAACAGTTGCATCGGGAATTCTAGATGGGGCTCCTGATTTCTGACATCTCCACAAAATTCTTAGTCACCTAAGAACACCTCGGAATCGGACTTTTCTTTAAAAACAAATTGCCCCTTTATCTTAGAAGCTGAATGAGTTCAGCTCATTTATACGGCGCAAGTTATTTTTGCTCAGACTTTCAGCAATTTCAATTGAAAAGCCAAAATCAAAACCAGCCACCCATTTTTCTCCTCCAGTTCCGCCTTAGCCTGGGTCTGCCAACCCTTAACCTGGGGTTCTGTTAACCCTGGTTCCACCTCGAGGATTTTTAACACAGCTCAAATAAAGTCAAACCTTCTACCAAAATCAGGGAAGGTCCCAGATCCAAGAGACAACTCACCCACGCTCACCCAATGGGCGGAGAACCGGCGGGCTCAAGGGGCCCTTGGCTGGATCCTAGCTCCGAGTCCAAGTCCAAAGGATGATCGCTGGTGAGTTTTCTTTGGAATCCTGCCGACTACGCCAATTAATGTTAACGAAAAAACCATTGAAACCTGTAAAGGAATTTTTTGTGAGTTTATTTGAGCCAAAAACTGTCGACAATTGCCGGGAAGCAGAACCTCAACGGATTGAGATTATGCTCCGGAGAATGGCGGTTACATTTCTGTATTTATACAAAGAAATCAAAGGAGGGACATAGGTGGGTTACATGAATATTCATTGGTGATGGAGTAAGGAGGTGGGAGAAAGCAAGCCGGTGGGAAAGCCCTGGGATACTTAGGTGAGTGCAGGAACAATTAACATGATAACGAAGGAATTTGAGGCATCTGTTCTGGCGCCTACCACATTTAGTTGTACCCCAGGGGCTCCAGAGAAAAGGGAAGTTACAGGTTACTCAGACGTCTCACAGATAGGTTATCTTAGAGGCAGGAAGGCAGATGGGCTCAGTAAAGATCAAGCTGATCTTTGTCTGGGAAATATTGGCCTAGGAAATGACTGCCCACTATGACCTGTTGGAAGTAAGATATTTAATTTTCAAACCATCCTTTGTGGTTACTTCAGGTCTCTCAGTCTGCAAGACTGCCACGCAGGCCTTCCCTGAGCTCATCAGGTCAGCAAATGGCTGTTTTCGTTCACACATCCCACGCCTTTCCCGGTCGTCAGCCGGTTCCCCCTAATCTCCCTGTTACCACGGGGCCCTCCCCGCTGCGGACATTCGTCAGCGAACCCCATCTCCATCAGCGAACCCCATCTTCATCAGCAGCCCCATCTTCATCAGCGAACCCCATCTTCATCAGCAGCCCCATCCCACCGGCTCTTCCTCCCTCACCGCCCCGGGCCTCCTCGCGGGCGTGGAGATGACCCCTCTCCACTCACCTGGTCAATGCGTCTTCCTAACCCACTGTCCCCGCTGCTCCCTCCTGCCCCAGACTGGACCAGCCCCCCCTAACCCCCTACCCCAGGGCAGCAGGCAGGGCCCCCCGAGTGTCTGCTCCCGGCTCCCGGCTCCGAGGGCCCAGGCGAGGGCGGGAAGGTCCGGCTTGGGCTCCAGGCCATCAAGGCCCAGGACGCTGCTCCCCCTCCCGCCGCACCCCTCCTCGCACCTCCTCACTCTGGCTCATTAGCTCGGCCTGGGAGCGGCCCATTAGTCAGGTTCCCGGCTTTGCGGGCCGTTGGTCGCCGCCTGGCTGGTGGAAGGTGCGATCCGCGGAAATCCCGTTTCTGCAGGTTCGCCGGGCGCACTCGGCAGCTGGCGAGCGCCTCTGCGGCTCATCAGAGGCCCCGGCCACCTGCTCCGCACCCGAGCAGCTGGCGCCGGGCGGGCTCCGCAGCCGTCACTTCAGCAGCAAATAAATACCAGGGTGGCAGGCCGGCGAGTCAATACCCGGCCTGGTCCTCGCCGAGAAAGCCAGGACACACCACCGCCCGGAGCAGGCCTCCCATGAGAGGAAACTCCCAGAGCTTCCGGGGAAGCCTGTGGCCCTTTGAGCGCCATGCGGGTCAGGTACCCGCAGTGATGGGCTAGAGCGGGCACTGCTCACCAAGGGCGAAGGTGTTGAACAACTAGCTAGCCTTCTGGGGGCAGGAGGAATGTGGGTCCTCCCTGCCTAATTCCTTATGCAAAACTTAACCTTCAGAAGAGGGGAAATATGGGCAAAGGAAATTCAATTCTAAAGAAGATACTGCTAAAATTTAAAAGCAAAATGGCTAACAGCCCTAATACGCTACAATAATCATATACATTCCTATGAAAGAAAATGAACCCCAAACAGGAAAAAATGCCAATTGCATGAACAAATACTTCAGACATGAACAACTCAAATGGCCTGTAATGGCCTGGCCATGTGGCTCACTGGGTTGGAGCATCATCCCATACACAGAGAGGTCTCGGGTTCGATTCCCATCAGGTCACATACCCGGGTTGTGGGTTTCATCCCTGAGAGGCAACCAATCCATGTTTCTCACATCAAGGTCTTTGGGTGAGGAATAAACGCAAAATGAATAAATAGATAAACAAAAAGGTGTTTTAGCCCTGACCCATTTGGCTCAGTGGATAGAGCGTCGGCCTGCAGACTCAAGGGTCCCGGGTTCGATTCCATTCAAGGGCATGTAACTTGGTTGCAGACACATCCCCAGTAGGGGGGGGGGGTGCAGGAGGCAGGTGATCGATGTTTCTCTCTCATCCATGTTCCTACCTCTCTGTCCCTCTCCCTTCCTCTCTGTAAAATATCAATAAAATATATATTTTTAAAAAGGTGTTTTACATAGTCGAATGTGCCAGGACACGGGAGAGAGGACTCAGGCCGCCAGGGGGAGCAGCTGGTCCTTATAAAAGGTGGCCGGGCCAGGCCAGGACCACGGCTCAGCCCTGAGGCAGGGACAGCGCTGAGCAGTCACCGTGTGAGTCACGCTGCGTTTTAGGGGTGAAGCTGTCACGAGGCCCTCGGATGGTGATGCACTCTCCACCCCTCACCCGTTGTGGCTCTGCCCTCGTTCCCGGGCGGGTCCGCGGCTGCCGTGCCGTGACACCTGGCATGTGACACGCCACGCGCAATGTGTGCTGTGCCGTCGGCTGTGATGCTGGCAGCAGCGGCGGCAGGAGGGGAGCTGCGGCCGGAAATACAGAAGCCCCAAGGCAAGGGAGCTGGGGCGCAGTCGTGGGCCCTAAAGGCAGATCGCGTAGGCGCTGAAGATGACCCCGCAGAAGCCAGGCTGTGTGTCAGTGCTGCCCACGACGCGGCCCAGACCCAGGACCCCGGCGGAGCCCCCATGGCGTCTTTATCGTGAAGGCGGCAACGCTCCGCCGGTTCCACGTGGCCTGGCCGCCTGGGCCCCCACGGGCAGCCCCCGCCACCTCCTGCACCCGCCCGAGAAGCGCCCGCCCACGCAGTCTCACCTCCCACACCCCAGGCGCCTCCGCCCCTGCTCCCCCCCGGGCCGGAGCACAGGTGGAGGCCGCCTCCTGCTGCGGCAGCCTCCGCCTGCCTCTGCATCACTGCTCTTCTTTTCTCTAAAATACGGTTTTGTTGATTTCAGAGAGGAAGGGAGAGAGGGAAAGAGAGAGAGACATCAGTGATGAGAGGGAATCTGCACTGATCAGCAGCCTCTTGCACACCCTTCCACTGGGGATCAAGCTGGCAGCCGGGCCTGTGCCCTGACCAAGAATTCAACCGTGACCTCCTGGTTCCTAGTTCGACGCTCAAGCCACCGAGCTGCACCACCGGGCATCTTTGTACTGACGTGTCGTCATCACATCCCCAATGCTCCTTCATCCACCACGGTTTTGGTGTTCACCCAGCTGTCCTTCTCGCGGCCCCAACTCAACCATTACCTGTGGTCACCTCTGACCTCTGACCTCTCCTCTTCCTCCTCCCCGTGTGCGAGTGCTGCCTCCACCTTGGTGCTGTCACACGGCACGCCCGTAGCTGAGGCCCCATCGCTCCACACGCTCTCTTGTTGCAATGACTCCAACGATCTTTATGATCTGCTTCAACCCCCCCAAGTCCACCTTAAGGCCAGGGTTAGAGTCAGCTGGCCTGGCTCGGTGATGCCTGCCTGGCGCCCAAACGCCCCCAGAAACCTTGGCTCAGGGTCGCTGGAGACACCGCCTGCTCCGTTCAGAAACCAGCTTCTCCCTCCCTCTCAGCAGACCGTGGATTTGTGCCCCCTAATTTTCTTTGACGACACTGCACCCAAGAGGCTCCCGCTTGCCTTGGTGGCATTCCGTCCTATATCCCTTCATTAGATATAGACACTAGAGGCCCGATGCACAAAGATTCCTGCAAGAAGAGGCCTTCCTTCCCCTGGCTGCCGGCACCGGCTTCCCTCGGCACCTGGACCCAGGCCTTCGCTCCGGCCCTGCCGCCCTCGGTAGCTCCCTCCACCCCCCGCCATGGCGACAAAGCAAGCGTCCAGGCCAGACTGGTGCCATCTTTGTCACGTCCATTTGCATATTCCCTCCTTATCGCCTGTGGATGCGGCCATCTTTGTCGCAGAGTGACAGTCGATTTGCATATTCTGTCTTTATGAGATAGGATGTAAGAACTTACAGGACAGAACATGGCCATCATCTCCCCAAACCCCAAACCAAAGCCAGAGCCCTTCGCCAGTGCCACACATCCCCCGTGCCTTTATCACAGGTCTTTCTCCACGGTAACCTCTCTCCCCCTTGACCTCTCCGGGAGGGTCAGGTTCACTGCGTTCCTCTAACTCCCCTGCTGGAGCACAAGGCGGCCGAGGGCAAGCACAGCACCTCGCTCACCCCACACCCGCGTCTCGGAGCCGGTGCCGCCTCTGCACGCGTTTGCCGAGTGAGTAAACGGGTAAACAGCCGTGGTTAGGACTGGAACGAAGTGGAGAACGTGGGACATGGATGGGAGGCATCGCCCCAGCTGCCGCTCAGCGCTGTTAATTACACGATCCTTTTATGGAGCAATTCGCGGTAATTCGTACAGCCATTCCCCCTTAATAAGACCCATTGTGCGCCATAAAGCAGTAACTGGGACGCGGTCTGCGCGCCTCATACATCACGGCCCTCCTTAGCAGGCTCCTCCACACCCATCATCCCGTCATGATCACTATCGCCCTCGGAAGGCGGGCCGCGGGCATTAATCAGGCCTGCTGCCGTTCCCTCGCCAGATTTTCTGCGGCTTTATTGTGCTTTTGGACATTTTAATTAACTTGGAAATTTAATTTTAAAATCTAACCTTATGAGCGCTCTGCCCACCCCCCCCCACCACCACCACCATCACCACCGCCTACTTGTGCTTTGCCGCTGTCCACGTGAGGACGAGGCAGGCGCTGAGGGAGGCGCCGGGGACGCACGCCGGCCGGCCGCACCCCCCTGCGGTTTTTAAACGGGATGAGAACGAGGACCCCAAAACCGAAGGCGGGGGAGGAGCTTCCTGTTGCTGGGGGGGGGGAGGGGCAGATGTATCCTTTCAATTACCCATCGCCGCTGCTCCTCAGCTACCTGCTCGCTCTGAAGCTCGGCAGCGGGCTCATCAGTGCCCGTGCAGAGGCGACAGGCCGAGGGGCACGGCCCTGGTGTGGTCACTCCAGGACAGGGGCGCACGGCCCCCTACGCGTCTGTCAGATCAGCCTTGGTCTTCGATGCTCTTCCTGGACCCGCAGACACAGAAGGGATCGTCCCCGAACACAGGCCTGTCCTTTTCTAAGCGGAGATTGGCCATCGGCTTCGCCAGAACCCACTGACTTAAGGGTCAATCTCAGCCCCAAAAGCTGCCCTTACAGAAGCAGCCAGAACAACGTCTGACGAGGTGTCTGGGCACCCTGGCCCGGCCGAGGAGACGCAACAACGAACCATCTTACATTGGTCATCCGAGTAGAAACGGAGGAAAAGCCCAAACCTCCGGATTTTCAGAACGCTCCCTCCGCCGTGCGGCCCCTGTGAGACTTGTACTTCAGAATCACCCACGTTCTGGCGTCTTAGACGTCTCCGTGAGGAGGCCACGCATACGAGTCCACGTCCACGTCTTCATTCTCAGCAGTGAGCGCTTTTCCCCAGCGGCGTGGCTCCCTGGACACAGTTCCCACCCAGAAAGACACAAAACACAACTTGGGAGAACGAATACAAGACACACACACACACACACACACACACACACTCTAAGCCCCCCCAGTACCTCCACCCACTACACAACAGCATCAGCCCAATACCTGTGCTGCCCCCCCCGACACAGCACATAGCAAAACACACAACAGCCCGAGGCTGTGCGTCCACATGGTGTCCCCGCCTGCTCCTGGGCCCCTTCTCATCACTAACCTCGTGTTGGACCGATTCTTTCCTCCAGGGGGCGCTCCTCCCCCATGGCCGTCCCCCTTCTAGTTCCATTTTAGTCCTGGAATGTCACCTCCTGTGGTTTTTTGGATTTTTTTTTTTTTTTTCATTAAAGAGAAAAGAGAATGCAAGCTTTGAACTTAACCCCTCACTGAGAAGGCCACGTCACGGAACCTCACCACCCTTCCCGCTCTGATTTATCTGCTGGGAGGATGTTCTATCCACTCAGGAGGTGAAGCTGCTGGGATGGGAGGTTCCTCCGCCCTCCCAGCCTCGTCATGGCCGCCCAAGCTGTGGCCACCGCCTCCTTCCCCCGCCTCGGGCAGGTGCACCGCGGGAGACCCGAAGCGCTCGGGGATGCTTGAGGCTGGGCTAACTGGAGCCTCAGCAAGCACGTGCCCGGCCCGGCTCGTGAGTGTTGCGAGCGGGAAGCCGTGCTGAGGGGGAGACTCGGCACTGCAGTCAGGCCGTGAGAGCAGCCCACGCGGGGAGGCCGGGGCTCAAACCTCCAACCCCCTGACCTTACCAGGTGTGCTGGTTAATAATGTGGATTTTGTGATCAAAGAAAACTAGTTCGTTGTTCCCCCGCCTCCCTCCGCCTCCGTGAGCTGTACCCGTGCGGCTCCCGCTCCCACAGAGCAGAAGGGCTGGTCCCTCCTTCCCCGGAGCTGCCACTCCACTGAGTGATGTGCTCCTACAGCTCCTGGCAGGCCAGCCACGGCCCACAGCCCTGGCACGAGCGCCCCCCGGAGAGAGCCGAGATGCCGAGAGCCGGGCCCCGGGCGGGCCAGGCCCTGCTCCAGGTTCACCGGCCTGAGGAACCGGGCGGGTGGGGAGAGCCGAAGAGCCGGGAGCCCAGGAAGACAAGTCCCCCCTGACCCGCTGGAGCCACATGGTCCCGCCGACCTCGTGACAGGACACCCAGACCTGCTCGCGGGGGCAAGGTCACGTGGGTTACGTCCTTGAGGAAGAGGCCAGGGACCCGTGCCATGCCATGCTGAGCTGTGGGGACAGGAAACCGGCTCCCAGAGCTGTGTGCCGGCCCCCTCCCACCCACCTCCACGCCTCGGGGTTTGCTGACTGAGCATCTACACAGAAGGCCTGCAGCAGACACGGAATCACAGGAGTAGACGGTGGGTGGGTGGATACAGGATGGATGGGTGAACTTTAGTCTACATGGTTATACTCCTACCAACTTTGAAGTCTATTTTTAAAATATATTTTTATTGATTTCATAGAGGAAGGGAGAGGAGAGAAACATCCATGGTTAGAGAGAATCATGGATCAGCTGCCTCCTACACACCTCACCCTGGGGATGGAGCCCCCAAACCCCGGCCTGTGCCCTGACGGGGAATCGAACCGTGACCTCTGGCTCCTAGGTCAGTGCTCAACCACCGAGCCAGCGGGGAGCAGGTTTCCCATCAGCCCGCAGGCACCACAGATCTCACCTCCTGGCATGTGGCTCCCCAGTCCGTGCCCAGGTCAGACATTCTCGTACCCGAATGCCCCCCAGGACCCGCTGGGCACGGCGTGTCTCAGAGGACCCAGGGAGTGGGGTGGCACGGGTGCTGGTGCTCGGTCCTCCAGACGGAAAGCACTCATTTCCTGAGTCAGAGACGGGCACCCAGCACCCTCAGCGACATCGGCCCTCGATGGCCCCTTGACGCTGTGAAGTCGGCCGATGGGCGCCCTGAGCCAGACCAGACACGCGAACACCGCCGTCCTGCTTGGCAATTACTCCGGTCAGCTCGTGTTCCGACCACCTCCCTGACGGCTGCTGCTGCCACTGACCCCGAGGCCCACGGTGATGTGCCGTACGTTTTAATAATAACATTATTTTTAATAACAAGAAGCAGCAAAGGAAACCACGTGAAAACACAGTTTCCCGAGACGTTAACAGCGCGTGGTTTAGCGGTAAACGGACTCGTGTTCCCGCATCTTGCCTCTGGGTGTCGCCTGAGAGACGCGTGACGGACGATCGCTCGGACAACAAGACATCTTTCCATGAACAACTTGGTCGAGAGCCGAATCGTCTGAGATGAGGAGGTTCGAGCACCGAGGTCCGAGTACAAAGGACAGAAGACAGACCTCGGGGCTGCTGGACTCGGGGGCGGGTCCTGGGGGGCGGTGCCTTCTCGGGTGAAAATGGGGGCTTCCCAGCGGGGCAGTGGCGCTGCAGTGAGGAGGAGGAGGAGCCGGTGACGTTTGGAGGGAAGAGGAACGGGAAAGGGAGGGTGCTGGTTAGCACCTCCTCTGCCTTTCTCCGTGATAGTCCCGGGCACAGAGCCACACGAGGACCCGCCCTCAGCCCTCACAGGATTAATGACTCACAGCTGCTGCTCGTGAAGGGGAGCCACGAAAGGGCACCCACCACTCTCACCACCACCGCAGAGTGCAGGGCCTGGCCCCGTGGTCGGCAAACTCACTTGTCCACAGAGCCAAATGTCAACAGTACAACCATTGACATGTCTTTGGAGAGCCAAATTTCTTAAACTTCTTCTAACGCCACTTCTTCAACATAGACTCGCCCAGGCCGTGGTATTTTGTGGAAGAGCCACACTCAAGGGGCCAAAGAGCCGCAGGTGGCTTGGGAGCCGCAGTTTGCCGACCTCCGCCGGGTGTGGGGGAAGGAGGGGAATGGCACAGCCGCCCCAGCTCCTCTGCAGAGACGGCACCCGGAGCAAACGCAGTGCTTTTCCACCGCTGGTGACACAGGACTGACGGCCCGGCGCCACGGCGACTCACGTGCGTCCCTCCCGACACGGGGTCTCCGAGGCCGAGCTCAGCGTCGGCGGCTGAGTCCCTGTCTGGAGGCTCCGGGGGGACCCTTCCCCATCACCAGGAGCTGGCAGGTCCGCCCGCGGTGGGAGGCCCGAGGCCCTGGCTGGCTGTCGGCTCCGGAGGCGCCCTCACCCCGAGTCTGGTGGGGTGGCTGTGGCGCGCCTCCCCACGCTTTGGCGTGGGCTGCTGGTCCCGCTGGAAAGGGTTCCGTGGTGAGAGCAGGCTCACCTGGCGGCCTCCCTCCAGGCCCACGGACTTGGGGGCTGGATGACGTCGCCAAACACCGTTTACCGTGTGACCCCTCACAGCTGGCCCGAGGGTCCACCCATCGAGGGGAAGCGAGGACACAGCCCTGGACCGGCTCTGCCTTCTGCCTCCCGTCCGGCGACCTCGGCTACGCTTCCTGCCCAAGCCCCTGACGGTCCCATCCGGCCGCTCGACGAGGCACAGTCCTGGAACGCCCTCACGGTGACCTGTCCTGGTTCAGGACTCCCGTGACCATCACATCTGGCTGTTCCTCTCTATTGATTTCAGAGAGAGGAAGGGGGAGGGGGAGGGGGAGGAGCATCAATGAGAGAGAATCGTCCATCAGCTGCCTCCTGCCCGCCCCACACCGGGCCTGTGCCTGCCCAGGAACGGAACCGAGACCTCCTGGTTCAGAGGTCGAGGCTCACCGGAGCCAGGCGGCCGGGCCCAGCTGGCGGTTGGCCAAGCCTCTGACAGGAGGAAGGGGGGGATGGGCCCCAACTTGTTTCTAGGACGCCTGTGGGCACGTCTGCACACACGTGAAGCCACCACAATCCAGGGCACTTTAGGCTGATGCGTTTCTCTAATGTTTTCACGGAAAAAATAAACACTTGAGCCGTCGCTAAGCACCGATGGGAGTCGGGCGCGGGAGAGGGAGAGGACGCTGCGTGTGCAAGGATTGTTTTTCTTTGAAAAACTGATGCTCTCCTTCCCGAGCACCTAGATTCTCGGTTCTAATAATCACAGGCTGCTGTTGATCCTTGTGATCAAGCCCCTATCCCAGTGGTCGGCAAACTCATTAGTCCACAGAGCGGCAAACCTCGGCTCGAGAGCTGCGTGTGGCCCACAAGCTGCAGTTTGCCGACCGCTGAGTTAGCCCACCCACAGTAAGACACGCTCAATGTCGGCATGGCTACCACTGCACCCAGCTATTAACTGGCCCTTCGCTGTCGTGTTCATGTTATTTTTTCTTTCTAAAAAAGAATCCTTTTGATCGGTTCATCGCGTGGTTTTCCTGAGCGGGCACACGGGGAGTCGGCGGGGGACCAGCACACGGGTTCCACGGGGAGGAAGGAGGGTTCGGCTCTCAACCACACGGTTTATGACTTTTACAGAGAAGAAATTAATAAACAACTCAGACGACAGCGGGGGCAAAACCATTGAGCAAGGTCACACCACAGGCCCTTAGTCTGACCTCTGAGCCTGGCTGCCAGGCCCCGGGGGCAAAGGGAGTGACGTGTGAACCGTGACCTTGGGGCTGCTGTGACCTTGGGGCTGCCAGGCGTCCCAGGCCCCGGATCCTTCTCCTGCCACTCGGCGATGGGCCAGCCGCTGGGGCCCACCACAGCTCGTTACAGAGATGTGTGGGCTCGTGTGTGAGTCCAGTCACACACACACACACACACACACACACACACACAAACAGAGGATTGCGTGTGCAATTCCTCAGCTTGTTTTTTTAAATGTACACACATGTTTTGTGGTATTCCCACCTTGTATTTATGTAGATGGTATGCCTTTCTATATGTGTGTTTTAAATTTTAAAGATTGTAGCATGCCCTGGCTGGTGTGGCTCCGTGGATAGAGTGTCTGCCTGTGGACTGAGGATCCTGGGTTCGATTCTGATCAAGGGCATGGGCCGGGGTTGTGGGCTCGATCCCCAGGAGAGGGCTGGCAGGCAGCAGCCGACCCATGATTCTCTCTCACCATTGGTGCTTCTATCTTCCTCTCCCTTAATCTCTGAAGTGAATAAAATACGTTTAAAAATAAAATAAAACGTGGTCCTTCGGCCCCCTGCGTGCTGTGCTGGCCGGCGGGGGACCTCAGCCGTCGCGGTGTCCACGGGGGAAGTGACGTGTCCCCGGTCTTCCTCAGTCAGCTTCCCTCAAAGCCCCGGCCAGGAGCACAGCGGACAAAGAACCAAAGAACGCCTTCACACACAGGCCGCCCAGAGCCCAGGCAGAGCGTGTTCGGTGGAGCAGCAGCGCCCCCCGGTGGCTCCGGGTCACACACCCAGGCTGGCGATGGCCCAGCACCTCCATCTGGGCTCTGGAACCCTGAGAAAGGCCTGGGCTTTGTGGCCTCGGAGCCGGCAGTGGCCTCCCCGGCCTCCCGCTCCTGGCTCTCTGTCCGCAGAGGCCTCCCGGACCCGGGGAGGGGGAGCGGGAGGAGGGACTCGCGGGAGGAGGGACATGCAGCCTGCGGAGGCCGTGAGCTCGGCGAGGGGGTGGGGGGGCATTGCATGTGTCCGAGGGGATGCGGGGGACGGACGGAGAGGAAGAGGCCAGGTCAGCTCTGCGAGCTGCGGAGGGTTCGGCAGCTTCTGGCGGTCACCCCCAGCCCTCAGCCGTGTCTGGCTTTTCACTCTGTGAGTACATGAAGGGCCCACGGGTTGAGTGTTGACCTATGAACCAGGAGGTCAGGGTTCGATCCCGGTCAGGGCACAGGCCCGGGCTGTGGGCTCCTCCCTTTCTCATCACTGAGGATTCTATCTCTTCCTTTCCCTTCCTCTCTGACATCAGTAAAAATATTTTTTAAATGAAGGCCTAAGCGAGGGAAGGGCCTGGGGTTCTGGGCCGTCGGTCCACGGGGCCGGGGGGAGGGGGAGGAGGAGGGGACCGGACGAGCCCCTCCCAGTCGCACCTGCACCAGCAGGGACGCAGGTCAGAGAGCAAAGCAGGCCGAGCCCCCGTGTCTGGGACTGAGCCATCCTAAGTTCCACACGTGTGTGGTTAACACTGGAACCCCACGTGTGGCTATCGACTGAGCTGTGGTGGGCGCCCAGCAGCTGGCCCGTCGCCGAGTGGCCAGAGAAGGATCCGGGGCCTGGGACGCCTGGCAGCCCCAAGGTCGTGGCAGCCCCCAAGGTCACAGCAGCCCCCAAGGTCGCAGCAGCCCCCAAGGTCACAGCGGCCCCCAAGGTCGATGCAGCCCCCAAGGTCACAGCAGCCCCAAGGTCACAGCAGCCCCCAAGGTCGCAGCGGCCCCCAAGGTCGAGGCAGCCAGCCCAGAGGCCTGAGCTGAGGGCTGAGGCCCCACAGCCCCGCCCGGACCCTGAGCCACAGCCCTGCCGGCGGGACGCTCCCCACTCCCTCTGGGCATCGCCCACACGCGGACGTGGCCTCCGGAGGCGGAGACGCGGGCTCACCTCACCCGCTCTGGCACCGGGAGAGGCCAGGGTGCCTGGGACGCGGGCCGAGCTGGGACCTCCCGAGAGGGGATGAAGGCCCTGCTTCTGCTCCTGTTTAAAGGCAGAGAAACCCAAACCACGGTGTTCCGGGGAAGTCAGGTGAGAGCGGGAGGCCCCGTCGCCAGCCCAGCCCAGCCGGCCTCCTCCTCGTCCATCCCGGCTGCAGGCCGCGGGGTGGGGCGTCCGCACGGGCACCTGAGCCGAGGGAGAAGGAGCCAGGCTGACGGGTCGGGGCCGGTGCACCTCTGGCCGCCCGCTGGGTGGGCTCGGACACGGGAAACGTGGTGTCTTTTTCGTATAAAATATTAAGTCCCTCTGATCCAGAGGGCATGTCTCAGTCTGGGTTAAAGAGGAGAATTCAGAGTGGCCGTTTGGCGGATGGATTTTAAAATCACTCGGTCTGTAACGGGTCGAACAAAGAAAGCTCCGTGCACGATGTCAATTGAGAAGCTGAGCTCACAGGCCCGAGCATCCAGGGCAGAGCGGGCGGGGGGGACGGAGGAAGACCGGGAGGAGGAGGCCGGGGTGGGGCTGCGGGAGCCGCGAGGGGTGCCCGCTGCAGGAGCGTGGACAGGGCACCAGGTGCTGCCGGCCTCTGGGGCCAAGCGCTGGGTGGGGGGCGGTGACGCAGGCTTCGGGGCGCTGCCCCCCCCTGAGGAGGCTCGGGCCTGTGGGGAGGAGCCGCCGCCTGTGGGAGCCGAGGGGAAGCTGGGAAAGGCCTTCCTGCCCTCGGGAAGGGAGCCACAGCCGCGGTCGGCGATGAGACACCAAGAGCAAAAGGCGTTGTCTTCCGTTGTCTGAGATTTGTAACTGATTTTTGGAAAAAGAAGGAGAGGGAGAAAGAGAGAACATGGATGTGACCGTGAAACAGGGGTCAGCTGCCTCCGGCACGCCTCCCCGGGATCGAGCCTGCAGCCTGGCCATGTGCCTTGACCGGGATTCGAACCCACAGCCTCTGGGTGCACAGCCGGGCCAAAGCCTGGTCTTTATCTCAGACCCATGAGTGTGTTTCCAGGTCCCCCCAGATCCGTGGCCCACGCCTCGTGTGCTCTGCCCACGTCCCGGGAGGGGCCGTGGCCTCATAAACCGGGGTCCTCCCAGGAGCCCCGGGAGCCGGACGGGAGCCATGGTGAGGGTCCCCTCCCCGGGCGGGGAGCGTCCAGTGGAGGCCTTGGTCCCCTCCCCGGGCGGGGAGCGTCCAGGGAAGGCCTTGGTCCCCTCAACGGGCGGGGAGCGTCCAGGGAAGGCCTTGGTCCCCTCAACGGGCGGGGAGCGTCCAGGGAAGGCCTTGGTCCCCTCCCCAGGCGGTGGAGCGTCCAGGGAAGGCCTTGGTCCCCTCAACGGGCGGGGAGCGTCCAGTGGAGGCCTTGGTCCCCTCAACGGGCGGGGAGCGTCCAGGGAAGGCCTTGGTCCCCTCAACGGGCGGTGGAGCGTCCAGGGAAGGCCTTGGTCCCCTCAACGGGCGGGGAGCGTCCAGGGAAGGCCTTGGTCCCCTCAACGGGCGGGGAGCGTCCAGGGAAGGCCTTGGTCCCCTCCCCGGCCAGGGGAGCGTCCAGAGAAGACCTTGGTCCCCTCCCCGGCCAGGGGGAGCGTCCAGAGAAGACCTTGGTCCCCTCCCCGGGCGGGGAGCGTCCAGGGAAGGCCTTGGTCCCCTCAACGGGCGGGGAGCGTCCAGGGAAGGCCTTGGTCCCCTCCCCGGCCAGGGGAGCGTCCAGAGAAGACCTTGGTCCCCTCCCCGGCCAGGGGGAGTGTCCAGAGAAGACCTTGGTCCCCTCCCCGGGCGGGGAGCGTCCAGGGAAGGCCTTGGTCCCCTCCCCGGCCAGGGGGAGCATCCAGTGGAGGCCTTGGTCCCCTCCCCGGGTGGAGAGCGTCCAGTGGAGGCCTTGGTCCCCTCCCCGGGCGGCGAGCGTCCAGGGAAGGCCTTGGTCCCCTCCCCGGCCAGGGGAGCGTCCAGGGAAGGCCTTGGTCCCCTCCCCGGGCGGGGAGTGTCCAGTGAAGGCCTTGGTCCCCTCCCCGCACAGGGGGAGCGTCCAGGGAAGGCCTTGGTCTGTGGGCCGGAGAGGCCCTCGCCCCAGGAGGCCGTCCCTGTAACCCGTCCACACGGGACGCGTGGGGCCAGGTGAGATCTTGGTCACGAACAGGAGAGCGTGAGGGGCTGGAGGCCCGGCCGCCACGTCCCCAAGACACAGCTCCGTCCAGGCCCCTGCGGCCTGAGGCCTCCACAGAGACCGGACCAGAATCCCACGGCCCTGGCGGCTGCTCCCGCCAGCTTCTTCTCCTGCTCCCTCCGAGCCGGCCACCCACAGCCTGAGAGGCCGCCCGCCTCCTGCCAGGACGGACAAGGTCAGGGACCGGTCAGGGACGGGGTCAGGGACGGGTCAGGGACGGGGTCAGGGACGGGTCAGGGACGGGTCAGAAACGGGGTCAGGGACGGGGTCAGGGACGGGTCAGAGATGGGTCAGGGACGGGGTCAGGGACGGGTCAGGGACGGGGTCAGGGACGGGGTCAGGGACGGGGTCAGGGACATGCGATTAGGGTCCCCTGCCCTCGGGCCGCTGGGAGCCGCTGGGAGCCGCTGGGAGCCGCAGGGGGTGGGGGGGGGCAGCCTCCACTCCCTGATCACCCCACCCGTCTCCCCCTTCCCTTCACGGCAGAGTTCTTGAAAGTCAATTCAAAGCTCACCGTAAACTCTTTCTCCCAGAGAGAGACCAAACAAAACAAAACAAACAAAACAAAAGCCATTGTTTGTCTAGTGGAAGCACTGGCTGTGACCGATCGAGCTGCAGCGTGTCAAAATGCCAAAAGCCCACGTCAGAAATCACAGTTACAACAGCCCCGGGGAGCGCGGCTCGTCCTAAATGAGCTCCCGCTTCTCCGTGCGGCCACGGTCCGCCTCCTCACAGGGTCCTAACAAGCCTCACGGAACACTCGTAACGAGCACCGGCAGGGCCGCCGACTCCCCGAGACCGGCCGTCACGGCGGGCCGCCGCCCCCGTCTCCCACCAGCTTCCTCCGCTGCTGCCGCCGCCGCCGCCGCCTCCGCTCCCGGGACCCTCGCCTCCAGCACACAGAGGGCTGGAAGCTGATCAGCTGAAAAGAATTAATTTCCATATTTCCTCTGTCGCCGCGGAGGAGAACGTCACAGACGTGTCCTGACACTCTGCGATAACAGTCGAGCGCGTGGCGGTCCCGGCTGCCAGGGTCTGTGTGTCTGATTTAATGAGCCTTTCCTGATGCTCAGGCCTCTCGGAGGCAGGACTCGGCCCCGTGACCGCTCAGAGAAGAGAGCATTCGTGTCCGGGGCTGTCCCGGCCTCTAAAGCATCAGCGTCTCTGCCATAACTTGAACAGAAGATATTTGCTCCCATCCAAGCAGATGAAGCCCTGGCGGGTTGCTCAGTGGTTAGAGCTCCGGCCCTGGGACGAAGCTCAGGGGTCCGGTTCCGGTCCAGGCACATTCCTGGGTTGCATGCTCGATGTTTCTCTCTCTGTCTCCCCCCCTTCCTTCCATGTTCTAAAACAACAACAACAACAACAACAACAACATCAATGGGGGGGAAATATCTTCGGGTGAGGATTAACAAAACAAAAAGAAGACAGTGGGGGAAGATGGATGCTCCTTAGCATGATGGGATATGTCTCTCTGACCCCTCAATCCTCATTACATTTCCTGGTGCCTGAAAATGCATGCACTGGAGGGGGTCCCTCAGCCCGGCCTGCCCCCTCTCGCAGTCCGGGAGCCCTCAGGGGCGGGAGGCGACTGGCGATCAGGGGAAGGTGACGCCCCATCACACCTCTGCTGCTGCCACTGCCGGCAGCGCAAGCCTGGGCCGGCCCTGGTGACCTGCTCCTCGGGCCGGTCCTGGGCGGCTGACCTCTGAGGCTTGCCCGCACCTTGGGCCAGGCCTGAGTGGTGGTGGTGGTGGTGGTGGTGGTGGTGGTGGCTGGCTGAGGGGACTGGGGGACTCCAGTAGCTGTGGGTGCCACCATCTTTGAGGATGTGGCAGTCAACCAGCATATTCCCTCTTTATTGGCTGTGGTGCCCCCATCTTTGGTAATGGCATGAGGCTCAGGTAACACATCCCCACTTTATTAGATAGGACAGAGAAATACTTTTTTTTTCTTCAGTAAAATGAGGAAAACAAAGATGTCCATTACATCAGCTGCTATTTACCATTAGTTTGGAAAGATATAGCCTTCAAAACATAGCCAACATAGCAAAACAAGGGGGAAAAATGAGACATAAAAGTGAGGAAAGAGGACGTAAGATTATTATTTGAAATGGTCTCATAGTTTACCAGAAAAGCCAACAGAACCAATTGCAAAGCGATGACGAAGCCAAGGACAAGTCCTAGTTCAGTGAGCAGCACACGTATTCCGCAGAAGCACCGGCCACCAGCAGGGTCCTCAAACGGAGAAGCAACATCCAAGTCCTAAAACACCGAGGAACAACCGGAGCGAGAAACGCGGGAAGTCGATGCAAAGTCACGCTCCCTGCCCCAGCCAGGCCTGCAGCCGCCAGAGCCGGAAAGGCAAGGAGGCCCCGCCCCCGAGCCAACGCGGCCTCAGGCTCAGCCCAGAGCCGAGAGTCCATTCCGGTTGGGGTTTTTAAAAAATACATTTTATTGATTTTTCACAGAGAGAAAGGAGAGAGTTAGAGAGCCAGAAACATCGATGAGAGAGAATCAGCTGCCTCCTGCACACCCCCCACTGGGGATGTGCCCGCAACCGAGGTCCATGCCCTTGACCGGAATCGAACCTGGGACCTTTCAGTCCGCAGACCGACGCTCTATCCACTGAGCCACACGGTCTAGGGCACACCGCTTGCTCATCACATCCACCCTGTGGGTTTTTCTTCTCCACACCCCCCTCCCAAATAAAGCCTCTCCTTCCTGTTCCTGTGCATGAACTTCCCTTCATCCTGGAGGATCTGAGGGGAAGGGTCGCCTGGAGAGGCCAGGGCGCCACCTGCCCCGTCCCCACTCGGCCGGCTCCTTCCTCAGCCTCAGCCCCGCACCCGGTGCCTTGAACACATGGCCTTTGGTGGCCCGGAGCCCTGGTGGGTTCCGTGTGACCCTGGGCCACGCCGCCCCTTCCACCGAGGACCCGTCCAGTCCCCGTGTCTGTGTCGGGAGCTGCCCTGTGCGCTGGGGTTGTGGGTTTTTAAAGACGTTCACGTTCTTTCACTCCTTCCCTGCAACTGAGGATGCCGTGCAGCCAGTGGCCCGGCCAGCAGGTGGTGCCCGGCTCCGGCCCCCCCCCCCCCAGGGCCAGGAACGGGGGTGCTCGCTGGAAACGCGTCCGCGGGGGACCCTGCACCGCCCGGCCACTCCGAGCCCTGACGTCCTCATTCCCTTCCCGCTGGGGATCCACGAGGAGGGCACCATCGTTTCGCTGGCTGATGGTTCAGTCCCCGTTCCTCGCCCTCCCCTCCCCAGCTTCTCCACGTGAAGCGTTAGGTTTCATTCCCGCGAAATCAGCCCTGCGACCAGCCGGTCTCACCCCTTACAGGTTCCCCCGGCTTCCCCGCGGATGGGACGTAAAACAGGGGCAGGCTGCCTGTACCCAGCGCTCCCCGAAGACAGGCTGGGCCGAATGGGGACAGAGACACCAGTAAGTCATGTCACGAGCGGAGCAACTGCTCGGAGGAGCCAAGCCCTCCCGTAAATGTCTACGTGATGGCGCTCACTGGCCGCTCGCCCGCTCCCGCCAGCCTCCCGGGAGGTGCGGAGGTCGAGGCGGTGATGCGCAGCGTGCCGATCGGAGACCACTAGAGCCACGCTCACCCCAGAGCAGCCCCCCAACTCAACTCACTGTGGACGGGCCTGGGGTCACCCAGAGCGAGGACGGGCCGCGTCTGCATCCCCACAGAGCCAGGACGCCAAGTGCGAGAGCTGAGGCGTCTCCTGATTCTTAGGAGCTACTGTCCCGGCTGGGAAAGATGTGGGCAGGTGCAGGCCCGGGGTGAGTAGGTGTAGACAGGTGTGGGCAGGTAGAGGTAAGTGGGTGCAGGCAGGGGTAAATGGGTGCAGGCAGGAGCAGGTAGAGGTGAGCGGGTGCAGGTACAGGCAGGAGCAGGTAGAGGTGAGCGGGTGCAGGCAGGGGCAGGTAGAGGTGAGCGGGTGCAGGCAGGGGCAGGTAGAGGTGAGCGGGTGCAGGTAGAGGCAGGAGCAGGTAGAGGTGAGCGGGTGCAGGTAGAGGCAGGAGCAGGTAGAGGTGAGAGGGTACAGGCAGGAGCAGGTAGAGGTGAGCGGGTGCAGGCAGGAGCAGGTAGAGGTGAGCGGGTGCAGGCAGGGGCAGGTAGAGGTGAGCGGGTGCAGGCAGGAGCAGGTAGAGGTGAGCGGGTGCAGGTGCAGGCAGGAGCAGGTAGAGGTGAGGGGTACAGGCAGGAGCAGGTAGAGGTGAGTGGGTGCAGGCAGGGGCAGGTAGAGGTGAGCGGGTGCAGGCAGGAGCAGGTAGAGGTGAGCGGGTGCAGGTACAGGCAGGAGCAGGTAGAGGTGAGCGGTACAGGCAGGAGCAGGTAGAGGTGAGCGGGTGCAGGCGGGAGCAGGTAGAGGTGAGCGGTACAGGCAGGAGCAGGTAGAGGTGAGCGGGTACAGACAGGGGCAGGTAGAGGTGAGCGGGTGCAGGCAGGGGCAGGTAGAGGTGAGCGGTACAGGCAGGAGCAGGTAGAGGTGAGCGGGTGCAGGCAGGAGCAGGTAGAGGTGAGCGGGTGCAGGCAGGGGCAGGTAGAGGTGAGCGGGTGCAGGCAGGGGCAGGTAGAGGTGAGCGGGTGCAGGTGCAGGCAGGAGCAGGTAGAGGTGAGGGGTACAGGCAGGAGCAGGTAGAGGTGAGCGGGTGCAGGCAGGGGCAGGTAGAGGTGAGCGGGTGCAGGTACAGGCAGGAGCAGGTAGAGGTGAGCGGGTACAGGCAGGAGCAGGTAGAGGTGAGCGGGTGCAGGCAGGGGCAGGTAGAGGTGAGCGGGTGCAGGTACAGGCAGGAGCAGGTAGAGGTGAGCGGGTGCAGGCAGGAGCAGGTAGAGGTGAGCGGTACAGGCAGGAGCAGGTAGAGGTGAGCGGTACAGGCAGGAGCAGGTAGAGGTGAGCGGGTGCAGGCAGGGGCAGGTAGAGGTGAGCGGGTGCAGGCAGGGGCAGGTAGAGGTGAGCGGGTGCAGGCAGGGGCAGGTAGAGGTGAGCGGGTGCAGGCAGGACAGGGGCAGGTAGAGGTGAGCGGGTGCAGGCAGGAGCAGGTAGAGGTGAGCGGGTGCAGGCAGGAGCAGGTAGAGGTGAGCGGGTGCTGGTACAGGCAGGAGCAGGTAGAGGTGAGCGGGTGCTGGTACAGGCAGGAGCAGGTAGAGGTGAGCGGGTGCTGGTACAGGCAGGAGCAGGTAGAGGTGAGCGGGTGCAGGCAGGAGCAGGTAGAGGTGAGCGGGTACAGACAGGAGCAGGTAGAGGTGAGCGGGTGCAGGCAGGAGCAGGTAGAGGTGAGCGGGTGCAGGCAGGAGCAGGTAGAGGTGAGCGGGTGCAGGCAGGAGCAGGTAGAGGTGAGCGGGTGCAGGCAGGAGCAGGTAGAGGTGAGCGGGTGCAGGCAGGAGCAGGTAGAGGTGAGCGGGTGCAGGCAGGAGCAGGTAGAGGTGAGCGGGTACAGGCAGGGGCAGGTAGAGGTGAGCGGGTGCAGGCAGGGGCAGGAGCAGGTAGAGGTGAGCGGGTGCAGGCAGGGGCAGGAGCAGGTAGAGGTGAGCGGGTGCAGGCAGGGGCAGGAGCAGGTAGAGGTGAGCGGGTGCAGGCAGGGGCAGGAGCAGGTAGAGGTGAGCGGGTGCAGGCAGGGGCAGGAGCAGGTAGAGGTGAGCGGGTGCAGGCGGGAGCAGGTAGAGGTGAGCGGGTACAGGCGGGAGCAGGTAGAGGTGAGCGGGTACAGGCGGGAGCAGGTAGAGGTGAGCGGGTATAGGCAGGGGCAGGAGCAGGTAGAGGTGAGCGGGTGCAGGCAGGAGCAGGTAGAGGTGAGCGGGTACAGGCAGGGGCAGGTAGAGGTGAGCGGGTGCAGGCAGGGGCAGGTAGAGGTGAGCGGGTGCAGGCAGGAGCAGGCAGGTTGTCGCCTTCCCTCCTGGACACAGAGCTCACTCCGTAGCCCAGCCTCCCCTGTGATGCAGCGTGGCCGGTGATGGAGCTCATGGACCCACTGGGATGTGGACCAAAGTGGTACCCTCTCCTCCGGGGCCACCCACCCTCCCAGGAGGCCCCTTTTTCTGTAAAAGAACATGTATTGGGTGAATCACAGGGTAGAAAGTTAATTCCTAGAGGAAATGGACTTAGAAAACTCGTTAGAGGTAAAGGAAGGGCTGTTGGAGCTTGGGAGTGAGGACGTTGGGGCTGGGAGGGGGAGGAAAAGGGGGGAGGGAAGGTGGGGGTGGGAGTGGATTGGGGGGAGGGGAAAGAAGAAGGGGAGGGGGAGGGAAGGGGGAGGGGGAGGGGGAGGGGAAGGCGTGGCGTGCTCCCTGAGTTTCCATCAGACTTTATTTACAAAAGCCGGTTGGATTGGCCCACAGGCCCTGTCTTCCAAACCCTGCCCCCGGGGGGCCCAGATGGGAGGTGCGGGGTTCCCCAAGAGCTGCAGGGTAGACCCTGCCTCCCGGGCTGGCTGATGGGCTGGGAGGAGTCGGGGTCCCGGCGGAGGCGCCGCCCCGGCAGCACTGGTCAGGCCGGCGGTGACGGGAGGACACGGCCCCTTCCAGCTTCCCGGGGCGGCGCTGTCCACGCCCCCGGCTCCGGCTGGCGAGGCCCGGCCTCGTCTTGCTGCGAAAGGAGAGCAAAATGGGAAGGCGGCCCTGCGGACAAGGAGGGAGCTCCTCGACCTGCGACTCCCCGAGACCCTGCGGTGAAGCCCGTGTCCTCACAGCCCAGGCTGAGCCCCGTCCGAGCCTCTGGGCGCCCATCTCTCTCAGGATGCCCTCCTCGCCCCCTCGTGGATTCAGGGTGCACTGTCCTCGGACCCTCCCTCTGGACTGCAAACTCTCAGGGTCACCCATCCTGTTGGTACCGGTCCTTCCCGCAGGCCTGGCTGGACCTCAGCCCGCCTCCCCATGGACCCCACCTCCCCATGGACCCCGCCTCCTGTCGCACTTCCTCCCGCTCCTCAGCACAGACGTGCTGTTCACGTGGGTGGGGCTCAGGAGCGCCATTTTAATCGTCATCATTGTGACGTGAGTGAGTTAAAGCCCGGCCCGTGTGGCTCGGTGGGTAGAGCCTCGGTGGGTAGAACCAAAGGGCCTTGGTTCGATTCCATCAAGGGCACGGGCCTCAGTTGCAGGCTCCTCCCCGGCCTGGGCCCGGGTCGGCCGTGTGCAGGAGGCAGCCCATCGACGTGACTCTCACATCCATGTTTCTCTCGTCTTCCCGCTCTCTAAAGTCAATGGAAGAACCTTCTGTGTGTATGTCTGAGTGTGTGAGAGAGAGAGGGAGAGAGGGGGAAAGAAAGAAAGAGAGAGAGAGAGAGAGACCAGGCTCCGCTTCCACTCCGGACCCTCCTGCTCGGAGACAAGGCGCCGGGCTCCAGTGGCCTCCTGGCTGCGGGCTGAGGGCACCTGCCGGCCGCCGGGCGGGACTGGGCGCAGCTGCAGGCCGCGCTGGGCGATGGCGGCGTCCTCGGTGCGGGCGGCAGTGGGCGGTGTCCTCGGTGCGGGCGGCGGTGGGCAGCGCAGGGGCCCTGTGTGTCCTCCAGGGACACCGCGGACGGGGCCTCTCATGTCCCCCAAAGGCACAGCTCCCTCCACCCAGGCGCGGCCCCACATGAGCGGGACCAAGGGCTCAGCAGACGCCGCACCAACTCACATCTGCTTTCCGGCCGTCCCATCGCGCTGAGCCCAGCCACCGGGTGGCTCCCCACCCCCACGGTCTCCCCGAAACCACGGCTCCTCCTCAAACCACCACCTGGCACTGGGTCCTCGGTTCCGAGGGGACGAGCCCGCCCAGGAGCTGCGGGAAGGCTGTGCCCCGGGTGTGCTCTGGCTCAGGGAGAGGAGGGGCAGAGACGTGGCCACGTCTGCGGTTCATCGGAGACCAGTCACTGCAGCCAGTCACCTGGCCGGCTGGGCTTGGGGCACAGGGTCAGGCCGAGGGCTGAGGTCCCGGGTTCGATTCTGGCCGAGGGCACATGCCAGTGGCTTGCTTGACCCTGGGTTGTGGCTGTGGGCACATGTGGGAGGCAGCCCATCCATGTAGACGTCCCTGTCCATCTCTCCCCTCCCTCCCTCCCTCTCAAACTCGACGGAGTAACAACAACAACAAAAGTTTGACGTTAACTGGAGACGTTTTAACAAGGACTGAACGCTCTGTGTCTGAGGGAGCTGGAGGCCCTGCACAGGCGGGCCCAGGCCTGGCCGGGGACCAGGCCCATCAGGTCCCCCTTCCCTCGCAGCCCGCCCGCCCGCACCCCGCCACCATGCAGTCCCCCCCTTTCCCTGTCTCCCTGCCTCCTCCCTCCTTCACTCCCTCAGCATCCCGCCACCACTGCTGGTCACCACCATGTTCCACACCGCCCCCTGGTGGTCAGTGCACTGTGTGTGTGTGTGTGTGTGTGTGTGTGTGTGTGTGTGTGTGTGTGTAGATGATAGATATAGATATATATAGATATATATATATAGATAGATAGATAGATAGATAGATATAGATAGATGGATGGGTGAATTTCAGCTTTCCCAGGTGTCAGGATTGTTTTGTGGTGATGTCAGAGAATGTCAGGATCAGGAAATCATGCTGGAGCACTTCGGGGTGAGGGTGATGTCCCTAATGGGTCAGCAGAAACCTGTGTGCGTGTCCGTGTGTGTGAACACGTACACGCAGAGTTAAAGATAAAACAAACAGGAAATGTTGAGTCCAGATGGCGACTATGAAGGTGTTTCTCCATTTCATCCCCTTCCTCAGCCCCCTTTTCCCAGCCCGGCGGGCTGTGAGGCTGACGGCTGAACTGCACCTGCTGTTAACCTTCGTTTCCTTCCCGTTGTCTGACCAGCAGCACGGACTCCTCGCTTTCCCGTCAGCTACTCCGCCCTTCACAGGCCTCGCCTTCCCTCTTCCTCCCCCCTCCTCTCCCTTCTCCCTCCCTGCCCCTCCTCCCTTCCTTGCTGCCCCCTCTCGGTCCGTCTCTCAGGTTAGGGCACCTCTCAGACCCCCCACACCTGCCTTCCCGGGACAATTCCTCCCAAGGCAAAAGCTGAGCTGAAAGCCAGCGGCCTGGAGCCCACAAGGCCCATGGACCCTCCCTGCCCAGCAGGAGGCCGGGCTCAGCTTCAGGAGAGAAGAGGAGAGGAGAGGGGAGGGGAGGGGAGACGAGGGGAGGGGAGGGGAGGGGAGGTCGGGTGGCCGGGCAGGCTGCTGGGGTCCCACCGCTGGTCTGGGTCCTGCGAGAGGAGGGTCCCGTCTGCAGCCCGGGCGAATGGTACAGGAAGGGGGGGAGGCAGAGCCCTGAGAGCTGAGCTTTCACCAGAGGAACCCAGGCCCGGTGAGGACGGCTCCCGGCAGAGCTGGTCTGGCGTGGGCTGAGGGTGAGGCCCGGAGTGCAATGGTTTGGAAAGCCCATGAAAACACCAGCGGATGCACTGATGGAGCAGACGCAAAATCTGTCCCTTTCCTGCCGTCCTTCGGGACTTCCGGGTTCCCTGAGGACAGAGCCCATGTCGTGGAGTGAGTGCAAGTGTGTGTGTGTGTTAGGGGTGTGTGTGTGTGTGTGTGTGTGTGTATGTGTGTGTTAGGTGTGGGTACAGGGCAGGCATGTGTCTGAGTGTACAGTGGACTGTGGGAAGGTGTGTGAGGTTTGTGTGCACACGTGTGTGTGTGTGTGTGCATGTGTGTGCATGTGCCCTTCTGTGAGCACTGTCTCAAGGGAAAAGCAGCCGTTGTGTCATTTCAGTGATGGACCTCCACGCATTTTGAGTTTAATTCGATGAGTGTCGGCCAGTGAGCAGGCTGCTGCCAGTTCCTTCACGTTGTAGACATGCCATCCCTTCCTGTTCAGGGCCCACAGGCCTGGAGGGAGGAGCCCGCCGCCTGGTGGAGAAGGTGGAGAGTGCGGGCGGCGTGGAAGAGAGGAGAGCCTTCAGTGGGGCACCTGCCTTGTATGTGGCTCGCTCCCTGAGGAGGGGAGCGGGGTTTGGCGAGGGCAGGTGAAGGGGTTCGGCATCCTGACTGCGGGGCTGAGCACAAGGTCAGTTTCCTGCCTGGATCAGCTGCTGGGCCAGTCTCTACCCCCCCCCCCCCCCCCCATCGCACTGTCCTCTTCGGACCAGGGGCCACCAGGGCTCCATGTCATCGTGTCCCCCGGACAGAACTCCCGCCCATCATTAGCCACGCAGACCCCACCGAGCCTTCTCCAGGACCAGCCACGGCCCCGCAGGGAGGGACCAGCCACGGGCCCGCAGGACCTTTGCTTGGAGAGCTACAGGCCCAGCAGGCAGTTCCATAGCAGAACAGCTGCAGGAGCACTGCCCTCTGGCGAATCCCCACAAATATCCCTACAAGTATCCTTACAAATATCCCTACAAATACACCCACAGATATCCCCACAGATATCCCTATAGACAAAGTGTGCCCGGCCGCCGGGCTCGGGTCACGGTTGGATTCCGTCCGATCGCCCCGCCTCCCCCAGCCCTCCGGCCCCTGACGGCGGTCAGCAAGGCAGGAGGTGTGTTCTGCACACGGCCACCGCCCCCGGTGCCGGGGCGTGGGCCAGCCCGGGCCGGGTGAGGAAGGGCGGATGGACTGCCCAGGCGAGGAGGGCTGGGCAGCCCGGAGGACGGAGGCCTCAGGCCGGGCGAGGGGAGCCGTCAGGGGAGCCACAGCCATTTACGAAGACACCAAGCAAACCAGGCGGCGGCCCCTGTGGCTCCGCCCGGCGGGGGAGTCGTGCCGGCGCCGCAGGCCCACGGGCTCCTCGGAGGCTTGTGAGGAGAAGGCGCCCCCGCAGGGCTCCGTGCGGAGGGCGGGCGGCCACCACCGCGGCGGCGGCTGCAGTCCTCACGGCGAGGCCCGCACAGGGCGCGGCCGGTTCCACCGGACCGCACCGAGGCCGCACGGAGCAGAGGCCGCACCTCCGGGCGGGGCGGGACGGGGTTCAAACCGGCCGTCAGAGAACCAGGGGCGCCGGACGTGCCATGACGTGCTGAGCGGACCGGACGTGCGTGAGGCGAACACCCGGGGCCTCACCGGAAGCCGGACCGGGCACACGCCCTCCACGCCGAGCCGGCCCCGCCCCCGGCCTCCGTCCCAGGGCAGCTGCACTTCCGCCCCGACAGCGGGCCCTCCCTCCGCGGTCCCGTCCGGCGACCTCACGCTTCTGGGCGGAACCGGAGGGAAGGTGTCGGCCCGCCCACACACACACACACACACACACACACACCACACACACACACACACACACACACACACACACACCGTCGCCACGATGCCCTCACGGCGGGCCTCAGCCCCCGCCAGGGCCGCCGAGGGCCGAGGCAGAGGAGCTGCGTCCACGACCCGCACCCGGGGCCTCTGGCCCGAACCGGAGACCGGGACCGGAGCCCCCGCAGGGCGGGCCAGCCCGCGCCGACACAACCAGGAGACGGCGGGACGCGGCATGAGAAACTAAGCCACGGCATGGAGTTTATTGAAATGGGAGGATGTTAACAATATACTTCTATATGAAATATCGAGTACAAAACAGTATGTACAGTTTATAACACTTTATGGAAAGAAAAATAGCCTATGTACAAAACCACGCAGAGGGAAGCAATGCGGAGGCCTCCAGACCGTGGAGCGGACGCAGCTGCCCCGGAGCGCCCGGCCTCCCCGCCAGGAGCACTGACACTCCTCTCCCCGCCCGCGGGCCCCTCCAATCCGCTCCTGCACCGGCCCGCGGGAACACCTTCAACCAGCTCAGCGCACCACAGCACAGCCCGCCTGGAGAACACTGCTTGGAGAATTTGAAAATCTAATTGCAGTCATTTTTTTTGTTAATCCTCACCCGAGGATATTGTTTCCAATGGTTTTCAGAGAGAATGGAAGGGAGGAGGGAGAGAGAAACATTGATGTGGGAGACACATCGGTTGGTTCCTCCTGCACGAGCCCCAATCCTGGGTGGGGACTGAACCTACAACGCAGGAACGTGTCCTGGACTGGGAATCGAACCCTTAACCTTTCGATGTGAGAACCACTGAACCAAGCCGGCCTGGACTCAAGATAAAATTTCTTAAAAATATATATTCTTGAGAGAGAAAGAGAGAAACATCAATGATGAGAGAAAAAATCATTGATTGGCTGCCTCCTGCAAGTTGGACAGAGCATGCAACCCGGGCATGTGCCCTTGACCAGAATTGAACCTTCAGTCCTGGGTCCTTCAGTCCTCAGGCCAACGCTCTATCCACTGAGCCACACCAACTGGACTTCAGATAAATTTTTAAATAGAGAAAAACAGATGCAATTATTGGAGAGGGGTCCATCCAAACAGAGAATGAGGTAACTCAGGCTCCAGAATCGGAGACTCTGAGATTCTCCTCACTAGCCAGCTGCCTGAGGCAAAGGAATGAGGTGTCTCAGTCAGGAAATGTGGCTAATAATTCTGTAGAAAGAAGCAAAAATAAGATTACTTTTAAAGAAAAATGAGATCCCAGAAATAAAGGTTTTCTAAGTCCTTAATAAATATTAGATAAATCAGCAAGAAATAAATTCAAATTTGGTGGTCCAGAAAAATGAACTCCCATTTATTTTCTTGCAGCACCAAATTCCGACTGCTGTATAGCTCCCACCACAGGCTTCATGTGCCAAAATTGTGCCATTGTGTTCATGCTAATTGGTAGTTTTTAACTTCATTGTTTTCTAAGTTAATATAGGACATACTTAGCTTTTCATGGAATTTGATGTGTCCTACCTAAATACATATATGGCAACCTCTGATGACAACTGATAACTGGCAACATTAAACACGTACAACAAATAGAATTTAGATCTTATTTCTCAGAATCCATCCTAGCTGGTGTGGCTCAGTGGATAGAGCGTTGGCCTGTGGACTGGAGGGTCGTGGGTTCGATTCCAGTCAAGGGCACATGCCTGGGTTGCAGGCTCGGTGCCCGTGGGGGGCGTGCAGGAGGCAGCCAACCAATGACTCCCTCATCACTGATGTTTCTCTCTCCCTCTCACTGCCTCTCTCGTCAGCACAGCCCTCGCTCCCCAGAGGAGGTCACAGGAAAGGTACTTCCTGGTTGAAGACACAGAACAGATGCGTCAGGGGCGGAGGGAGCTACTGACACCTCGTTCACTGCTTCACTCCACGAGGATTAAACCAAAGGGCAGAGGCTAGAAAATCACTTTTTGAAACTCACAGTCACCAACTGCAGCAGAAACCAAGGCACAACGCTCATGCCAACACGTGTGAACGAGGCACGCCAGCCCGTCTAGGCCGGTGGACACGCCTGCGTTCCGGCCACCCCTCAGGGATGACACACCGGGACGGAGACCACAGGAAGCAGCTCCGGCCGGCCGGCCGCCCTCAGGAGTCCTGTCCGTGACCAGAGAGCGGGAGGCCGACCACAAGAGCCGGCGCCGACGCTCCCCGAGACGCCCCCGCCAAGGCACTTGACCGAGCTGGCGGACATCCAGGCGCGGCCTGGGCAGCCCTCCCTCAGCCGGTGGTGACGAGGCCCTGCGACGCCGGCCGGGGACACGGCGGGTCCAGTGCTGGCGATGGCGTGACCTCGGAGCGGAGGTGCTGGTGGTGATGGCTGCGGGCCGGCCCGCCCTGCACAGGACATCTGATGAGCATGGAACTGGCATCTGATGACGGGTAAGCTGACCTCTATGTCGTGTCGGTGTCAATGTTCACTCCTCCTCCTGTCCTTTCTCACTTTTTTGTTCTTCCCCAAAGCCTTCGATGACTCCTCCTGGAAAAAAGAGAGTTCAATGCAATAACCTCCCATTTGTGTGAAGACTCTGCCGGGTGCCTGCAACCTCACCCCCGAGCGTCTGTGTGACAGTGGAGCAAGCTCTCCACACGTGCCATCGCTCTGACACACGCACTTCCGCTGACTGCCGTGTGCTCGCTCACAAAACAATCCAGGAAAACACTCCTTCACCTAATAGAGTTATGTTCAAATAATGTCAAGGTTGCTGAAACCGGTGTGTCTCAGTGGACAGAACGTCGGCCTGCGGACTGAAGGGTCTTGGGTTCGATTCCGGGCAAGGGCATGTACCTGGGTTGTGGGCACATCCCCAGTGGGGGGTGTGCAGGAGGCAGCTGGTTGATGTTTCTCTCTCATCGATGTTTCTATCTCTCTATCCCTCTCCCTTCCTCTCTGTAAAAAAAAATCAATAAAATATATAAAAAAATAATAATGTATAATAATGTCAAGGTTATTCTATTATCCACTTTAAAAAAAAAGTTTTTATTGATTTTAGTGAGAAAGGAGGAGAGGGAGATAGAAACGTTGATGAGCTAAACACCCACACCAATGGGCGGCCCCTGCCGGGGATGGAGCCCCCCCCCTGGGCACACCCCTGACCGGAACCGATCGTGGCCTCCTGGTGTGAGGGCCACACTCACCACTGGGCCAGCGGCAGGCTCTGGTGTCTGCTCTTCAGAGTAAGGCAGCAGAGTTTAAGAACAACGAAGTGGACGTAGTTACAAAACATGAAACGAAAACCCTCCGACATGAAGGGCGGAGGCATGAAGGCCTGCCGGGCAGGGAGAGGAAACGGGGATTTCGTAGCCGCTTAGGGAAGGCCAGGTCACTGACCTGCTCGGCCTCGGCCTCGGGGCTCCATACCCCCAGGAGCGTCTGACCTGAGGGTCCCGGAGGCCAGTCCCCGCCCCGGCCGCACCGGCAGCCACAGGGTCTGGTGGCACCGTCCCTGGCCCCCAGGCCGACTTTCCTCTCACACAGAAAACCACACACACACACACACACTGACTCCGCCCGCTCTGAGCGTGCTCTCTGGTTTTGTGAGCCCCGGCGGAGGGCGGAGGGCGGAGGGCGGAGGGCGGAGGGCGGCGGGCGGCGGGCGGAGGGCGGAGGGCGGAGGGCGGAGGGCGGAGGGCGGAGGGCGGAGGGCGGAGGGCGGAGGGCGCAGGGCGGTGCCGCCCCGGCTCACCGGCGAGCCGGCGTAGCTCCTCGCCACCAGGAGGCTCCGGGCGCAGTTGTTGATGTGCTTGAAGCGGTCGGGCCCCAGCAGGACGCCGCCGTACCAGCGCGACACCACCACCAGCACGTTCCGCACGTTCAGGACCTGTCTCGGCAGAGGGGACAGAGAAGGGGGACGTGAGCACGGCACTGACTGCAGGAAGGCCCACTTCTTGGCGGAAGCACAGAGGGAGGGAGTGAGACCGCAGTCCGGGGAACGGGGGACGGGGGCAGACGGGGGGCAGACGGGGGCTTTGGAGAAGGAGCCTGTGCTCCACGGGCCTTCAACGTCCGACCGCTGGGCTGGGCGTGGCAGAGACCGGCAGGCGGGTCCCAGCTCCTGGAGACCTCAACCCCCACCGCTGCCTGGGAGGCCTTTTCCCTGGGCCAGACCGGACCTGCTGCTGCAGCAGCCAGAGGCACGGCTGCCGGAGCCCAGGCTGGCACGGCCACGTCTCCCTTCCGACACAGCCTGACCACACAGTCCCACCCAGGGTCTGAGCAATCGCACACACAGGAGCGGAGACAGGACAGCAGCCGCCTCGGAGAGCACCACCCCTCAGACCCAACGGACCGTCAGCCATCACCCAGCCGCACGGTCGAGGGAGGGCAAGATAAATGACTAAAATGGACCGGAAGCCATCTGAGGCCATCTTAAAGAAAAACAAGTATTAAGTCACACTCGGGAAATGTTAGGAGATCCTGCATCCATAAAACCAGAACAGCATACTACAAAAAAGGAAAAACGGAAGAAAGTTGTTATCCTCCTATACAATAGAAGGGTGATATGCAAATAGACTGAGCGGCTGGCAGGAATCCAGCCAGCAGGCAGAGGTGGTTATGGGCGATCAGGCTGGCAGGAGGGAGTGGGGGGGGGGAGTGGTTAGGGATGATCAGGCTGGGGGGGGGGCAGTTAGAGGCGGCAGGCAGGTGAGCAGTTAGAAGCCAGTGGTCCCGGGTTGTGAAAGGAATGTCCAATTGCCGGGATCAGGCCTAAACCGGCAGTTGGAAACCCCCGAGGGGGTCCTGGATTGGAGAGGGTGCAGACTGGGCTGAGGGAATCCCTCACCCTGTGCACTAATTTTCTGCACCGGGCCTCTAGTAACTATATAACAATTAAATGCATGGTTGCTAAAAAAAAAATTTAGAAGACCATCAAGAAAATGTCTCAGCACATGAGGCAATGAGATGGACAACTTCACAAGGAAAGAAAGATCCAGATCCACCCAGAAGCTCCAATACCCAACCTGCAGGAATTTGACGGACAGAACTCGGAGATGAAGGGGGTTGTCAGAAAACAGAACAAGCAGGTCCCACAGCTGCAGACAGCCTCCCGGGGCCACAAGGAGAGAGCTGGGAGCACGAGACCTGTTCTAGCTCTGCTGTCTGCCTCCCCGGTGGCCTTTTCTCGTGGCTGAGTACACACCCAAGGAGCCCACACCGTCTGCGCTAGCTGACGAGCTCGTTCCTAAGGGGAGGGAGCTCGTGCTGCTGAGGAGCTCAGGCCGGGGCCAGACACAGGACGAGGGACCCACCTCCATGAGGTGCAGCAGGCGCCCGCCGGCCGCCGTCTCCCCGTCGTCATTGTAGTCCTGCAGGAAGGTCTGCTTGTCCTCACAGAATATTCTAGAAACACACACAGCACGCTCATACCTCGAACCCTCAAAACGCTTCGTACTTCCAAAATCAGCACATCTGTTTCTGAAAATCCTTCTCGAACTACACTAGCACGTGTTCACGATCATTTACCATCTGTCATGTTCACGGCTCTTCTTTATAATAACGAAACAGGAAAACCAAAACCAGCAGGAAAAGCATCTGCAGTTTGGGACCTCAGACAACTATCAGTCAAACATTAAAATAATGCTTACAAAGCAATTATAACAACATGGAAATTTTTATTTGTAAATAAGAAAAAAATAGGGTACTAGGGCAAAGCATTGAAAAGATAAACTTTGCACAAAAATCGTAGCAAGTATTGCTGGTTACATTAATGGTAGAAAACGGCTGACTTCCCCTCTGATTGTTTTTCTTTTCTGCAGTGTCCGCACACTCTACAAACGACTGCTCTGTGGTGGGAAGCACACCCAGCAGTGATTGCCGCCAGCCACGCCCAACCTCTCCCATCCTAGGAACCGCACGCTCTCACTCACCGGTACGCGTAGATGTTGTGGGTGGCGCTGGCGATTTTCTTGTTCTCATACAATTTGGCAAGAACCATTTTCACCTTAAAAACAGCAGTGACGTAAATAAACGACGTGCACATTTCACGGCCTCTGTGAACAAACACTGGAAGACATCAAAGCTTGCTGAGACAAGAGCTGCAGGCAGCGCTGGAGGTTCCGTCAAGAACCTTCTCCTCGCTGAGGAGGCCACTGCTCAGGCTCCTCCCCGTGCGGGGCAGAGCGGTGCTCCCGCGGGTGAAATGACTGGCCGGGTTTCTGTCACCAACACCAACGACCAAAAAACACCTAAGCACCCGCCATGCCTCAGGTACTTACACAGGAACGTCCCCCGTGTAGAGAATTCTACATGTAAACACGAGAATTCCAAAAAATGAGCTCTAAAAATCTACCAAATGTGTGTCTAGGATGACAGATGCACAGTGGTGTGTCCCACATCTTACACACCACAGCACTCTCTGGTTCCTGCAAGGCCACAGGGGAATAATGTGGGCCGAGACGTGAGAGAGACGTGGTCGTTTCTGGTCCAAAGGGCAGAGGGGCAGGAAGGAGCGGTCTGCTGGGGAAACGCGTGTGCAGAGGGGCCAGGTTGGCAAATAAAAATAAAGACACTTAGTTCAACTGCAACTTCAGGTCAATCACAAACCATCTCTTATTGTAAGTAGGTCCCTGTACTAACGTTTATCTGAGACTCCGACTGAACTGGGCATCCTGTGTGGTACCCAGCAGCCCCAGCAGGGCACGGGAGAGAAAGGCTCTGCTGTGGAGTGGCCCGGACCAGACCTGAACCCAACCTCCTGGTGCCGGCTCCCACCAGCGGAGCCTGGCCAGGGCTCACGTCTTTCTGGTCACTGTGGACACAACAGCTCCCCAGTAATTCCCGCAGCTCCACCGAGGGTGCTCCTGTGTGAAAATCCACGGCGAGGTCCCCCCAACCAGAGCTCAGGTAAAACGTAAAAGCAGAGTCAGCAGCCCTTCCCCCCGGATTCCCGCACGTGAGGCAGGAAAGTGAGCAAATCGTGCATCTTACGTGGAAGTACCAACAGGAAAAGAGAGGCTGTTCCTGCAAAGCCACGCGCCGGGTTCCTCTGGCTACACGCGTCCCGCCCCGCGGCTGGCAGCTCACCTGCTCGGGATAGACGACCGGAGCCAGGTGGGCCTGGAAGGTGCTCCGCCGGTCGGTGATGGGCACGCCGTGGTCGATCGGGGGCAGCTCCTCCGTTTCTGGGAGTGGAAGGAGGAGGCGGCTTTACTTTACAATTCATACATTAAAGGCACTGGGGTGGTGAGGGGAAGCTGGGAGAAATGTACATTATATGGCAAATTAACCTGAACAGCAACTCACAGTTGCCCACTAAAACTCAGCTATAACCGAAACCAGTTTGGCTCAGTGGATAGAGTGTCGGTCTGTGGACTGAAAGGTCCTGGGTTCGATTCCGGTCAAGGGCATGTACCTTGGTTGCGGGCACATCCCCAGTGGGGGGTGTGCAGGAGGCGGCTGATCGATGTTTGTCTCTTATCGATGTTTCTAACTCTCTATCCCTCTCCCTTCCTCTCTGTAAAAAATCAATAAAATATATATTAAAAAAGAAAAAAACTCAGCTGTAACTTTTAAGTAAAAAGGCTCCCAATACATTGCACATACACCCACCTGTCTGATGACCCTCACCTGCCAGGAACCGAACCCAGAGGTCATCAGTGAGAGTGGGGGCTGGGGCTCCAACCCTGGGCTGTGGCAGCAGCATGAGTTGACAAGACTTATTTTTAAGAGTTTAAAAGGGGTTTTGAGACCAAAAACACTGACAGCTGCTAATATCCATAACCTATTTATCTGTTGTATTGTTGGTGGACTGAGCACATTGGTTGGGAAACCTATGACACTCTTTTATAGCTATAACGTAATGTCCTCTGCTAATAAAAGTGTTCCTACTTCATAGGGTTCAATTAAATCTGTATATAAAAGCCTAATATGTTAAGTGTCCAACCAAGTGGTTGACTGACTGGTTGCTATGACATGTACTGACCACCAGGAGGCAGATGCTCCGACCTGTAGGTTAGCTTGCTGCTGGGGTCTGGCTGAGTGGGACTGGGCAAGATGGTGCTGGACATGCCCTGGAGCTGACCCCTAGTCCCTCCTGCGGTCCCTCCCTGCGACTGACCCCAATCGGCCCCAGTCAGGACTGGGCGAGACAGCCCTGATTGGCCGATCACCAACCAGGTGAAAAATTCGTGCACTAGGCCTCTAGTATATCAGTAACACGCAAACTGGTGCTCCACAGGGTGTCAGAATTTCCAGTTCTTCTGCCTCGTAAACAAGTTTAAGAGCCACTAACCCACCCACATCCGATGAGAATGGGGGAGGGCAGAGAGGGCCCTGAAACTGACACGTTATTAACCAATGTCACCCAATAAATTCAATTAGGGGGGAGAGAGAGAGAGAGACTTACCAACCATCCTGGCTGCCGCATCGGCTGTGTGAGAATGAAAAGTTACTCAGGAAAAAAGAATTGCAGTGTGAGCCCCTTCAAGTCACTTGTTAAAGCTCACCAAGGAGCTGGCCTTACAGCTGATGAGCTACTTCAGCTAGCGGATGTCAACAGGCTTCTGGGCGGTTCAACAGCTCCCCAAAACCACCGTGCTGCTTTGTGGCAGGACAAGCACAGAGCCAGGCTCCCGGGCTGCTCTGCACGCCCCACCCCCACCCCCAGCGCCCGTCCTCGGAGGCAAACTGGTCTGTCCGCGCACAGCACTCGGGCCCTGTGCACGAGCCGCTGCGTGCTGTGCCTGTGACTGTCTGTCCCTTTCTCATGGCGTCCCATATCCTAAAGAAATCTGATGCAAATTCACCAAGACGGGAAGGAATAAGCAGGAGCTCAGGTCAGAGGGGGTGGACTCTCCCGTCCTCTCCATCCCGAGTCACCGGGATAACAAGACCCTCCCGGCACGGGTTCAAGGCCACGGAGTCGGGCACAGGGCGCGCCTGGCCTTCAGAGAACGACGCGCCCTTGGTCTATCGTGTCTCTACAGGGACTCGAGGAAATGGACCACTCACTCAGAAGCATAAAACACTAAGGGCCCGGCCGAGGTGGCCCAGGGGGTGAGTGTTGACCTCTGAACCAGGAGGTCACAGTTCATTCCAGGTCAGGGCACAGGCCAGGTTGCGGGCTCCATCCCCAATGTGGGGCGTGCAGGAAGCAGCCGATCCATGATTCTCTCTCACCATTAAAGTTTCTCTCTCTCCCTCTTCCTTCCTCTCTGAAATCAATACAAATATATTTTAAAATACTAAAAGGGAAGATACTTTGATAGTAACATACAGCTAATTTACTTTCACACTAGATTATGGGACAAATTTGCTTATGCAGAAACTACAACCTTAAAGGCATTTATTTACTGGCCTTAATTCAGCGGCTACACTTCCCATTGGGACATTTATTCTGAGTTTTACCAAAATTTAACTCGGAGATGTCAGGAGGCCACTGAGAACTTCAAAACAGAAAAACATGTGAACAGAAACAGGGATTGAAAACACGGCTTTTCTTCATTCCAATTCTCCCATCGATTTACAGAACTCTAGGAAGAGAGAATTTCCTACTTTTCCCTCACTGCTGACAGCCCAGCCCACACCTCGTGACAGCAGGCAGGAAACAAGATGCATTTTCCTGATGTCAGTAACTGTTTCTAACCGTCCCCAAAACGTGCACGTGTCACCACCCGAGCTGAGCCACAGCCATCGGCGACACGTACCTGTCTGACCTGCACCGACGTCAAAGCCCAGCGCTCGCCCCGCAGTCTCGGGCTGGCACGCCACAAGGACTTCGTCTTCGCTCTCCACATCTTCCTCTTCCGTCTTCTTCTCCACCTCCCGGCCTGCGGGCAGCAGACATGTGAGTGATGTCCGTGGAGACATGTGAGTGATGTCCATGGAGACATGTGAGTGACGCCTGTGGATACATGTGAGTGACGCCTGTGGGACAGGAGACATGTGAGTGACGCCTGTGGAGACATGTGAGTGACGCCTGTGGGACAGGAGACATGTGAGTGGTCTGCGAAGACAGTCAGAAATGACATTAGAGACTGCCCCCTGGCTCTGAGCACGGTCTTCAGTAGAAGCATCGGCTTCCACATGAGCCGAGGACCAGGCCGGGACCAGGGGACGCCTGGGATGGAAGGTGCTCAGCGAGCTTCTCCCCGGCGCCCAGGCGCCCACACGCCCACCCCTGGGACTGTCTGAGCAGCAGCAGTGGCAGCGGAGACAGCACACGAGCTCATGGGGACGTGCAACAGCAAAGACGCCAACGGGACGAGCAAGAACCAACGTGGGACGGAGGGAGGTGAGAACCGTCAGGACAGCCCCTGTGCCCACGCACATCCGTGAGGACAGGACATCAGACCCCACATCCCCACGGAACCGGGGTGGTAACGGTGACGCTCAGGCTTCTGCCCCGGCTCGGCCACAGGACCGGAACCGGCACGCTCTCTTCTGCGGTCTCTGCGGCGGCCTCTGGGGAGGCAGGCCGCCCGTCGGGGTGAGCCGCTTCCCGGGAAGGTCTCCGCGGGAAGGGCTCACCTGCCCGGCAAAGGGATTCTGGGAGCAGTTCTCAGACTGGAGCTGCACTTGCCAGACTCCACGGTCTGGGAGCCACGTCCTTAAAATAAACCACTCTCTCCCTCTCCCCCACCTTTCTCCTTCCTCTCCCATTTTTACACACACACACACACACACACACACACACACACACACTCTCACACACACACTCGCACATACACACACGTGCACATGCACACTCTCACTCACATGCACACTCTCACTCACACACACACCTCCTATCGTCCTGTGTCTCCAGAGAACCTTGACTAAAGCAGGGACTCTGCAGTGCTGACCTCTGGCAAGGGTTAAGATCACCAATAATAAGCATGCTGATGTCATGAGCTCTTTGATATGATGTGTGGGAAGGACACCGAATCGCCTCTGTGGTATGACTGCCAGAATGCCTAACCCTTCTCCCATCAGGGAAAATAGCACACACCCAGGTGAGGGACATCCTACAGAGCAATCACTTCTCTTCAAAAGTGTCGTCATAAAGTCGCCAAGTCAACGGAAGATGGAGGAAGCGCAGAGACTAGAAGAGTAAGAACCACCAGGACCAGAGTCCCTCAGGTCCCGAGAGCCGGACGACATTCCCGGAAGAACCAGGAAAGCCGAGTCAGCTGCGGTTGGCACAGCCGGTGAGCGCCTGAGCGCCGGGCCTGGACGAGGTCGTGGCTGTGTCTGAGGTTAGGGGCAGCAGGGAGAGATGCGTGCTCTTTGCATCGTTTCTACAATTTCCTGTACTCTCAAACTAGCGCAAAAATTTTAAAAATTGTTAACAGTCGCATACAATTGTTTCAAATTTAATGTTTCTAAAGTAGAGAAAACACAATATGAAATAGTAAGTGATGACTTTCTACTGAAGATGAACACTGAACTCAAACCACACTCCTTGTGGGGGGCCGGCAGGAAGCCCCTGACCCGCGGCCCAGCTCTCAGGACCCGCCTTTCACACAGACACACCGCCCACAAACAGTTCCGACCAAACCTCCCACACAGGTGCCTAGAAATCAGCCAGTGCCCAAACACATCGACAGCTTTAAGCTGGGAGCGGGGCTCACCTACCCTGTGAACAGAGGTGGGCAAGGGAATACTGTGAAGATCAGTAGTTTTTAAAATGCCCCAGTCGATGCCGAAACCAGTTTGGCTCAGGGGATAGAGCATCGGTCTGCGGACTGAAGGGTCCCGGGTTCGATTCCAATCAAGGGCATGTATATTGGTTGCAGGCACATCCCCAGTGGGGGGGGAGTGCAGGAGGCGGCTGGTCCATGTTTCTTTCTCATCAATGTTTCTAGCTCTCTCTTTCCCTCTTCCTTCCTCTCTGTAGAAAATCAATAAAATATATTTAAAAAATAAAAATAAAATAAAATGCCCCAGTCGAGGGAGCCCTGTCTCCTGGCAGCATCCCCATCCACAGCCCTCCCACGCCAGGACGGTGCGCTGGCAAAGCCCATTCTGGTGGGACGACTTCCCCCAAGGATGCTCTTCCCCTGAAATGCTGTGCACTCACTGGCGGGCAGAGACACTGTCACAGACAGCATCGCCTCTCACCACTCCCCCGATGGTAACAGAAGCAGGAAACGCATTGGCTGCTACAGAAACACGAGAAAAGGCCCTGGAAAAGCCTTCTTTCTGATGATTTTCCTGAGGAGACTCAGAATGCGTTCTCTGTCAATAAACTCGCCTGTGTGAGTGTGCTTAATCCCTATTTCTCCACACTGAAAACCATTCCGTCCACAGTAACAACAAAACTCCATTTGGAGATGAAAGTCGGGTTAGATCTGCACCTTCCTCTGGAGAAGGTCTCTGGAAAGGGAAGCAAAGATGAGCAGAGTAAGCAGGAAACGAGAGGACGCCCATGTGGTCGTGGACTAAATGGCCCAACAGAAGGGAGACAGCGAGAGCAGACAAACTTCCACGTCCTGCAACCAGACAGTGCTGACAGCAGCACAGCCATGACATATACTAAAACCATCCATTATACAGCTTTGAAGGCAAATTATTATGGCAAGTGAATTACAAATGAATTTTAAAATCAATGTTCAAAATCAATTTTTATATCCTTAATATCTGTCAGTATGTTCAAGGTGTTTTTTCCATAAGTATTCTATAAACATAATGTCTAGCTTATACCACCTAATAATTCATGAAGAATGTTACGTAGTACATGTTACCTTAACAATAATCAAAGAAGAGTTTTTCTGATCCGAGTTATTTAGCCATAAAATTATATTTCTATAAGACTATAACATCAAACCAAAGAACCATAACTACATGAGTAAATGAACTTTTCAGAAAACTTATCTTTTATTGCATATAAACCATAGAACATAACACAGATTTTAGTAAAAACTTCAAACAGAATATCCATGTGGAAAGTAAGACTAAGGAACAAGGCACTGATAACAATTCCGTCCTACCTGGTTCTGCCATCTGAGACTTTTGTATTAGGACATCTCTTATTTTCTCCACCCACAGGTAAAGAATACTTTCACCAATATTCTGTCTAAACAAAATTCAGGGGGGAAAATGTTATTTAAAAGTATTTCCTTCTCAAATTCAAAAACAAAGACACATTTTTACAACCTAATAAATTATTTGCCTCGAGCCATGCCTTTTATTTTATTTTATATAACTTATTGAGTTTTTTTACAGAGAGGAAGGGGGAGGGGTAGAGTTAGAAACATCGATGAGAGAGAAACATCGATCAGCTGCCTCCTGCACACCTCCTACTGGGGATGTGCCCGCAACCAAGGTACATGCCCTTGATCAGAATCGAACTCGGGACCCTTCAGACCACAGGCCGACACTCTATCCACTGAGCCAAACCAGTTAAGGCGAGCCATGCCTTTAAAAAAGGAATTTATAAAGGCATGAGATTTAGTAACATTTATGGATGAATATTTAATATAGTTTATACCAACATTACATTCCCACTGGCTCCAAAATCAACACTGCTTACTAAAACAAGCAGAACGGTGACACCAGAGAAGAGAAAGAAAATTTACGAACTTTCGCTGGATGAGATGTAAACGCGATTTAATTCCTCATTATTAACATCCAATCACTGCTTGCCTGTCTACACTTTCTGAACAATCTGAAACCACGCCTTGGCACGCTTCTCATGGGCATGCTGATTCCAACCAAGGCTGCAGAGCTTTCGAGAACTCCCGGTGCATGAGGTTCATGCGCGGGGTCCCTAGGCCTGGCCGGCCCTCAGGCCCCTGGGGGCCTTCCTTCATTCTGCACCGCCCCCTGGTGGTCAGAACACATCAAAGCGAGCCATCCAACTCCTGGTCTCCCAGCCAAACTCCCGAGGGGACACTTTGCATATCAGCCTTTTATAGATACAGATTTTGTTTTTGACAAAATGTCCCACTACCCAAGGTGGTTTATTTGGTTCCAAACACTGGATGCCTCAGATCAGGAAGTCCATCGCTACTGCTTTTTTTTAAAAATATATTTTATTGATTTTTTACAGAGAGGAAGAGAGAGGGATAGAAAGTTAGAAACATCAATGAGAGAGAATCATTGATCAGCTGCCTCTTTTGTACACCACCACTAGGGATGTGCCCGCAACCAAGGTACATGCCCTTGACCAGAATCAAACCTGGTACTCTTCAGTCCACAGGCCGATGCTCTATCCACTGAGCCAAACCGGTTTCGGCCGCTACTGTTTTCTGAGAAGAGTGTCCCGCCATGTCCACCTGCAGGTCAGCGAATGGCAACAGCAGAGTGAAGGCCCAATGCGTGTGCAAGACCCACCAGGCCCTCGGGAGGGCGCTGTCCTGGGCTAATGAAGGCTAGTGCTGCCCTTGGGCCAGCATGCCACCAGGGGGCGGCGCGGCTTTAACTGCTATCACACCGCCTCTGTGCTTTCTCTGGTGACAAGTTTACTCTTATCATCTAACTGTCCAGGAGGGTTTGGCTCTCAAACTGCTGCCAGGAAGCCTCTGACGATTAGAAACAAATGAGAACAAACAAAAGCTGGCGTCCTTGGTCCTGCCGGCTCCTCCATCCCGACGGCTCTGGAGGGCCAGCTGGTCCTGAAGCTCCCGAGAGCTGAGCGAGATGTCGGCTTTTACTCACGAGGTTGGCAGACGGGAAAGCAGCTCAACAGGAAAAGCCTGGGACGGACGCTTTACAACCGCACAGAGAGCAGCGGGGTCGACCTAACTCGACATCAAAACGAGCAGAGCTGTGGGAACTCGAATCAGTCCTCTCACTGGGTTTTAAACTAAATACTGCTGAAACAGTAAATTCAAATACTAGCAAAAAACCCCAAGCCCTTTCATTTCCTCTAAACACCAATTGTTCAAAGTATTTTTAATAGATTTTTGAAGAGAAAGGGAGCAGAAACCAGTTTGGCTCAGTGGATAGAGCGCTGGCCTGTGGACTGAAGGGTCCCAGGTTCGATTCCGGTCAAGGGCATGTACCTTGATTGCGGGCACATCCCCAGTGGGGGGTGTGCAAGAGGCAGCTGTTTGATGATTCTCTCTCACATCGATGTTTCTCTCTCTTCCTCTCTGTAAAAAAATCAGTAAAAAAAATTTTTTTTTTTTAAAGAGTGAGAAAAGGAGAGGGAGAGAAGGAAACATCGCGGGCGGCCTCCTGCACGCCCCTGCCAGGGCTCCAGCCCACAAGCCCGGCTTGTGCCCGACCGGGAACCGAAGGGCAATCTGGTGCATAGACAACACCCAGCCACCCGAGCCACTCCGCCAGGGCTGCTCTAAGCATTTTAAATGTCGTTTACTTTTGGTTTTGTTAGAATAACTGTTTTCATATACGCAAAATATCCACATGCAAAATATTTAAAGAAAAACATACGCAAGGTAACCAGCACCCGACACTCACCCAAGCCTTGCTGACGGTTCCCAGGATTTCTTTAGGCCATTCTTCTTCCCGGGCATCCTGCTCCTTACCAACGGCCCGCCACCTCCCGCCGAGTCACCGCCGGCTCCTCCGTTTTCCTTCCTCCCAGTCCTCCGTGACCCAGAGCTCACGCAGCCTCTCCCGCCGCCACCGCCGCCGCCGGCACCCCTACAGCCCCCACCCCAGCCTCGGGCGGGCGCGGCTCCTCCGCCTGCCCACTCACACCTCATCCGAAGGGCTGCCGGCCTGCAGGTGCCGGACGGAGGCCTCACACCTGCACGATGCCGCTGATGCCGGCCCGTCTCCCGGGAAACGCCCCTCTGGTTACCGGCAAACACTGAGCTCCCCTCGCCACGGACCCTCCTCAGCCTCACCCGCGTGCCCAGAGAGCGAGCTGCTGCAACCGCTGACACGTGTTACAGCGCCGACCAGACCTCTCCGTGGTTGTCCCAACAGTGGACTGCGGCTCTTCCTTCTTACGTTTTAATTTCCAAACTCCTAACAGAGTGCCAGCACGCAGGTGACACCAATAAACACTACAAGGAACTGACTTCTCATCTCCCCAAACTAGAATCCGTCTTCCCGTCCACACAAAAATCAGCCTTAGCATTCAAAGTGATGCTAAACCAATACAAAAATGTAGGTAGTTTCCACCTTCAGAGCACAGTGAGAACGCCACACTAAGTATGGTAACTACGGCACGTTCCACACTGATCTCCCTTCATCTCCCCAAGACCAGCGCCTTCCACTGCTCCCCCTGCTGGAATTTCTATGGAAAGAGATGGTGAACAGTTGTCCCACTAAACTTTCAACAGAATCGTCTTTCTATTCTGACCACACGTGTGAAAACACGGCCATCGAACTCGGGTTATCCAAGTGCTTTGAATCAAGAAGACGTCTGACCAGATTCGGTCCAGAGAACAGGCGGCTGCCGTTTCTGATGCTGCCCAACCCGGACCGTCCCCGACTCGGGGAGCGGAGCGGAGCCCTGTGGGCGGAGGAGGCAGAGTGTGTGGCACTGTGCACGGAGAAGCGTGTGGCTGATGGGTGACGAGCGTGACAGGAGCCACGTGTGGCAACTCTCCAGAAAGGAGTGTTCACCCACCAATGACAGAGGCGAGGAAACACTGAACAGGGGATGCAGTGACGTCATCCTGGTGGGCCAATCGCAACGCATTGACTTAGTCCACTTCCGTGGAGGGGACGGGGGCTTCGTCGCTTCCCAGGTCCAGTGTGAGTCAGAGATCACCCGTTTTCATTAATATCCTGGGAGGAAGGAGCCTGGCCAGGGTCCGGTGCAGAGGGAGGGAGCTCTCGCTGTGCACGGGCAACCTCCCAGGGTGGGTGTCCGCAGAACTGACACCCCAGAGTGTCATCTGTTCTACTCGCTGAGCGCATCTTATCCAAGTGAACCCAAATCGCATCGTACCTTCCCCGGCCCCATCTCCACTTGCTCCCTGCCAATCAGCCACCACAGGAAACAGAAAATCCTGCCCTGTATCCACCGCACTGACCCTTCTCCGCTCCCGGCACCGGGACGGGGACGGCAAGCTGGAACTCGGGCCACGGACCCTGGGGGACCACGCTTCCCCTCGCAGGCCCCCTCCCCGCCTCCCCCCTCACGCCACCATCTCGTCTGGAGATGTGCGAGCTGGTGGCATGGAGCTGCTGCACACGTGCGGCCCTTCCCCCATGCCAGGCACTCGGGATGAGTCGTTAGCGGTCCCTCACCTCCCACCAGTGCTGCACATCACACCCTCTCTATCACAGCTGCCATTTCACAGGAACTTACCACAATGTGGTAAGTAATATTTCTCCTCCCAGTCAATTCCAGACGCCATGGTTTTGCTGTGTGTTTCCAGGATCTAGCACAGTGCCTGCCATATGCTATTTGCTGAATGAATGGAACAGTAAAAAATACAGTAGCCCTAGCCAGTTGGCTCAGTGTACAGTGTTGATCCACGGACTGAAGGGTCCCGGGTTCAATTCCAGGCAAGGGCACGTACCTTGGTTGCATGTTCCCTGGCCCGGATTGGGGTGTGTGCAGGAGGCAACCAATGGATGTCTCTCTCACACATCAATGTTTCTCTCTGCCTCTCCCTCTCCCTTCCATTCTCTCTAAAAATTAATATCCTTAGGGGAGAATGAACAACAAAAAATACAGTATATTTAATAGACTCTACATCTTATGGGATAATACAAGAAAATCCCTGTTAAAATTACTAGTTTAACAAGTAATTATGCTTAGGATTTCGGTGTTACGCATCTCTTTCAACATAGCCTGACATCAGGTGCTCGCTAAGGTCATGCACGCAGCCTTCCCAGGCCTCACAAGCTCCTCCTCTTTCATGAAAAGGCCCCACCAAAGCCCAGTCACTCGGGATCTGCCCAGTCCCCGCCACTTACATGTAGATTTCCTCCAGGCTGTTGGATAAATCTGCCCGTTCCTGCCCTTTAAGCCAAGGAGCACTATGATGAAGGAAAAGAAAGCAGAGGTTATTCAAGGCTTACGTGTGCATCTCATCCCCAATTAGTTTTAACTTTCAAAAGTTATTTTCATTAAAATGTGGTCTTAAATTAATACAGTTCGAAAATACTCCTCGGCATTAACTCGTTCAGTCCTCCCAGGAAACCCTGATGAAACACCAATATTATCCAATTAGAATGTGGTTTAAACACGGGTGAGCTCTGGGACACCGGGGGACTGCCCACATGCACGCCAGTGGCAGAACACGTGCTGGCATCTAAGCTGCCAGATTCCCGGGAGTCTCCCGCTTTCTCTAACTGGCGTCTCAAAACAGCTGCTGTCACCAACAAGGCGGGTGCCACATGACTGGAGGAGATTTTAACATTTCTGAAAAGGGTTCTTACTCATGTTTACTAGCATTCTATAATTAGACGTGTCTTTTTAAATAAATAAAGAAGCTTAACAGTGCAGGCCCATTACTAACAACTGTTATAGCTGTGGTTCCAAAACACTCATAGGAAACCCAATCCACCCCCCCCCTCCCCCCGCCCCGGCAGGTAAAAATTTAAGTCATTGAGCTCTGGCAGGTGTCGCTTAGTGGATAGAGCATTGGCCTGCGGACCTGGGTTTGATTACTGTCAAGGGTACGGACCGGGGATGCATGCTCCTCCCCAGCCCAGAGCCTGGTCAGGGCAGAAGCAAGAGGAAACCCATCGATGTGTCTCTCTCACAGCGATGTTTCTGTCTGTCTTTCCCTCTCTCTTCCATCTCCCCGAAATCAATGGAAAAATATCCTCAGGTGAAACTAAGAAAGAAAAAATTGAGTCACTGAGATTCAGTGCAACTCTGTTCCAGGGTCTAAACTTACTAGTAGGTGAGTGGGCAAGGTCAAACCAAGGAGACGCACCTCAGGAGCTCACTGCCCTCAAAGGTCCGCTCTGGCTGCGGAGAAGACAGTTCCTCAGCAACGCGGGGCAGGAAGGAGCCCCAGGCCCACCAGGGCACTTCCTGGAGGCACCAGGGTACTTCCTAGAGACAGGTATATTTCCTGGAGGCAGCAGGGCACTTCCTGGAGGCCCAGGGCACTTCCTGGAGGCCCAGGGCACTTCCTGGAGGCAGGGGCACTTCCTGGAGGCACCAGGGCACTTCCTGGAGGCAGGGGCACTTCCTGGAGGCACCAGGGCACTTCCTGGAGGCACCAGGGCACTTCCAGGAGGCCCAGGGCACTTCCTAGAGGCAGGGGCACTTCCTGGAGGCAGAGGCACTTCCTGGAGGCAGGGGCACTTCCTGGAGGCACCAGGGCACTTCCTGGAGGCACCAGGGCACTTCCAGGAGGCCCAGGGCACTTCCTAGAGGCAGGGGCACTTCCTGGAGGCAGGGGCACTTCCTGGAGGCACCAGGGCACTTCCTGGAGGCACCAGGGCACTTCCAGGAGGCCCAGGGCACTTCCTAGAGGCAGGGGCACTTCCTGGAGGCACCAGGGGCACTTTCTGGAGGCCCAGGGCACTTCCTGGAGGCCCAGGGCACTTTCTGGAGGCCCAGGGCACTTCCTGGAGGCAGGGGCACTTCCTGGAGGCCCAGGGCACTTCCTGGAGGCACCAGGGTACTTCCTGGAGGCAGGGGCACTTCCTGGAGGCACCAGGGCACTTCCTGGAGGCAGGGGCACTTCCTGGAGGCACCAGGGCACTTCCTAGAGACAGGTGTATTTCCTGGAGGCACCAGGGCACTACCTGGAGGCACCAGGGCACTTCCTGGAGGCAGGGGCACTTCCTGGAGGCCCAGGGCACTTTCTGGAGGCCCAGGGCACTTCCTGGAGGCACCAGGGCACTTCCTGGAGGCAGGGGCACTTCCTGGAGGCCCAGGGCACTTTCTGGAGGCCCAGGGCACTTCCTGGAGGCAGGGGCACTTCCTGGAGGCCCAGGGCACTTCCTGGAGGCACCAGGGTACTTCCTGGAGGCAGGGGCACTTCCTGGAGGCACCAGGGCACTTCCTGGAGGCAGGGGCACTTCCTGGAGGCACCAGGGCACTTCCTAGAGACAGGTGTATTTCCTGGAGGCACCAGGGCACTACCTGGAGGCACCAGGGCACTTCCTGGAGGCAGGGGCACTTCCTGGAGGCCCAGGGCACTTTCTGGAGGCCCAGGGCACTTCCTGGAGGCACCAGGGCACTTCCTGGAGGCAGGGGCACTTCCTGGAGGCCCAGGGCACTTTCTGGAGGCCCAGGGCACTTCCTGGAGGCAGGGGCACTTCCTGGAGGCCCAGGGCACTTTCTGGAGGCCCAGGGCACTTCCTGGAGGCAGGCATTGGCAGAGGCACGCCAAGGCCCTGTGGCTGGACCTGCAGCAGACCAGGCCGGAGGAGCTCTGAAGTGGGGTTTCTAGATACCAGTTTGTCTGAAGCTCCGTCCCCATCTCTAGGACAGTATTTTTTTAAAAATATATTTTGTTGATATTTTACAGAGAGGAAGGAAGAGAGATAGAGAGCTAGAAACATCGATGAGAGAGAAACATCGACCAGCTGCCTCCTGCACACCCCCCACCGGGGATGTGCCCGCAACCAAAGTACATGCCCTTGACCGGAATCAAACCTGGGACCCTTCAGTCCGCAGACCGACGCTCTACCACTGAGCCAAACCGGTTTCGGCATCTAGGACAGTATTAAGTGACGTACATCGCTGTGTTTTTATGTAATTAAATGTACTTAAATGCTCTACACCACACCCAAAAGGCACTAATTTCTACATACATTTTGATAAGACACTTTATGCGCACAATGTACAGTACCAACAACCCTTGGAGAGCATGATTTTTATAAAGATTTAATGTAGAAAATAGCTACCTTTATAGGATGGAATACTACTCAGCCGTGAAAAAGGACTTCTTACCTCGGAGGGGCCTGGAGAGCATTACACAGTGAAACAACAGCCAGAGAAAGACAAGCACCACATGGTTACTCACACGTGGAAGCTAATGGACCAATTAACTAACACAACAACACCTGTTCAAAGTAAAGGGAAACTATGCTGACCTCAGAGACGTTAACATAAAGACACAGCAATTGAAAAGCCGGAACGGAAAGCGCTTACTTCAGCTGGTACACAGGGGGCGCTGAGCCCGGGTACTCGCTCGGCAGCATCACCTGCGGGCAGTGGGAACACAAGGAGTCTGTTACGGCTGGTCCCTGGACAGACCCTAAACCCAAACCGCTGTCCGGTTCAGTCTCCAGACTCCCGCCTCAGGGTCATGCTTCCACCTCAAAGATATTGCTAATGATGATGCCGAATTTTTAAGAAGGAATTTACAATTTGCAGAGAAAATTTAAAAGCAACAAAAGTTAGAAAATAAAGATGAAAGGAAAACTGAAATAGGATCATTATACAGTGACCCTAAGTGAATGGAGTAGCATTATAACACGTTCCAGAGATTTTTTCTGAAATACTAAAAAACAAAAACAAAAACAAAAAACAAAACCACGTATCCTACTATATCCTGCTAATTACATTATCGGGTAACACTTAGAGAACCATACAGATCTCTTCCCACACGGAATTATTATAAAGATAAATACTGAAAACTCAACTTGGCTTCTCTTACGTGGCTAGTACAGGCAGCAAAGGGTAAGCCTCAAAGCAGAAACCCTGCCGGTCTGTCCAGACTGACCCTGACCACACCGTCGTTAACACAGAAATGAGGCCTGCTCCCCCTCAACGCCGCTCTCTCCCAGCGTCACCTCCTCGCCCACCAAACGGGCAGGAGGCGATGAGACGCAGCGTCAGGGCGCGGGGAGAACTCACGTAACTTAGAGAACTGAGAGAGAGCTGGGACGACCACCGAGGCCGACGTCAGAGCGAGATGTGATGACTCACAGGTTTGGATCACCCATCGTTAGCAAAACCCAACAACTAAAGACAATTCCAACAAGTCACACAAGCAGGGTCACTGCAAGAACCCGGCAGCAGCGGGTCCTGGAGTCCATTCAGGGCTGCAGGAGGAGGAGGAGGAGCAGCAGCAGCAGCAGCAGGAAAGGGGGTGCCTGCAGGAGGAGGAGGAGGAGGAGGAGGAGGAGGAGGAGGAGGAGGAGATGGAGGAGATGGAGGTGGAGGGGAAGGAGGTGGAGGAGAAGGAGGTGGAGGTGGAGGAGGAGAGGGGGTACCTATAGGGGGAAGAGGAGGAGGAAGAAAAGGAGGAGAAGGGATGCCTGCAAGAGGAGGAGGAGAGGAGGGTACCTGCAGGAGGAAGAGAGGAGGAGGAGGAGGAGGTGGAAGAGGAGGAAGAGGTGAAGGAGGTGGAGGAAGAGGAGAGGGGGTGCCTGCAGGAGGAGGAGGGAGGAGGAAGTGCAGGAGGAGGAGGAAGAAAAGGAGGAGAGGGAGGAGGAGGGAGTACCTGCAGGAGGAGGAGAGGAGAGGGGGTGCCTGCAGGAAGAGGTGGGAGGGAGGAGGAGGAGGTGCAGGAGGAGGAGGGGGGTACCTGCAGGAGGAGGAGAGAGGGAGGAGGAGGGAGGGAGGAGGAGGTGGAAGAGGAGGAGGAGGGAGGGGGGAGGAGGAGGAGGAGAGGAGGTGCCTGCAGGAGGAGGAGGAGGTGCAGGAGGAGGAGGAGGTGGAAGAGGAGGAGGAGGAGAGAGGGAGGAGGAGGGAGGGAGGAGAAGGAGGAAGGGGGGGGTACCTGCAGGCAGATGGTCCACTTGGGGTCGTCTATGTCATCGCTGATCCTGATACAGAAGATCTTGGCGCCATCGTCGATGACACACCACTCTTCGCCGTAGATGGCCGCCATTGCCTCGATTTCCTCATTCTGCGGGAAGTGGGGAAGGGGGGCCGTCAGCAAGCGCCCCAAGGCTAGAACCCCACGTTTCCCCAATTGGTGGAGAGGGCATCTGCCTTCCACGGTACTAGCCTGACGTCTGTCACAGGATCAACAATAAACAGAACACATTTTTAATAGAACACAGTGCGGGTAGGTGAGGGGGTGGATGGAGGGGTGGAAGAAAGCATGGGTGAGGAGTGGATGGAGGGGTGGGTGAGGAGTCGGTGAAGGGGTGGATGAGGGCGTGGGTGCAGGTGTGAGTGAGGGTGGATGAGGAGATGGGTGAGGGATGTATGGAGGGGTGGGTGAGGGGTGGGTATGGGGGTGGATGAGGGTGTGGATGAGGAGTCGGTGAGGAGGTGAGGAGGTGGATGAGGGGGTGGGAGTGGGTGCAGGAGTGACTGAGGGTGTGGGTGAGGAGGTGGGTGAGGAGGTGAGGAGTCGGTGAAGGGGTGGATGAGGGCGTGGGTGCAGGTGTGAGGGTGGATGCGGGGGTGGATGAGGAGATGGGTGAGGGATGTATGAAGGGGTGGGTGAGTGGGTGAAGGGGTGGATGAGGGGGTGGGAGTGGGTGCAGGAGTGACTGAGGGGGTGGGTGAAGGGGTGGGTGAGGGGTGGGTGAGGGGTGAGTGAGGAGTCAGTGAAGGGGTGGATGAGAGCGTGGGTGCAGGTGTGAGTGAGGGGGTTGATGGAGGTGTGGGTGAGGGGGTGGGTGAAGAGTGGGTGAGGGGTGGGTGAGGGGTGAGTGAGGGTGGATGCGGGCAGACGTGAACTCCGGCCCCCTCTCAGCCGGTCCCGCCTTGCACCCGGGGTGGCGGGCCCGGGGCTGGGGCGGGGACGGGTCCGGGGCCCGTGGCTGCCCCACGCCGAGCGGTGGCCCCCCCGGAGCCCAGCGAGTCCCGCGCGGGGGCGCCGCTCCCCGGCCGCTTCCCGCCCCCGGCCCGGTGCCCGCGGCGGCCAGCCCTCCGGCTCCTGCTGAAGACGGGGCGCAGGGGGTGGGGAGGGTGGTTTTTGGGGGGGAGGGGTGTGGGGAGGTTGGGGGTGTGTATGGGGGTCCGGGGCCACCAACTGTGCCAGGAAACCCCTCCGGCTTGGGGTAAAGCCAGGGGCCGGGGAGCGGGCGCCGGGGCGGGGGGGGGGGTGAGGAAGTGAGGGGAGGGGAGGGTCGCGTCGCCGGGCGGGGGCAGGAGAAGGGAGAAGGGTGAGGAGGAGGGGGAGGGAGGAAGGGAGGTGAGGTGAGGTGAGGTGAGGGTCGCCGGGGGAGCAGGAGGAGGAGGGGAAGGAAGGGGAGGTGAGGAGAGGGTCGGCGGGCCGGGGGAGGAAGGGAAAGGAGGTGGAGGAGGGGAGAGGAAGAGGAGGAGGTGAGGGGAGGGGAGGGTCGGGTCGGCGGGCCGGGGGAGGGGAGGGGGAGGAGAAGTGGGAAGGAGGTGGAGGAGAAGGAGGAGGAGGAGGAGGGAGAGGGGGGAGGAGGGTCGGGTCGGCGGGCCGGGCGCCAGGGGGTCGCCGCGGCCGTGGTGCGGGCGGAAGCCGGCGGCTGGGGCGGCCGGTCCCGGTCCCGGTCCCGGGACGCGGCGGCGGGAGGAGCAGAGCCGGTTCCGTCCGGCGGCGGCGGGGGCGGCGGAGGCCGGACGCGGGCGGGGGGCGCCGCGCGGAGCAGAACCGGGGACGGCCGGGCGGCACCGCGGACGGAACCGCGGACGGCACCGGGCGGCCGGGCTCACCTGCCTCTGGTCGCCGCCGCCGCCGCCCTCCGCCATGCGGCCTCAGCGCGGTCCGGGCACAGCGAGCGGACGTGCGGCGCGGGCGACCGGAACCGCCGCCGCGTCTGCTTCCGGGTGACGGGCCGGGGTCGCCGGGTCGGGGCCGCCCCTCCCTCCTCGCCGCCCGGGCCCCGGACCCCCGGAAGGTGGGGCGCCGGCCCCCCCAGCACGGGCTGCCCGTCCGGGGCCCCCGGGTCCGCGCTCCTCAGAGCGGGGTTAAGACTGTCTGGCTTGGGCGAGGGGGCTGAACACCCCCAACACACACACACACACACACACACACACAGGAGGCTGCAGAACCCCCCCAACACACACACACACACACACACACACACACACACACACACCTTGTCTCAATCATTCACTTGTAACATATTTTCACAGATTCAGAGAGGAAGGGAGAGGGAGCGGGACAAACATCAGCGCTGAGAACCACGGCCCCGCTGCCCCTGCACCCCCAACCCCCACCCCGGGGTGCAGCCTCGCGGCCTGTGCCCTGACGCCCTGGCTCACAGGTTCCCCAGCCACCGGGCCACCCAGGCCGGGCTGGAGGGGCATCCTCGTCGTTTAGGATCCATCCCTCAGGAAGCTGGCAAGGTCAGCGCCTTGGACGGTTTAATGAAAGAAATCACACTTTGTGAACATTCTAAAGCCTTTATTTTGCATCAGGTAGATTATTTCATTATAACACTTGTTAACTTCAAGACAGCAATGAAAATAATTTACTGGCAGCTACCTAAGACCCCTGAGCTACGGCTCAGCCTGGGGCTGGTGGGTAAATAGAGGGTTAATGTGCCCCAATGAAAGGGGCCAGGCTACTGTACAGCAGGTCTCCGTAGGTGTGCTAAGTTCGCGGGGCCTGTGGACCTGAGCACACAGGACCGCCTGCTCCACAGACAGATGCGTGTAATACACGAGTGCAACTTAATGTCCCGGCGGCACCCCACCAACCCGGGTCATTATGTAATAACGGTGATTAAAATCTACTCTAGGGCATTTTTGTGGATTGCTAGAGTTCATACATATTTTCAATTGGAACATGGACCATTAAACACTTCTTAATCCTAATGGCTGGTTACAGAATTGTAAAAGGAAACTCAGCATCACAACAAGCAAACGGAAGACCTTTCAGTCCATTCGAATTCTCAAGGCCCAGCGCCCTTCTGACTCCGCAGGCCTGGCCTGTGTGCAGGGAGGGGCTGGGACGCCCATTCGGAAGGCCTCTGACCCGCGTCTTTCTCTGCACCTGAGCAGCGAGCCGTGTATGGGAGAGGCCAAGTCGCATCCAAAACATCCAAGCCCAACAGCATCAAGTAGCCAAAATAACTCTATAATTTTATAAAGCTAAGTTACATGTAGGTATATAATGTCATAAAGCTGAGTTACATTCAGGTGTCCACCTCCCGAAACTTCAGTGACGCTGCCAGAAAGCACGCCCGCCCGCAGCCCTCTGACCTCTGCAGACCACAGTACCCACGTCAGCCCGTTCAGTAGCAAAAGTACCCATTTTCTGTCAGACTTCCATCACCGAGGTCACCTTGTGCCCTGTTTTGGGGGGGTGAAATGCAAGTGATGAATGGGGGTTTTCTTTTCTTTTTTTAAGATGAGTAGAAACCAAAGAGAAACATTTTAAAACACAGGTTTAAGACGGATCTGTGGATTAGCCCCACACCCTGACTTGTCTGCCCTTTAATAAATGTCAGGCAAGTCCGAGTAGTCTCTGTCCCAGTAGCTGCCGGAGTAGAGCCAGTCCTGGGCCCCGTTGTGGGGGTTGGGGCCTTGGTGGAACCACCTGTGGGGAGAGAGGAGGCGGGTTAGGGGTTGGAAGGGGCAGCAGCCGCAGCCTGGCAGCCTCAGTACCTCCCTCGGCAGCAGTTCACGGGGGTGAGGTGCCGACCCTCGTACTGAGACCACGCAAAGGGTGAGCGGACTCCCCACCGCACGTGGCCATGTTGCTTCACAGAATTAGGGTCTTCTGTCTCCAAGGGTTGTCAGGACCAATGTTTTTGTCTAATTGTTCATCCTCTAGGCCCATTACCTTCCACTACAAGTCCTTCTTTTAAAAGCAATTAGAAATAAGAAGTTGCCTAACCTTTTCTTCATATATATTGTCACCGGACAATCGATGGGTCTGTGCTGCCTGTCACTACTTGAGCCAATTAATTCAGCAGAGTCAGGGTTGAATCCTACATGAGTGTTTGTCCCAATCCCCTGGCAGCTGGGAGAGCCGCAGGTCACCCACAAAGGTCTGCTCTGCCCCCACCATCAGCCAGCTGCTCATATTGGGTAGAAGGACAGAGGCTACATTGGGAAGTAGGCAAAGGACTTCCACTAGAAGTCCTCCTTTTGAGAGCAATTAGAAACAGGGAACTGGGATAAAAGGGACTTTCACAATTTAACTGCAGTAATGTTTTTGCCTGGTTCAGAGTAAATGCCCCCCCCCCCAATAAAACCCTTAAAGCTCCATTGTACAAAACGCCTGGATATTGGCGATGAATGACATGTCCAAGCTAATAACTGACATCGAAGTTGTTGGATTTTAAAGACCGTGGTTTTTCAAATCTATTATGCCACACGGGGTTCACGGGAGGTTGTCTCACCTGAATCTCCCTGGGCTCATCTCCTCCATGCTAACAAGGACTTCCAGGCTACATACGGGCTCCTAAGATCCTAACCTGCCTTCTAATCTGCCCTAGTCATTGTCTTGCCCTTTAAAAACCCGGCGGCCCCTTCCCCACAGCCCCAGCTTCCTCTGAGTGATGGGAATGCAGACCTATTGCCCACTCAGGGAGTGCCACGTCTTCTAAACATGATTGCGTTTTCAGAGTAACACTTGTGAACAGTCTGTCTTTGCCATTTTCTCCAAATAAATAGCTTCTAATCATATTTAGCAATTAAAAGTGAGGTGAGCCCGACTGGTGTGGCTCAGTGTTTAGGTGTCAACCTATGAACCAGAAGGTCAGGGTTTGATTCCTGGCCAGGGCACATGCTGGGATTGTCAGCTTGATCCCCAGTAGGGGGCGTGCAGGAGGCAGCTGATCAATGAGTCTCACAGTTGATGTTTCTCTCTCTCTCTTTCCCTCTCCCTTCCTCTCTGAAATCAATTTTTAAAAAAATTTTTTTAAGTGAGGTTTGATTTGTTTGTTCCTATTACTACAGAGGCATTAAATGTTCCTATTACTACAGAAGCACTAAAAACCCTGAGAAAAGCCACTTCAGACCAGGCCAGTTCCTTGAAGGATCATTTAGTAAATGCCCATTAGACCAAATTTTCTAGAATAATATTACACACGTCATGTAGCCTTGTGGACTCTTTCCTAATTAGAAAACGTATAGCCTCCTGTAGATGGTCAGAGTACCTATTACTCAGACTTGGGCCACCAAAGTAGACATGTCTGAAGGACCGGGCTTTGGTCAGAGTCCCAGGACGGCTGTCCAATAGGAAGTACAGTTATGCTCTTCTGGGTCTCAAAGCCGGAGCTGCAGCAGCACTGCTGTGGTCAGGCCTGCAGAGCCGAGCTCCAGAGAAGCCGGCGGGTCCGAGTCAGAGAGACCAAGAACTTCAAACATTCCCTGGCGAGGCCGCACCACGCTCTCCGCACGGAGCGGGAGGAGGACGTTTGCTGGGAGACATTTCACAAATTGGTGGGCCTAGTAGCAAAGGATGTTTTCTCTAAAGACCATGTCATGCCTGCAAGCCTCCCAGGCTGCTTGGGGGGGGGGGGGGCTGACTCTGCAATAGAGAGGAGACTTGGACCTTGGGGTGCATGGTCTGATGCAAAGACTCAGCTCCCGAGTCTTAAAAAAAAACTTTCAAAACTCGAAGTTTATTGTCCACTTTCTACTTCTGAGTGAAGTCCAGAGTGTCCTTTACACGAATGAATCCTATTTCCACACACGCCCAGTCCCTGGTGCCTGGAAGAGCAGAGACGCTGTCTGCCGTCCCTGACACCTGGCACAGGTGTGAGCACGGGCCTGTGAGGTGCCAGTGGGGGCTTCACGCCCTCACCTGGGAGGCGGTGCCTGCTGGGAAAGCTTTTCTTCAGTGGCATTTACTGGAACGACTGCATGGGGAGAATTCTACTTTAAATCTCCAAATAGCCCTTTTCTTGGCGGCTGAGCACGTGGTGGAGAGAACTCAGGTCCAGGAGCAGCCTGGCAAGGCCCACCTGGGGCTGCTCTGCAGTCCCCCCCACACACACACCTGCGCCCCCAGACCAGCCAAGACCCCCCCCACAGGCCCCGCCCCGCTGAGGCCCGCCCCCAGCCCAGCTCCCAGGCCCCGTGCACACCTGGTCCTCCAGTCCTCCTCCGACCTAGACCTGTTTTTGCGCGCGGCTCTCTGCTTCTCCTCCAGGCGTTTCTTCTCTTCACTGGCGAGATCTGCAATGAAGGCATGGGAACGGGTTACGGGGAGCGGAGCAGCGCGTCCCCAGGTGTGAGCTGGGACTCCCCTGTGTCCCATGCCCCCAGCTGCCTGCACCGTGACCTGCACCCAGGTGAGCGGAGGCACCGAAGGAGCCTGCTTGGGCCAAGGCCTCCGGATTGATGTCCCTTCTGTGAAAAGCTGGGCAGAGAAACCCAGCACATGCGGATGCTCCTAAATTCTGAGACTTCACAGAACTCGCCTTCCTTCGTGGAAGGAGGGATTCAAACGGTTTTCAGAAACACTGCGCCGTGGCCCCACAGCTCAGTGCTTAGTGAGAACACGGCTCCAGGCGGGCATGCGGACAGACTGGCGTCCCTGTGGGGGGCTGGCCTGCCCAGGACATTCACTGCACCCCAGCCTCTGCCCACCAGCCAGGAGCCCCCAGCTGTGACAGCCAGCCAGTCCCCAGGCCCTGCCCCAGGCCCCCTCTGAGACCCCATGACTGAGGGAAGTGCCACACCAGCAGACAGAAAAGTTGTAGTTACCCACGGGGTGGCAAAGTATCATCTCTTTGAAGATGATACTTAATTCTAAAATACATAGCAAAATAGTCAGAAGGCATTTCAAAGTGGATAAAAATGTCATCTTTTCAACTTCCTCCCTGGCATTGAAGATACGCTTTTGGTTAGAATAGGCTGCCGGTGGCCGGTGGGAGTGGGCTGGGGGAAAAAGTGAAGGGATGAACACAGACAAATGGGCAGCCACACAACCCGCACGGGGTGTGGAGCAGCCACAGGATCCACACGGGGTGCGGAGCAGCCATGAAACCCGCACGGGGTGTGGAGCAGCCACAGGATCCACACGGGGTGCGGAGCAGCCACAGGGAGCAGTCAATGACACTGTGACTGCTGCGTGTGGCCGGGTGCTAGCCTCCCAGGGGACCCCTAAGTTACAAAAACGTGTAACCACTCTGCGCACCTGCAGCTAATGAGTGGTGAGCGTCAGGGTAGCTGAGGGGAAGGAAAGGAGGGTGCACCTCAGTAACAGAGTGTCATCACTCTGACATGACGACGGGGCGAGTACAGTCACCTCAGCTCTCCAAACTTAAATCACATTTTAATTCAATAACGTCTGGCCGGCTGGCTGTCCCCGGGGGACCGCTGGGTGTGGGCGAGAGCAAGGGAGACGGACAGCCGGGAGGCGTGGTCTGCCACCCTCTGCCTTTCCTGTGGCGTAACAAGCACCCGAGACTGAACTGCGTGTCCCCCAAGGGCGCTCACAATCAGCCCCAGGAACAGAACCGACCGTCACCCCAGAATGAGCCTCCGGCAGCACCGCCCGCGCCAGGTACCGATTTCCCCGTTCTCCATGGCCCTGATGTCGGGCCGCAGCCGGCAGTCCGTCTTGGGAATCACGCCCTCCATGTCCTTGTCCACTTCGTTCAGCACCATGGCGAAGCTGGTGAAGTTGTACATCTGCAGGAAGCGGATGCCCACGCGTGAGCATGTGCCGGGACCACGGCTGACGGTGGGGTGGGTCTCAGCTGGCAGGGACCCCGCGTAAGGCAGGACCGTGCACCTAACGGTCTCCGCTGGCGTCTGGGCCCCTGTGGGTATCGGCCCAGAGGCATCTGGAAGCAGGCCTCGAGGAACGCACACCGGTGCCGCTGCCACTTTAAGCAGAACTATCAGCACAGTCAACATTACTTCTCTCTCGTGGAAATCGTTCCTTGCTGGACCTCAAGAGGCTGCATCCACTTGCACCAAATGAAGCCAGCGTCCCTCCTAAGGAATCACCTCACCCCACCCCAGCCCCTCCGCCTGAGCCAGGCACGGGTGCCCAGACAGAGTCCTGGCTCTCAGGGTCAGGGTGAGGGGAACTGCACCTGAGCCCAGAGGGACAGACAGCTGGGGCCTGCTGGGCCCACCCGCCCACTCCCGCCCGCAGGGCCCGCCCACGGGAAGAGCAGCCTTGGGGCTGAACGCGGACTGCGAGGCCGTGTCCGCAAGCCCAGCCTCACCTGCGCGGAGTTGGGGGGCCGGGGGGCTATCCGCCACAGGAGGACGCTCCCAGGGATGACAAACACGCTCTCCGAATCCGGCATCGGCATCTCGTCCGACTCCTCGGACGCGCTCATCTGGAAGAACAGCCGATGGCAGTCACTTACACGCTGGGAAATGGCACCGTTTATCACCGCACCCACCAGGACGCACCCGCCCGGCTGGGCCCGGACTCTCCTCCTCTCCTTGCCTGGCCCTCAGCCTCGGGCGTCGGTAAAGCCACGCGATGCAGCACCGGGAGCTTGGTGGTGACAGCCTGAGTGGCGTTAGCAGTCAAGGCTTTACTGTCACCACCACTCTCACTATCGTGTTTTCGTGTTTTTAAAGTTCTGTGTGTCTTTAAGGCAGAATAACTCAGCTGAGTATTTCCTGGCGCACGATGAGACCTTTGTGCGAGGTTATATTCAGCTAACGCAACGACCACTGACACAAAACCAGCAGGCATCCCGAGCATGTGACAGTGAGAATCCTGGAGAGGAGCATCTGATCGTGAAAAAGGTCCGAGGACTATGTCGCTTACACGTCAATTAAAACAAGGCTCGAGGAGAAGATTGTGTGTGTGCGTGAGCGGACGGGCACAGGTCAGATGTGGCCTAGTAACAGCCGCCCCCCAGGGACGAGGACGGGCCCCGGTGCCACCTTCCAGGAGGCTCACCTGTTTGCTCTGCTTCTTCTCTTCGGTGTTTTTCTTATCGTTTTTTTTGAAGGCGTCGAACGTGGCAGGGTCGACACTATACAGACATTCGGTCCACTTCCCGTAGAGGGCACAGAGCTTCTTTTTGCTGCTGAGAGACACCAAGGCTCAGCCAGCAATCAAACCAGCTCACCTACCCCTGACTGTTGTTATATAGAGGCTTAGCATCAGACAGAGGCCTGGTGCACAAAATTCATGCATGGGGGGGGGGGAGTGCCCTCAGCCCAGCCTGCACCATCTCCAATCCAGGACCCCTTGAGGGATGTCCAACGGCCAGTTTAAGTCCAATCGCAGGCCTAAACTGACAGTTAGACATCCCTCTTACAATCCAGGGCCAATGGCTCCTAACTGCTCGCCTGCCTGCCTCATTGCCCCTATCTGCCCCCCATGCCAGCCTGATCACCCCTAACTTACTCTGCCTGACAGCCTGGTCACCCCCAACTGCCCCCCACTGCTGGCCTGGTTGCCCCTAATTGCCCCCCTGCCAGCCTGGTTGCCCTCAACTGCGCCCCTGCTGGCCTGGTTTCCCCACACAATCTGCTGTTCAGTTTGGTCGTCCCTCACTAACCCCCTGCCAGCCTGGTTGCCCCATGCAACCTGCTACCCACCCTGCTACCTGCTGGTCATTACTGGGACTGCGTCCTGGAAAATTTGCATATTCCTCTATTATTAATATAGATTATTTAAAGAAACAGAGAGTGCCTTTAAGAAAGATTTTTTTCCAACATATTGAGATGCCTCTTCTGAGGTTATGGCAGCAGGTTTCAATACTATTTAGCAAACAACACCCATATTCAAGCGTTTTAAACGGACACTTTACCTTTTATCTTGAATGTAGCCTTCGACTTTGTGTAATTCCTTCCCAAAAAGGCCACATGGCTTGAAATTCAACACACATTTGTCCCCGGTCCTACGAAGGAGACATGGAGCCCAGGTTACCACCCAGCGTGGCAGAGGCAGGGAGAACGAGACTCTGATGACATTACCAACAGCAGCTGCTGGGCCACCACAGGAAGAGTGAAGCATGGCCCTAAAGAGCAGTGGCTTGTTGCTATGGAATGAATATCTGTGTCCCCCCAAATCCACGTTAAGTCCTAGCACTCGATGAGATGGAGTTTGGAGGTTATTAGGTCACAAGGGTGGAGCCCTCGCAAAGAGGGTTAGTGCCCTCAGAAGAGACAGGAAAAATGCCCACGCCCGAGCTCCCCTCCCTCATCTCCCCTCCCCTCCCCTCCCCCTGCCCCTCTTCTCCTCTTCTCCTCTTCTCTCCTCTTCTCTCTCTCTCTCTCTCCCCCCCCCCACCTCGGCCCAGGTGAAGACACACAATGTGGCCACCTGCAAAGCAGAGGAGGCCTGCCCAGACATCACCTCTGCGCCCCCATCTGGGATGTGCCGCCCCCTCCCCCAGCCTCAACACCGTGGGAAGTGAAGTCCCACTGTTACAGCCCAAGCTCGCACGACCCTTGCCTAAGGTCACAAAGGAGGCTTGGACCCAGCTCTTCCTGTTATATCCCCAGCCCCACCTTCTGCGCAAATAGCACAAACTCCACCTAGGCACAGCGAGTGGCTGCTTTAAGGTTCACCAAGCCCGGGACAGCTCAGACGTCAGAGAGTTCACATTCATCAGAAACAGCAGTGAATTCTGTTCATCAATCAGAATACTTGTGACAGTGCCTGTTTTGCATTTATCTAGAGCTTTTTTTTTAACGAAGCCACTGAGCGCGATGGTGGCACGGAGGGAGCCGGGTGCCCGCGGGCCACACCTGTGGTTGGTGATCTCCATGGTGCCGTACTGCTCGATCCAGAGCTTCCCCACGATGATGTTGTGCACACAGCAGGTCGGGTTTGTCCACGTGTACGCTTCGTTGTGTCTGAAAACAAGGCAAAGCCAAACCCAGAATCGTAAGCAGGAAGAGTTGTTTTATCTAAAAAGCGCATTTGTCTCAAAATGCCACTCTGAGGACAGCCACTCCGAGCTCGGAGCGCGGCTCCGCGGTGTTGGCTCCCGGCAAAGTAGGGTCGTCTGGCCACTTTCTTTCTTAAAAGGAGGTCAAAGCATAAAGAAAAAACTGCCCTGCAACCGCACCAAACTCCAAACACACGACGTGTATAACCCTCCAATCCAAAGTTAGGTGAGAACGTATTTGAAAAATGAAATTGGAGGCAGAAAATAAAAATGAAGGGCTATTACTGAGCACTTTCCAGAGCAAGTACCCTCTGCTCATCAAAGGGAAAAAGTCGTGTATGTGACTAAGCTCCGCTGTTTTCAATCCTCACCTGAGGATGTTATTGATCTGAAAGAGGAAGGAGGACGGGGGAGGGAGGAAAGGAGGGAGGAAGGGAGGGAGGGAGGGATGGATGTGAGAGAGAAACACCAACTGGCTGTCCCCCGTGCAAGCCCTGAACAGGGATCGAACCTGTGACCTCGGTATGGTCCCTGCCCGCCAGGGCGACAGCTCCAGCGGTCCTATGCCCAGGCATCCCAGCAGCGGCTGATGCCCTAATAGCCTTCGAGGCTAGCTTCTTCGGTGTGTGTGATGCATTTTAAGTTCTGCATGTGAGTAATTTCTTTTTTCCCTTTTCTGAGTAGTGTCCCCTTGGATGGTTTAACCATGCAATCACTGAGACTTGGGCTGCTCCAGGTGTGGGGACTGTGAACAAGAATCTGCACGTGTTTGTGCACACGGGCTTATGTGAGGAGTCTTCGTGTCTCCAGAGCAGGGGCCATGTGGACATGGATAATGTCCACGTCTTTCCTTCCCACAGGAAGAACAGGCTCACGTGGGCGGAGTCTGTCTTCCCGGAACTGAAAGCTCACGCTTTTTCTACGGGAAAGAGTGTCCAGCTGACCCAATGTCTGTGATGGGCCACACGCTGCTATCTCCACGACCCAGAGTGGACCCAGTTTGAAAGGCAGTTAAACAAAGCGTGATCGCTGCGATCTACAGAAAGCATGTCTCATAAGAACCTCCACAAGGGGTCAACTGCTTTCTAACTCACAACAGATCCAAACATCAAGTTAACTTTCCAAACACACCCCGGTCCATGGACAATGCCATTACCCGCCTCTCAGCTCTGCCTGCAGGCAGGCAGCTGACACTCCACCTCCAGCTTCTGAACAAGATCAGTCTGTGTGTGATCATATATACTCGCCTGTGATCATATATACTCATGGGTGACCATATACACTCATGTGTGATGTGTATACTCATGTGTGATCATATATGTTCATGTGTGACCATACACACTCGTGTGTGATCATATATGCTCATGTATGATCATATATACTCGTGTGTGATCATATATATTCATGTGTGACATACACACTCATGTGTGATCATATATACTCATGTGTGATCATATATATTCATGTGTGACCATATACACTCATGTGTGATCATATATACTCATCTTTGATCATATATATATTCATGTGTGACCATATACACTTATGTGTGATGTGTATACTCATGTGTGATCGTATATATTCATGTGTGACCATATACACTCATGTGTGATCATATATACTCATCTGTGATCATATATATATATTCATGTGTGACCATATACACTTATGTGTGATGTGTATACTCATGTGTGATCATATATATTCATGTGTGACCATACATACTCATGTGTGATGTGTATACTTAGGTGTGGGTATATATACTTAGGTGTGAATGTATAGATGTATGTATGAATGTATATAAAGATGTGAATGTACATACTCGTGTGAATGTACATGCTAATGTGTAGACTTATGTTGAGTGTATAGACTTATGTATGAATGTATATACTTCTGTGTGATTATATATACTCGTGTGTACAGACTTATATGTGAATGTATATGCTAATATGTAGACTTATGTGTGAGTGCATAGACTTATGTGTGAATGAATATACTTAGGTGTGAGTGTATAGACTTATATATGAATGTATATACTAATGTGTGAATGTATAGACTTAGGTGTAAGTATATCTACTTATGTGTAAATGTATAGATTTATGTGTGACTGTATATGCTAATGTATAGACTCATGTGTGATGTCTATGCTAGTGTGTGATGTGTATGCTCGTGTGTGGTGCATATACTCATGTGTGGTGTGTATGATCGTGCATGTGTATGCTTGTGTGTGATGCATATACTCATGTGTGGTGTGTATGATAGTGCATGTGTACGCTCATGTGCATGTGTATACTCGTACATGATGTGTACGCTTGTGTGTGATGCGTATACTGGTGTGCACGTGTATATACAAATGGCTTGGCCCAGCTTACTGGAGAAGCTCGAGCGTGATGGTCCCTTTGGGCTCTGCCTCGACGCTCTTGCCCCAGAACTTGAGTTTGGGGTAGATGGAGCCGTGGAAGACGAAGTCGCTGTTCAGCCCCTCGGCATGGAAGGCGCTGATGGGCGGGTGATGGCTGACCTGCTCGGAGATGAGTCTGAAACCAAGGTCGTCTCTGAAGATTAAGAAAAAGTTAACATTATCATTAATTCTCACCATGGATTGCGTACCTTATCATTATTTCAGTCCAAAAATATTACAGACTCAACAAGTAAATAATTCTAAACTTATTATCCCGATGAAAGAACAAGTTAATACAACTGTACAAATGCACCCAACTACTAAGTCCTCTGTCACTACAACTCCAGCCATTTAAACATTAAACTAAGAGCACCACGTGGATTTCAGTGAGCTGCACAAACTGATAACATTAGCCATGGAAGTCCATGTCCTTCCTTTCATGTGCAGATAGGAGGTCTAGTGTGTCTACTATCGAGTATCAAGGGAATGGATGAGATCGAAACTGTGCGGAGAAGAAAGGAAGCACTCAGACAATTAAAGCCAAATGCATCCCTGATGGCATGCAGGCACGAAGCAGGGCAGCCAGCACACACTGCAATGCAGACACTCTTGGCCTTTATGCCCAGGGGACACATTTATGCAAATTCGTTCCATGTGATTAGAAAACCCCAATCATGCCTGTGATCTGCCTAAGCACAGGACGGTAATCCCAGGAGAACAGAATGTAAATCCCCACAACTACATGTTGTAATGTGCTGTGCCAGGTTCCAATATGTTTGCATCGACCCTGAAACAGGAAGTATCACAGAAACCAACACCCAAACTGCTAACTGGCTCCAGTCACACAACCTCGCTGTCGGTGACGCTCAGAGTATCTATTTTCCTCTTCCATTTTAAACGTCATACAGATCTTGCAAGTTCACACCGGAGGGGTCTTACCGGACCAGCTCGTACGTCTCTCCCAGCAGCGGGTTGAAGGGCTTGCCCGTGCGCTCCCACTGAGAGGCCACCGCGGACACGGCGAACGCGGCCACACACTGCGAATGGGATGGGACGGGATGGGCATCAGGAGGCTAGAACAGCCTCGCCTGCCCCCTGTCAGGCCCTGAATTCTGCTTCAGGCTGTAATTTATAGCCCAGCCGGCAGGGCTCAGGGGGTGGGCGTCGACCTATTAACCGGAGGTCACGGTTCCATTCCTGGTCAGGGCACAGGCCCGGGTTGTGGGCTCCATCCCCAGTGGGGGGCGAGCAGGAGGCAGCAGATCCATGACTCTCTCTCATCATGGATGTTTCCATTTCTCTCCCTCTCCCTTCCTCTCTGAAATCAATTTAAAAAAATTTTAATAAAATAAAATGAAAACCCAGAACGGCTCAGCAGCCCTGGACCCTCTGCCTCCCCTCGGCCTCAAGGGTCCTCCCACCCCACGGCGCTCTGACCGGGGACGACGGGAAGACACAGAGGACACCAGACACACCGACTGTTCCATGGCAGCCCCAGCCGCCTGCTGGACGTCGTGGGGCTCTGTCCGTGTGTTTGGGGTGAGGTGGGCAGGGGAGGTGGGAGGCAGGGAAGTCCCTGGGGCCTCAGCAGCCCACCCAGGCTCGCTCCTCCACCCACCTGCATCCTCTCGGCGGGGTCGGAGAGCGAGCTGGCCTTCTGGATGAGGTACGTGTGCTCCATGTACTCGGAGAGTCGCTGCAGGAAACTCAAGGGCTCGTTGAAGATGACCGGCATGGTGATCTTGGACAGCTCCTGTGCAGAGAGCAGCGTCACCCGCCGCTCACACAGCAGCGCCCGCTGTGCGCACAGCGCCCGGAGAGGAAGGCCGGGAAGCAGCGCCTCCCGCAGTGAACACCAGCTCAACCTCAGATCCTCCGAGCGCCGGCACGTGGAGCTGCTGTCCCGGAGCTCCCCCCACGGAGCCCGAGACCCGGCCCCCCGAGAGTCTGCTTTGGGTCGGGGTTAGGACATGGTGTACAGCGGCCTCGGGATTACCCACACCATCTGCTGTGAGTAATTTCCAGAATAAATGTCAGGCTACGCTTGACGGACAAGGAGGAGGTTTTCTGCCCATCTGTCTACTGTGCAAGGGACCAGAAGGCTCCTGCGCATCCTCCAGTCTACTGAATTACACACACAGTCCATGTCCACACACCACTCAACAACGGGGCAGGGTCCTCGGACCGGAATTACCACCTGTTCACTGCAGGTGGCCAGCACGCACCAGAGCTCCTTTAAACAACCCACTAGGCAACAGACTTCTCTTGGTATTCTCTGGAATGTTCCGGCACTCTCACAGCTTTGCACCTACCCTCTTTCCCTTTCCTGGGAGTCGAGTCCTTCCTGAGCCTGTGGACTACAGACAGACGTTTGAGTGACTGCCCAGCTCTGACTTTTCCCCGTAAACATTCCCGTTTTTACCGACCTGCACACCTTAAGGTGGCACGGCCTCCACAGAACCAGACCGGGCCAGGAGGAGCCGCCCCGCTCAGAGCCACGAGCTGACTCAGCGGCTGAGAGCACCGGCGGGACCGCGCCGCCTGTGGGAGACAGTGTGCGGCTGGCTCCTCGGGAAGACAAAGCGGCCCAGGCCAGGCTGTAGCCCAAGGGAACATCCCTCCGGGCTCGCAGCACGCCCGGCTGCTTCCTGGGCCGCCGCGAGGTCACGTGTCCGCGGGTCCTCTTGAGGGAGTCATCCCTGCATCGCATACTGCACCCCACACCCCGACCTGGGGAGCCCACTGCCAGCACCCCCTTCCCCCCGGGGTTTCCCGGGCCACAGTGCACGTCCCCACCCGCACGGGGAGGCGAGCTCCCGAACCCCAGACCCTCCTGTTTAAGATCCACAGCACTTCCCCTGGCCGGGCCTGGCGAGGCGGGAAACATGGGTTACAAAGCACACGCTCGAAACACAGCCCATTTTATAAAACACGCTCATGGACATGAAACCAGCATTAGACGCCACGGCACCACGCTCACTGTCTCTAGGAGCCACGGGACAGCACGTGACTGTCTTCTTGGCGCTTTTCCGTCTCCTCCGAGCTCCCCGCAGTGAGCACCTATCATCTTCCAGCCGGGGTCAAGCAGAGGTCATTTCAAACCTAGTACTTTCCGCCTGGTGCAAGGACAGGATGGAAAGCTAACCCCATACCACAGCAGTGGGTGCCTGCACACACACACACACACACACACACACACACATGTGCATACATGTGCACACAGACACACATGCACATACATGTGCACACAGACACACATGCACAAGCACACACACATCGATCATAAAGCAGGCACGAGAAGAGCAGTGTGAGCGGCACAGAAAAAGTATTTCAAGGACGTGTGCACAGGCTTGCCCAGCCCCAAGCTAAGACTGGGCTGTGAACAGGAGGTGGAAGGTGGCCCCAGGGCGGGGGGGGGGGGGGGGCTCGGGGAGACGGGGGGGGGGGGAGGGGGGGGCAGCGGACTTTGAGCCCTGCCAGGGGGAGACTTCTGTGGGCAGGTGGTGGTGGTGGTGTCAAAGCTGCATTCGTGTCACTGAACTCACATGAACACAGGCAAGACAGCAGACTGCACGTCGTGGGCGTTGCACCCATCTTTCAAAAGGAGAAGGAATGGGCTGAGACCCACTGCCTGTGCCAGGAGCCCCTCTTCCCCCGAGTGGGGACTTCGCTGCCCACCATCCAGGCCTGTGAAGGTTAGACTCGTTCACCTAAAACCACTCAGGATCGTGCCCGGCACACGTGACGTGAGCCATAAACTCTGGCATCCTCTTCCTCATCACACAGGCGAGGGCGCCGCGTTGCCCACAACCCGGAGGCAGAGAGGCTGGGCGGCTGGGCTGTGCCCCCTGGCTGTGTTCCGGGCAGCCTGGCAGCTGAGCTCTAAGAAGCCACTGAGCCTTCCTTCAGCTGGGAGGGAGGGTGGCTCCTCCTGGCATCCGGCCGGCAGGGGTCGCTGCAGCCTGGCTGGTGCCCTCCATCCCAGACCGTCCTGGCCACAACCCATTCTTCACCGGACCACTTCCGGCTGATCACAGGGCCCACCCCGTTTTTGTCACTGCTTCCTGCGGTTCACCTGTCCCTACCCACCACCCTTCTCCTGTTTAGGTCACTCTTCCAGCTGATCAAATGGCTCCACCTCCTCATTTACATCACCTCTTCCAGCTGTTCGCCTGGGCCCTCCCCTTCCCTCCAGAAACACCGCCCCTTGTTCATTTGGCCAATGAGACACACTGGCCAGGCTGCACTGCTCCTCTCACAGAGGGTTTGTTTTCCAAATCTCTGGAAGTTGTGTTAAGTGCCCAAGACCAGTCGCTGAGCCATGAGGCCTGGCCTTGCACGCTTTGGTGCCTTCCTGACTCAGCTGGTGCTGACCCGCCAGGGGCAAGGAGACACTTTCCTGCCCGTTTCTGCACATGCCCACCTTCCCCAGGGAGACGCACGTGGGAAAGGGCGCAGAACCGGAGCTGCAGTGGGGTGAGGAGGGGTCCCTCTCACCCTCGTGGCACCCCAACAGCGTCTCCCCCTCAGTGAGCACTCTGGTCCTCGTGATGTTTTTAGGGGAAAACGTCTTCATTTCTTTAATGAACAAATCCTCCCATTTCTAAGTAACCTCCCTGCTGCTGTGCACAGCAAGGCAGACACAGGAGAGAGCTGAGCTCGAGTCCCAGGCTCCCCTGGGGCCGGCTGGGGCACCCCTGCTGGGAGCTGTGGTCTGGTTTGCTCCACGTCGTGTTCTGCTCCTCAGCACCTCGTGTGCTCCGGTGGGAAAGGCAGCCGTGAGCAGCATGGAGGCCGGGTTCCAGGAGGACATTAGCTGGAAGGCTCGTGCCTCTGAGCTTGGGCGGCTGGGAAATTAAATATTCATGCCGCACAATTCTACCCTGTGAGCCAGCTAAGAGCCACGGTTAAATGCATCCGCCAGACGCATAGCAACTAGTGCTCACGCTGGAGGAAGTCTGCAGCGCGAATGCTCGTCAGCTGATAAGCCAGGAGGAGCGGGGAGAGGGGCTGCTGCGTCACATGAGGACCAGGCCCGGTGGGCGGCCTGACGACCGAGGACAGATCACATGTGACGTCCAGCGTCGCCATGCCCAAAGGCAAACCCTGAGCCCGGGTTCCAGGCAGGAACTCGGCTCCTGGGCTGAGTCCGGGCAGGTCCTCGAGCGAGGGGGGCTCCTGGGACCTCAGCGACCAGGTTGCTCCCGCAATGTGCCCCCAAGAGGAGGAAGTTAGGGAGTCCTTCCCCCGCCCCCGACACCCCACGTCCCACAGCCCCCTCGGGGGACATGAGGTCACCTCACCTCCAAGGGCCTCAGGCCCAAGGTCTCCCGGCTGGTGTTCCTGCGGGGACCCCGCTGCCCTCACCCCCAGGGCAGGGGCAGGTATGGAAGAGGCACCCAGGAAGGAAGGGTGACGAGCGGGGAAGGGGGAGCTGTGTGTGACCCCATACGGGCCCCTGGGTGCAGCCGTGGCAAACCAGGGAGGGGCCGACAGGGCAACGGGAGGGAGGTTCCTTTCCTTCGTCCCCCGGACACCGGCCCCTCAGGCTGGAGGCACCTGGCCCTGCTGGGCCCCCGCCTGGGATGCGGCGACGGGGACACACCGGCTGGGCGCCTGGCTGACAGCCTCCACCACCTCTCACTCCAGGCGCCGCAGAGAGCTCCGGGAACCCACGTCCCCACGCCTGCCACCCACCACCTAATGTGACACCCCGAAGGAGTATCCCCTGAAGTGTGAGCGCCTGGGACAGCAAACGATGCTCAGACCCGTGTGACACCTAGTCAGGCCCCTTCCACTCGCAGAGGCCCCGCTCAGGTGGGGGAGGTAACCCTCCTCAGGTGGGGGAGGTAACCCTCCTCAGGTGGGGGAGGTAACCCTCCTCAGGTGGGGGAGGTAACCCCGCTCAGGAGGGGTCTGTTCAGGTCAGCGCAGAGGCAGGTGGCAGAGGTGCTGAACTTGAACTACTGTGGCTTCTTCCATCCCCCTCTCCTGGGTCGTCTTCAGGGACCAGGCTCCGTCCACCCTAGACCCCCCGTCTAAGACGGGCCTTCAGAGGGGCCGTGGTCACAGTGACCTCGCGAGCTTGTCTGACTCCCAAGCGCCGTCCACCCTGAGGGTCAGCTGGCGGGGTGCGGGGTGCAGGCCAGGGGGGAGAGGGAGGCGTCTGCATGGAGGGAATGAGCTGGCTCTGAAGGTGTGAGGGAAAATGTTAAAGCTCGTGCAAAGATAAAAGCATTTCGCCACAAGCATATCGGCAAAGGTGTGTCTCAGGGAAAACATCCACTTTCCTCCTCAGCCTGTTGTCCACGGGGGAGGGAAGCAGCTCTTGAACCAGGACCGGGTCCTGACCAAGCTCCCCCACTCGTCTCCTAGCAACCGAGATGCCGGCGGCCTGGGGGTGACAGGACCTCTGCAGGTTGGGTCTCCCAGTGCTTGCTGTCAGCACCTGAGGGAGCCCTCGTGCAGCAGCCGGCTTCCGATCACAAAACCATCTGATAACCACCACTCTCCCCCCCACTCAGGCCGTCATCGGGGAAAGAGCAAAGAACGGAATGACGTTTCCAGACAAAAACACGGAACGCCTACTCCCATCTGTCCTATTAATACGAGCAACTGTGCTAACCCCGCAGCCTGTTCCCTCAGAACGTAACTGTTGCTGAAGATCCTGTCTCGTTTTAGCAACGGTGGCTTTCATTCTCAGAGAGCCGAACGCAACTGAACCACCGCATTTTACAAACGACATCTCACCCGTTAGGTTAATGTTCCCCACACATGTCCTATGTGTTGTTTACCGCACTCGTAAACGAATGTACTGGACACAAAGGATCGTGAGGCCTGTGGTCGCCGGACAGACGTCGTAAGCGGCCACTCTTAGTGCTCTGCTGATAGCTCAGCACGGGGGTAACCAACAAAGGCCTTCAGAGCAGCGAGCTGGGCGAGGGTGACACTGAGCTGACACAGAGGGAAGTGCTCGTCAGCTCGGTGCAGACGGTGCTGGCCTCCGACGCACACTGGCCGGGCTCGTCAGCTCGGTGCAGACGGTGCTGGCCTCCGACATACACTAGCCGGGCTCGTCAGCTCCGCGCAGACGGTGCTGGCCTCCGACATACACTAGCCGGGCTCGTCAGCTCCGTGCAGACCGTGTTGGCCTCCGACATACACTAGCCGGGCTCGTCAGCTCCGCGCAGACGGTGCTGGCCTCCGACGCACACTGGCCGGGCTCGTCAGCTCGGTGCAGACGGTGCTGGCCTCCGACACACACTAGCCGGGCTCGTCAGCTCCGTGGAGACGGTGCTGGCCTCCGACGTACACTGGCCGGGCTAGTCAGCTCCGCGCAGACCGTGCTGGCCTCCGACGTACACTAGCCGGGCTCCGGCCCGTCTGCACCACGCCTGACACCTCCCTCCAGACCCAGGAGTGACGGGAGGGGGAGGCGGCCCTTCAGCCATGGGTTCTAGCAGCCGGTCCACTCGCTGCAGGGGAGCCACCGGGGGGACTGGCTCCCCTCCACTGAACACCCGGGAGCCTCGCCTGCTGGGACCAACGCGGTCCCGGCCACAGCGCGTTCACTGAGGCTTCGCAAACACTGACACGAGGACCAGAGAGGAACGTTAACTGTGTCCTGAAGTGTCATTTCCCAAGAGACGGAGGTGGCCAGGAGCACCTCGCTTAGGACGCACAGGAGGTCTGTCTGATGCGTCCTCACAGGCCTGAGGCTCTCCTCTCTGCTCTCCCTCCTGGGTGTTGGCACTGAGACCGAGCTCTCTGCTGAGGAGACCCCCAGTTTCATAAGCGGCCCCTCGACCTCTCCCTGCGCCTCACCTGCACAGATCCCCCTAACTTGACCCGCTAGGAAGCCACTCGGGGTCCCCCAGACAGTGGGGCCGGGCCCCAGCGGCCGAGTGCAGCTGGGTGCCCTCAGGCATAGGGGTCAGAAAACATTCGTTTAAAGGGCCAGCCCCTGGGACCCGCCCCCGGGACTCACACGCAGGTCAGAGGTCAGCCCCGGGCAGCAGGACATGCCGAGGTGAGCGCAGCCCTGGGGGGAGGGTAGGAGGACCACCATGGAGGGGTTTGGCGTGAGGACACGCCCAGAACTGCAGGCAGGTCCCCAGCTCAGCACACGCAGGTGTGACATTTTCTCCGTTCTCGTGGGTCAAAGGTCACACGAGTAGCACAGAGAGAACTTGACCCAGAAGGGCAGCCGACTGACAGACTGGGTGGCTTTGTACAGACATGCAGACCAGAACCCCCGTCCGCTGCCGCCCAGCACCAGGCCACCTGGGGAGCCAGCCCAGCCCAGCGGTCACACCGTCCAGCGGGGCGTGCGGGAGCCTCTCTGTGCGCAGGAGTCCGCGTGGAGGGACACTCTCACCCGTGGGGTCCGCCCTCTCCAAGAGGGTTCTGGGTAACTGGGGGAAGTCGTGTGGAACGTTCCCCTCCTTCCCTCTTTCCCACACGAGAAGCCACAGCAGAGCCACGCTGACGGGCAGAGTGGCCACGCTGCCAGCGAGCTGCAGGCTTGTCCGTTTGGCTCTGGGCAGCTCCCTCGGCGTGGCTGTGCCCCCTCCCTTCCACAGGAAGCACTCGGCTCCCTGTCACCCTCGGGAACAGGCCGTGACCTTCCCGATGCGCTCACCATCCCGATGCACTTCCGGAGGATGCTCCAGATGCTGAAGTCATTTCTGGAAAACATGGGGGACGGCAAGCTCGTTCTAAAAAGAAAAGAAAACGAAGACTCAGTTGTAACGCCCCTGACGCTGGGAAGGAAGGTGCCGCACAATGTCGGGGGGGGGGGGGCAGGGGGCAGAGTGGGCCAATGAAAAAAGGGGCATCTGTGATCTGTGATGCTTTCAACAATAAAGATCAACAACAAAGCGGGTCACAGACGGGGAACGGCGGTCTGAGCAGAGCCCTGCTCCCTGCCATCCCAACCCCGAGGACCCTGAGGAGCAGTGATGTGTGGGTTCTCCCGTGGGTCCGCCGCCGGCCACCTGGGGGTACCGTTGCGGACCCACATTTGGTGGAAGATGGAATTGTGCGCCTGGAACCTGTATAACTTTGCTCATCAGTCCCCCAATGAACTCAGTGAAAAGGAAAACAGAACTAAAACAAAGGCCCTGCCAAAACAAAGAAGTCCCGAGACGAAACCGTCCGGCCCGATCGTCGGAAAATGCTCATCTCCTGCGGACTGATTGTAAAGGGCGGAGAGGACACACGCTCTCAAATCCAGCAGCCGGTTTAACGCGTTTTAATTATTTAAACGGAACGGCATCCATTTCCATCTCCTGCCTCTCCTGCCGCGGGAGGCGGCCCTCGGAGGAATGAGACGGGAGACCGGGCAGTGACCACACGCCCGCGGCAGACTGAGGCGAATTCTTCTCGCCGGCCTCTCTGAGGGCCATTATCCTGGCTCTATGCGCCCTTTCTCCGCAGAGAGCACGCGCCGTACCAGGGCGAGTGCTGTCCTGGCTGTTTTCAGCCAGACAGATGGCACGGCTGGCCCCTCGGCCACACAATCGCTGGGTTTTAGCACAAAGCCCATCGCCACTGTTTTCCCACGTGACACAGCTCCGTGCGGTCCCACAGGCCCCGGCCCCAGAGCCGGAGACAGACCCAGCCGAGCCCAGCTCCTCCGTGCGGTGTGCCCCGCCAGCGTGTGTCCTGGAAAAGACGTGCAGTGCAGGTCTGGGTGCTATGGGGCGGCGAACACTACGTGCGTGCGGCCCGTCCTGGTGGGGCCGGAGCCGCAGCACCAATCCGCCTGCGACCCCAGCCCCGCCCCTGCTGCAGCGCCTCCAGGTCAGACACGGGTGAGGCCCTGGGCGGCTTTTGCCACTCGGACCCTGGCCCAGACTTCCAGGCAGGAGCCCGGAGTCTCGGGTGATGGCCGTGAAGGCACAGTGGGAAAGTCTTTCTGCCCTGTTATTTAATAGCTCTTCGTGTTCATTTCAACGTCACGTGACCTGGGAGAAAGTGCCAGAACGATTCGTTCCAAGTAACACTGAAAAATAAATTTATGTCTTTTAATGACTTCAGTGAGGAAGGGAGAGAGAGATAGAAACATCCATGATGAGAGAGAATGGTGGATCGGCTGCCTCCTGCACGCCCCTCACTGGGGATGGAGCCCGCAACCCGGGCGTGTGCCCTTGACCGGGAGTCAAACCCTGACCTCCTGGTTCATCGGTGGATGCTCACCCACTGAGCCACGCCGGCCAGGCACATTTTTCATTTAATTGAAATGATGAAAGAGAAAATCCCAAATTTAATTTCCTTGTGCTTCAAACATTCCACTGACTTTATTAAATGGCGTTAGAACTGACCTGCGGGCACTCCTACCCCAAATCCCTTCTGAGTGGCTGACCCGTCTCAGAGTCAAAGACACTGTCTGTCAGCAAAGGGACTATGAAGGCAACGCCAACACTCAGATGTAAAAGGAGCCTCACTACCCTTTTCCTGCTCTGTCCCCTCTGGACCCGTGCACACGCCTCGCGGCTGTCCCTCCCCAGGCCAGGGTCTGTGTCTGCTCTCGCTGCATCCCCGCCTGGCCCAGTGCTCTGCCGGAGCCGGCCCTTAACGCTTCAAAATAAACCGTTTCATCTAATGTCCATTTAGGATGAAATGAGCTGCTGGAGGTCACGGCCACTGGTGTTCTATTCCTTAGGATCGAGGCTGAGTAAACCACCCCACAACACACTTATTAGATAAAATAACGTCCACAAAGCGAACCTCAAAAAGGCCACCTGCCTCCCGAGAACTTACTAGTAAAACGTGTGTTGTTCTCACGGAGAGAGCCCGATGGAGCATTCCCCTAATCGCTGCATCGGGATAGAGTGGGAGCTCCAAGTCGGAAAACAGGGCTTGTGCACGCTGCCCTCCTGGCGGAGACCTGGGGCCGGCCCAGCTCCTAGGACGGAGGACAGGTAACTCCAACCCACCGGCGGCTCCCTGGTCTGAGAGCCAAAAGTCTCGGAGCTTGTGCTTCCTACACACCGACACTCCGATCAGCTGAGCTGTGGCCTGTGAGGCACGATCACCTCTGTAGACAGCACCATCCGCTCGCAGCCTCCCGGCCAACCAACGCCAGCTGCCTGGTGGGCTGTGTGGCAGCCCTGCAGGGGAGTGGCGGGCAGGGACAGAGCAAACGCTCAGAGCTTTATCCGAGGGTCACCGCGAGGACGCCGAGCCCGAAGACTCACACTGATGCTCTCGGCCCTCAGGGCCATGGGCCCTCACCTACAGCATCTGCACATCAAGGCACTCACCACCCAAGACGCCGGGGCACGGGGACACCCGCCCATGAGGGTCCATGTTGAACCGCCTACTCACTCACCCACAGAAACCTCTGAGAACGTGGCGGCCCCCGCTGAGCCCGACGCCCCCGACACCACCCCGTTCTCCTGCACGGCAGCCCTCCACCACCCCTCCCTCTCCACAGGCCACGTCGCCGCTTGGGTCAATGTCTTGGCATCCGCTCTGGCTAGTCATGTATGTGCCCTGCATTGACATGTATGTGCCCTGCACTTGGCATGTGTGTATCCCGCACTTGGCATGTTTGTATACTGCGCATGTCAGACGCAGTGATGTGCCTCCTGGCTGAGGACCAGGATGTGTAGTCCACTGCCACTCTGACAGGATCAGCCTGAAGGATAAACACTCGCTGTGGCCGCAGTTGGCGTGGCTCAGTGGAAGGAGTATTGGCCTACAGACTGAAGGGCCCTGGGTTCGATTCCAGTTAAGGGCACGTGCCCAGGTTCTGGGCTCGATCCCCAGTGTGGGGCATGCAGGAGGCAGCCAAACAATTATTCTCTCTCATCATTGATGTTTCTCACTCTCTCGCTCTCCCTTCCTCTATGAAATCAATAAAAATATTTTAAAAAACAAACAACACTCACTTGCCCTAACCGGTTTGGCTCAATGGATACAGCGTCAGCCTGGGGACTGAAGGGTCCCAAGTTTGATCCCAGTCAAGGGCATGTTCCTTGCTTTCGGGTACATTCCCAGTGGGCAGAGTACAGGAGGCAGCTGATCGATGTTTCTCTCTCATTGATGTTTCTAACTCTCCATCCCTCTCCCTTCCTCTCTGTAAAAAACCAATAATAAATAAATACATACATATATATATATATATATATATATATATATATATATATATTTTATGACAAAACATAAATAAGAGCTCATGCTCTCCTGTACCTTTAAAAACAACCACACTTGCGTGGCACATGGAGTTCGCCCGAGGTCCAAGTCCTCCTCACAGGCCCGTGTCAGGGTGACTCAGCAGCAGTGACAGGGAGGAAGCGTGTTACGTGATAAATGTGCTGGAAGAGCTGTGCGTGAACAACATTTTTCCTGAAGATTTTAAAGACGCAGGACACACCTGTAGAGCAGCGGTTGACACCCGGTGGTCGTGCGGTCCGAAAGGATGGCGACCGCAGCTAAGAGGGCTCTGTGCCTTTAAACAGTCACGCCTGTCCGTCCCCGACGCATCCTTAGCAGATGCTGTGGTCCCTGAAAGAGGGCGATGCCCGAGCCAACAAGCAGAGAAGCGGTCGGAGGAGCTCTGGGCCGAGGCCAGTGCCCTCGGTGAAGTTTCGGCCGCACAGCCCCATCGAGCACGTTGGTCACGGCGAACCCCACGGCCGGGGAAGCTGGCGCTGCCCCGGAAGACTGACGAGGAGGCCGGGGAGAAGGCAGTGCTGAGGGCGGTCACCCAGACTCCGTCTCCGTGCCGAGACCTGTGTCCGTCCTCGCGGAGCCAGATGCCAAGCACGGACACAGGGTCAGTAGACACGCGCTCCCCTCTGGCACGCCGAGGAGTGTGAGTGTGGAAAGCAAATGTGAACCAGGAACTGGGATCCTCCCACGGACTCAGAGAGCCGAGGCCCGCGGGGACAGGGGCTGAAATCAGGGCCTGCCAGGAGCACAACTAGCCAGTCGTGTCCACACATTCCTCCCACGAGGCTAAGGCCCCTCAGAGAGACAGCAACACCGGGCTCAGGGCTCAGGCGGAAAGGCCAGATGTGCAGACACGTCTGTCTCTATCAGAAAGCGAGGCAGCTATCGAAGCCATCTCAATTATATGCAAATTACACCTAAAATAGCGAGAAACGGCGTCAAAGGAACACTGAGGGCTGCACTCCGGGCCTCCGTCCACCTGCCTGTAGGCAGGACAAGCTGACCAGACACGCATTCCTCGCAGCCACACGGAGGGCACCAGGAACGCCTTCTGAACGGGGAGGGCAGCTTCGTACAGACGCGCTCCTGCTGGACGGGGGAGATTCTTGTCCACGGGCAGTTTGTCGACAATTACTCATCACAACGGCGGCTTAAACAACCTCACTGGACGCTTCCTTTCTGTCAGGATGACCACATGGCTCCTCCTCTAGCTCGTTAGTACATGGACACGGGGAGCGACATTTACAGACTCAGAACCCGAACGCAGCGTGCACACTCTGACACACCTGCTCTGTATCAGCTTCTTGCCCCCAACCCAGGAACAGAGGGCGTAACAGTGAGCTCTGTGCCAAACGGAGCGACTGGGCCAAATGCTAACCAGTGGAAAGACTCGGCTCAGAACGAACTGAACTAATTGGTCCGAGAGCAGAGAATGGGCCTGAGGACCCGCCAGGAAGGCGAGCAGCAGTCAGCACAAACCTGACCATGTTTTTCAAATTAAAAAAACAAAAACAGATGACCAGGTCACACACAAATTCAAGCTACTTAAAGATGCACCATGACACCTCAAATGTATGCCATGGTCACTCAGAGTAATATGCAAATTGACTGTCACTCCAACACACAAGATGGCCGCCCCCATGTGATCAAAGATGGCTGCCCCCATGTGGACACAAGTGGCGGACATCTTATGGCAGGGGAGGACCATTGTGGGCGATCAGGCCAGCAGGGGAGAGCAGTTGGGTGGGACCAAGCCTACAGGGGAGGGCAGTTGGGGCCAATCGGGCGGGCAGGGAAGCAGTCAGGCGTTGATCAGGCTGAATGGGGAGTGATTAGGGGCAATCAGGCAGGCAGGCAAGTAAGCAGTTGGGAGCCAGCAGTCCTGGATTGTGAGAGAAATGTCTGACTGTCCATTTAGGCCCAATCCTACCGGGATCGGGTCTCAATGGGCAGTTGGACATACCTCAAGGGGTCTCAGATTGGAGAGGGTGCTGGCTGGGTTGAAGGACACCACCCGATGCATGAATTTCATGCACCGGGCCTCTAGTTACTTTATAAAGATATATATATATATATATATATATACACACACACACGCACACATATGCACACATATATATATATACACATATATACATGCACACACACACACACACATATACATATATATATATATATATATATATATATATATATATATTGATTTCAGAGAGGAAGGAAGAGAGAGAGAGACATAGAAACATCCATGATGAAAGAGAATCATGGATCAGCTGCCTCCTGCAAGTCCCCCACTGGGGATCGAGCCCACAACCAGAGCATGTGCCCTTGACCAGAATCAAACCTGGGACCTTTCAGTTTGCAGGCGGATGCTCTATCCACTGAGCCAAACCGGCCAGGGCACCAACACTATTATTAATTCAACTGACTGGCTATTAGTAACCACCCATCCTACACACAAATTACTCGTGATGCAATTACAGGCAAGAGGGATCAGGTACCACTGCTCCGGGACGAAACTTGTAAGTTATGTGTGCCATCTGCTGTTTGTCTGGTCCAAGAACTTTATGAAAAAAACAAGTGAAATAAAACTCCTGCCCGGCTGGTGTGGCTCAGTGGGTTGGCCCAGAACTAAGAGGTCCCCTGTGTAGTGGAGGCTCGATCCCAGCAGAGGGCGTGCAGGAGGCAATGATTCAGTGTTGCTGTCTCTCGCCCTCTCCCTTCCTCTCTGAAATCAACAAAAAAAGACAACCTCTGTCAAGTGCTTATGGGCGGGCCCCTCCCTGGACAGGAGGAAGCTGCTCCTATCTGGTTTGTTACTTAAAACCCCCGATCTTGTCAAAACAAGTACAAAGTGAGACATTTTGTTAACAAGGGGCAAGTCCACTCGCATCAGCAGTGATCGTGGGCTTGTCTCCAGCAGAACCGGAGCGGAGGCCCACGTGGCCGCAGCCACGGCACAGGAAACGGGATAGAGGAACGTTCTGCGACATCAGACAGAGCCACCTTCATAAACGGCCCCTCACACCCCCGCCCCTCACACCCCCGGGGCACGAGGACCGGCTGCATCCTCAGGACCCGCTGAGGGCTTCTCTCCACACTACGCCCGCGCCTCTGGGGCCCGTGGGCAGAAACCGGGCAGAAACTGGAGAGCTCGGTGTCCGTTACGCCTCGCTAACTGGGGGCAGCTTCCGGGACGAAATCATCCCGGGGGGAAAAGGCACGAGTGCCCTGAGGCAGCCATCGTGGCCGTGCTGGACCCACCCCGCTGGCCCTCCACAAAAGCCTTCGTGAAGATGTCGCTAAATGGATCCACGGCGGGAGACAGCGCTTCCATCTGAGTAAGACCAGCCGGATCGGATGACTAGAAACCAAGCAGCGCCGGCCGGCCGGCCGGCAGTCATGAAAGATGCAGGACGCCCCGGAGCCGCCAGCCTCTGCGGGGCCGCCGCTGCGTGGCCAGCGGAAGATTCACGTTCCCTGATCCGGCGCGAGCCCCGCTCCGTGCTCTGGCCACACGGAGTCTCCTGTGGGTGGACACACACTGGCCGGCCCTGCTTCTCTGAGGCGACAGCCACAGGCCAGCACGGAGCGGGGGAGGCGTGTGTGGGGGCGCAGACGGAGTGACAGTCATGTCGGCACGGGTCCCTACCTGTGCTTCTTGATGCCATTGGAGAGCGCGTCGCCGCCGCCACAGTCCTTCCCCTCGGACATCCTGTGCGCTCCCGGGACCGGACGCTGCCCGTCCTCTTTACAGGAGTGCGAGGTCACCGCCTCCAGCAGGCTCAGGGACCGCTCGGACTCGGAATCTGTGGCAGAGCAGGCTCGTGTCAGGGGCTGGATCTGGCTTCGGTGACAGCGCCCGGGCGCCTCCCCTGGGATCCGCCGTGAAACCCAAGCAGCCCTGTCCTCCGCCACCACCCGAACCACCTCTCGGGATCCCGAGCCCGCCCGCGCCCAACCCTTCGGAGGGGGTTATGGAGCAGACACGGGCTCACACCCACGGCAGTGACACCGGTTCTGTACTCGGGGAGAGAGTTCCACAGAGTGCCGACTCCAGCAGCTCCCCTCCGAGTTTCTACCTTACCTCCCCCTCAAAGCATCCTAGGCATCGCTTACAAAAAGAATCATTTTTAAAATTCATGTAAAGAAAAACTCGAGTAGCTGAGCTGTGAGAAGCATGAATGACACCGGTCCTACAGACACAGCAGCAGAAGTGACTCAAAGGACTTAAAAATACTTCTGCTATGGTATTACTTCTTTAAAAATACATTGTTATTGATTCCAGAGAGGAAGGAAGAGGGAAGGGAGAGAAACATTCATGATGAGAATCAATCATCCATCAGCTGCCTCCTGCACGCCCCCTCCTGGGGATGGAGCCCACAACCCTGCGAGTGCCCTGACAGGGAATCCAACTGTGACCTTCTGGTTTCTGGGTCGACGTTCAACCACTGAGCACAGCCAGGCTACTCTTTTTTAAGAATAGTTTATTGACTTTTAGGGAGAGAGGAAGGGAGAGAGAGAAACATCAATCGGCTGCTTCCTGCACCCCGCCCACCAGGATGGAGCCAAAACCCAGGCATGTGCCCTGACACTCAACCAATGGAGCCACTCTGCCCAGGGCCCAGGAAGTGGGGTTTTACTTAAACCTCCAGAGCTGAAGCCAGGAGTGTCCAGATAAACCACAATTCCCGGGCAGGCATTTTTACGATGAAAAGGCCACGTCCCCACTGGGCTGTGTGGAACCATCCGCCAGCTTGGGAATCAGGACACATGACCCAGGACAGGACAGCAGGCTCTCAGGCACGTGACAGGAAGCGAGAAGACCAGCGGCGCCTGGTTTCTGAGCCTAGGTGCCTGACGCCTTGTTTAACGCTCTGTATTTCAGCTCAACGCTACGGTCCACAACCTCCAGGAAACTCTCCACGGTCTCTCAGGGTCACACCGACCCTCCCTTGAGGTCACCCCACCCTCAGCTGACCCGGCTCCCGCACGCCCAGCTCCCAGACACATCAGGCAAACTTCCTTCAACGCGTTTCCGTTCGTGTCCTTAACACGTCGCAGCCAACATGTCCAGGAAACCATTATTTTTAGTGCTTCCCTCTCCCCGCACGCACCCAGCCGGCCGCGGGGCCTTGTTTTCATGCATCAGCCTGATGAGTCACCACTGAGGAGCACGGTCGCCACCCGCCCTGAGCCTGGACTCCGGACTCGGCGGTGAGAGCTCCTCACAGGAAGACAGTGCTGGCCCCGGTGCCGCTGTCTGTCACCGTAACGGCCAGACGGGAGAGGGGCTTTGTCTGTCCTGCCTCATGCCAAACCGGGGTCGTGAGGACACGCCGAGGAGGTCAGTCACCACGGTTTACTGGGATAAGACGAGCCGTAAAGCCCACACAGGCACAGTCTGCCATGTGTGAAGCAGCAGGTACGCAGGTAACACCGCCCAAGCGGGTCAGTAACACAGAGAAAACGCCTTTAACATAACGCTGAGACCAAAACCACCGGCACCACGTCACACTGAGTGTAATCCAGCGATCCTTTCCCGCTCCTCGGAGAACGCCGCCTGGGGCGCGTGGACGATCCCCTGGACGGAGTGGACAGGCTGGGCCGGAGGCGGGGGGCTAGGGACGAGTGCTGGGGGAGAGCATCAGGAAGGTGGGAGACTCCCCGGGCCATCGGCTCCGGAGGTGAGAGGGAAGGAGCCGCAGGAGCCTCACTGAGGAGACGACGCGGGAGGAGAGTGAGGGGAGGGGATGGGGAAGGTGGCTGTCACCTCCACGTTGTCACATTTGATTCACGTGAAAAACTTAGAGTCCCACAGAAGGGTCTGTCGGAGCCGGTCAGCACTACGTGAGGGGACACTGCTGTGCCACAGACGTCGCTGGCGGGGCAGACCTCCCGAGGTGTGCAGCGTTGGCAGGTGGACTGTTCTGAGCTGAAGGTGATGGAGAGAGACCCCTCGGGCTCAGGGGAAACCCTGCCCACCCCCCTTAGCTACGCAGCACAACCCAGCTGGGGCTTGCCCAGAGTAAGAGCTAGTAAGAGAGGGAGCTGTGGGGCCGATCTAGGGCGGGCAAACACCTGGTGATGAATGGAAACCTGGTGATGGGCAACTGGTGATAGACACCTGGTGATGAATGGGCACCTGGTGATGGACACCTGGTGATGAATGGACACCTGGTGATGAATGGGCACCTGGTGATGAATGGGCACCTGGTGATGAATGGGCAACTGGTGATGAATGGGCACCTGGTGATGGACACCTGGTGATGATGGACACCTGTGATGGATGGGCACCTGATGACAGATGGGTACCTGGTGATGGGCACCTGGTGATGGACACCTGTGATGGATGGGCACCTGGTGACAGATGGACACCTGGTGATGGGCACCTGGTGATGGGCACCTGGTGATGTATAGACACCTGGTGATGGATGGACACCTGGTGATGTATAGACACCTGGTGATGGATGGGCACCTGGTGATGGATGGACACCTGGTGATGTATGAACACCTGGTGACAGATGGGCACCTGGTGATGGGCACCTGGTGATGTATAGACACCTGGTGATGGATGGACACCTGGTGATGTATGAACACCTGGTGACAGATGGGCACCTGGTGATGGGCACCTGGTGATGGGCACCTGGTGATGTATAGACACCTGGTGATGGATGGACACCTGGTGATGTATAGACACCTGGTGATGGATGGGCACCTGGTGATGGATGGACACCTGGTGATGGGCATCTGGTGATGGATGGACACCTGGTGATTTATAGACACCTGGTGATAGGCACCTGGTGATGGGCACCTGGTGATGGGCACCTGCTCCTCCTCTGCCTCCTCCCAGAGCCCCAGTGCCTCACCTTGGCCCTGGCTCAGGATCCCACAGGACAGGTCTGCATTTTAACAGAAACTTAACTAAAAGCAGGTGCAGACTGGACGCCACAGGAGGCAGGGCAGCCAGAGCAGCCACGGAGCAGACAGACGTTTCTCAACAAGCCTTCATCTCAGTGACCACACACCCAGGAGGCGCCACCCCCCCAGCATGGGCCACGTACCCACCCACAGGGACACGCCGCCTTCTCCCACTCACCCACAGGGACACGCCGCCTCCCCCGGCGTGGGCCACACGCCCACCCACAGGGACACGCCGCCTTCTCCCACTCACCCACAGGGACACGCCACCTCCCCCGGTGTGGGCCACGCGCCCACCCACAGGGACACGCCGCCTTCTCCCACTCACCCACAGGGACACGCCGCCTCCCCCAGCATGGTCCACGCACCCACCCACAGGGACATGCTGCCTTCTCCCACTCACCCACAGGGACACGCCACCTCCCCCGGCGTGGGCTACGTGCTTACCCACAGTCCAACGGGGAAATGACCTTGCTCTTCTGGGGTCGGTGCACACCCCCTCAGGTGCTCTCTCGGTCCTTCTCTCCTCCCTGGCTGTCACCTCTCCCTGCCCAGGCTTCCTTCCTCTTTAATAGTCAGGCCGACCCGCCTACCCCAAAGGTCTCTGCCAACCGGCACCCATCACCTCCACGCGGCAAAGTCCAATGTGACTCACTCCCCAGCCCTGGCCCTCCATGCCTGGAGCACGGCAGGCTGGGTCAAAGGGCAGCAGAGGGGGCAGCTGTGCACACCCGAGGGACACAAGGCTTCCAGGTGGGAACAGAAGTGGGGGGCAGCGGGCCGCCTGACCTCACGGCGAAGGACAGGTGCCGGGAGGGGCTGTGATGACGCCTGAGCGACACGGAGGAGGGAGCGTGGGGGCGTACAGGTGGCTGGATGGGGGGGAAGCGCTGAGCCAGCCGTGATGCTGGCCACGCAGGATGAGTGGACACCAGGGGGAAGGGAGCTGCCTGAGGGCATGCCAGCCCTTGCCCCGAGGCGCTGCCCCCGTGCACGGGCCTCCTGCGGCCTCAGAGGCAAAGGCACCGTGACCAGCGGCCGGGCCCGCAGTGCCGGGAGGTGAAGCCTGGCTCGTCCCAGAGCAGACGCTCGCTGCTTCTGACGCTGGAGTGGACCGGGTCCAACACGCGCCCCTGGATAGGGGAGGGAGCCGTCCTCCTCCCAGCCGTCCCCACGCGCCACACGGCCTCCCTGTGGATGCCGTCACGCTCCCTGGGGACCCAGGCCTCGGCCATGGCAGCCGCCGAAGGCCAGGCCTGCCCACGGCGTCCTTGTTTCCAAGTCGCCCAGTGCCCAGTCAGCAACGGGCGCAGTGCTGACTTTCCACCCAAAGCTCCAGGCTTTCCACTTCCCCCTTCAACGGTGAGCACCACGCGGGCCGGTGCACCCCATCCCGCACCCCTGAGCGAGGCTGCACCCCCACCCTTCACCCCTGAGCGAGGCTGCACCCTCATCCCGCACCCCTGAGCGAGGATGCACCCCCATCCTTCACCCCTGAGCGAGGATGCACCCCCATCCTTCACCCCTGAGCGAGGCTGCACCCCCACCCTTCACCCCTGAGCGAGGATGCACCCCCATCCCGCACCCCTGAGCGAGGCTGCACCCTCATCCCGCACCCCTGAGCGAGGATGCACCCCCATCCTTCACCCCTGAGCGAGGCTGCACCCCCACCCTTCACCCCTGAGCGAGGATGCACCCCCATCCCGCACCCCTGAGCGAGGCTGCACCCCATTCCGCACCCCTGAGCGAGGATGCACCCCCATCCATCACCCCTGAGCGAGGCTGCACCCCCACCCTTCACCCCTGAGCGAGGCCAGAGCCTCCGTGGAAGGCACATCCTGGGGAGTGTCCACTGCCTCCCCCGGGGGCACAGAGCGCTCCGACAGGAGTTCGAGGCCCCCAAACTCAGCTTCAAGAGCGAACTGGGTCCCTGGCTGGGGACAGTGGTTAGAGCATCAGCCCTGGGACAGAGGGTTAAGGGGTTGACTCCCAGTCAAGGGCACGGACCTTGGCCGGGGCTGAACCCCTGGCCTGGGTCGGGGAGCGTGCAGAGGCAACCCGTCGATGTTCTCTCTCCTTCCCCTCCTCCCTCCCTTCCATTCTCAATAAAATTAATAGAACAGAATCCTCAGGTGAGGATTTTAAGCGCACAGACAAGGGGGAGGGAGGGAGTGACCGGAGGAGGGCGGCGGCGGTGGCGATGGCTGAGCCGCTGCGTGCCAGCACTTCACCCCCGCGCTGGGCACGGGAGGAGGTCTGGATGGTGAATGGGCACGTCTGAGTCCACGCAACCCACACACACACCCCTGCGGGGGCTGTTCGTCCAGCCCAGTCACCTCTGACCCCAGTGCCAAGGGATGAGACCCCACACGACCAGCTGCTGATCTGTGTTCAGATGCATGTTCTGAACGTGTTCTTACTGATTTCGGAGAGGAAGGGAGAGGAGAGAGAAATGCTGATGATGGGAGAGAATCGCTGATAGCTGCCTCCTGCACGCCCCCTACTGGGGATGGAGCCCACACACCGGTACATGGCCTGACTGGGACTTGAACCCTGACCTCCTGGTTCATGGTCATGGTCAAACACTGAGCCACATCAGCCAGTGTGTGGCTGATTTTCTACATCACTTTAGAAAAGAATGATGGCCCAGGTCAACCCCAAACCTAAATGGTAATTACACCCTCTATGTGCCTGGCACATACGTGCCGCAGGAGGAATCACATGGCTCCCCCTCAGGTCCCCCCTCAGACTCTCCCTCAGGTCCCCCCTCAGGTCCCCCCTCAGACTCCCCCTCAGACCCCCCCTCAGACTCCCCCTCAGGTCCCCCCTCAGACCCCCCCTCAGACTCCCCCCTCAGACTCCCCCCTCAAGTCCCCCCTCAGACTCCCCCTCAGACTCCCCCTCAGGTCCCCCTCAGACTCCCCCTCAGACTCCCCCTCAGATCCCCCTCAGATCCCCCTCAGACTCCCCCTCAGACCCCCCTCAGACTCCCCCTCAGACCCCCCTCAGGTCGCCCTCAGACCCCCCCTCAGACTCCCCCTCAGACTCCCCCTCAGATCCCCCTCAGACCCCCCTCAGGTCCCCCTCAGACCCCCCCTCAGACTCCCCCCTCAGACCCCCCTCAGACCTCCCTCAGACTCCCCCTCAGACCCCCCTCAGACTCCCCCTCAGGTGCCCCCTCAGATCCCCCTCAGACTCCCCCTCAGACCCCCCTCAGATTCCCCCTCAGACTCCCCCTCAGGTCCCCCTCAGACCCCCCTCAGACTCCCCCTCAGGCTCCCCCCTCAGACTCCCCTCAGACCCCCCCCTCAGACCCCCCCTCAGACCCCCCTCAGACTCCCCCTCAGACCCCGCTCAGGTGCCCCCTCAGATCCCCCTCAGACCCCCCTCAGACTCCCCCTCAGACCCCCCCTCAGACCCCCCTCAGACTCCCCCTCAGGTCCCCCCACTCAGGGTCCCCCCACGCTGACTGCGCTGCCATGTGTTTCCGGGAACGTGAAGCACCTCTGCTCCTGGACACCAGGCCTCCCCTCACCCGGCACGTGACGCGTTTCCTGTGACCACGTTACTTCTCGGTCCTTTACTCTGGGTAGCGGCTCCCACGTGGGCACACCCCCGGGGGCAGGGTGACTTTTAAGGGGGGTGATTCAATAATGAGTTATTAACAGTGAACTTTTTGCATTTCTCATGGTTCCAGGGGCCTCATACACAGCGTGTAAATACATACTGTGGCATATTTGTGCACTTCGGTTCTCTAATACACATTCTGAAATTCTGCTATTTTTCCATATCACTTCATATTATTATCATTACTTTTTAAACAATTTCTCAGTGATGTCTTCCTCAGGACTTCCACCGTTCTCTCGTCCTTTTGTTTTCCTCTTGAGTTCTTGGGAAGCTGGTTCAGACCGAGTCCACGGCCTGTTAGGCTCCCTCCCTCCGCGTGGATGGGAGCTCGCTTTGTGAATGAGAAGAATTCTCTGTCGGGGGGAGGGAGGAGGGATCAGGACGTAGAGAAGCTGGGCAGGCTGAACAGGCCGGGACAGGTTATCACGTGTTCACAGCTATGACACCTGGCCACTCGGTGTGCATGTTTACACGCTGTATGTGAGGCCCCTGGGACCGTAAGAAATGCAAACAGCTCACCGTTGATAACTCGCTCCCAACTCTCCCGTAACACAGAGCCAGAGCCCCCGAGGACCGAGGTGCCCCCTCTCCTCACACGTCGGCCCGGCACCAGGAGCCCGGTGGTCACTGACTCCGGACCCGGGACATGTGGGCCCAAGGGCCTCCATCCCCAGCCAGCAGCGGTGACACCCCTGCCCCCAACGCCAGGCTCGGCGACGACGCACGTGACACACAGGCAGTGACCCGGCCCTGTCCCACCCGGAGCCGGAGCCGTGGCTCCCACCCACCTGACAGCGCATCGTAGAACTCGTCCTCGCTGAGCGCGCTGGGCGGGGAGCCGGCCACCAGCGACTGCTCTAGCTCATGGTGCTCCGTGGCCAGCGCCTCCAGCGCCTCCGACAGGATCTTGGTTTTCTCCTGCTCCTGCGCCAACCTGCAGTTCCTCGCCTGGAAGGAAAGGACACAGCTCACTCGGGAGCTCGGCCGTCGGACGGAAAGGCACGCTGCGCACGTGGTGCATGAGCACACGGCTGGGCGGACCCCGTCCTCGCCTTCTCCCGGCAGCTCCGGGAAGGAAGCGGACGGAGCCGCCAGACCACCAGCTCCGGACCAGGGTCCTCGGGCGCGAGCCTCAGGCGGGCAGCAGCCCGCAGCTCCTGGGAGACCCCTCTCCGCACCGCCTGACGTTAAGAGGCCGGAGGGGGGGGGGGGTAGAACCATCAGTAAGTGTTTGAACAAACAAAGAACAGAAGCCATCCCAGGCGACCATGGAGCCACTCCGAACCCTCAGTGTACGCCCCGCGAAGGAAGGAAGGGGCAGGTAACGAACATTTAATTTTCACTTTAAAATCCCAGGTTCTGGCTCTGATTTCCTCTCACCCTGAACATAGGACCCTAAGAAACGGTCAAGTACAAGAAGGCAGCACCCGTCCCGTCCCACTCCTGCAGCCAGCGCCCCCTCCACCCCTCCCCTGCAGCCAGCGCCCCCTCCCGTCCCACCCCTGCAGGCAGTGCCCCCTCCACCCCACCCCTGCAAGCAGTGCCCCCTCCACCCCTCCCCTGCAGCCAGCGCCCCCCTCCGCCCCTCCCCTGCAGCCAGCGCCCCCCTCCTATCCCACCCCTGCAGCCAGCGCCCCTCCCCACCTCCCCTGGTTCCAGGGCAGGACCCTCCCTTCAACTGGACCTCCTGAGGGAGCCCACAGCACCCATTTCCACGCTTCCATCTGAGATCGCTGCAAATCCAGCTGAGCCGCAAGCCGCCAACCTGGCACTGGGACAGACACAGTGGGGTCCCTCATCGCCCTCCGGGGCGGCGAGAAGCTCTCACCCGGGAGCTAAGAGGGCGTCTGGTAGTCTAACCAGCCTTCTCCCACTCAGAACCTTCAAACTTTCTTTTAAATATATTTTTATTGATTTCAGAGAAGGGAGAGATAGAAACATCAATGATGAGAGAGAGCCATGGATCGGCTGCTTCCTGCACGCCCCTCACTGGGGATCCAGCCCACAACCCGGGCCTGTGCCCTGACCAGGAATCGAACCCAGGACCTGCTGGCTCAGAGGTCGGCACTGACCAATGAACCACACTAGCCAGGCAAGGTTAAACCTTTATTATCCGGGGAATCCTCCAGTCCTCAGGCATTTCATGTGTATTGCTTTGTTATTATTATTATAAATTAGATTATTATCAGGAAAAACACAAATAAATTAAAAAAGAGAAGACATGCAACACTTGGGGGGGGATCCTTATGAAATCACAATTTTTAAGAAACTGCAAAAGCCCAGCCTGGCTAGTGTGGTCCAGTGGGGGGCATCGTCCCAAGCACGGAAAGGGTTGCTGGTCCAATTCCCGTTCAGGGCACGGCCCAGTTGCAGCCTCAGCCCCCAGAGTGGGGCGTGTGGGAGGCAGCCCAACCATGTTCTGCTCTCACATGGGTGCTTCTCTCTCTTCCTCTCCCTCCTTCCCTCTCTAAAAATCAATTTTTTTTAATCTTAAGAAAATTAAATTGCAAAAGACTTGCAAATACCCTTATTTCATCCCTGAGGCATAAACGCCTTTTCTACAGCTGGAGTCAATGCAACAAACTGTTCCTCCTCCGTGTCCTGGTTGCGTAATGCAAACACCTATTTTAGAAAACTGCCAAATTGAGCACAATGTCCAACAGGGCCGGCCCTTTCTGGGCAGGAAGCGCTGCCAGCTGTTCTATTTGCAGCCAGCACCGCCCCCGCGGGAGGAGCCAGCGCCTGCCGCTCGCCCCTCCGCTCCACCACTTCAGCTTCTCAAACATCGAATGCAAACGTGCTGCCACACGTGCCTCTCAGTGCGAGAGCCAAGCAGCCAACCCTCCGTCAGCGGACACAGCCGCTCCGTGCCCCACGGCCTCTAGCCGATGGCAGAGAAGCGCCAAGTAACTCACCGACGCCTCAACAAAACCTTTTCCAATATCCCATGCAGCCCTCAGCCACCAAAGCCCACACCCTCCCCCTCTGCCTCCTCGAACCCTGTCCTCCCTGTCGGGGGGGGGGGGGGGGGCAGGGAGAAGAGGCGGGGTCCTCCCACTGGCTCTTCTTGCCTGGTTAAAAGTGAGGCTGGGGGCGGGGAGTTGCACGGCCCTGTGGCCGGTGCGAGAGGCCCCCGGGGTGATCAGACAGACAGTGACACCGCTCGGTTTACACTCTCATCTCCTGGCTGACGTGTTGAAAAGAAACCTCTGGGAAGGTCAGGAGTAGAATGAAAGAGATCCCACCCAGACCGCCTGGCTCGGCGGCTGAGCATCGACCTATGAACCAGGAGGTCTCGGTTCGATTCCTGGTCAGGGCACACGCCCAGGTTGTGGGCTGGGTCCCAAGTGGGGGGCAAGCAGGAGGCAGCCGATCCATGGTTCTCTCATCACTGATGTTTCTATCTCTGTCTCTCCCTCTTCCTCTCTGAAGTCAATAAAAAAATAATAATTGGGGGAAAAGATTCCTTACGAGGACCCGCAGCCCCCGGAGAGCCGGGCCAAGCAGCAGGTGGAGGCGCAGGTCCGGGCGGCTGGCTGGCTATGAGCGGGCAGCGCCGAGGGTGACGGCTTTGGCCGGGGCAGCCGCACGCAGAGCCGTCACTCACAGGCTAACACGGTGACGACGCGGGAGGGCCGGCGGCCAGGACACACTCATAAAGGACTGTGGCATGCCATCGGCTTCCAGAGACTCCAGGCAGCCCAGACCCAGGTGCCGAGTTCCTTCTGGCGGAGAAACGAGAACACGCCGGCGGCGAGGCCGGAGAGGAGCGAGGGCGGCGAGCGGCCAGTGTGGGCTGGGAAGGTCCCAGGAGGAGGAACGGGGAAAGAGGGATGGGCAGGTCAGACGCCAGTGAAGGTCGCACAACGTGGGACCTGAGAGACTTGGTTCGGGGAGGGGTCCGCGGGGGCGTGCGGAGCAGACGTCCAAGGCAAAGAGCGGCTGCCGTGGTGGGAAAGTGAGAGCAGGAAGCCGGAGGCGGAGGCCGCCCTAGGAGCCTGGCTGGCAGGGAAGGAGGAGACAGAGGCAGTGGCTGGAGGGGCCGGTGGGGTAGAGGCTTTACTGCAGCAGCCACGTGGGTCTCCACTGTGGGGGGACGCCACAGGCAGGGGTGACCGGTGCAGGAGCGAGGGGGGCTCCTGCAATGGGGGCTGGAGGTCTCCCTGCCCCTCCCTCCAGTGTGCAGCCGGCCTTTGCTAGTCCTTAGCTGCAGGGGAGAGGCACAGACTCAGGGGGCAGAGGGTGGGGAGAGCCCTCTGACTAGAGGAAGGCTTTTTTGTTGTTGTTGTTTTTTATTGTTTTTAAAAAAACATATTTTATTGATTTTTTACAGAGAGGAAGAGAGAGGGATAGAGAGTCAGAAACGTCGATGAGAGAGAATCATCGACCAGCTGCCTCTTGCACACCCCCCACCGGGGACGTGCCCGCAACCAAGGTACATGCCCTTGACCGGAATCAAACCTGGGACCCTTCAGTCCGCAGGCCGACGCTCCAGCCACTGAGCCAAACCGGTTTCGGCGAGGAAGGCAGTCTGACAAAATAAGCTTCATGTATTCTGGGTTTATATCGATTCTTCCAAGCGTTGCTATCCCTCTCTAAGCCCCGCCCCCTTAACTTTCCGGCTATTTCTCCGGTACCTGTGTCCTGGACTCCGTCCTGGATTCAGGCGTATCCGGTTACTCCGGATTCTTACCTGCCTTCATTGCTCCTTCCGCCGAGGCGCGTGAGAAACAGGGCGAAAGGAAACAGACAACGAGGTCATCGACCAAAGCCCCCGCCTGCGATGCTGCGATGTAACACAGCCCGGCCTCCTCAGGTTACACGGACCGACCGGCCCAGAGCTGCCCGAGGTTAGAACGAGGTCGCCCCGAGACCCGCAGCCTCGCACACGCCGGGTCGCCCGGCACGGGCGCTGCTCCTGATCCGATGCCCACCCCTCGGTCCGAGGGGAGCTCCCGGTCCCTGCCCGGGGCCCTGCCCGGGAGACCAGGCCGCCGGTGCCGCCTCGCTGACGGCTCTGAGTAACGGCCCCCGGGAGGTTGTTAAGCTGCCGGTGACCCAGCGGTGACTCCGTTATCTCCAGACAGCAGACCCAGTAAGAACCAGGGGTAACCAGGTACGCCTGGGTCCGGACGGAGCCCACACACAGGCCCAGAGAACAGCTGGGTATAAAGGGCGGCTGGAGGCGGGCAGTGGCACTGGGAAGACTCCATATAACCCAGACTATGGGATGCTTGTTTATCAGACGGATCTAAAACAACCTCAGGACGATAAAATCACCTGGAGACTGGCACTAGAGAAAACAATATAACAAATAAGTTTACGTTTTATGTTTCTTTTAAAAAAATAAAAAGCAGAAAAGAGAAATGTCTTTTGAAACGAAAGCACTACTCACATCCACGTGAGCTGCCTACCGACCGACCGTCAGCTCCGGCACACCCGCCCTCGGATGTGTCCGGGAACGGCCTGCCGGTTACAGATGGTAAACCAGAGATCACGAAATCTGCCCATCAGAACACGCACACGAAGAACACCGACAGTAAGTTACCTGTCCAAATCCGCACGCCTGTCACACTCCAGAAACGGCCCTTTGCGGGTGTATATTCCCAAAAGCACTGTGCACCTCCATGTGTCATTTCTAATTCGCGAGGGCCCCGACTGTAATGTAATGTACTGAAAGTGTCAAAAGGTAAATTACAGACCAGGATGTTAAACTGCCATCTTAGGTAATAAATCAATGTTGGCTACATCAAAATGGTAAAATTCTAAACCAACCGATTTAACGAAGATTCTGAAATTCTTACACGTCTGTTTTTTATCCTGTCTCTTTAACTCCCGGCCAAATGGTCATTTGTGACCGTCCTTCCCACTGCGAGGGACGGTGCCGGGGACCTGCTCAGAGGGAAGTACGGAGTAACATTTGCAGGTGGACAAACATCAAGGTGCAGAGGAACAGGACAGGGAGGGGGCCCAGAAGCAATGCAAAGTACCTGTTAAAAATAAGACCCTGCGACCAGCTCTAACACGTACTTCAAGGTTCGCCAAGAAGGGTGACAATTTCATAGTGCAGGACCCTGAGCGAAAATGCCTCCGACCTCCGTAAGAGTTTATTCGGCAAGGAAAGGCCTTACCCCCACGAGGACCTGCACAGGGAGCTGGTTCGTGCACTGGGCTATCTCCACGTCTACGGCTAACCCAGTGCACACACTGAGTGTAAACAGCGCCTTTCCATGCTGGCAGACCCTTCGAGCAGCCCAGGAGCAATGCGTGTGTCATACAAACTGAGTATCAACAAGTTTGCTACTTGCCAAAGGTGAGCGGAGGAATGAGAACTCAATCTATCTGTTTAGGAACCAATGTTTGTATTATTAGATTTTTGCCACCTGTCTGCAAAACTTTGCATCGAACCTGAAAGGGCGCTGGCGAGGCGCTGAAAGTGAGGCTGTCGTGGCCACACCTGCTCGCGTCCTCCTCTGACCCAGCGGGGCCTGGTCGCCGGCCCGGTGGGAGCCCAGGCCGAGGTCCAAGGTTCGGGGAGGTACCCCATCTCGCCGCGCCTCACCCTGGTGGCTGAGGGTCGGCCTAGAAGAGCCTCCTCTCACACGATCACACGCACAGGCTCCAAGGCGTGTGAACCTGGAGGTGAAGGTCCTATGTGTGTGTGTGGGGGGGGGGGGGGACCGCTGCCTCCTGCACGCCCCACCGGACACGCTCTGAGCAGAGGAGGATCACAAGGCTTTAAGAAGCAGAGACGTGTGATCACCCGCTCACCACACCTGGTCCCCAGGGGGCCCCCAGGGCTCTGTCGCTGATATTTCTGTGGAGAAACATAAAACCCTAGGGAAGTCTCCCAGCTCCCGTTTTAAAGAGCCAGAGGTTATTTACATCACAGTAAACACCTCCATGTTACAACCATTCAGTGAATCCTCACCAATGTGTGACCCCGCAGCTAGCACCCTGCACGCATCAGCACTTCTCCAGTCCCCTCTGCCACGATGCCTTACACACACGTGGGCTCCGTGGTACTGCCTAACACACACCTGGGCTCTGTGGTACCACCTTCCACACACGTGGGCTCTGTGGTACTGCCTAACACACACGTGGGCTCTGTGGTACCACCTTCCACACACGTGGGCTCTGTGGTACTGCCTAACACACACCTGGGCTCTGTGGTACCACCTTCCACACACATGGGCTCTGTGGTACCGCCTTCCACACACCTGGGCTCTGTGGTACCACCTAACACACACGTGGGCTCTGAGCCTGCCAGCACGTTGCCGTGGATAACAAGGTGAGGTTCAAGCAAGCACAGGAGATGATGCCACAGGAGCAGAGGCAAACACAGGGATGCGGCTGCTGCGGGCACAGGTGTGACGGGACCGCTCCCAGCAAGCGTGCTGCGTAGGCAGGACCCGCGCCCTCCAACGTCACCGTCAGCACAGAGCGGCCAGAGCCGGCTGCGGTAAGCATCATCACGACCGCCGGGGCCATGCTTTCTGTCCACGCCGGCGACACCTCATCCCGTGAGTGGAGCCCCGGGGAGACGTAGGCCGCCGTGAGGAGGGCGACAGCACCCAGATACCAGGACCTCTCGGCGCCACGGTAACCCCACGGGACCACCTCGAGCACCAGCCCAGTGCCGACCGGGCGTCCTTCCCCGGCTCAGACTCGCACGCACGTCTCTGCTCTCACCGCGCTGCGAGAGGCTGCACAACAGACCCGAGCCCCTTCCTGCCGCCTCCCCGCTCCGGGAACAGCCTCCTGCACACGCTGAGCACGGAGCCCAAAGGACCTTCTTCGCTGTCACGGATTCTGATGTTTATTCTGTTCTGGTCAGACTTTTCAGTCTTGAGCCGGGGTGGGGACAACAAGCTGGAATCATGAACTCGTGGGAGGACAACACGGACACGGGAAAGCCATGCGCCCGGCCTCACCAGGGCCAAGACCGCCGTGGGCATGAGCCACTCCACACTGGAAGCACCGCTGAGCTGAGCTGAGCTGAGCCGCCTCCCGGAAGCTCTGGGAGTGGACTCAGCCACTGGGGAATCATATACCGAGTCCTCAAAACCCGACAAACCCCCACGTGACCCCCACACGCAGAGAGAGTCACACACGCGTGTTCCTAGCAGCACTATTCACAACAGCCAACAGAGGATGTGTACACAGCATGGGGTGCAGACATGCTATGAACTGTGCTATTCAGCCTTAACAGGACAGCGATTCTGACACATGCTACAACACGGATGAAGCCTGAAGGCATCATGCTTAATGAGATAGAAGAGCCACACAGAAAATGTGCCGTGTGACCCCACTCACAGGAAATTCCCAAAATAGAATTACCCTCCCTGAAGCCACGCGAGGGCCACAGTACCCCCTGCCACATCATAGGAACGCTGCCCGCCAGTGGCTGCCAACGGGAAAGGTGGTACGAACACAGAACCACGTGCAGGCCCCACGGCAGGACCACGTGACAGCCCACGCAGACGCTGCGGACGGATGAGCCCCACACCCTCGCATGGATTTGCTTAAGGCCAACAGAGTGAGAAACAGAACTGTGCCCTTTAATTGTCCACAAGGAAAAAACACAGTCCTCTGGGGAAAACCATCCCCCTTGCCCTCGCTCTCACGCCTCTCGGCGGTACATGGGGAAATGCGGGTGTCTGGGAGCAAAACCCCCATCACGTCATCAAGCACAGTGCTTCCACTGGCCCGCCCTAAAACTCGGGGTGTGATCCGAATTCACACCTGAGTGAGGGCCACTTTCCAGAAAACAAAGACAGCACGCCTCAGACTGCGGCATTCTGGGAGTCTAGACTGTTCCATTTTAGGACTAAATTGAAAAGGGGTAGAGAAATGGTCCAAGCCCGTGTCACCCAGAAACGTGGCCTCTGCCAAGCAGCGGCCCCAGCGGATGCTCACACAGCTCTGCGCGCCTGGCCGGGCCGGGGGCCTGAGGCGGGGCCTGGCCGATCTCGTGTCTGCGGGAGGCATCCTGTGTCCGACGGAGGCGGGCTTCTCGGCCAGCGCTCTGACCGAGCGGCCGCTCGGTCCCGGGTCCGGGCGCTCTGACCAAGCGGCCGCTCGGTCCCGGGACCGTCCGGCCGTGTGACAGAGGCGGGTGCTCTCCAGCTCTGAACGCGGCCGGTGCCGAGTTAGTGCCCCGTCCCCTCCCCGAAGCATGCATCCCAGCCTGCCCCCTCGGTGACGAAGGCGAGTTCACATGTGTCCGTACAGGCGCGTGGGTTAGGCGGTGCCTGGCCTTTTGCCGGGGAGGGACTAGTGTCCACCTGAGCCACGAATGCAGATGACCAGGCCGTCGGTGGCCGAGCCTGTGACTCAGGGCTGTAAGCTGGGGCACCTCGGGGCAGCTCGGGCAGGAGGCAGGGCTGGGTCACCAGCCCTGTGTCCCACAAGAACGTGAGGCCTGGGGCCACGTGGCCGGTGTCACCGAGCAAGAAAGGGGTCCCTGGCCTGGAGCCCAATCCTCAGGGTGCCGACGACACAGGTCGGCACCCGGCCACTCACGCCCCGTGCCCAGTGCACCCGCGTTCTCCCTGACAGCGCCATCCGCCGGGCTGTACGAGGAGCAGCCAAGATCCCGCCTGGGTGAAGGAAAGAGCCAGGGGAATGCGTGGGTCGGAACACGGAAACCCTCCAAGGTTCGGGAGGGGCAGAACCTGAGAGGCAGGACAAAGGGGGAGGAGGGAGGAGAGGATGTCTCCTGCACCAGCCAAGGACCAGGGAGAGAAAAGAAGCCTGAGGGTGAGAGGGAAGCAGGAGGGTGCACAGCAGGTGGGAGAAGGAACAGACTATGAAAACACCACGCAATGACGAAACCAGTTTGGCTCAGTGGATAGAGCGTCGGCCTGCGGACTGAAGGGTCCCAGGTTCGATTGCGGTTGCAGGCACATCCCCAGTAGGGGGTGTAAGAGAGGCGGGTGATGGATGTTTCTCTCTCATTGATGTTTCTGACTCTCTATCTCCCTCTCTGTAAAAAAATCAATAAAAAGTATTTTTTTTAAAATACCACGCAATGGCTGGCCGGCATGGCTCAGTGCTTGAGCATCCCCTAGGAACCAGGTCAGGTTCGATTCCCGGTCAGGGCACAGGTCCCAGTTGTGGGCTCCACCCGGTGTGAGGCGTGCAGGAGGCAGCCGATCCGTGATTCTCTTATCATTGATTCTCTCTCCCTCTCTCTCTCTCTGAAATCAATAAAAATATACCTTTTCTTTTAAACGCCGCGCAATGGGCACAAGGACCAGCTGGGTAAGAGGAGCATGTGAGCGCCACGCCTCCCCAGCTCAGGAGGGCCCTCCGCCGCGCAGGGGCTGTGTCCCCAGGCGTGCGGACGCCCTGGGAGCGCCTGGCCAGAAGGCCCGGCCGCGCTGGCGGGCTGCTCGCTACGTCACGACACGGGACTGGGGCTCTAACACCTGGAAAAGAGCTCAAGTGAGCACACGGTCCTCCTTCAGAGACAAAGGCTAAGACACGGCAGGTCCCAGGGAAGCATGAACTAGAGAGTGACAGAGATAAGGGGAACGACAAACTTAAAAGAAAAAGTCAGCATAAAGCTAAAGACAGTTCTTCACACACACAAAAAAATACCCAAACAAAGCTTAACGAGCCTCGTTTTTAAGAGAGGGGCCTTTGTGTGGGAACATCCAACATCCAGTGAGTCCTCGGGGGAAAGGGTGAAGACTAGGTAGAGCACACCTAACTACAGATCCAGCGTAAGTTGCAAAGATTGTTTTTAAAATATCGTGAACATCTTTACATTTCACAACTTGAATGAAAAAATAAACCCCTGGAAACACAGACTGTGGAAGCGGACACAAAGAGTGAGGAGGGACGCTCCCGCCCGTCCCGGCCGTGCCGCCTCCGGAACCGGAGGAAGGTCATCGTCCCAGGAGCAGACGCTGAGGCCCCAGGAGCCAAACCGAGGAGGACGGCACAGACACACGGCGCCGAGTGCGTCTGCAGAGGGCAGGGGCGGCTGCGCACGCGGACGTGTCACTGGGCACCGGGGCCATTTTTCAAAAAGCTTAATAGAAGCAGAAAGAACATGTGATAAAACTCAACACCCCTTTCACAATAAAAAAATAATAATAAAACTATCAACAACGTAAGGACAAACAGGAACTTTGTTCATCTAATGAATGGCATTTACTAAGTGTCATTCCCGACAGCAGCTCTGTCCTGACCGCACCCACTCCCGGACCCCTCAGCTCCAGGCAGCTCTGTCCTGACCCCCCCTCCCCCATCACCCCTCAGCTCCAGGCAGCTCTGTGCTGACCCCTCCTCCCCCATCACCCCTCAGCTCCAGGCAGCTCTGTGCTGACCCCTCCTCCCCCATCACCCCTCAGCTCCAGGCAGCTCTGTGCTGACCGCCCGCCCAGCACCTGCTGCGTCAGCAACCAGGGAAGACGGACGGCAGGACCAATGTGCCCTCCAGAGGCAGGAGCCAGCTTCCCTCTTCTGCTCTCACTTCCCACACTCTCCTCGCCTGCTGCAGTCTGGCTTCTCCGCATCCTGCATGCAAACGACACCGACCGCTGGCTGCCCACCCGTGACCCGGTCAGCTCCCCTCTCCACCCCTGGCCCGTCCCGGCCTCTCCTCCTGCCCCTCCCAGGCCCGCCTCCCCGGCTGTGCTTGAGTGCGAATGTGGACCCGTCCTGTCCCAGCCCTTTCCAGCCGCCTGCTCCTGGGGATGTTCCTGCCTCCTTCACTCCCCCTCTCACCCCCCTCTGTTCAGGTGACTCCCAAAACCAGTGGTGCCCACACTGCACTGGGAGAGGACTCCCTGATAGGGTGTCATCATGTCCAAAGGGAACCCACTCTCCCTCCCCCTTTACCAGCCCTTCCGTCACCTTCACCAGGGACTCCGGCCCACACCTGGGTCATCGGGGACGCCCCCCTCTCCCTCCCTCCTGCCCCCAGTCCCTCCAGCACCCCTCCTTTACGTCCTCGCCTTGGGAGGGCTGCCCTGGCCTCTCCCCTTCCTTCTCCGCTGCCACCTGGAACTCCAGACCTGCCCTCCCCCTCACAGGGAGCAAATCCGATTAAGTCTCTGCTGACTGTGTCTCCCCGAGTCTACCTGCCCCAGTTAAGATCCCAACTCCTCACTCAGGCTGACGTGCAGTCCTTCAGGACCTGCTGCTGCTCCTCCAGCGACACCCGAGTCCCCCCAGAGGACACCCAGGCCCTCCCGGCTGCGAGGTGCGCGGTGCTTCTCTGGGCCTGGGCCGCCTGGCTCCCAGGGTGGCCCCGTTAGGTTAGCCAGGCCGAGGACAGCGGGCCTCCCAGCTGGCATCGGTGCTCACTGAACTGAGGACAAACGCTCACGCCCCGATCCCCACAGGAAGCCCGGCGTATGGGACAGGTGCCACCTACGGTGGCCGCCACGGGAACCCACAGGAGGCACAGGCTAACCCCGGGCAGGCGGAAGGAGGAACGTGAGTCTGCCTGCCACTCCCTCCCACCGCCTCAGCCCGGCTCCCTGAGAGCCGCGTCGGCAAACTCCTTAGTCAGCAGAGCCAAATATCCACAGCACAACGACTGACATTTCTTTTGAGAGCCACATTTCTTAAACTTAAACTATATAGGTAGGTACATTGTTTTTAACTTAATTAGGATGCTCCTGAGCTGGCCTTTGCTAAAAACGTCCTCCATCTGATTGAGGTACACTCAAGGGGCCAAAGAGCTGATCCGCGGTTTGCCGACCACCGCCTGAGAGGAACATGGTGGGAATAAAACACCCCCCCCCCCTACAGCCTCGGTGCCACTGCTACAAACTTAGCAGGATAGATCCTGGGTCACATGGAGCACAAGAAGCCACACACACATACATGCGCGCACACACACGTACAAACACGCATGCATGCACACAAGCACAAGATCCCGCATGCACACATACTTCTAATGAAAATCTTACGTATTTTTTTGTTCAAAATGCCACAAAAGTTATTAAATAAAAACCAGCTTCATCACCAATAAGGGCTTAATCTCTAACATTTACAGGGAACTTATGCAGCTTAACAAAAAGAAGATAAACAACCCAATCAAAAAATGGGCAACGGACCTAAATAGATACTTCCCGAAAGAGGACAGAAGGAAGGCCCAGAGGCATGTGAAAACATGCTCAACGTCACTAATCATCTGAGAGATGCAAATCAAAACAATGTGGTACCATCTCACACCTGTCAGAATGGCCATCATCAACAAATCAACAAACGACAAGTGCTGGCGAGGATGCAGAGAAAAAGGAACCCTCGTGCACTGCTGGTGGGAATGCAGACTGGTGCTGCCACTGTGGAGAACAGTATGGAGCTTCCTCAAAAAACTAAAAAAGGAACTTCCATTTGACCCAGTTATCCCACTTCTAGGAATATATCCTAAGAAACTAGAAACACCCATCAGAAAGCATATATGCACCCCTATTTTCATAGCAGCACAATTCACCATAGCTGAGATTTGGAAACAGCCTAAGCAGATGAGTGGATTAGAAAACTATGGTACATCTGCACAATGGAATATTACGCTGCTATAAAAAGGAAGGAACTCCTACCATTTGCAACAGCATGGATGGAACTGGAGAGCATTATGCTAAGTGAAATAAGCCAGGTAGAAAAAGATAAATATTACATGATCACACTCATATGTGGAATATAATGAACAAAATAAACTGATGAACAGAAACAGAGAAACATTGATCAGACCATTAAACCTCAGAAGGAAGGCAGGGGAGGGTGGGGTAAGGTGGAGAGATCAACTAAAGGACTTGCATGCATGCATGTGGACCTAACCAATGGACACAGATAACAGGGGGTGAGGGCGTGAGGAGGGAGGTAGGGGGGGTAATAGGGGGCTAAGGACACATATGTAACACTGTAATCAATAAAGAAATTAAAGAAAATAAAATAATAAAACAATAAAAGATTTTTTAAAATAAAAACTAGCTTCATTTCACATCATCTTTATTTAACTTGCATTCTAGCTGTTTCCAAAATAAACCTGTGTATTTCTGGGTGACATAGACAAGTCAGCAATGTGGGAGTATGTGTTGAATAATGCAGACAAGTAAAACTTCTACAGGTCTGCCTGTGGAAGGAATGAGGGTTTCCTCGGATCCTCAGCGCTGACCCGCGCCGTGGCCCTCTGAGTGGCGGGCTGGCCTGTACCCACACGTGTGCGGGTGCAGCCCAACCCTCACCCCGAGCTGATGAGCTGACCGTGCACACCCCGTCCTGTCCTGGCTCCTCTGGGCAGCAGGTCCGCGCCCGGTGTGCACACCCACCCTCCGCTTTCACCGGGGACCCCAAGGCGCCTGTGCGCCCCCCCATTCTGCAGGGAGGGGCCACGGGGTCCTTCCCACCCAAGACTCCCCTGAACCGGCCTCTGGGCTCGGGCCTCGGGCCGTGTGCGGGGAGCAGAAAAGCGGAGGCCAGAGGCTCCCTCCGGGTCAGACCCCGGGGCCAAATCAAACCCCCCGGGGCGGGGCGGCCCGGTCCTCAGCCCTCAGCCCTGACCGCCGCCTCACGTGATCCGCCAACGCGCATTTCCAGCATTTTTCCTTTGGGGAGACGACGGCCAGCGAGGTCCCCGGCCCCTCCCGGCTGCCCGGCTGCCCTCCCCGTCTGTCCTCGGACCCTTCACCCGGAAACTTTCCATCTGCCGCGGCTCAGGGGCCACCCGGCTCTCGCCCTGCCCCCCACACCCTCTCCCGGTCCAAACCCAAGAAACGCCAGCAGGAGAGGTTCGGGTTCGGGTTCGGGTACAAAGGCTGCCTGTGAGTCGTAAACATCCTCCAGCAAAACAAAGTCGGGAGCCCCCCCCCCCCCCAACCCCGCCGCCCCGCGATTCCCGGGCCGAGGCCGGAGGCCGGCCGGGCACCCGGGAGGCTACCCCGCGCCCCCCGCGCCCCCCGCGCCCCGGGGAAGGGACTCCGGGGAAGGGCGAGCCCTCCCGCTGCCCGGGGACCGGGACCGGGGACGGGGCCGAGCCGCAGGGAGCCCGGGGGCCGGGTCCGCGCTCCCGCCGCCCCCGCCCCCGCTGCTCCGGACCTACTCGCACCCAGGTCGCCGGTGGGGCTCCCTCCCCGCCCTCCCCTCTCCCCCTTCCCCCCTCCGCGGCCGCCGCACCCCGCGCCCCCCACCTGGCCGGCCGGGGATCCGCGCTCCTCCGCCCGCGTCCTCCGCCGAGGCTCCTCCGCCGGCGCCGAACGCGCTCGGCCTGCTCCGCCTGCTCCGCCTCCGGCAGCCGGGCGGGCGGGCGGGCGGCGCGCCCAGGGCGGCCCCCAAGGTCCCCTAAGTCACCTTCGTGCGCCGCCCCGACCGCCGGTCAGCGGGGCGGCCCTGCCCGATGGGCGCTACTCGCCGAGGTCCCGGCCAGGCCGCGGGGCCGCCTCCGGAGCCTCCGGTGCGGAGCTCGGCGCAGCACGGCCTGCAGCTGCGGCCGGTCCTCCGCCCCTCCTCCCGCCCCTGCGTCCGTCCGCCCGTCCGCCCGGGAGGCGCGGGGAGGCCCTGCCCGGGAGAGAGCCGCTAGAGGAGGCTGCGGGGACTGGGGGAGCAGGCAGGGCACTGCGGGAGCAGGCAGGGCACTGGGGGAGCGGGCAGGGCACTGGGGGAGCAGGCAGGCACTGGGGGAGCAGGCAGGGCACTGGGGGAGCAGGAAGGGAACTGGGGGAGCAGGCAGGGCACTGGGGGGGCAGGCAGGGCACTGGGGGGGCAGGCAGGGCACTGGGGGAGCAGGAAGGGAACTGGGGGAGCAGGCAGGCACTGGGGGAGCGGGCAGGGCACTGGGGGGGCAGGCAGGGCACTGGGGGAGCAGGAAGGGAACTGGGGGAGCAGGCAGGGCACTGGGGGGGCAGGCAGGGCACTGGGGGCGCAGGCAGGGCACTGGGGGAGCAGGCAGGGCACTGGGGGCGGGGGGGGGGGCAGGCAGGGCACTGGGGGGCAGGCAGGGCACTGGGGGGGGGGGGCAGGGCACTGGGGGCGCAGGCAGGGCACTGGGGGAGCAGGCAGGGCACTGGGGGGGCAGGCAGGGCACTGGGGGCGCAGGCAGGGCACTGGGGGAGCAGGCAGGGCACTGGGGGGGCAGGCAGGGCACTGGGGGCGCAGGCAGGGCACTGGGGGAGCAGGCAGGGCACTGGGGGCGGGGGGGGGGCAGGCAGGGCACTGGGGGGCAGGCAGGGCACTGGGGGGGGGGGCAGGGCACTGGGGGGGGGCGCAGGCAGGGCACTGGGGGGAGCAGGCGGGAACTGGGGGCGCAGGCAGGGAACGCTACCCGCGCTCCGCTTGCATCCCGCAGAGGCCGCGGTCCGGGGCGCTGAGCCCTCTGCTGGAGAAGCGGCCCTGCAACTTGTAAAGCCTCCAGCTGGGGAAGCGAAGCGGGAACCCTCTCCCCGCGCCCCCACCTCCGGATAGATAGGGGACACCTGGCCTATGAAGGCCGCGCTGACCTTCCCTCGGTTCTGGGTACTTTCCGGGCCCCGGGAACCCTGCATTGGGAACAGACGGTTCACTGTGGCCAGGCGTGGGGTTCACACAGGCCAGGGGCAGGAAACCCCACACACTTTGCCTCAGGGAGGTTTGGCCAGTGGCAATCCCAGTGAACAGTGAGGCCGCAGCAGTAGCTCCAACCCTTCCCAGTGCTTCAACGCTGCCCTCGGCCTTCCAGAGCGAGTCACCGGAACCACACTGCGTGCCTGCTGGCAGCTCCCAGGTGAGCTCCCTCCCGCAGCGGGGTGCGGGGTGCGGGGTGCGGGGTGCGGGCCAGGACCAGGGGGCCCGAGGCAGGGTCCTCAGGAAATGTGAAAGCCGTGAGGCGCCCCAGGCCTGCCAACCCAGTTTGCTTTCTCTTCTTTTTAAAGAGAAAAGAGCGGATTTCAGAAAGTCTCACTTGGTGCAGAGGAGCCTGGCTCGGTCTCCTGGGCCCAAAGGCGGGCGGGATCCGGCATGAAGCGGTGCCAGGCAGCAAACACCACCACCAACGCGCAGGCCCCGCCTGAGTAACCTGCTGGCAGAGCTCTGGGAAAGAGTCTCCGATTTGGAGATGGAATTCCCAAACATGGCCGGTTTGTTCAAGGTCAAGAGGGCCGCGTTGGCTGGTCTGATGCGAAGCCTTTTAGTCTTTCCTTTGAACGTTCATGTTCCATCACCCAAACCCTCGCTGTCCACCACATGCCAAGTACAACAGCCATCGCTCAGTCCAGGGAAGAGAGCAAGGACCACACAGCGTTACAATGTCACAATGTTACCCTGATGAGAGCTACAGTAGCAGGGAGTTGGGGAACAGTTGGAAGGGGGACCCTAGGTGAGACCTCACCACAGAATGGCCCTGGGGAGGGAGGAGAGGGAGGCAGGCAGCTGAGACGCAGGAAGAACGACGGGTGAGAAGGAAGGAGGAGGCCCACACAGCTCACGCCTGTGGCTTGAGAGTACATGGTAGTAATCCCCACGTTCCTCGGCTGAGATGCTGTGGCTGGAAACACCTGGCACAGCCACGGGCACATCCCCAGGCACGGGCACACCGGCTGGTGCTCAGGGCGGGTCTGAGGCGGGCACCTGAGCCACCACGGATGCCGGTTGGAGCGTTGAGCCTTCAGGGAAGAAGGCTGAGGGGAAGGGGCCCGAAGGGCCCCCCCCCCCCCCCCCCCCGAACTCGGAACTCAGGGATGTGAAGTCGGGGCTCGGGCGGGGAAGGTGCTTCAGAGGAAGCTGCGGGAGCTGCTGAGAAGGAAGAGCGGCTCTGGGCGCGGCACCTGCAGGCCACAGAGAGGCTCTGGCAGCAGGAGCGGCAGGCAGCGCCCGACAAGGACAGGCAAGGTGGTTCAGAGCTGTCCTGACTCAGCAGTAAGTCTTCCGGCAAGAACGGGTCTGAGGCCTGGCTGAGGAGTCAAGAAGGAACAACAGAAAGGACTTCTTTAAATGGAACTGGAAAGGGAGCCAGAAGCTCGGGGGGGAGGGGGGGGGCTGGTTTTGAGCAGAACGGACGAGAGCAGAGACTCCAGGAGGAGAGAGAGACAGACACGGGGCAAGGGCGCGGCGGGCAGGGCAGCCTGGCAATGGTTGCCTAACCCTTAACCAAGTTTCGCTCGGAGCAGAGGGGGAGAAGACGCCGTAGAGACGAGAGGCCGAAGCCAGGCTGGGAAGGCTTTCCCGTTGGGATGGAATAGATCAGGGACAACGGCTCAAGGACTGTGATCAACACAGCAAGCAAGTGGTGCCAGCGGCCGGGAGGTTCGCTGTGAGTGCACACGAAGCTGGATTTCTCCCCAGAGCAGCATCCGTCCGCCTGCAGCCCCGGTGCAGGCCGGGCGTGGCCCGAATCTCCCCATCAGCACGCAGCAGCAGATTTCCACACATGTCCGGCTGCTGTGAGGAGGCGCGTCCTCGCTGGACAAGCAGGTCTGACGAGCACGGAGGAAGCCGGCCGCAGCAAACACGGGCGCCCAGGGGCGTCGGTCTGACATCACCCGCGTGACCCCCTCCACTGAGGGGAGCACAGAACAGAGCTGACCCAGGAGCCCAGGTCCCAGCCTCTTGAACACAGGCCAGAGAAAACCCCGCAGGAACGTCCTAGGACGATTACGTCCCGCCCTAAATCATCTGGCAGTTTCCCGTCAGCACATCCATCGCAAACTTGACAACTTGCTTTATCCCGGCCTTTTTTCCAACCGAGGCAGCGTCACTGACAAGTAAAATATGCCCAGCCACACCTCTGTACGTAGAGGCCGTGTGAAACCTCGGGACCTGGGTCACGTGGAAGCATTCCCGAACACGCCAGCGACACCCACGTGCCACTGACACATCGGCCGGGAAACACCCAGGCTCTCACACGCCAGGGGACTGCCTGCCGACGTCACTTTACCAAGTTTGGTTCTCTGGGTCTTGTTTTCATAAACAGATTTAAAGAGTAAATCAGAAGGGATCAGTATTCCGTGGCTAGAGGCAGGCACACAGGCAATCTAAAGATCAGAGAGCGTTAAAAAAAAAATTAAAAAAAAAAACCACACCATAAGGAGCCACAGAGAAAAGAGCTAATAATACAGTAATTAACGTTGTTTGGTGACAGATGGTGTAATGATGACACCGTGAGGTACACAAACACTGAATCAGGATGTTGTGCACCTGAAATGAAACTAACATTATACATCAACTACAATTAAAAATTCTAAAGATGACGTTATGGCTATTTTGAAGTCAATAATAATAAAAACTTGGCAAATAAGAAAAACACTAAGGAACAAAAGAGAATTCAAAAAGTCTCAGCAAAGAACTATATGGTTTCACTCCGTGTGGAACGTGACACTGAACGTTATGGACACAAACAGCAGTGTGGTGGCTGCCAGGGGTTGTGGGGTTGGGGGCGGGGGGTGGGGTGTCTGTCTGTCTCTCCTCCTGGAGTCTCTGCTCTCGTCCACTCTCCTCTAGTTTGAGGAGACAGATTTGACCTTGGGTGGTGGGCACATGGTCCTCCATACAGACGCTGTAAATTAGTAACCCACACATGAAACCTGCATGTTCGTTCGTGTTGACTAATGTCACCCCAATACAATTTAAAATAATTACATATATACATATTATATCTTCAGAGAGAGAAAAAAGTACCAGAGGACTGGTCCATTTAGTAAAAAAAAAAAAACAGAGTCCTGCGAGCACTGTCCCACAGGCGCTTCTGGGTTAAGTTTAAAATTTCAGCTAAGAAACAAACGTGAGGCCCTGGCTGGGTCGCTCAGGGGGCCAGAGCATCGCCCCGATGCGCCATGGATGGTGGGTGGCTCAGTCCAGGTCCAGGCACATAAAGAATCAACCCATGAATGCCCAGGTCAGAGCAACAACAAACTCGTGTTCGTTCTCTCCCCACCCCCACCCCCCCACACACACACAAAATCAATAATTAAGAAAATAAATGTCAAGCATTCAGAGTAACTGTCATCAAGAAAATGTTGGAATGATACAGTATGCACTTCACCCACTGAGTTCTGTTCACTCGGGTAAATTAAAGGGCCAGATAGTTTTCACATAAAGGCCTTGGTTTCTACAATGTCTTCCTACCCCTCTTATTGGAACACTCCACTGGAACTACTTGGAAACACGCTTATTAACAAACACGGCTCTATCCATGACCTGGACCGTATGAACAGGAGTTGTTTCGGAATCATCCTGCCTAAGGAAGAATGAGTGAGTTCTGGAGAGTGTGAGATCCTGTTCCGTCCACATATAACAATGTCACCCCTCTGACGTATGAAATAGTTATTGTGTGAACTGTTTGCTGTAAGGGAACCCCAATGCTCTGTAACTTCCAAAATTAACGAACACCCCACTATCTTGATGTAAAAACTCTGCACCTCAAAGTGTAAACGCCTGCTCCCAGCACCGTCTGGCCCACACTGATAAGGACAGTTTTTACCGCGGTCTATGTAACCCTGAAACCGTCTTCAGGTGAGGTCTCCTGCCCGATGAGAGGAGGCCTCCACATCGCTCTGAGAGAGAGACAAGCCCCGATTGCCCTGTTGTGTGACCAGTCGCGGCTGCCTGCCTGTCTCGTCTTCGTCGTCTGTCCTTCAGTGTGCATCCTGAGTGGCCTTTACTGGAGCCCAGGACCCACTAGGAATCGTTAAATAAACCCTGCGTGAGTGCACACTGATTTTGTCTGTGCGTCATGTGTTCCGGTTCGGCTCAGCAGTCTAGACATTGAAGCACCAAGGGTGGGCAAACTTTTTGACTCAAGGGCCACAATGAGTTCTTAAACTGGACCGGAGAGCCGGAACAAAAGCAGCCTGACCATGCTGGTGCTCTCATCTTGGGCTGCTGGTGAAGGAGCAGAGGGGAGAGCACGAGAATGCTCCGCTCTTTCAGCTCCGCGGGCCGGATAGAACAGCTGAACGGGCCAGATCTGGCCCTCGGGCCGTAGTTTGCGCACAGCTGGCATAGGCTGTGATTGCTGACTCCTGGAAGCCTGCATTTGTCCCACTGAGTCAGATAATCAATTGGGGCTTAATTGGGACAACACACCACCCACGTGGCTCAAATAAACTCTTACAAAATGCAAACAGGTAGCTGACTGAGCTGGCGAAGAATGACGCCTCGTGTGCGTCAGCACCGTGGCTCCTACCTGCGCGTCTGAAAGCAACGACTCACTGGGCGGATGGCCAGTAGGTGACGCCCAACAACTGCTGGGACGCGGCTCGCAGGACCTACCCCTTCCTGCTTCGCGAGGAGCGTGAGGCAGTCGCTCAACGCCGCACAGGTCTCCCTCGAAGCCTCAGAGACGACGTCGACTTTCTGAAGAAATGACGGCAGCATCTCTGAAATGAACACACACCCAGTGAGCGGGATCGCAGACATCGCGTCAGCTCAGACAGACACTCTTATAGCCGCCAGCTCCGTGCTTCTTCCCGCCCCGGAGCAGAGCACAGTCCAGTCCACGGGCACCAGCAAGCAGCCGGGCACGCAGGGACCCGCACGTGGAGAGGGAGGGCACCCTGGCTTGGGAAGGCGGACGTCCGAGGGAAGACCCAGGCTGGACGCGCGCTGGCAGGTGCAGAACAACCGTGTTCAAGAGCAGCGGCCGCCCGAGGGCTCAGGGTGCTGGTGACACATCCGTCTCCTTGCCTGATTCGCCAGGACTATCCCTCAAAGCAACCGTTCGACACACGGAAATCACCGCAGTTGGCAGGCTGGCTAACGTACCTGACGGCGACATTAACCCAACTTCCTCTGGCTCTTTTATTTGTTTAATACATTAGTATTGATTTCAAAGAGGCAGGGAGAGAGAGAAATATCAATGAAGAGAGAATCGCTGATTCGCTGCTTCCTGCACGCTCCCCACTGGGGATGGAGCCCACAACCCTGGCATGTGCCCTTGACTGGAATCGAGCCTGGGTCCCTTCAGTCCGCAGGCTGATGCTCTATCCACTGAGCCAAACAGGCCAGGGCTCCTCTAGTTCTTATTTGGACAAATGTTTAGCATAAACAGGTCTTCTCACTCTCAAAACTGTGCCCCTGTAGAGTTTCAGGGCCTTTTAGTAGGTTCGACCCTACAGTTTCTTATTTCTTAGAACGAGTTTGTGTGGGAAGGAAGAACTGGCAGTGCTGTGGTCCCATATCCCCAGGTGCCCTGAAGACACTGAACCATTTACCATTAACCTTACCCCATTTACCATCACAGAGAACGGGAACACCGAGAGAGAATGCACGCCCGTCATGTCAAAGTACACGCCATTTCCCCTCGGAGTCAATGCAGGGACACAGCTTAGTTAAAGCCGTTTGGAATTTATGTTACCTGTGCATTAAGGTCCTTTAAATGTGTTTCTTCCATCAAATAAAAATCATAACATTGAAGAAGCTTTTCATCAAAAAATAAATAAAAGGAGAAAGACGATGACATTGGCGGCATCCTTTGTATTTCAATGGCCTCACTGAGAACGTGTTTTAGCCCATTAGTGTTCAGAGAGGAAGCGGTAATGAGTGAGTGGATGGATGGCTGGCCCCCGTATTTGGCCTACCGTAGAAAAGTGGACAGCTACTTTTGAGGAAAAAAGTTATTTTTTATACGAAAATTATTTTTGAACTCAGGAAAGATGCCATAAGATGCGATGTGAAAAACTTCTCCTCCAAGACGTATAAAAAACTCCCGATCTGCGGTTGCCATGACGCCCTGTGACTTCCATCTGGGTAGCGATGAAGGAGCGTGTTTCTTGTTATGGGAACAGACTCGCCTGGCACCGGCCGCTCCCGGGCGCCGACGAGGAAGAGCCACCTGGCCCCGTAACCTCGCCGCGCCACCTCGCCATGCCCGCGGGCGCGCTTCCTGCAAAGGTCTCTTTTCCTAGAAACAGGCCTCCAGACTTTGTTCCAGACGCTTCCTCTCCCTGAGCCTGGAAATAATTCCTCACGGAAGCTTCCCCGGAGCCACCCCAGCCACACCCTGGAACATTCTGGGAGCCACATTCCGGGAGCAGCAGAGGAAGGTGAGTGGCCTGCTTAGCACCTGGCAGGGAGCAGGGAGGGAACAGGCAGAGACATCATGGACAGAATGGGGGGCAGGAAGAGACCCCGACTCTAGGTCTGGGCGAGGCCAGGGTGTCCCTAGGAGGGAGGAGCCAGCAGGGAGGTGGGAGGACCCTCAGGGCTGGTGGTCCTCAGCTCGACCTGTGATCGAGTGGGTGTTGTTTTCTCAAACGGAGAACTGACTTCACAATCAAACACTATCTGAACATACAGCCAAGCAGAAGGGCCAAGGCTGACGTCTAGGAGAAAGGCTGTGTGAGAGGCGGGCTGGCGCTAGCGCCGTCTCTGGTTTTTGGTGGTTTTTACCTTTGGCCACGTCACACTCCTCCATCATCTGGAGAAAGCTGGAGAGCTCCCTATCAAGGCGCTGCCGGCATGCCTGCGCTTTCTGGGAAGAAAAAAGAGAGAGACGAGGTGAAAATGAACGGGAGCATCCATCTTCTATAAAAACTGCTGTTTGGAATTTTAGCCCTGCTATTTGGCTTCTGTAAATGCTTGCTTAAATAATAAGGAAAATGAGACTACTCCTACTTCAGAGAGGCCATTAAACCTTCCCCGAACGAAGTTATCAGTGCTGGCACCAGGCCAGGCCCTTTTTGGTTGAGGTCGCAAGGCCCAGCACATAGGGGCTCTTTAAGGACTTGCAAAGGGGGCCAGAAACACCCCATATTTGGGAGACAAAGAGGGTAAAAACATATAAATAGGGAGAATTCCTCCACGTGGGGGCCCAGAATTTGAGAGACTTTTTCCTCTGGACCCGCGCGTAATAAATGTAACTCCATCTACTAAGTATTGCTTGGTTCTTCCCCGGTTTTCTATAACAGAGCCATCAAAAGACTTCTATTTACAGATGCTCTGATGTTCCGTTCAAACGTTCACAGGTTGATACACTGGAACTCATACAGTGTCCTGACAGAGCAAAAGGCGAGGGGGACTGCACGCTCCGGCCTGGATATAACAGCCAGTCACTACGAGTAACATACGCAAACGTGCCGAAACCAGTGTGGCTCAGTGGATAGAGTGTCAGCCTGGGGACTGAAAGGTCCCGGTTCAATTCCGGTCAAGGGCATGTGCCTTAGTTTCGGGCACATCCCTAGTGGGGGGTGTGCAGGAGGCAGCTGATCGAGGTTTCTAGCTCTCTATCCCTCTCCCTTCCTCTCTGTAAAAAATTTATAAAATATAGTTTAAAAAAAAACAAAAACAAAAAAACTCGAACATTTCTAAATTCCAAGCACAGTCAGCACCTGCTGTGCGGACCTGGACGAGGCTCTCACTGCTCCCCACCCCGACCCCGCACGTCCGAGGCGGCTGGTCCCTGGCTTGGCACCACTGCTAACGGGCTTACGTTCATGGAGAAATTACCCAATGCATCCCCGGCTATGTCTTTGAAACTATTAAAAAGTCTAGATGGTGCCAGCACTGAGCCACTCGGCGAGCTCACAGTCAGACACGCTAAGGACACGCTCCCAGCAAGAAGCTTATGAGGAAGAGGTGACGTCAGTGACAGACAGAACCCTTCCCGTCACGCAGGTGTCCCCATGACTCTGTATCTGCCTGAGTGTGTATCTGCAGTCCAAAGTGAGTGACCAGATCAATCCGCCCGTTTTGTAAACAACGTGACTTTATTGTTAATTTTGTTTATGGTTTCCTTTAAAGAAACCCCTTCCTGGCCCTCCCCACCTCTGCCCTGCTCATCTCCACGCCAACCACTGGCCTGTGACCGCCAACCGGACCTGTGAGCCTGGGAAACCCGGCCTTTTCCCGGTGGAAGCCGGCGCTGCTCAGCTCAGCTGCGGAGGGGTCGGCACGGGAGTGAGGGCGCTGGCTGTCTTCCCGGAAGTCTGCCTGAGTCTGCTTTGAGTTCTAACCACGTAAAGTTCTCTTGTTCTGAGAGCCTCCCACGCGGCCCAGAGAAACCCCTCCAGCGTGCCGTGGTTCGCTGGGCAGTCTCTCACGGGGCGAATGGGGGCGGAGGGGACAAGTGGATCTCGGGGCTGAGGCCTGCGCTGCGACCACACTGAGAACACGCCTTCTACTCCGGTCTGGGTGGGACCGGGGGCCCTGCCATCCACGAGCAGTGCCACGTTGGAAGGAAGCACTGAGTGGGACAGAGTGTGTTCTCCAGGTGCCATTTCTCCTCCGACCGGGGCTGTCGGTTCCATTCTGAAGCCCGAGAGCCGTTTACGAAGAAGGCGACGGCCTGTGCTCTCCCTGCCAGACCAGCACGGACCCTCCCTCTCGCGTCTGCTGTTCACCGGGTGCCGATTCCGGGGCTGCTTTTAGGTTTTAATTCCTACGGGTTCCACAGCCAGGGCCCCGGGAGCCATGTTCCAACCGGGCGTGGCGTACTTTAAAGCCACGTTCTCGGGGCAGAGCACAGCACCAGCACCGCACCCACAGACCACGGAAACAGGCCCTCAAACACGGGCCCGTGGACACGGACCACAGACATGGCCCACGTGGACATGGGCCCTCGGACACGGACCACAGACATGGGCCCACGGGGCCAGGAGAGCAGTGAGCCCCACCCACAGACCGGCCTCCTGCTCCACCCTCCGCCCACCCAGGTGCCAGCTTGGCTTTGTTTGACTGAGCTGACGCTGACGCACTTGATGGTCCCTGCCCTGCAGACCAGCTCATCACCTGTTCCCGGGAGGGGCCTCCAGAAGTGGGACAGAGCGGAGGAGTCCTTCCTTCCGGCTGGGCAAGGACCTCCACCTGTGGGTGAGCAGCCGCTGCCACTCCCGTCCAGGCAGCAAGTGAGAGGAGGCTGGCACCAAAGGGCACAGACAGAGACTCCGCTGACTAACCCTCGGGAACAGGCAACATGGACGCTGCCTCTCGCCACAGGAAGCATCTACAGGGCCCCATCGGGCAGGGGCAGCATGGGGCAGGGGCAGCGTGGGGCAGGGCACCGTGGGGCAGGGGCAGTGTGGGGCAGGGGCAGTGTGGGGCAGGGGCAGCGTGGGGCAGGGACACCGTGGGGCAGGCACTGTGGGGCAGGGGCAGTGTGGGGCAGGGGCAGCGTGGGGCAGGGGCAGTGTGGGGCAGGGCAGTGTGGGGCAGGGCAGTGTGGGGCAGGGGCACTGTGGGGCAGGGGCACCGTGGGGCAGGGGCACTGTGGGGCAGGCACTGTGGGGCAGGCACTGTGGGGCAGGGGCAGCGTGGGGCAGGGGCACCGTGGGGCAGGGGCACTGTGGGGCAGGCACTGTGGGGCAGGCACTGTGGGGCAGGGGCAGCGTGGGGCAGGGGCAGTGTGGGGCAGGGGCAGTGTGGGGCAGGGCAGTGTGGGGCAGGGGCAGCGTGGGGCAGGGGTAGGGTGTGGCAGGGGCAGCATCGGGCAGGGGCACTGTGGGGCAGGGTGGTGTGTCAGAACTCATCCGGCTAAAGACATCCAATCGAGCCGTTTACTGTATAAACACGACTGTGTCACTTTAAACACGGAGCTGCATGTGCAGACGAGGACGGACGCTCCTCGGAGGAAAGCGGCCGGCTCCCCTGCTCCTCGCCGAGGCCCCCAGGCCCCACCACCAGCCGTCGCAGCCAGCCCCTCGCCCGTCCTCGCTGCGGCCTGGGGATCGCACGCTGCTCTCAGCCTTCCCGTGTTGCTGTGGGACAGACACACACAGGAGCACACAGACCACAGCTCCACACACCGTCAGCCCCAGGCCTGCTGCCCCCTTCCGCAGCCCCCAGGCCACAGCGGCTGCTGCCCCTTCTCCCGGGAGGACGAAGCCGGGCAGACTGAGTGCAGGCCTGCTTTTCCTCTCCGGCGGCAGCACGCTAGCTCGCCCTTCCCACTCGCCACGTGCACACCGCCTCAGCCCTGCACGCACACGCCATCTGCACCTCTCAGCCCGTGCCGACACAGTCCTCTCTCTCACGTTCACTGTGAGCAGGATAATTTATTCTTAAATCAGGAACGTCTGATCACTTTCTCATCCAGTTCAAATGCAGCAGCATCTGCTCATTACTCCTGATCCTGCAGAACCACGATGTGTCCCACACCGAACCCCTCTTTTAGGGCATCCCCCGAGTCCAAGGTGGGCGGGTGCCCACAGGACTCGCACAGTGATGGCAGCCTTGTCTCGGTGCCCGCGGCACTGAACACTGGTGGCACTGAGCACGTGGCGGTGCCCGTGAAAAGGAAGCACTGAGTTGTTCTGATTCTGGTTTATCTGCCCCGTGGCAGGTACGGTACAGTTCCATGCCAATGCTGTGGGTGGTCTCCCTCCCAATGGTCATCTCTGAAAGAGCCCCCAGGGGCAGGAAGCCGCCACCTCCAGGCGGTTGTATCCCCTCTCCCTGAGGCCGTATCCCCTCTCCCTGAGGCCGTATCCCCTCTCCCTGAGGCCGTATCCCCTCTCCCTGAGGCCATATCCCCTCTCCCTGAGGCCTGGCCACAGGCAGGGAGAGGCGGGGAGCTGTGAGAACGTGCTGTAGGACTGGAGGCCCTCGTGTCGAAAATTTTCATGGAGAAAATCGAGACCAAAAGCAGCACACACCAGGCGGCTGTTCCAGCCAGAGCTCACCTCCCCCTTCCTGTAGGCCCCCCTCACGGTCCAGAGGGAGGCGAGGGAGGAGGGTGCTGATGGCAACCGGGGGTTGGAGCGTCCCGTCGGAGTCCCTGACCTTCTTTCGGAAGTTAGCAGGCACCAGAGCTGGCCCCAGAAGGCCCTGGAGCCCTAAGACCCGGAGCCCCAGGCCTGCGGGGCCGCCTCCCACACATTCATTTCAGAGTTCACCTAGTGAGACCACCTTCAGAGCCGTAATGGAGTGACGAGTCACAGAATGAGCATTTAAATTCATTGGTCAGAGATATGGCGACAGCCCCCACACCAGGAAGTGCTTGCCACTGGCTAAAGGGCTCCCTGACCTCAGGCGCGATGAAATGGAGAAAGCAGCCGGCCGCCTGCTCAGGGGCTGAGCACCCCTATGAACCAGACGAGGTCAGTTCCCGGTGTGGGCACAGGCCCGGGGTTGGGCTCCATTCCCAGCAGGAGGGAGCCGGTCAATGATTCTCTCTCCTCACTGATGTTTCTCTCTCCCTCCCTTCCTCTATGAAATCAATAAAAATGCATATATATATATATATATATATATATATATACAGATTACATTTAGCTAGCAAATTCATATTGTCTGACACAGTCATTTGGACTGAAACACAGGTCCCTCTCGTAGTTGTAACTCCTCCAGCCCCATGCTCACCTCGCAGGTAGAGCCGAAAACAAAATGCCCACGGTGTCCTGACGACACATGTGTCTCGACCTCTTACTGACTCCTCTGTGGGCAGGAAAAGCATGAGGCATCGCTGTCCCTCCAACAGGCCCCACGCTCTGCCCGACGCTCCCCAGGCCTGACCAACAGAGCACAGAGCAGGGGCTCCGTCCGCCCCGCCGACAGAGGAAGGGTCAGCAGGGCCAGCGGGCACACGGCTGCACTGTTTTAACTGCAAGAGCAGTGAGGTCACCAAGGGCACTGCCTGGGCGCTCCCTGCTGGGGGCAGTCCTCCAAGGGAGGAGCCATCGGCACAAGGTTCACGTAACTGAGAAGACGCAGGGTCACATGCTTCGACATGGCGCCACAGAACAGTGTCGCCACAACGCACAGGGTCAGAGGCCCTTACCGGGCAAAGAGCAATGCCATGTCCGTGGCCAGGACCCCAAATCTCAAAGTCTCACCTAAAAGCATTCTCAGTTCCTGGTGGCCCTGACAGGGAGCTGACTGTGAGGCCGCGAGGCTTCGCACTCACCTCCAGGGACCCCTGCAGGTCCCGGGCAGAGCCCGCCTCCTCCTCCTCCTCCTCATCGTCGTCGTCCAGCACCTGGTCCTGGGAGCAGTAGTGTGTGCTGTAGGCTGCGTGCTCCTCGATCGCCTCCAGCCAGTCCTGAAGAACCCCAACAGGTAATTTAGTGGGAAATGTGCCGGCGCGGAGCTCCGGGGCTGAGCATCAACCTATGAACCTGGGGGTCACGGTTCAGTTGCCAGTCAGGGCACAGGCCCGGGTTGCGGGTTCAATCCCCACTGGGGGCATGCAGGAGGCAGCCAATCCATGATTCTCTCTCATCACTGATGTTTCTCTCTCTCCCTCCCTCGCTCCTTCCCTCCCTCCCTCTCTGAAGTCAATAAACATACACTTTGAAAAATAAAGAGCATGCCTCTCCATTTAAGGGACAGCACTGTGAGTTCCTGTCACCTGAACCCTCTCTTGCTGCTGCTATTGCTCAATTTACCCAAAGAAGTCCTGAGTCCACAGGGGCATGAACCAGAGCAGCTGGGGGTTGGCTTCACCCTTGGCCATGACCTTGGAGAGAGTGGGCGGCCATGGCCTTTCATTTCCTCACCCACAAAGCCAGAGGGCAAACTGCACACCCGCTCAGGCTGTTTCCCAGCCAGGGAGGCCCTTTACCTTCACAGAATCAGACGAGAAACATCATGAACAAAAGTACCTGCGGGTCCACGCAGGCGGAGCACCGACGCATCAGCCAAACCTCAGAAGCGTCCACCCCTCTCCCCCCCAATTAGAGAGGCAGCCAGCGAGGCGTCGGGTGTCACTATGGGCTTCTGTGCTTTGTCTCTAATCACCCTTTGGGTTTAGGAGACTAAGGAACCCACAAATCACCTGTCTTGCCTGTGGAGGGCTGTTCTTAGGGACCTTGAAGCCGTGAATGGTGTCGTCAAAGCATTTAATGGAGAAGAGGCAGCTGTCACTGGGCTTGACCTGGAGACAAGAAGGCAGTGAGACATCACCACTCGCGCACATCACACAAACACTTCATGATAACCATGACCTGTGACCCAGGAGGTCAGGGTTCAACTCCCACTCAGGGCACATGCCCAGGTTTCAGGCTCCGTCTCAGTCGAGGGTGGAGGGACGGGGAGGGGGTGCAAGAGGCAGTCAACTGATGATTCTCTCTCATCATTGATGTTTCGCTCTCTCTCCCTCTCCCTTCCTCTCTGAAAGCAATAGAAATATATTTTAAAAATAAGAGAGAAAGAGGGAGAGAGGCGCCAACATTGAGTGGGCAGGCCCTGGGAGCTGACACCTGAGGACACCTGGAGGCTCAGGCCACCTCCACAGGAGAGGCTGGCTGTCTCCTAAGCCCAGAGCCCGAACTTGCTGCTCTGACACGGGCTTACAGCACCAGGAAACCTCCCACCCCAGTGTCCTCCTTTACCCATGCATAGGCACACATGTGCACATGCATACATGTGACCACACACACACAGCACGGGGCAGAAGTAGGTCTACAGTTGTGAGCACACCAAACAGCTCATTCTTAAATATCACTTACTCACTGGCGTGTTTCCCACTGAACAACTGTAACCCTACTCTGCCCCACCCGCTCCGTGCACATGTATGCCTTACATATGTTCCTGGATCACTGCTCTCTCGCCTCGCAATATGTGAGGACCAAGCAAAGCTGGTGCGTTTAGAGCAAAGACCCCCCCCATTCCGTGGCCGCCAGCACTTCACACCCGGGTCTGCCGAGGCAGCTTACACACACACACACACACACACACGCACGCACACACACACACACACACGCACACGGCCAGGCCATCACTGGCCGGCCAAACCAACTCCCTGGCGTGAGCCAAGATGCGTGTTGTCCTACCGTGCACACGGCTTGCGTAAGGTGCTTGCACCCCTGGCGGTAAATCTTACGGGCGGCGTCGGGCCTTCAAAATAAACATTAAACGGCACGGTGAAAGGAGAAGAGACACGTGAAAAGGTCCCGCCTTCCCACCGGGCTCGCGACCACCAACAAGGTAACGGCACTCACTGCTTCCGGTACCAGGACAGCACACCGTGCTCCAGCACCACCCAGAACAGCCTCCAGCCGAAGAACCGCGAGCTCTGGGGGACGCAGACGCCCGCGTCTGAGCGAGACGTGCGGGGGCACGCCACATGCTCCCGCCTGGGCGCACCCCTAAGGGAACAGGGAGACACCCGCCCACAGCTCCGCGCCCACAGGACTGCTCTGGGCCGTTTAGGAAACACCAGCTGCGGGCTAACAAGGCATTTCCCCAGCGTCCTGAGTGAACTCCTCGACAGAGAATCGTCCTGAACGCGTGTCACACACGCGTGTAAACACAGAGGCAGCTCGTGGGCCGAGGAAACCTCAGGCCCTCAAATAGCTCCACCCGAAACACGGAGTCAGACGCAGAAACGTCGGGAACAGAAAGGCCCCGTAGTTGCACTCTGACAACTCGGAGCCTAAATCCTCCCCGTCCTCGAGGTTCAGGGTTCATGACAATCAGTAATTCTGGGATTCTCTGGTCCCGTGAGAAAACTGTCCCCTTCTCCCCCATCCCCCCGCCCCGCAGACGTGGCCACCGACACAGGGCGAGACCACCGACACAGGGCTGCCTGAGAGGCAGGGCCACCTCAGAAACGACCGGAAAACGTTTCACGAACAAGACCCGAGCCCTCCTTCCAGGTCCAAGTGCCGACCCACCTTCCAGAGGGGACCTTCGAACGGCCTCAGCGCTCGGTACAGGGCCTGCGGGGAACGAGGCCGTGAGATCCACTGCCAGCCCCCAGCGGCACGCGTGCCCGGAGACCCCGCGCCCACCTTGTCCCCCCTGGACCCCGCACCGACCTTGTCCCCGCCCCCCTCATGACCCCGCGCCGACCTTGTCCCCCGTGATCTCACCGCGCCCACCTTATCCCCGTGACCTCCGAGCCTACCTTGTCCCCGTGACCCCGCGCGGACCTTGTACCCCCGTGACCTCCACGTCCACCTTGTCCCCGCCCCCCCGTGATCCCACCGCGCCCACCTTGTACCCCCGTGACCCCGCGCCCACCTTGTCCCCCCTGGACCCCCACCGACCTTGTCCCCGCCCCCCCCCGTGATCCCGCCGCGCCCACCTTGTCCCCCTGTGACCTCCATGCCCATCTTGTCCCTGTGACCCCATGCCCACCTTGTCCCCCCGTGACCTCCGCGCCCACCTTGTCCCTGCCCCCCCGTGACCCCGCGCCGACCTTGTCCCCCCGTGACCTCCGCGCCCACCTTGTCCCTGCCCCCCCGTGACCCCGCGCCGACCTTGTCCCCCCGTGACCTCCGCGCCCACCTTGTCCCTGCCCCCCCGTGACCCCGCGCCGACCTTGTCCCCCCGTGACCTCCGCGCCCACCTTGTCCCTGCCCCCCCGTGACCCCGCGCCGACCTTGTCCCCCCGTGACCCCGCGCGGACCTTGTACCCCCCCCCCGTGACCTCCGCGCCCACCTTGTAACCCCCGTGACCTCCATGCCCACCTTATACCCCCGTGACCTCCGCGCCCACCTTATACCCCCGTGACCTCCGCGCCCACCTTGTACCCCCGTGACCTCCGCGCCCACCTTGTACCCCTGTGACCTCCGTGCCCACCTTGTACCCCCGTGACCTCCGTGCCCACCTTGTACCCCCGTGACCTCCGCGCCCACCTTGTACCCCCGTGACCTCCGCGCCCACCTTGTACCCCTGTGACCTCCGCGCCCACCTTGTACCCCTGTGACCTCCGCGCCCACCTTATACCCCTGTGACCTCCGCGCCCACCTTGTACCCCCGTGACCTCCGCGCCCACCTTGTACCCCTGTGACCTCCGTGCCCACCTTGTACCCCCGTGACCTCCGTGCCCACCTTGTACCCCCGTGACCTCCGCGCCCACCTTGTACCCCCGTGACCTCCGCGCCCACCTTGTACCCCTGTGACCTCCGTGCCCACCTTGTACCCCCGTGACCTCCGCGCCCACCTTGTACCCCCGTGACCTCCGCGCCCACCTTGTACCCCTGTGACCTCCGCGCCCACCTTGTACCCCTGTGACCTCCGCGCCCACCTTGTACCCCCGTGACCTCCGCGCCCACCTTGTACCCCTGTGACCTCCGTGCCCACCTTGTACCCCCGTGACCTCCGCGCCCACCTTGTACCCCCGTGACCTCCGCGCCCACCTTGTACCCCTGTGACCTCCGCGCCCACCTTGTACCCCTGTGACCTCCGCGCCCACCTTATACCCCCGTGACCTCCGCGCCCACCTTATACCCCCGTGACCTCCGTGCCCACCTTGTACCCCCGTGACCTCCGCGCCCACCTTGTCCCCCTGTGACCTCTGTGCCCACCTTGTTCCCCGCGAGGAGCTGCTTCACCTCGGCGCCCTGGGCCAGCTGCAGCGGCTTCTGGTCTGCGGAGAGCAGGAGGGGAGGGCGGCGTCAGGCTCACCGCACAGCTGCCGGGCGCTGCGCTGGCCCCGCGCCCCGCTTCCCCCCGAACCCTCCCTCCCCCAGCGGCGGCCCATCCTCAGGGCCCCCGGCCCGCGGAGTCTGCAGACGGAGCAACCGGGACGTCCACTCGACACCCCACCCCGTCCGGGCGGCCCCCGCCCACCCTCTCCCCGGTCCGGGCGGCCCCCGTCCGGCCTCTCCCCGCTCCGGGCGGCCCCCGTCGGCCTCTCCCCGCTCCGGGCGGCCACCCTCTCTCCGCTCCGGGCAGCCCCCATCCACCCTCTCTCCGCTCCGGGCGGCCCCCATCCACCCTCTCCCCGCTCCGGGCGGCCCCCGTCGGCCTCTCCCCGGCCCGGGCGGCCCCTCGGCCGCTGAGTTGCCAGGCCCGGGGCTTCAGCAGCACCAGCATCTCTCCAGGCTCAGGCCCGTCCGCTCCCTCCTCCTCCAGCGTCCACAGGCCGCTGACAGGCACCGTGACGTGACTGACGTGACGTACGTAGCTGACGTGTACGTAGCTGACGTAACGTGACGTGACGTGACGCGAAGCCCTCCCTCCTCGGGGCACCGCCGGCCTCTGCCCCTCTGGGCGTCCTCTCCTGACGCGGTCGTCGCCGCCCCTCGGAGAGCCAGGGAGCCTCGGAGAGCCAGGGAGCCGCTGGCTCCGGCCACAGCGTCCTCCCTCCGGGCTCCGGCCCCCGTCCGGCGCTCTCCGGCCCGGCGCACGGCCTCAGCCGCCGGCCGGACAGCCGGAGGCACCCGGAGGAGGGCCCGGAGCCGCGGGGAGCCGCCCCCCGCAGCCCGCTGGGCCCGGCCAGGCGACAGGCCCCCTGCGCGCCGCCGGGCCACGGGGTGGGCCCCGCGCAGCCGGGTCGCTCAGAGGTGCCGGCCGCCCATGGCCGTGCCCCTAAGGGGGCTCTATATTCGGTGTCCGCCGTGAGGGTGACACGGGTCTGAAGAAATCACGTCATGCCCGGAGGGTGATTATTGGCAGTCCCGGAAGAGGGTGCAGTGCGTGTCAGCGAGTGACCCTCGTCTGTCTTTGACCCCCGACAATGCCTGTGCCACGTGGTGATGCCTGTGCCACGTGGTGATGCCTGTGCCACGTGGTGATGCCTGTGCCACGTGGCTGCCGTGTGGGTCGTGGCTGGTCAATGTGGGAAGAGAAAACAGAGTGGGTCACACGGGGGCCGGCACCGGGCGGAGAGAGCCCGGCTCAGGGGACCTCGGAGGTGGTCACAGAACGGCCGGGGCTCAGGGAACCTCGGAGGTCACAGAACTGCCCGGGCTCAGGGAACCTCGGAGGTGGTCACAGAACGGCCCGGGCTCAGGGAACCTCGGAGGTGGTCACAGAACGGCCCGGGCTCAGGGAACCTCGGAGGTGGTCACAGAACGGCCCGGGCTCAGGGAACCTCGGAGGTGGTCACAGAACGGCCGGGGCTCAGGGAACCTCGGAGGAGGTCACAGAACTGCCCGGGCTCAGGGAACCTCGGAGGAGGTGGTCACAGAACGGCCGGGGCTCAGGGAACCTCGGAGGTCACAGAACGGTCCGGGCTCCGGGAACCTCGGAGGAGGTCACAGAACGGCCGGGGCTCAGGGAACCTCGGAGGTCACAGAACGGCCGGGGCTCAGGGAACCTCGGAGGTGGTCACAGAACGGCCGGGGCTCAGGGAACCTCGGAGGTCACAGAACTGCCCGGGCTCAGGGAACCTCGGAGGTGGTCACAGAACGGCCCGGGCTCAGGGAACCTCGGAGGTGGTCACAGAACGGCCCGGGCTCAGGGAACCTCGGAGGTGGTCACAGAACGGCCCGGGCTCAGGGAACCTCGGAGGTGGTCACAGAACGGCCGGGGCTCAGGGAACCTCGGAGGAGGTCACAGAACTGCCCGGGCTCAGGGAACCTCGGAGGAGGTGGTCACAGAACGGCCGGGGCTCAGGGAACCTCGGAGGTCACAGAACGGTCCGGGCTCCGGGAACCTCGGAGGAGGTCACAGAACGGCCGGGGCTCAGGGGAACCTCGGAGGAGGTCACAGAACGGCCGGGGCTCAGGGAACCTCGGAGGTGGTCACAGAACGGCCCGGGCTCAGGGAACCTCGGAGGAGGTCACAGAACGGCCCGGGCTCAGGGGAACCTCGGAGGAGGTCACAGAACGGCCCGGGCTCCGGGGAACCTCGGAGGTGGTCACAGAACGGCCCGGGCTCAGGGGAACTCCGGAGGAGGTCACAGAACGGCCCGGGCTCAGGGGAACTCGGAGGAGGTCACAGAACGGCCGGGGCCAGCTGGGCTGACTGGGCCCCCGAGGGGCGCGGCCCTCACGCCGGTAACTGTGGAGTTGGCAGTGGCGCTGGGTTTGCAGGTCACTCGGCGGAGACGGCACAGAAGGCCCGCCCTCCGTGCTCACTCCACCACAGGCGCCGGAGACGTGGCCCCTCCGGGCAGAGGGCAGTGGGGTTTCGTGCACAGATCCTGCCCTCACACCAAGAGAAATGCTGACTCCGGCCTGAGAGCTGCGTGCCCAGGGCAGAGCCCTCGATGCCCCCCCAAGGGCCAGCGCAGTCAGACTCCCGTGGACACCCCACGGACAGCCCCTGCCCGGCGCCCGCTCACCGTGCCTGTTGCGCAGGCCGGGGTCCGCCCCGCTCTTGAGCAGCGCCAGCACGCAGTGCCTCTGCCCCCGGTACGCCGCGCAGTGCAGGGGCGTGTTCCCCAGCTGGTCCGCGCAGTTGACGTCGGGAGGGTTGGGGCCGTTGAGCTGCGGAAGGAGAGACATGCAGAACCAGGGGTCAGAGGCCGACCTCCCCCAGCAACACCGGCAGCCGCACACCACATGCCTGGCTCCTAGCGGCTGCTGCTCCCTCAACCAGCCAGGCTGTCCCCGTGTCCTCCAGGGGCCATGAAGCCCCAGGCCCCCCTCCCACAACAGGAAAGCTGTTGGTCTGTCCCAACACAATACAAATATCCTAAAATACTGTCCCTCCTTCAGAAACAGCCACCATGCCCTAGCCAGTGTGGCTTAGTGGATAGAGCTTCGGCTTGCAGACTAAAGGGTCCCGGGTTCGATTATAGCCAAGGGCACATGCCCAGGTGTCGGGCTCAACTCCCCCCAGTAGGGGGCATGCAGGAGGCAGCCAATCAATGATTCTCTCTCATCATTGACGTTTCTATCTATATCTCTCCCTTTCTCTCTGAAATCAATAAAAATACATATAATTTTTTTAAATGAAAAAAAGAAACGGTCATCAAAGTGAGAGAGCCCCATGCCTGCATAGGGCCTGCACCAGGCTGCACCTTCAGCCGTCCTCACGTTCAGTTCTTGCCTGGAAAAGCCGGCTGGCAGCCGGCAGGTTTCAGTACAGGGGACCCATGTCAGCAATTCAGAGGAAGCCTAGCATTCCACACGCAGCCTGAGTAAACCAGACTTGTGTTCTGTTATGATGAACCTGAGTATTTTACCCCACGATGCTACTAAGTTATAAAGTTAACATTTAAGGGAATGTGTCCTCAAGGGCAAAAATCTATACTTATAAAAGGGTAATATGCTATTAGACCGGACATCTTCCGGGAGTCCTGCCTGACAAAGCCACGGTGACAGGGGCCAAGGCAGAGGTGGTTAGGGGCGATCAGGCCGGCGGGGGGGGGGGGGGGGGGGGGAAGCAGTTAGAGGCGATCAGGCCAGCAGGGGAGCAGTTAGAGGCGATCAGGCCGGCAAACAGAGGTGGTTAGGGGCTATCAGGAAGGCAAGCAGGAGAGTGGTTAGGAGCCAGTGGTCCCGGATTTCGAGGGATGTTCAACAGGGATCGAGCCTATACCAGCAGTCAGATATCCACTGAGGGGTCCCAGATTGAAGAGGGCACAGGCTGGGCTGAGGGACCACTTCCCTCCCTGTGCACAAATTTTATGCACCTGGCCTCTAGTCTATATATATATATAAAAGTCATAACGGCCAGTTACTGACATGCACTGACCACCAGGGGGCAGATGCTCAACACAGAAGCTGCCCCCCGATGGTCAGTGCATTCCCACAGCCAACCTCCCACAGTCCCTCCCCCTGGCCAGCCCCGAATGACCTCAATCAGGACTAGGCGAGATGTCCTCCATCAGCCCGATCACTGGCCAGGCCAAGGGACCCACCTGTGCATGAATTCATGCACCAGGCCTCCAGTAAAGAAATAATGCCTTTTTTTTTTTCTTGTTTTTACCAGAGCTGTGAGTTCTGCTGTTTTTCCTTCTCTTGCTGCTTCTAAAAGTAACTCTTCAAGCTTTCTTTGCTGAGTCCTTTCTACAGCTGCAAAGGGAAATATAGTATGTCTCAGTCGGGACACCATAGTACGTCCATCACAAGCCGATGAAGAACACAGTGGCAGGCAGAAGAAAGCCACGAGGAGCTCGGGTGTGACCCCGCTGCACTGCCTTCATGTCAGACCCAGAGGTCACCTCCTTTCAGGTCACAGGAACTGGTTTTGCCCATTCCTCACCACGGCCCGCTCACATAGTTAGCAAGTACTTTCTTAGCTGAAATACTGTGACGTGTCTAACTCAGAAAGGGAGACATGTGGGGAGAGGGGTTCACCCCTCCAAACCCTTAGCTGTGGACAGCAACAAGAAACAGCACTGGTGGGAAATGTACCAACCATGAGTGTGTTTAGATTTATATATACTTACACACTGCCACATAATAACACAAATTCACTTCTTTAAAAAAAATTTTTATTGATTTTGAGAGGAAGAGAGAGGGAGAGATAGAAACATCAATGATGAGAGAGAATCATCGACAGGCTGCCTCTTGCTCGCCCCCTACTGGGGATGGAGCCACAATCTGGGCATGTGCCCTGACCAGGAATTGAACCCTGACCTCTTGGTTCCTAGGCTGATGCTCCACCACTGAGCCACGCCAGCTGGTCTGGTTAAGCAGATTTTCAAAACTTGCCACCATGTGGTATCAAGTTCGCAGCTGAAAGCTCTGAGGAAGCTCTGGCTGAGAAAACTCTTGTGTCTAATCAGTGACTCCCTAATCACTCCCCTCAGAGCACAGGCTCGGGTCCAAGTTTGTCAGGTTAGAAGCAATGGCGGCACCTGTTCGGAAACCTGACCACGATGAGAGACAAGCTACGCACGTGGGGTTACCGTCTGACAGGAAGTGCTGGGGTGAGGTCGTGACCTTTACCTTCAAGCATGTTTCTGATTTCTTTGTCTTGAGTGACTTCCTTGGCTCTCTGTCCACTCCCATTGACAATGGTGGGATCGGCGTTATATTCTAAAAGAAGCATCACCAATTCCTGAAAAAGGAAAAATGCTTTTAGCTGTTATTAAACCCGGCCTTGGTTGTGTAACAGCCCTTTTACAAAGTACTAATTACTACTGTGTTTCTACAATAGAGAAAAGCACTGTGTGTGAATTTTTATAGATTTGTCTACAGTAAGTAAATAATGAGAACTATAATACATTGAATACTAGAATTCAACTAATTTAATTATAATTAACGACTGCCTGAACAACTGTCAATCCACAATGAACAAAGACAACTTCTAACGTCTGTAATTAATTTTTAAGTAAGTTATCTTTTTTTTTAACCAAGTTGATTTCATGTGATCAAACTACGTTAACAAGATATTATTTAAATTATAGCAGACAGATCCATTTCACATTGCTCTTCCAAAGCCTGTTGAGAAATGTAATTTCCCCATCAGACCTAGATTTTTAAAAATCACTTTTGCTGTTTATAAGACCCAGAGCACTATTTCCTAAAGTGGCAGCAGCTGCTGAGACACACCGCCTGGGAAACAGGGTCTACCATAAAGCAAAGCATTTCCTGATGTCAGAAAAAGGCGACCTAACTCACACTTCCTCCCAGAGCCTGCCTGTCCGGTGGGGACTTCAAATGCATTGGAATTGCCTTAAGGAAGGCCCGAACCACCAGCCTGTCACCCAGCCTCCCGGGCAGCCGGCGGAGCGCGTGCAGGCGGCGTGCAGGGGGGCGTGGGAGAGTCGGTGCTGCTTTCACGGTGAGCAGCCCCGAAGGCGAGGGGGAACATGTGCTCTGTCGTGCTCACTGAGGCAGCAGGAAACGTGTGCTCGAAGTGGGTCTTCTGCCAAGACCTCAGGAAGGGCCTACATTTTACTTTACAACCTTCGTTTGCACTTTCCTGTCTCATTTCTTAAAAACACTGAACTAGGATCCGTGATGGCGTTGCGTTCACATCATTCAGAACCTGGAGTAAAATAACCCAAGTATGGAATGTGCTAGGCGTGTACCCGGCGGAGTGGCTGGGTGATTGAGCAGCATCCCGTGTACCAGAGGTTGCTGGTGTGATTCTGGTCAGGGCACAGGCCCAGCTTGTGGGTTCCATCCCCAGTGGGGCGCGCACAGGAGGCAGCCCATCAATGATTCTCTCTCTTCACTGTTTCTCTCTCCCTTTCCCTTCCTCTTTGGAATCAATAAAAAACAAACAAACATATTTTTAAAATTTTAAATGTGGTATATCATCCACACGACAAAATATTATTCAGTCATAAGAAAACTAAGGCCCTAGCTGGTGTGGCTCAGTGGATAGAGTGTCAGCCTGTGAACTGAAGGTCCCAAGTTCAATTCCGGCCAAGGGCACATGCCCAGGTTGTGGGCTCAATCCCCAGTGGGGGGCATGGAGGAGGCAGCCAAACAATGATTCTCTCATCATGGATAATTCTCTCTCCCTTTCTCTCTGAAATCAATAAAAATATATTTTTTAAAAACTAAGCACTGAGTCATGCTACAGCATGGGTGAACTCCAACAATATTAGGCAAAAAGGAGGCAGATATAAATGAAATCATGAAAATTTTTGTAAAAAATCTCTACAAATAGCAAATATTTAGACCAGCCGTGGGCAAACTACGGCCCGCGGGCCAGATCCAGCCCGTCCGGCTGTTCTATCCAGCCCGCAGAGCCGAAAGAGCGGAGGGTTCCCTTGCTCTCCCCTCCGCTCCTTCACCAGCAGCCCAAGAGGAGAGAGCCAGCATGGTCAGGTGCTTTTGTTCCGGCCCTCCGGTCCAGTTTAAGAACCCATTGTGGCCCTCGAGTCAAAAAGTTTGCCCACCCCTGACCTAGAGGCAGAAAGCAAATCAGTGGAAGCCTGACTGGACTAGAAGCAGCAAATGAAGGCCAACAGCCTGAGGGGCTTGGTGGGGGGACGGGATGTTCCAGAGCCGGATGCGGGGGTGGTCATGCACCGACAATCCCCACAGCAGGCGTGTGCCGTGCATGTCATGCAGTGCACACGTTCCTCGGAGGCCGGGGCCCCCTCCCTGCAGCACACGGGAGGCTGGGCTCCCACCAGGGTGCTGGAGCGGAGGCTCCGGACCTCACACTTGACCTTACAGTCCAACGCCGACTAGCAACGTGGGGCCTTCGACCCGCAGTGCTGGTTTCACACGTGTGCGCCTCTTCCCAGCGGCAGTGCCTCCGGGTGTAGAGCAAACACCTGTGACGGCTCTCCCAGACGCTTCACTTACGCGGAACACGGAACACGGAACACGGAGGGCCTCACCTTCCGCCCCGTGAAGGCCGCCCGGTGAAGGGGCGTGTCCCCCATGTCGTTCAGCACGTTCACTTCGGCTCCCGCCTGGGGACACGGAAGCATTAAAAGAGTCACGGGTGAAGTAACTTCTTACAAATACCTTAAATATTTCGGAACGTAAAGTCTTTGGAATGTCGATCCGTTGCCACTAGTGAAAACATGTTCATCTCATACCAAAGTAAAAAGTAAACTTCCTGCAAGGTCAACCTCGCTGGTGGGGAGAAAAGGGAAAAGCTACTTTTCTTTAAAAACCTAGGCCCTCCCCGGAACTTCAGGAGCAGCCCTATTTTAAAAACACAAACCATCTTTGAATGAAATACCGCATTTTTGCCACCAATTTAGTAAGTTTTTAGGGGGGGAAGATGTCACCATTTAAACGTGCACAGCAATTTTAAGATGCAATCCAACTTCAGAAATATCAATATGGGAAGTTGTTAATCACAGAATTGGGAAATTTGAAGTCTTACATTATATGATGCTCATTAATAATTACTTTTTAATTAGAGGCCTGGTGCTTGAATTCGGGTGGATTGGGTGGCAGGGGGAAGGGGATAAAGGAAGTTGGCCAGGCACGAATTTGAGGTGAGGGGGCTCATTGGGGGTGAGGCTGGCCAGGGGAGGGGCCGCAGGCAGTTGGTGGGCCGTCACCTTCCCAACCCCCCGTCGAACTCCTGGTAGAGGGGACAGTTTGCATATTAGCCTTTTATTATGTAGGATTATACAGGATTTTCCTTAACTGTTACCCTGAAAACTGAAAACATACCACATCTTCATTCATTCATAGTCCGCTTTTGCATTTCCAAATGCCAGCACTGTAAAAATGGAATGACTGAAAAAACCAGGATGTTAATGACTGAGGCTAACCACGTCCTGCATGGAGGAGAGAACAACTGGTGGCCTGAGGGATGAGCTACCGCACTGCCCACGCCACGGGCTCAGGCGGCTTCCCTACGCCTCTCCTGGTTCCCACGCGGCTTCCTGCCGCGTCCCCGAGAGAAGGAGCACCGCGCACCTGCAGCAGGTCCCGGACCACTGGTCTGTGTCCGAAGTAGCAGGCGAGGTGGAGAGGGGCCCAGCCCAGATTAGACTTGCTTCTTCCTAAAAACGGGCAGAAGGCATGTTCGGTCAGTCATTCCGCAGGAACGGCGCCTGCCTGGACAGGCCACCGAGGCCGGCCAAGGCCCTCTCCGGCCCAGTGCACTGGGGACGGGGAGGCGGAGGCGGGGGGAAAGGGGAGGGCGAGGAACGGCAGGCCCCGGGCGCCGGGTTCTGGCCCGTCCTCAGTCAGCGCCTCCTTCCCGAAGGCGGAGGGGACGGCGGGTCTCAGCAGCGGTGGCTCCAGGGCCTGTCCCCCGCCTTGTCCCCCTGTCCGGAGGCCTGTAGGGGAGCGAGGGCCGGACGGGGAGCTGTGAGCACGCAGGCAGGGGCTGCGGCGAGTCCCGCCCGATATAATCCCAGTGACGAGGCGGCCGGGAGCCCAGGCCCAGCCCGGGTTCGAGGCTCCAGGAGCGGCAGGGACAGCCCCCGGTGTGCCCTGAGCAGAGGGACAGCCAAGCAGTTATGAGAACAGAACTAAGTCCATTGGCAAGGACGGGGCACAAAGCCGAGAGCTCAAACAGCCCAGAGCTCCCCGGAACCCGGGGCCCCAGGCCCCCAGGCCCCTCGAAGACGCCGGCCCTTCAGGGCCCGCCTGGCCTCCTGAGTCTAGGATTTGAGCCAACCTCACCCTCAGCGCACCCAGCACGGCCCCGCACGCTCCGAGCGAGGGACTGCCCCCTGTGACCGCCCGCACTGTCTGCCCTCCACCCCACGGCCAGACCACACGCCGCGGCTGTGCCTCCAGCACGGCTCCCTCCTTCTCACCCCGCGACGCCCCTTACCCCAGGCTCAGCCCCTGTCCGAGCTCCCCGCCCGCCCGCCACAGCGTCCAAACTGTCCTCAGTGTGGATCAGCACGCGCTGTCCTCACGCCCGGGGCCACCACTCCCTCAGCACCCACGCCTCCCAGGGTGCTCGGGGCGCCGCCTCCTCCCGTGAGTCCCCTGACCGGCATCTCCACCTCCCAGCCGGCCCACCACTGCTCACACGCTGACGACTCTGAAACTCTTATTTGCATTTCCGACTCTCCTGGGCACTCCACTCGATGACACAGAACACCCACGCTCAGCAGGTGCAGAGCCGGACCTGTCGTCACACATGCGCACATGCACGAGCACACACACACATGCACACATGCACAAGCACACACACACACACGTGCGCACATGCACGAGCACACACACACATGCACAAGCACACACACACACATGCACTTGTGCACACACCTCGTCCCCTCCACAACTGCTTCCACACGCACTGCCCCGTTGTCCACCTCACTTTTCAGTCGGAAATGAGACTCACTGCTGCTCCCGCCTCCCCCATTCCCACCGCCCCTCTGCCACCTCCGCCTGGGACAGCTCCTCACACCCACTCCCCCACGTCCCAGGACCCTAAATTATTTAAACACACTCACATGTTCTCTGTTCTCTTTACCATTTATCATGGATATCCAGAGTTTTGTTCAAGAATAAGAAATATCCAACTCAGTAATATTTACAGAGAACAACACCCCATACAGAAACTATGGAAACACGGATAATGGTGCCATGGGCCATAGCCACAGAGACAGGGTGATGGGGACGGGAAGGAGGCAGGGCCAGGGGACAGGAAGGAGACAGTCTCGGGGGGACGGGAAGGAGGCAGGGCCAGGGGACAGGAGGGAGACAGTCTCAGGGGGACAGGAAGGAGGCAGGACCAGGGGACAGGAGGGAGACAGTCTCGGGGGGACAGGAAGGAGGCAGGGTGATGGAGAAAGGAGGGAGACCGTCTCGGGGAGACAGGAAGGAGGCAGGGTCACACAGGCTCCCGTCAGGGCTGAGCAGGGAGGACACAGCACCAGCCTAACACCTTCTCCCGCCGGCCCACAAGCTGCAGGCTCACCTTCCATCACAGCCGCTCCGGGACCTGCTCACCAGTGCAAGCCACTGCGGAGACTCCTGGAAGCCCAGCTGCGGGGTGAGCACAGGCCAGCGCCGACCAGACCACGGGGTAGGGCAGGCCTGGGGGGCAGGGGGAGGAGGAAGGGGGTAGACCTGGGGGGGGCAGGGGGAGGAGGAAGGGGGTAGACTTGGGGGGCAGGGGGAGGAGGAAGGGGGTAGACTTGGGGGGCAGAGGGGAGGAGGAAGAGGGTAGACCTGGGGGACAGGGGGAGGAGGAAGGGGGTAGACCTGGGGGGCAGGGGGGAGGAGGAAGGGGGTAGACCTGGGGGGCAGGGGGAGGAGGAAGGGGGTAGACCTGGGGGGCAGGGGGAGGAGGAAGGGGGTAGACCTGGGGGGCAGGGGTAGGAGGAAGGGGGTAGACCTGGGGGGCAGGGGGGAGGAGGAAGGGGGTAGACCTGGGGGGCAGGGGGAGGAGAAAGGGGGTAGACCTGGGGGGCAGGGGGAGGAGGAAGGGGGTAGACCTGGGGGGCAGGGGGAGGAGGAAGGGGGTAGACCTGGGGGGCAGGGGGAGAAGAAAGGGGGTAGACCTGGGGGGCAGGGGGAGGAGGAAGGGGGTAGACTTGGGGGACAGGGGGAGGAGGAAGGGGGTAGACCTGGGGGGCAGGGGTAGGAGGAAGGGGGTAGACCTGGGGGGCAGGGGGGGAGGAAGGGGGTAGACTTGGGGGGCAGGGGGAGGAGGAAGGGGGTAGACCTAGGGGGCAGGGGTAGGAGAAAGGGGGTAGACCTGGGAGGCAGGGGGAGGAGGAAGGGGGTAGACCTGGGGGGCAGGGGGAGGAGGAAGGGGGTAGACCTGGGGGGCAGAGGGAGGAGGAAGGGGGTAGACCTGGGGGGCAGGGGGAGGAGGAAGGAGGTAGACCTGGGGGGCAGGGGGAGGAGGAAGGAGGTAGACCTGGGGGGCAGGGGGAGGAGGAATGTGGGGTGGGGCAGGCCTGGGGAAGGGGCAGGATGGAGGGGTAAAAGGTGGAATTGGGGACGTTTGTAATACTGTCAACAATAAAAGTACAAATTAAAAATAAAATAGAGGCCATGAGGACGCTGACCGCCTTTACGAGAGGCGGCTCCGGGGACAGGACACGTGGGTCACGGGATTGGCTGCCTGCACGTCCTCCTGGGTGTCCCTTCAGCGCCAAGACCACGGCTCCGAGCCACGTGTGTGTGTGTGTGTGTGTGTGTGTGTGTGTGTGTGTCACACTGGCTTTTCGGCTGTTCCCCATCTGAGTGCGGGCACCGCTCCCTGGCGTGGGGAAGCGCAGTCAGTAGGTCCCCACGAGGCTCTCAGGGGTCTGTCCCGAACACGAGCCCTCGCCCTCTGGCTCCGTGCTCGGGACTCCGACTGATCCGTGGGCACCATTCCGGTCCCCGTCTTTGTAAGGAGACGCGCCCGCCCACTTGGCCAGAAGAGGGCAGTCATCAGCCCTCGGAGACCTGCCCTTAAGCCCCTCAACCTGCCTGCCTCTGGAGCAGAGAACTCCGAACCCTCAGGGAACTGGACGACCACCGGCGGACACGCAGGCCCTTCTAAGACGACAGCCGCGCCCGGTGGGCACTGCCCCGTGGCCACCGCGCTCGGCGGGCTCTGCAGGGGCTCTGCTGGTGGGTCCTGGGGCACCGCCTGGCTGTGCGGCTCCAGCCCGGGGGGGGGGGGGTGCCCAAGGCAGCCGATCCATGTCCCCCCCTTCCTTTCTCTCTAAAAATCGATTTAAAATTCTTAAAAACAAAAAGGAATTACAATACATTTTACCATGTTCTCCATTTCTCGGGGTTTGGAAAAACAAGACAGACAGAAATAAAAATGAGAAATGCCAGGAAAAGGTGATTCCCACTCGGAAACGCAGCTCACATCCCCCCTGACTGCCGGTGACTGTCAGAGAGCCCACGCCGACTGCCCCGGGCACGACTGACAGGCAGGAGGGCGAACTGGGGGCAGAGTGAGCATTTCTCCTCAGACTTCCACTTCCAGTCCGGACGTGGCTCCCTGGCCACGGCGCCCGAGGGGTGGGGGGGCGCCGCGGGTCACCGGGCGTCTGGCCCTCGAAACGGGAACCACTCAGACCCGTCTTTCCGGAAGGACCGGCGTTTGGGATTCTCTGAGCTGCGTCTGGGCCGCACCGTGGACACCTGACCATCCACCATCGACCACGGTTTCTTCCTGCTCCGGAGGGAGGCCGGGGGGGGGGGGGGGGGCTATGATGGGCTCAGGGACCGAGGACTGGGGACCAAGAGGAGTCCTGGCTCCCCGAGCCCAGAGGGCACAGAAATGGGGACCCTGAGAGCAGGCACGTGGCACTTGAGATGCGAGGAAAAGCCCCCCCGAGCTGACCCCCCAGGACCCACAGGCGGCAGTCACCCTGAGGGAGCCGCGGAGGAAGGCCGAGCGGCTGCCAGGCAGCTCTGAGTTCCGGGCCAGGCCTCAGCAGGTGCAGCCAGATCAGGAGGCGCAGTGGCTCACGGCCAACCAGAGCCACGGTGAGTCTCCTGAGCCGGCCAAGGAGCCGCCGTGCCCTCGACAGATGAGGGGCCTGGTTCACACTGCCTGCCCCAGCTCTGCCTTAGGGACATGGTTCACACTGCCCCCAGCTCTGCCTTAGGGACAGGGTTCACACTGCCTGCCCCCAGCTCTGCCTTAGGGACAGGGTTCACACTGCCCCTCTCAGGGGTTCCTTCTGGGGCACCAGAGAAGTCCATCGCAAGCGAGAGCAGGAAGGAATGCGGCTGGGGGCGCAGGGAGGGGCGCCCACCTTTGCAGTTGATGTCGGCCACGGCCTCCTTCTTGCCCACGGTCTCCAGCAGCCTCCTCACCTCCGCGGCGTGGCCGTTCCGGGCGTGGTGCAGGAGCTGCTGCTCCGCCTCGGTGCTCATCGCTGCCGACGACAGCACCGCGGGTTAGTGGGGGAGGAGACACGTGTTCTACGATTTGTACAACTTTAAACAACAAATTAAATTTAAAAAACAAAAAACAAAAGGCGCAGCGCTCTCCCCGAAGCACCTGAGGCGCTCTAGCCAGCACCTGCCGCCAGGGTCCGCGCCCGGCGGGCTCCGGGCTGGAGCCTCACCCCAGGTCCCTGCTCATGGGGCTCGCGAGCCAAGGATGAGTATTCTTACAATTTTGTTCAAAATGTTGCTGATTTTTAAAACTATATTTTATTGATTTTTTTACAGAGAGAAAGAGAGAGGGATAGAGAGTTAGAAACATCAATGAGAGAGAATCAGGATCAGCTGCCTCCTGCACACCCCCCACCGGGGATGTGCCCGCAACCAAGGTCCATGCCCTTGACCGGAATCGAACCCAGGACCTTTCAGTCCACAGGCCGACACTCTATCCACTGAGCCAAACCGGTTTCAGCAAAAACGTTGCTGATTTTTTAAAAACTTTTTGACTTCCAAATATAAGGAGACACCGGATTGTTACCCAGGCTCCTCACCAGCTCAGAGACGGAGAAGGAGGGCAGCGTTTCCCAGCATGCTCCCGACCTCACAGACCACAGCTCACACCCGGAGGCATCAAAGAGCCTGCACGGCGGTGGCAGGAGGGACCTTCATGGGAAGCCTGCTGAGGGCGGCCCCGGCCCCGCCCCCCATGGGGAGATCAAACCTCTCAAGGCAAAAGGCACCACATCAAAGACAGGCAGCGCCGCCACCAACAGGTCTGGTGCCCACACACAACGCTGGGCTGACTGTCCCTCTTTCCTGTTGGCTAATGAGCATTGTGAGTGAGGAGCACTGTGCTTGCTCTGTAGGCTTCTCTCAAAGCTATGGGTACAGCCCAACTGGCTAAAAACTGCTGAAGGTAACTTTTGTATCATCGACAATCCGCTTCATTCGGGTCCTCTTTTGAGCCCGTGGGGCATTTAGGAGAAATGCTATTGCCAAAAGAAGGAAAGCTGTATATACAGACAGACATGTACGTGCATTTTAAAGAAGTTAAAAAGAAATAGTTTACCATATAAGTTGGTTATTTCTGAATGAATAAAAAAAGACAAACTAAGAACACTGTATACTGGAATTTGAATAAGGAACAATTAAATGCACTTATAAACAAACACACATATTGTACAAATCTTAAAAACATTTTTAACAATCTATATTGTGCTTGGTTAGCACGACATTCCATTTGAGCTAGCTGCTCAAAGGTGTGGGGATTTTCCAATATTATATTCTGTTAATATGAGGAAAATATTAAAAATTAAAGTACTTACATAAAAACAGCATCAAAATGAATTTTGCTCTCAATCATATTAGCTCCTAGCAAACAACCAGTAAGTTCTCTAAAATAGGTATATATGCCGAAACCGGTTTGGCTCAGTGGATAGAGCGTCAGTCTGTGGGCTGAAAGGTCCCAGGTTCGATTCCAGTCAAGGGCATGTACATTGGTTATGGGCACATCCCTGGTAGGGGGTGTGCAGGAGGCAGCTGGTCGATGTTTCTCTCTCATCCACGTTTCTAGCTCTCTATCCCTCTCCCTTCCTCTCTGTAGAAAATCAATAAAATATATTAAAATAGGTATATATGTATATATTATACACACACGTGCACCCACGTGTATATATAAAACTATGACATTTGTGTTAACAAAAAAATAATGCATTTTTGTTTTAGGAATTGCACACTAGTAAACAGACTTCAGAGATGAAGGAACCGAGAGTACAAAGATAAAGTCACTTGCTGAGTCCTCTATGCCAGTAAGGCCACAACCAGAATCTGCAGCTTCTAAGCAGGGGTGAAATAACAGCAATGCTATTTCATAAAACTCAGATAGATCAGCCTCTAAAATTAAATGTAGGGGCGGGTGGGCCGGAGGGGTCAATGCGGTGAACAGGGTCATACATAATATTGTCAACGATAAACGGGGTTTTTTTGTGGGTTTTTTTTCCAAAAAATAAAATTAAATGCCACCGATCCTAGTAAATGTTCATGTGTGAACGTTGAGGAAGTTGACTCTGAATTATAATCTCATTTTAAGAAGCTCTATTTACTAACTTAAATGAGATAGCCAAAATATAGCAATTTAAGGACAACCACAGCAAACTGTAAAGTTTGTTTAGGAAACATTCCTTCTTTAGAAAATAAAAAAACCTGAAAATCATTAAGTTTTGATTCAGTGAAACTTTCAGTCTCGTTCCTCAAGGTGAGGCACCTCCGGGCTACACTTGACCTCCCGCCCGGGTGCGAGCCACTGCTGCGGGACGCTGGCCTCGCCCGCCCTCACCTCTCCGGTTCACACGCAGGCCCACCCACGTGGGCGTGGCGACCACCCAGACATATGAATATTTACCTCATCTTTACTCAGCTGAAAACGTCAACGTTTATCAAAATAGGTGAAAAGTGCTGTGGCTTTGCTTTAACCTTACACTGCTATGCATTTCTTTTTTAATATATTTTATTGATTTTTTTACACAGAGGAAAGGAGAGGGATAGAGAGCTAGAAACATTGACCAGCTGCCTCCTGCACACACCCCACGGGGATGTGCCCGCAACCAAGGTACATGCCCTTGACCGGAATCAAACCCGGGACCTTTCAGTCCGCAGGCCGCTCGATCCACTGAGCCAAACCGGTTTTGGTGTTACGCATTTCATCTGCTTCCACAGCCACGAGCAATGAAACGCTCAGACGCACCCTGATCTGAATTTCAACCTGATTCTGAAAGCTGTCAACTACGGTTTCAAAACAGGCTGGAGCCGTCAAAGCCGAGGGCAGGAGTCCTCGGTCAGGTGCGTCCAGCTTTAGATACTAAACACACCACCGAGAAAGGTGCGGGTCACCCTTCAATAAGATTCCCTAAACTTCAGACCAAACGTCTTTAAATGTTTCCCATTCTGATTTCCCATTTAAAACCAATGAGCACCATAGACCCAGAAGTTTCTCTTTAAAGGGAAACTGTAAAGTACAAACATGTGGTCACTTCTCCGGTGTCATGTGATGGGAAATGCACGGTTAAGGGGTGCTTTCACTCACAGCCACTTCCTGCTGGTCAGCGATGACTCGGAGAACTCAGACACAAGACGTGACCTAATGTAGCCTCTTTCTGAGGGCATTAAACGATTTCTCATACTTGCCCTCCGTCTTAGAGTGTGAGGTCCGGTAAGGAAAAACCCAGCATTCTAGGAATCAAGAACATCCTATCCAGCCGTGGGCAAACTACAGCCCGTTCGGCTGTACTATCCAGCCCGCGGAGCTGGAAGAGCGGAGGGTTCTCTTGCTCTCCCCTCCGCTCCTTCACCAGCAGCCCAAGATGAGAGTGCCAGCATGGTCAGGTTGCTTTTGTTCCAGCCCTCCGGTCCAGTTTAAGAACCCACTGTGGCCCTCAAGTCAAAAAGTTTGCCCACCCCTGTATACTTATATGGCATTATGATCAAATACAGAATTTATAACAGTATTTATAAATACTGCACAGAATTTATAACAGTCTCTTTCTTTTCATTGATTTCGGAGAGGGAGAGACAGAAACATCAATGGTGAGAAATGCTCCCTGCACGCTCCCTACTGGGGATCGAGCCTGCAACCCCGGCCTGGGTCCTGGCTCAAAGTCTAACCCCGATCTCCCTCCCGGATCACAGGTCGGCCCTTAACCACTGAGCCACCCATGACGGGCAACAGTATATCTTCGGACACCTCCCTAATGAATCCTGGTGAGCCGATATAAGCTGACCTCTTTCTAGAACAGGAGTTACTAGTCACCAATCAAGTTCTGATTACCATCAGTTCTGGCTTAAAAAAAAAAAAAACCGACAAGTTTCCTAACCACTTCGGATCTCACACACACTTGCAACCTTACTCTCTCTCCTCCATGTGCTGATTTCTACCTTCTACTGACCACTTTTCCCAGTGAACATACAGAATATACAAAACTTACCCCCTATTAATATCTTGAGGCAAGAAATTGTCACAACACCCCTAGCTGGTTTGGCTCAGTGGATAGAGCAACCATCTGCAGACTGAAGGGCCCCAGGTTCGATTCCGGTCAAGGGCACATGCCCGGGTTGCGGGCTTGATCCCTAGTAGGAGGCAAGCAGGAGGCAGCCTATCAATGATTCCTTCTCATCATTGACGTTTCTATCTCAATCTCTCTCTCCCTCTTCCTCTCTGAAATCAGTAAAAAAAATTATATATATATATATATATATATATATATATATATATATATATATATATATATATCGCCACAATAGAGTTCCAACCTAAAAATCTGCTACAGATGGCGCTGGCAGGTTCTCGTGGTTAGAGCATTGGGCCTCTGACCAAAGGGTCGCGGGTTCGGTTCCGGGCGCGTATCTCAGCTGCAGGTTCGATCCCTGGCCCTGTCAGACAACCAATCCATGTGTCTCTCCCTGCCTCTTTTTCTCTCTCTCTCTCTCTCTCAAAAGTAACAGCGGATGGAAAACACACCCTCACTCCTTGAGTAAAGGTTTAAAAATCTGCTACAGATGTATCTCTAAGTAAAACAAAGACACGAGGAGACATTTTAAATGTATTTACTAGACAAAGAGCCCGCTGCATTCTCTCTGTTGGTTCTCAAGTCCTCATCTCCCTGGGCCTGGGCGGGAGCATGTGTTCGCAGAGGCGGCATCTGCTGCTCTGGATTCGGGGGACAATCCCTGCGGCAGCTGCCTCCGGAGGCACCCCAGCTCTGGTGCCCGGGGGTCCCCTGAGGAGCGGGCGCCCGCAAAGCCCTGTCCGGAGACACAACGGCTCGGGCGGGTCCACGCCCCCCGCAGCCCGGCCCCGCCTGCAGCCCGGCCCTGGCCGGTCACTGTCTAACTGGGCGTGGGGCCCACGGCTTAGAACCGGGAGAGGACGAGAGAGTGGTTCCGAATGGTTCCGAATGGACACCTGGTATTGACACTTGCGGCCGGGGGTTCGGAAAGGACACCCGCCACGCGGGCTGCACAGGACCTGGCCGGGTCGTGGTCAGGCCACGCGCTCCCTCCCTCCCGGCCCGGAGGCGCCGCCGAGCGCCAGGCCGTGTCCGGAGGAGGCCCACCCCGGGGTCCACGCGGGAGGACGCTGGCCAACGACCCACCTGGGCACCTCCAGGCGGCTCCCCGGCCCGCCCCGGGGACCCACCACCGAACCGAGACTCGCCCCGGCCGCCCCGGGCCGGACCGCCCCCCCCCCGGGGCTTCCACCCCGGCCGCCGGGCCGCGGACCCCCGCGCGCCGCGGTCACGTGAGCAGCGCGTGACCCCCGAGCCCACCGCGGGCTGAGCGCCGCCGACGCGCCCGTCCGGTCCCGGAGCGCGGCGGCCGCGGGGCGGGGTCCGGCGGGACGGGGTCCGCGGGGGGGGCGGCGGCCACACTGCCCGCGCCTCGCCCAGGAGCGACCAACTTCCCCGCGGGCGGAGGCGGCGGCCGCGGGGCGGGCTCGGGCCGGGCATCGCCGCGCCGCGACGCCGACCGTCGGCGGGGACGCGGGAGGGCAGCGCGCAGACCCCCCGGGCGCCGGGCACCGAGTACCGGGCACCGAGTACCGAGTACCGGGCACCGGGCACCGAGTACCGGGCACCGAGTACCGGGCACCGGGCGCCGGGCGCCGGGCAGACTGCAGCCCGCGCGCGGGAGGCGGCCGCGCGAACTGACCTAGGCGGCCCCCGGCTCCCGGGACCGGGACCGAGGCCGCAGGCTTCCCGTCCGCTCGCCGCGCGTCGATGAGGCGGAGGCCGCTCGGCCCGCACTGCCCCGGACCCCGCGCGGGAACCCGGCGGGGCGCGAGGGGGCAGGACGCGTCCCGCGAGGCGTGGCTCCGCCCTCCGCGCCGCCCGCTCCGCGCCGCGCGCGCCGGGTTCTGGGCGCGCCGGACCGAGCGGCACGTGACCGGCGCGCGGGCCCAGCGGCGCGCTAGGCCCCAGGCCCCGCCCCCGGCGCCTCAGCTCCGCCCCCGGCCGCTGAAGCCCCGCCCCCAGATCCACACGCCCCGCCCCCGGTCGCTGAAGCCCGCCCCGGCCGCTGCAGCCCCGCCCCCAGATCCGCACGCCCCGCCCCCGGACGCTGCAGCCCCGCCCCCGGCCGCTGAAGTCCCGCCCCGGCCGCTTCAGCCCCGCCCCCGGCGCCGCACGCCCCGCCCCCGGGCCGCTCAGTCCGGCCTGAAGCCCAGTCAGCGCCCGCCCGCCCCCGGCTGAGAGGAGGAGCTCGGGCTTCACGCTCCTCCCATCACACCCGACCCCGAAAGAAGGTGGACCCCACCCGGAGACGAAGGCTCCGCGCTGAAGCAAGCACGAAGGCTGAGCTGGTCTCTGGAAAGTTGTTCCTAAGCAGATGCACCGCCAGCTGCCCAGCTGCTTTCTGCTCGGGCCGCCGCCTCCCCGGGACCCGCACCCTCGCTGCCCCGCGCGCCGGAGGGAGGCCCCTGGGCGCGCCGGGCGCCGCCGAGGCGCCGGGAGAGCCGTGGCCACAGGCTCCGCCCGCCGCTCCCGCGCCCACCCCGCAGCCTCGGGCACCGGGTCGCTTCAGCGCTGGTATCACCACAACGTTTAAAACGTACGTAGCTAAAAGAGAAAGAAGCTAAGCATGTGGACAATTTTTCAACTTTCCAGTGTACTTAATGTCATGTCTTTTGTAATGAGAAACTAACAAACAGGCATCATTATTTTTAAAAACATATTTTATTGAGTTTTTACAGAGAGGGATAGAAAGCTAGAAACATCGATGATGTTTCATCGATCAGCTGCCTCTTGTACACCTTCTATTGGGGATGTGCCTGCAACCAAGGTACATGCCGTTGACCAGAACAGAACCCAGAACCCTTCAGTCCTCAGGCCGACGCTCTATCCATTTAGCCAAAACCGGTTTCGGCTAAACATGTACCATTTTAAAAATATATTTTTTATTGATTTCAGAGAGGAAGGGAGAAGCATTGATTGGCTGCCTCCTGCAGCCCCCTCCTAGAATGAGGCCACAACCCAGTGCTCTTGACCGGAACCGAACCCAGGACCCTTCAAGTCTGCAGGCCGGCACTCTGTCCACTGAACCAAACCAGCTAGGGGTCTAGGCCCTCGCTGCTAGGACAACAAACAGGTACCATCTTTAAGGGACCAGTTTTATAGTCCACTTAAGTCTAGAAACACTGAGAACAAACAGGCCAGCTGGTCAGTGATGAGTCACGTGGGAGACCTAGCGTGAGTGGGGAAGGCCGCCAGCCCTGCTGGGCCCTCAGCCACCTCTTCTCTGTCAATAAACAGCAGGGGGCGCTCACCCGCTCAGTCCTCCAGGGCTGTTTTTTCATGAGGCTGAATTGCCTTGAGAGCCAAAATGAAAGTTTATTGGAATAATTTTCCATATGACCCCACTAGAGCTTCCATTATCACTGATAATTGACTACATTCATTCATTCATTCATTCATATTCTCTCTCCTCTCTCTCTCTCTCTCTCTCTCTCTCTCTCTCTCTCTCTCTCTCCTCTCCCCCCACCCTACCACCCCCACCATGAGGAGCAAATATATCCACTGGAGGTCCACCTCAAGCATGAAACACAGCCAAAGCCATACTTTAAGACATTAGGGAATATATTATTTGGGACGACTCTACGCCCTTCCTGATCTTTGTACATGAAAGCAAGTCCTGACCCACAGGAGGAAGGAGGGGCCAGAGGTGGACACGATTCCCTGGAAGAGAAGTCCCAAGCCTGACAGGAAGGATCACTATGTGAACCGCAGGTCCACGGAGCCCCTTTTGGACGGGAGCTGGGCAGCCAGGCTAGGGGACGCCCTGCACAGCTTCCACCTCAGCCGGGGACTGTCCAACAGGGCAGAATGCCACATCCCCATCCAATCATCCTACATAATAAAAGGGTCATATGCAAATAGACCAAATAGAAGAACCGAACAACCAATCAAAGTATAATATACTAATGTATGCTAAAGCCACTTAGCTGCTTGCTATGACGTGCACTGACCACCAGGGGGCAGATGCTCCAACTGGCAGGTTAACTTGCTGCTGGGGTCTGGCATCCAGACTGAGCAAGATGGGCCAGGCTCACCAGACCTCCCCAGCCTGATGGTGCACCGGTGGGGTCCCTCAGCCTGGCCTACACCCTCTGGCAATCCGGCACCCCTCGGGCAATGTTGGAGAGCTGGTTTCAGCCTGACCCCACATGCCACTCCCCTCGGGAGGGCGCCAGACACAGGGCTCATGGCCCTGCTGCTGCAGCAGTGCAAGCCTCTCCCAATCAGGTAGGATTGGGCACAAGCCCATGGCAGGCACAGTGGGGCCGGGATGAGCAGGGGCGGCAGGTAGGAGCTGCAGGTGGTGCTGAGCTGCAGGTTGCAGAGGGACCTCTCTGTGCACAAATTCATGCACCGAGCCTCTAGTCTATTGAGTAATAATAATAATAATAATAATAAAACAGAGTACCATAATCTCGGCCAGCATGGCTCAGTGGTTGAGTGGCAACCTCTGAACCAGGAAGTCACAGTTTGATTCCCGGTCAGGGCATATGCCTGGGTTGCAGGTTCAATCCCCGGTGTGGGGTGTGCAGGAGGCAGCCGATCCGTGATTCTCATCACTGATGTTTCTCTCTTGTTCTCTCCCTCTCCCTTCCTCTCTGAAATCAATAAAAAATATTTTTTAAGAAAATAAAAATAAAATAGGGTCAAATAACCTTTGGCCTGGACCTAGGACAACATTGTATCCCAAACATCACAGGAAAGCAGTTACTCTGACCACTGGCCTGGAAGGTAAACACTGTTCAGAAGTAACATCGCTGTTGCTATCTGACCAGGGGACATGCCCTCCTCCCACTGGGTCACTGCCCCTCCCCTCCCCACAGACACCGCTGTCTGCTCCCCAAGCGCTGCGTGGGCCTCTCCTGCACCAGGGCTTCCCAACCGCTCTCTCCTCGGCCGCTCTCCCTCCGAAGGCCCCTCTGCTCAGGCGGACAGCTAAGTGCACGGTTCCCACAGGCGTCACCCCAAATTCACAGACGTCCTCCCCGTGAGGAAGGTGTCTCTGACGCTGTCACCGACCACCAGGCAGGTGCGGTGGAGCTGCTGCTCGGTGGGACTTCCTGCCCCGACGACGTCCTACAGCCTCGCCTGTCCACTGCGTCGTCACGAGGCTCACGTGCCCGCTGAGCTCTTGAAATCTGCCTACAGGTTTTCCTCATTCCACCTCATTGTAATTGGTTTGTTTTAAACAGCCACACGTGGACAGCAGCCACCACGCTGGGCAGTGCTGTTCTAGGACAAAGCAACTCCCCTAGTGTCCCAAGCATGTCCTACTCCAGTGTAAGAAATGTCGGGCAGCTGAAACCGGTGTGGCTCAGTGGATAGAGCGTCGGCCTGCGGACTGAAAGGTCCCAGGTTCGATTCCGGTCAAGGGCATGTACCTTGGTTGCGGGCACATACCCGGTAGGGGGTGTGCAGGAGGCAGCTAGTGGATGTTTCTCTCTCATCGACGTTTCTAGCTCTCCATCCTCTCCCTTCCTCTCTGTGGAAAATCAATAAGATATATTAAAAAAGAAAGAAAGAAAGGTCGGGCAGACGTGAACTCTGGAAACGCTATTTCCCCCACATCTTCTCTGAGCTCAGGAGCAGGCAGCGCGTGTTCAGGTCGTCGTCATCCCTGTCCACCAGGATGAGCCATTGCGGGGTGGACGCTCCGTGCCCAGGCCGGGCTGACCCACAGACATAGGACCCAGCGGCGGACTTCACACCACAATGCACTGGCCAGACGCCCTGCGCTGCTGCAGCCTGGGTCCGCCTCCGATTCTTGTCTGCTGCTTCCCAGACCCCCAGGAGCCCACAGCGCTCTCTACCTGCTCCCCTCCCGCCTCCCGACAACTCTCCCCCAACACGACTCCCTCCCCGTCGACCGCAGGGCCTCGATGTGGTGCCCCTGTGACGACTTAAGCCTGAAACACCCAGCATGCTCTTCGTGCGCGGCATGTTCAAACACTCCCCTGGTGCCGGTGCCTTCCGAGTGATCGGGGAGGCACTAAAGCTCGTCCCCTCTACCCAGAGGAGGACTTTATGGACTGAGACTGGGCAGGGCTTTGAGTCACTGCTGCCCGGAATGCTGAAGAGGAGGTCCAATGCCATCAGGCAGATCCAGATAAATTGGTGAGGTGGGGGATTAACGCACTCAGATAGGAACACGAGAGGCCCAGTGCATGATTTTGTGCACAGGTGGGGGCCGGCCGGCCCAGCCTCAATTGGGGTGGATCAGGGCTGGGCCTGATCCCAAGGAAGAGATGGCAGGTTGGCTGGCTGGCCCCACCCCCTATTGGGGTAGAGGGGTGATCAGGGGCAGGGCTGGCCAAGGGGAGGGGCTGCAGGCTACCTCCAGCCCACAGGGGAGGCACAGGGCGGATCAGAGGGAGGCTGGGGGTCTGGCCTGGCCAGGGCAGGCCTGGGCGCTGTCGGGGGTCAGGGGAGGAGCAGCTAGTCTGTGGTTTTCCTAGGGTGCTACGCTGGAAAAGGATAAGTTGCCAATATTATTTGTGTATTTTTGCACTGATTTCAGAGAGAGGAAGGGAGAGGGAGAGAGAAACATCAACGAGGAGAATCATGGATCAGCTGCCTCCTGCTCACCCCACACTGGGGATTGAGTCTGCAACCTAGGCACGTGCCCTGACCTGACCAGGAATCGAACTGTGACCTCCTGGTTCATAGGTTGGTGCTTAACCCCCGAGCCGCTAGTTGCAATGACTTTTGTCTTCCTTCAGAAGAGGCGGGGGGGGGGGGGGGGGGGGGAGGCAGCTGCACCTGCCCTCACACTGCCTGTGCAGCACCATCTCCAGAGCGGGGGCAGGACAGCGGGCCTCTTTGTTGTTTCCAACCAAGCCCTTCTGTCACGGCTTTCTCCAGGAGGCACCGCCCCCCGTTGGCCCTTCGCTCTATGCTTCATCAATACACCCCGCGTTTCCTCCATCACCATCTGCCGGCCGGACGAGCAGTGCACCCGGCAGCTACTCTGGCTTCCCTGGAAAGCCGTCCTGCCCGCGCCCTCTAGAGCAGTCTCTGAGGCTGGGGCGTCCCCGACTGGCAGGCCTCGCCGGCCCCACCGCGCAGGCGAGGGGCACGGCACACGAGTGCGGCCACTTGGCACGGACATCACTTTGAAGAGAACCCGGGCCTCGCAGACTCAGTGCTTCCCCTCCGCTGAACCCCGAGCTCGGATCGAGGCCTCTCCAGGAAAGCGCTGCTGCTGGAGCCAGCCGCTCAGAGCAGCACTCGCCTACATGCCTGGCACCATCACTCACCACGGTAAGCATCCGCTCGCCCATCTTCCTGAGAACGCTCTCCCTCCACTGAAGCCCAGGCCCGATCCCGATCTGGCTCGGGCTGCGTGGGGCCCTGATGTGTGCAGTGTGCTCTCGTGTTGTCTATTTAACCAGCCGAAGAACCGGAGGGAAGAGGGAGCTTCCTGCCCCTGGAAGCTCCAACCCCCACCCCATCGTGCCAGCCGGCGGCTCCCCTCTGGCGTGAAGACTGGCTCCCACCTGCAGGCTCCCCCCCGGAGCTGACCAGAGACCCGGCCACCCTCCGACGGACCAACCCCGGCACGAGTCCTGGCTCTGGTTTCTAGGCTTCCCTCCTGAAGCCTGACCAGCCCTCAAGCTCCCGCGGGCCACGCCATTCTGACGCCTAGTGTGCACTGTGCTCAGAACACAGTACCTCCCAGCTGTTAGATGGGCTGCCACTCGGTGCATGAATCCCTTAATAAAGCCAATTACATCTTCAAATGTACTTGGTCGAGTCTGGCTCTTTAACACTGTGCCATGTGGTGTGTGCAAAGGGGTGTGTGCTTTACATTACGTGTTACTGGGGCAGTCTTCAGACTGGAGCCGAAACTCTTTGAAAGGCCCGAGAGGAAGGGCTGCTTAGCAGATGGGACTTGAGGCCAGAGAGGAGAGGCGGCCTTTGGAGTGAGAGATTGAGTGGCTAGACGAGGTGTCTCCGATCAGGGAGCTGACAGAATTCACCACGAAGGGACTGCAATGTATGCACTGGGGTAAGGAAGGCACAACCCCAAACGGTAATGAGCCCACTCAGCATGGCCGAGTGGCTGAGCACTGACTTCTGACCACAAGTACCCGGTCAGGGCACACGCCCGCGTTGGGGGCTCAAATCCCAGTGCGGGGCGTGTAGGAGGCAGCCAATCAATTCTTTTTCATCATTGATGTTTCTCTCTCTCTCTCTCTCTCCTTCTTCCCTGAAATCAATAAAATATATTTCTAAGAAACGTCCTTACAGCCCAGCCAGTGTGACACAGTGGCTGAGAGCTGACCATTCACCAAGAGGTCACTGTTTCCATTCCGGTTGGGGCATGTTTCTCTCTCCCATTTTTTTGAAAGAACGTCCTTACAAGCTGGCCACCGGCACTGAGCAGTGCTCTTGGAAGCGGCTGTGGCGGGTGCTACTTCATGTGGTGCGAATGCCACACACAGAAACGGCACACGGGAGGGAGTCCGGACTGGGAACACGCTGGGCGAGAGCGTCTTTGCAATGTCCACGTGAGCTCTGTCCGGCTGGTGCATGCGCCTGAGGACAAGGAGGACAAAGGAGCGAGAGCACAGGTGCTATGCTGCATGAAGTTTATTGATACATTACGCGTGGTGGCACACTCCACCTGGGACGTCGACTCAGCCAGTCTGGTTTCCAGCATCTGTGAGGAATGATGTCAGGAGTGAATGTTTAAGGTCAACCAGGAACCAACCTGAACTTCTGACATGAAAGGTCAGAAATGCAAGGTGCACTGAGCACTTAATCCAACCCGTTTCCTGGGCGTCTGCACTCACTAGCCTCGCATTCCACGTGAAAACACTGCCTTTTAGCAGAACTGGACAATCCCAGGTGCACCGCCTCAGGCTGTTTAGTAATGGTAACTCTCTCCTTACTCACAGGAACTGCAGCTCTGGACCCCGAGGGAACCCAGCTTCTGTCCATCAGGTGCTGAACCTGAGACCACCACAGGCTGTCCCTAAGCTCCTGGGGTTCGGGTGTGACCCTGTAACAGGCACCCTCACTCCCTGCGTCTGTGCCGCCTCCTGGGTCAGCCAGTGGGCCTATCATTGCTGGCTCCTCCTTCCATCCAGACCTCCTTGCGGGGTGTGGGGCCCTGACTGTGGTGCCTCGAAGCTCCCGTTTCCCCGTGACCCGCCATCTCCTGGGCCCTCGCAGGCTGGCTCCCTCAGCCTCAGGCCCGACAGGGAGCCTGGATGGTGCCCTGGGCGCCGGCTCCCGTCGCACTGCTCTTTACTACGCCCGTGGGGGAGGGCTCACATTGGCATTTAAGTGGCAGGTGAAACCGCATCTACATGTGGTCCACCCTGTCCTCTCCGAGGGAACCCTGACCACGCCGGCTGGGCACTCCCTCACACCGCCCAGCCTGCTGGCTCTCCAGCTGTTCCGAGCTGGTCCCCGCCCTGAAGCAGGCCCACTGGAGAGTCCCAGTGAAGCTGTCCTTTCGAAAGCCACCCATGGCCGCCTGGAGCACCTTCCACGGGAGCTACACACACCGACAGGCACTCAGAGTGCGGGCGCCGAGGGCCGTGCCCAGCCCCACGCATGGCTGTGCCCGTCAGTGGAGACAATCTCATCAAGTCAGACAATCTCCAACTCTCGGCACATCTCAATTCAATTCCTTTTTTAAGACGTCTCAGTCTCCAGGTCAACACAGGAGAACGCTGAGGCTGAGTGTGTGAAGCCCGCCGTGGGGATTACCTGCGGCGTTAGGGTTCTGCTCTGCGGACATTGGCAGTAGTCAGGGTTATCTCTCCAGCAATACCGTAACTTCCAAAGGGGGCACGCTTGTCCCCAGATCCTGAACACTTTTTGGCTACATCTTCTACCGGGATAGCGAGAGAAAGGAAAACGGGGCTCTGCGGCCGGGGCCCTTCTTGCCCACTGGAAGGAGGACTGGCACTCTGGGCATGTCGGGGGAGTTTCTGGAATTTCTGGTCTGCAGGAACGGCAATGGGCACTTGGACGGCCGCGTATCTCTTCAGGGTATCTGACTGGGACACGACCGTGGGCCCGGGAAGCGGCTTCCAGTCCTGCGCTTCCGGGACATTGGCGCCCACTAGGATAAAGGGCGGGGCCCCGGCCTTCTTGCTGTCGTCCATCATCACATACGTTGGAGAAGTGACTTGCGGTGGGTTCTGCAGATCCTTAGCATTGGGCAAATAGAGGGTGGCCTGGGGGAAGGGCCCGGGCGCAGGTGGCGGTGACGGGCGGCTGGGCTGATTCATATCGGTCAGACAGTAAAGGGTCCACGTGTTAGAATATGGTGGTGGCTGTCCTGCTTCGCTTGTTGCTATCGCTATAAAACAAAAACGTGCAGGCATTAAGGTGCGGTCTCTGTATCAGGCGCTATGCACAGAACGATCTGCAAACATTCGCGTAGAGAGGACAGCGGTAGTGACGTGCTATAAGGCATGCTAGAGAGAGGGCTCCGTAATTGTGTCTGGCAGCGGGGAGGGAGTCTCCACGGCGGGAGGCGCAGCAGGGCGGCGCGGGGGCACGGCTGTGGGGAAAGTGCCTCCTTCCACGGGGCTGTTTCCGGGGCTTCAGCTGCAGACGTGGCTGCCTGGGGTCCTCGAGGGTGAATGGGACCCAGGGGATAAACTGGACACTGGGTTAAGCCACCGAGAGAAAGGAGGATTGCATGTGCACAGTAATTTTTTAACTAAAAAAATCTGAGCCAGTGTGGCTCAGTGATTGCACATCAACCTATGAGCCAGGAGGTCACGGTTCAATTCCCAGTGAGGGCACATGCCTGGGTTGGGGCTCCATCCCGTGTGGGGTGTGCAGGAGGCAGCCGATCCGTGGTTCTCTCTCATCACTGGCACCGTCTCTCCCATTAACTTGTCACTACACGCCCTATGACTCAGACCCCGGGGCACCCCTTTTAAGCACGGCCTAAACCCACAGGTCCTCAGTGGCTTAAGGCTGGTCGGTCCCACAGGGTTCTTTGAGGAAGGAAGTCTGGGTGTGCTGTCCAAGGACTCCCTAATGGGGTCCACTTGCCGATGGCAGGCAGTGCTGAGTCCGGGGAGCGGGGGAGGGAGGCTGCAGGGAGCGCTACCTGGCCCAGTGTGCGAGCTCGCCTGCGGGCACTGGCCGTGCCACCGGTGTGGCTTCTCTTCCCCAGAGAAGCAGCCACCACCACTGTGCTCAGGGTCACGCTGGCATGTCTCCCACAGCTCCCGGCACTTGGCCACTTCTCGGAGCTCCTTTAAAGCATGCATCAGCCACGTCTTCGGTGCTCTGTTCAAGAGCCCTCGGCGCTCACAGGGAACAGCCCAGCGCCCGAGCAGCAGCCACAGGTGCGCCGCCTCAGACGGCCACTCCCAGCCCTGGCCGCTGCCTTCCCAGCCGCACAGAGTCCCTGTCACGCTGCCAGACACAATTTGACATCTAAGCACCTGCTTTAAATGATCTTTGGCTCTGGTAAGAGTCAACGTTGAGAGTCTGCAGAAGACATGGAGAGGCTGGCCCTGCTCGTCCCGTCCAGCCCACAGGGAGACGGACGGGCAGGAGGGAGCAGGCCCAAAGCACCGCCAGAGAGCTGGCGGCCAGGCGTGTCTGTGTCCAGGGAAGCAGTGGCACCGCAGGTGTGGTCTGAGGATGCCGAGAGGAAGCCGTCCTCGGCTCAGTGCCACCTGTCCTTCAGCTGCTCCCTGGGGACAGAGCCGGCCTGACCCGGCTTCCCTCCGCGGCAGAAGAACCGCCTCGGTCCAGCTCCCCAGCCTGGCTGCAGAGTCTCAGACGCGGGCGAGAGCAGAGGCGAACACACCACCATGTCTTCACGTGCGATGCCACAGCCCAGGGAAGCCACGGCTGCCGTGGGACCTCACCCTCCGAGCCCGAGGCTCTGGTCCACTCCAGTCTGAGGCCACGCAGTGCTGAGGACCAGGCTTAGGACGGCTTCACGTCCCTCCAAAACCGCTCCAAAGAGGAATGTCTCCACAACAGCAGTGCCTTTCTGTGGGCGAGGCATTATGAAAGCTACTTAAGTGAAGTCTGACCGATCTGCAGGGGCGGGCCCTTCCTAGACGGTTACCTGAAGTACGATGCCGCCTGAACCTACTCAACGAAACGTCTAACGTAAGTATCTACGTCTTACCTGGCTCCATCAAACCTGGTGCAGGTGCTGCTTCCCCTTCGGGTTCGGCCTCTGGTCCTGTGAGACCCTCTGATGCAGGACTGGGGGTGCCACCAGGTGACGTGACTGAGGCACCTGAGCGCACGGCTTCGGCAGCTTCCCCAGAGCCCACAGGTCTGACCTCTGCCTCCTCTGCCTTCTGGGGGGCGGAGTCTTCCTCTTGCCTGGGGACTAGCGCAATGATCTCCACTTCAAGATGCAGAGATTTCTCAGAGCCTGTGGCCTGGGCGGAGCCCTGTGAGATCTGGGACTGTGCAAACAGGCCTTTCAGAGTGGTTTCGGAGATCAGAATGGTTGCTTCTGCCTCCACCTGGACTGAGGGATAGTTTGCAGCCTCCTCCTGGACTGAGGGATAGTTTGCAGCCTCCACCTGGTCTGAGGGATAGTTTGCTTCCTCCTCCTGGTCTGAGGGATAGTTTGCTGCCTCCACCAGGACTAAGGGATAGTTTGCTTCCTCCTCCTGGTCTGAGGGATAGTTTGCTTCCTCCACCTGGACTAAGGGATAGTTTGCTTCCTCCTCCTGGACTGAGGGATACTTTCCTTCCTCCACCTGGACTGAGGGATAGTTAGCTTCCTCCACCTGGGGTGAGGGATACATTGCTTCCTCCTCCTGGGCTGAGGGATAGTTTGCTTCCTCCTCCTGGACTGAGGGATAGTTTGCTTCCTCCACCTGGACTGAGGGATACATTGCTTCCTCCTCCTGGGCTGAGGGATAGTTTGCTTCCTCCTCCTGGACTGAGGGATAGTTTGCTTCCTCCACCTGGACTGAGGGATACATTGCTTCCTCCTCCTGGGCTGAGGGATAGTTTGCTTCCTCCTCCTGGACTGAGGGATACATTGCTTCCTCCTCCTGGGCTGAGGGATAGTTTGCTTCCTCCTCCTGGTCTGAGGGATAGTTTGCTTCCTCCACCTGGACTAAGGGATAGTTTGCTTCCTCCTCCTGGACTGAGGGATACTTTCCTTCCTCCACCTGGACTGAGGGATAGTTTGCTTCCTCCACCTGGACTGAGGGATAATTTGCTTCCTCCTCCTGGACTGAGGGATAGTTTGCTTCCTTCTCCTCCTCCTCCTCCTCCTCCACTGAGGGATAGTTTGTTTCCTTCTCCTGGGTTGAGGAATAATAGTTTCCTTCCTCCCCCTGGACTGGGGGAATGTTTGTTTCCTTCTCCTGGACTGAGGGATAGTTTGCTTCCTCCACGGGGGCGGGAGCAAGCTCTGCAGGACCTATAGCTGTTTCAGACCCGCCTGAGACTCTCTTTTGTACAAGAATGGCACTATCTGTTGGTGACTGCTCAATCTCTTTAACGCTAACAATGTGATCAGAAAAAGCGGTAACTACTTCTTCTGATTTTTGCTCCATGTGAGTAACTGCAGCTGTTTCAGACCCGACCGAGACTCTCTTTTGTACAAGAATGGCACTATCTGTTGGTGACTGCTCAATCTCTTTAACGCTAACAATGTGATCAGAAAAAGCGGTAACTACTTCTTCTGATTTTTGCTCCATGTGAGTAACTGCAGCTGTTTCAGACCCGACCGAGACTCTCTTTTGTACAAGAATGGCACTATCTGTTGGTGACTGCTCAATCTCTTTAACGCTAACAATGTGATCAGAAAAAGCGGTAACTACTTCTTCTGATTTTTGCTCCATGTGAGTAACTGCAGCTGTTTCAGACCCGACTGAGACTCTCTTTTGTACAAGAATGGCACTATCTGTTGGTGACTGCTCAATCTCTTTAACGCTAACAATGTGATCGGAAAAAACTGTAACTAGTTGTTCTGATGTTCGCTCCATGTGAGTAACTGCTTCAATCACAGGCTTGTCATTAAAGATAGATGAGATATGAGGGGTGGCCTTCCCCCCAGTGCCAGCCTGCCAGGACCCCCGAGGAGCTTGATCAATGGCAGGAAGGTCTTGTTCATCCTGCAAGGGGGGTGAGGGAGCCGTTGCTGGTTTAGCCTGATGGTCTGCAGATATAGACCCCAAAGCTACACGGACAGAGGAGTGGCTTGCCAACTGCACTACCCCCTCTCCAGAATGTGAAATAGAAGCTGTCACCACCATGTCTTCAGCAACCTCTGAACTCAGCACCTCGTTGGAAAAAACAGGCAAACTCGTTGCCACATCCACCATTAAAACGTCAGACAGATCAGAATGATTAGACGAAACGTTACCTAACATCTGAGCAGCAAACTGAGCTGGGTCGGCGGGAACATAGGCAAACTCTGGTGGGGCGTCGACCGGGGCTGGTGATGAGGTGGGGGTAGTCTTGGGGGTGCATGGTTTGGGAGGACGGACTGCCTTGCTCGTGTCCTCCGCCTCGGACGGCACCTCGGCGTACACCGACGGGAACTGCGTGGTCTTGTGGATGAACTGGGGAGCAGCGATGTGGTCCTCCTCTGTGTCGGTGGACTTCTCCACCCGGGTCGGCTCTTTGGGAATGGCAACTGCTTCTCCTGGTTCTTTGATGAACTCTGGCTTCTTCTCTTCTGTCCTTTCTTCGCACCATTTCTCAACTGAAACAGCAGCCGGGGTTAGTTAGTGAGCATATACCCCCAGACGACACACGTAAAAGCAGCAGCAACAGGCTCAACAGTCACATGTCAATACTATCAACACGAGTGCCGGGAGCTTTGATCTTATGGCATCTGTGACTGAGTCACTACGTGACTGCCTGCTCTGCCCACTCCAACTCGCCCTCGGCACACGACAAAACCACCATCGGCCGTCAGTTGTCGGCACCGAAGGAAAGCACTCCCTCTGCCTGGAAACACGGGAGCCGAAGCAGCCGTGGACCAGCTGCCGATCCAACTGCCACAGGAAACGAGGGGGGGGGCAGACTTCCCGGCCTCTGCCAGTCTATGGAATGCCTCCAATGCCACCCAGAGTAAGAAAGGCATTCCTCGGGTTAAAGCTGCGTAAACGGTTTAACTTAATGAACTGGAAACCTGAGGCTACAGGATGTTTCTATAGGAAACAGCAGCTATTCCAACCTAAAACAGCAGCCTCTGCTGGTGAGCTGGGGTAATGCAGCCAGTCCTCCTGATCCGGACAAAAAGGAGCAAGAGATTTCTGGATCCCTGGTGTGGACTGGGAACCCTCAGCATGAGGGAAATTCCAGGAAGGTCAAGGCCGCTGATGACCTAGAAACTCCTACAGCTGCACAACTGTAAGGTGTTTCTGCTGTCACCACACACGAGTGGTCACCCTCGCAGGAACCACTTCCTTTTCCGGAAAAGCCTGTCCCTGACATTAGAACAAAACCTCTCAGACCATCTTCCCAGTGCGTGTTTGCTGAACTCATTATCTTAAGACTTAGGACAGCCAGGAAAGATGGCCAGTGACAGTCAGTTTGTTTCCAAATTGTCCTCCAGCCCAGACTGCAGTTAAACCACTGGGGGGAAGGGGGTCTTAAGCTTTTCTTTATAAAAGGATCTAAAGGAGCGGCCACGGAGAGCGGTGAGGCAGCTTCCCTGTGTGCCCAGTGGAGCTGAGTCTTTTCCTCCAAAACCAGTTTTCTTTGCCCTGCCTGAGGGTGTGGGTCCTAGCTCAGCACTGTTCTAAGTCTCACCGCACCAAATGGCTTGCAATATCCTACTTTTGCCCTTTTAAGATTGAGAAACTTCCAAAATGTCAGTCCTAGATTTAAAAAATAAACCTGATCTGCCAAAACCGGTGTGGCTCAGTGGATAGAGCGTTAGCCTGCGGACTGAAGGGTCCCAGGTTCGATTCCGGTCAAGGGCATGTACCTTGGTTGCAGGCACATCCCCAGTGGGGGTGTGCAAGAGGCAGCTGGTGGATGTTTCTCTCTCATGGATCTTTCTAACTCTCTATCCTTCTCCCTTCCTCTCTGTAAAAAATCAATAAAATATATAAAAATAATAATAACTATAAAAAATAAATCTGATCCAATAATTAAAAATAAACCATCAGTTTATTTAAACATAAAGTACGATTATTTAAAGAGAAAACATTTGTGGGCATCTTAAGTTTGAATGTGTGCTGTTGCTGATTCAATAACTTATAACTAATATTATTGTGCTATTACTACTTGTGGTACTTACATTTAATCTGATGAAATTGTCTAACCAGATCTTTTATATCCAGAGGAACATTCCCTGAAGGAATAAATACAGAAAGTCAGAAACAAAAAATTCCCCACTTAAATGCTTCTTTGCAGAAATAAATATATAATCCTATATAATAAAAGGCTAACATGCAAATCAACTGAATAGCAGAATGACCAGTTCTATGACACGCACTGACCACTGGGGGCAGATGCTCAATGCAGGAGTGTTCCCATGGGGTGAGCGCGGAGGCAGTGGCAGGAGCCTCTCCTGTCTCTGCAGCAGCACTAAGGATGGGTGACTGATGGCTTGGGCCCACTCCCCCCAAGTGGGCCTAAGCCATCAGTCAGGCATCCTGAGGGCTCCTGGACTGCAAGAGGGTGCAGGCCGGGCTGAGGGACCCTCCGAGTGCATGAAATTTCATGTACCAGGCCTCTAGTCTACGATATATCCATCACATTAATAAATGTATTCCTCAATTTAAAGAAACCATGTATAAAGTTTAACTCAATGAATTGGAAAACTAGAACTACAGGATGTTTTTATATTAGTAAATATCATCTATTCCAACCTAAAAAGGGTAACACCTGCCTTCTCTAAACACAATAAGTTCTTTGAAATAAAATGCTGCAAACTGGGTGATGTTGGGTGGATTGGTCTTGAGGACGGCTCTGCTAACTCCCTCGAGCAGCGTCTTGAGGCCATAAGGTACGACAAGTCTGGGCTTTGTAGGAAACATTTGGCAGGATGTCTGTAATCTCAACTAGAGCGAAGAAAAACAAAGTCATACAGTTCATTAGTGCTTCTTCAGATATTTCTTATGAGTTAACTATAGTTTCTAAGTACAAACCTATCTCCATGAAGATTATTGGCTTTAGTTCTAAACTCTCGGTATTTACTCTAGAAAAATGGGCTAATTCTTATGATTATATATATATATATATATATATATATATATATATATATATATTTTTTTTTAAATCAAGTTTCCAATAGCTTTTCAAGTGCAGGTGAGCAATGTAGTGCTGTTGACAGAAACCCTGGGGGCAGCCCTGCAAGGAGCTCCAGGATGATATTAAACACAAAGAACAAGACAAAAAAACAAACAACAACAACAAAAAACAAAAGAAACGTGCTTCTATAAAACTCAGTAAATATTTTGTGCAGAAAAGATATTAAGCTCATTTATCTGTATCCAAACATCCTTCCAAACCACATGGGCACTGGCTTTTCTGAACATTCGTGGGAGATTACAAAGCAGGGCTTCTAAGGAAACTACGTGCCTGTTTTTACTCCTCACAGTAGGGTATGTTTTATTTGAGAGGAAGAGAGGGAGGGAAGAGGATGGAAAGGTGGGGGGAGAGAAACGATATGAGAACCATCTGTCAGTTGCACCCCATACTCCTCGCAACTGGGGATTGGAGATGGAATCTGCAGCCCAGGTATGTGACCTGGTTGAGAATCGAACCCGGAACTTTTGGTGTACAGGAGGATGACACTCCACCAACCGAGCCACCTGGCCAGGACAGGTCCACCCCCCCATTTTTCTAAATACATTCCTGGCACACATTGGTCATGTTTAAGTATACATTTTTTAGCTTTAAATTAAATTATTTTTAATCCTCACCTGAGGACATTTTTCCATCGCTTTTTTTTCCCCAGAGAGTGGAGCAAAAGGAGGGAGAATCTTCAATGTGAGAGCACCAGATGGACTGGCTGCTCCCACACATGCCCTTGGGGTGCAGGGAGGGAGACCACCACAACCCTTGGGTGATTGGGCCTCCCTTCACAACACAGGCCGGGTGAAACCTCCCTTTATAAACAGTCAGAGGGGCGTAAGCCCATGTGGTATCACACCACCCACCAGCCCATGCACCTCCCCTCTCTCCTCCCTCAGCCTCTGTCCAGGTGTGTCTCCTCCCCCCTCGCCCACCTTCTGGATTGTAAGTGGGGCCATGGGCGCTGCATCTGTAACCTGCAGTGAGAGCCGCCATGGTTGCCACCGGAGGTGCCAGCATGTCTGTACACTCTGTGTCATTCTAAAAGAACACTAAAGGAAGCTTACACATACACAAAGGACAGAATTCGCAAGGAGATCCATCCGGGTGAAAACAGGATGGAGCGGCAGGTCAGGTTAGGGTGCCAGGAAAAGGGTGTCAAGTCACCCAGCACCAGGCGGCCACTCCAAACACAGCCCAGCTGGCCGCAGGTTCCCCAGGTAAACAGAAGTGTGCGCTCAGGAGAGGGCCAGCTGTTCTGGACCCGGGGTCATTGCGCCAAGGGGAGCCGTGTGGGGGGGGGGGGGGAGAGTGGGGAGAGACAGGTGAGCTTCCTCCACACACCTCCAACCAGGAAGTGCCGAGTTGCAGGGCTTAGGAGGCAGTTTAGTGCTGACCTCTAGCCAAAAGCCTCCAACCTCAGAGCAAAACGCTGACTGTTCAGCAGCTCATTTCCTGACCCTAGGTGCCCCTGTGGGCTGCAGGTTTGATCCCTTCTGGGTGTGTATGGGAGGCAGCCAATTGATGCCTCTCTCTGTCTCTCTCCCTGCCTCCAAGTCAATCAAAACATATCCTCCGATAAGGATTTTTTTTTAATTTTTTTTTTTTTTAAAAAGCACATTTCATCTTCCCAAAGGTCAGGAGAAACTTAATTCTGGATTGGCCAAAGCAAACCCTTTGAGAATACCAGAACCTCCTTCATTAAGCCAGCTTTGGAAACCAGGATGTCGCCCTGGCCTGGCCGCAGTGGGCAGACATCAGCCTGGGGACTGACTCCAGCCAAGGGCACAGGCCCGGGTTGCAGGTTTGAGCCGCAGTAGGGTGCAGGAGGCAGATGATCAATGATTCTTATCATGCTGTTTCTCTCTCTCTCTCTCTCTCTCTCTCTCTCTCTCTCTCTCTCTCTCTCCCTCTCCTGTCCTCTCTGAAATCAATACAAATTTCATTTTAAAAAAAGGAACCAGGCCGAAAACTGGTTTGGCTCAGTGGATAGTGCATCAGCCTGCAGAATGAAGAGTCCCAGGTTCGATTCCGGTCAAGGGCATGTATCTTGGTTGCAGGCACATCAACAGTAGGGGGTGTGCAAGAGGCAGCTGATTGATGATTCTCTCTCATTGATGTTTCTAACTCTCTGTCACTCTCTCTTCCTCTCTGTAAAAAATCTATAAAATACATTCCAAAAAAAAAGGAACCAGGAGAGTAGCTTTGGCAGGCCCACAGGCTGTGTGTTAGGGACAACAGTAATTATATGTATTATCCACGTGCATATATACTTACTATATGTGCATGTAGGTAGTTTTATTAAAAAGAAATGCATTTGTATTGATTTCAGAGAGGAGGGGGGAGAGAGGAGCGTGGGCGATGAGAATCACTGACCTGGGCGGCCTCCTGCCCGCCCCTCCCTGGGGCAGAGCCCCGGCCCCGAACGAGCGGAGACCCCGGGTCCCAGGCGGAGACCCCGGGTCCCAGGCGGAGACCCCGGGTCCCAGGCGGAGACCCCGGGTCCCAGGCGGACGCCCGGCCACTGAGCAGGTGTGGGTTCTGCCCCCGTGAGCGGCAGGCATGCCGGGTGTGGGGTGTGGGCCTGACCCCGCGGGGCCTCCAGGAGGCAGCCGTCCACGTCCTCTCCTCATCATGGTTGTCTCTCTCCTCCTCTCTGAAATCAACTGAAATGTGTTTTCTAAAAGCTAACAAAGACCCTTTCTCCCTCAGAGCGGTTCGAAGTTGGTGCCAGGCGGCTGGGCAAATGCCCGCGCCTGGATCTCCTGTTTCCCGGGCCCTCCCGCGCCCCGGGCCGCCGGCCGGGCTGCTCCCCCCGGGCCGGGCCGGGAGCCGGGGGCCGGGAGCCGGGAGCCGGGGGCCGGGGGCCGGGGGCCGGGGGCCGGGAGCCGGGGGCCGGGGGCCGGGGGACGGGGGCTGGGAGCCGGGAGCCGGAGGCCGGGGGCCGGGGGCCGGGGGCCGGGAGCCGGGGGCCGGAGCCGGGAGCCGGGGGCCGGGGGCCGGGGGCGGGGGGCCGGGGGCCGGGGGCCGGGAGCCGGGGGCCGGGAGCCGGAGCCGGGAGCCGGAGCCGGGGGCCGGAGCCGGGAGCCGGGGGCCGGGGGCCGGGGGCCGGGAGCCGGGAGCCGGGGGCCGGGGGCCGGGGGCCGGGGGCCGGGAGCCGGGGGCCGGGGGCCGGGAGCCGGGGGCCGGGGGCCGGGAGCCGGGGGCCGGGAGCGGAGCCGCGGAGGAGCGCGCGCCCCGAGCGGAGCGGAGCGGGTCAGGCCCCGGCCCCGGCCCCTCGGGGCGAGCGGAGGCGGCCGTCGGTGACCCTCGCCACGGGCGTCTGTCTCCCTCCTCAGAAATCAGTAAAAACAGGGAATTCTCCTCAGACCAGTCAAAACCCAACGGCTCCCTCCCCGTCCGCGCTCCAAAGTCAGCCAGAAACACCCGTGGGTGCGGTGAGGGTCTCGCACCCACGCCCGGGGCACGCGTGCTCCCCGCCGCCCGCCGCCCGGGGCCGAGGAGCGGCGAGGCGGGCGGCCCGGGACGGGGACGGGACGGGGACGGGGACGGGGACGGGGACCGGGACGGGGACGGGGACGGGACGGGGACGGGGACGGGGACCGGGACGGGGACGGGGACGGGGACGGGGACGGGGACGGGGACGGGGACGGGGACCGGGACGGGGACGGGGACGGGACCGGGACGGGGACCGGGACGGGGACGGGGACGGGGACGGGGTCCGGGACGGGGACGGGGACGGGGACCGGGACGGGGACCGGCCCGCCCGGCGCGCACCCCGCGCTCTAACGGCCCCGCCGGGCGGCCGCTGGGGGGGGGGCGGGCGCTGACGAGGGCGGCCCCCCGGACCTGCAGGAAGGGGCGCCGCACGGAGCGGCCCTCCCGGAGGCCGACGGAGGGACGTCCACCGCCCCACCTCGCGACGCCGGAGCCTAACCGCCGCGGGCGGGCCCACCTTCTCCTCGGCTGGGTCGGGGCGGCTCCCTCCGCGCCTCCTTGCGGGCGGCTCCTGGCTGACGAGGCGGCCGGCGGCCTTTTATACCCCCGCCGACGTCAGGGCTGCGTCACAAAGCCCCGCCCGCGGGGGCGAGGCCTCGGCGCTGTCAGCCAATGGGAGGCCGGGAAGGATAAAGGCTGGAATCCCGCGGGCGGGGAGGCGGGTGCGGGCCCCGCGCCTCGCTCGGAGCGTTGGCTCTCCACCTGCAGGGGGCGCCGTTTGGAGCGAAGAAGAGGCGCGGCCAGGCGCTCCGGGCTCGCGCCCCCCCGCCCCCCGCCCTCCCCCGCCCAGGTCACTCTCCCCTACACACGGCTGACCGCACAGCGGGTCCGGAGGCGGCACAGCACCGGCCTCTGCAGACACGGGCCGTGGAGAGGTTGGGCGCCAATCCCGAGGCTCTCCGTTCCTCTGTCATCCAGGTTCGTGAGATCCCTGAGCCCATGACCCTCCCCACCCTCACCTCCCAGCAGCAGGCTGCAGGTCCGGGAGCACGAGTGGCAGCAGCTCAGTTTTACCAACGAGAGCAGCACCGACCCATGTAATTGCTCTCTCAGCCCTAGCTGGTTTGGCTCAGTGGATAGAGCATCAGCCTGCGGACTGGTAGGTCCCAGGTTTGATTCTGGCCAAGGGCACTTGCCTGGGTTGCAGGTTCAACCCCCAGTGGGGGGATTGCAGGAAGCAGCCAATCAATGATTCCCATCATTGATGTTTCTCTCTCCCTCTCCCTTCCTCTCTGAAGTCAATAAAATATATTTTAAAAATAATAAATGCTCTCACCCTTTCAGGCTCACATGTGTGCCAGTGTCCCAGGTGCTAAGCGTCCTCCACAATCCATACTCAAATGTTTAAAAAAGCAACAAAGCCTGGCCAGCGTGGCTTAGTGGTTGAGCATCGCTCAACTTACGAACCAGGAGGTCACAGTTCAATTCCTGGTCAGGGTACATGCCCAGGTTGCCGGCTCAAGGCCCGGGTTGTGCAGGAGGCAGACGATCAACAATTCTCTCAGCATTGAGGTTTCTCTCTCTCTCTCCCTCTCTCTCTTTCTCTCTCCTTCCTCTCTGAAATCAATACAAATATATGTATTTTTAAAAAAAGCAAAATAACCGCTGAAACCGGTTTGGCTCAGTGGAGAGAGCGTCGGCCTGCGGACTGAAGGGTCCCAGGTTCGACTCCGGTCAAGGGCATGTACCTTGGTTGCGGGCACATCCCTGGTGCAAAAGACAGCTGATCGATGATTCTCTCATCGATGTTTCTAACTATCTATCCCTCTCTTTCTCTCTGTAAAAAAATAAAATAAAATAAATCAATAAAATAAAAAAATTAAAATTAAAAAAACAACAGAAAACACCAGCTAGTGACCGAGACTGTGACTGGACAGCTTCCCTCGGCAGCTGCACAGCCACGGGGGTACTTGCCCCCCGATTTTCCTAAGGAAGCAGTCGGCTGGGAACGCTCACACAGCGAACACACGTGTGTGTGTGTGTGTGTGTGTGTGTGTGTGTGTGTGACAAACAAGGCAAGCATGGTCCTTTCATCTTGGCTGGCAGAAATGTAAGAGCAAATTCTGTCAATGGCTGGTTACCCACTATCCCTCCCCCAACATGCTAGTCAGAAAGGAACAATTCCTTACTCAACTACCTACCTGTCACCTGCTAAGATAAAAAGACCCCCAGCCCAGTAAAAGGTAAATCTTATGTACACGCCCGACAGAAGTGCGTGCTGCATTCGTACGATTAGACTCGGCCTCCACGCGTGTCTTACACACGTGTGGCCAGAGACCACGAGACAGACGGCGCAGGCCTCTCTCGTCAGAGGCGTCGTTAATACAAAAGCAAATCTGACTTCTGCAGGCTGAGTGGAAGGAGCCAGGCAGAGGGGGGCTGGGGAGGGCGGGTGGGAAGAGACCCACTGATGGACTTGTGTGCACAGCGCACCCCCGTGGACACGGACAACGGGGTGGTGGGGCCTGGGGAGGGTGTTAACGGGGGGGGGGGGGAGAGGAGGGCCCACGTAACACTTCCGTCTGTTTTTCTAAATGCCCTGACGTCACGGCCCACCCCATCCGTGCCCACCACCAGGGGAGACCAGCGCCTCCGGGCTGCCCTGTCCGAGGGAGAGGGAAAGACAGCGAGCTCACCCTCGCTCAGACCCGCTTTCACGACTCAAGGACAGCCTGCCCCGGGGCAACGCCCTCTCTTCTGCGAGGAGACGGCACCCACACCTAGCCGAAATCTTGAGATCTCTCTGGAGACGCGCATCTTAAAGCAGCTAATGCAGGGGCCATTTGTTAAACTTTTACGAAGCGCGGGCCTTGAGTCCTTGCTGAAGAGTAGCTCCAACACCTTTCGAACTGGAAACGCCAGTGGGGACGCTGAAGCATCTGCGATCCCAAACACTGTGCGATGGGGAGCCTGCCCCGCACTGAGCAGCCGAGAATGGAATGGCGAGAGCCACGTGGTGAAGATCCAGGACGCTCCTCCCTTCAGACCCGCTGGGACCAGGGACCAGGATGCTCAGGCTGGAAGCCCTCTCCGCAGGAAGCGTCTGTGTGTGTGTGTGTGGGGGGGGGGGGGGCGCGACAGCGGCCTTCTCTCTCCGGCCGTGCGCGACTGACCCATGCAGGGCTCTCACCAAAATCAACGTATAAACTTTTTTTAAAAATCCAACCTTACTATGGAGCCATGTGAGCCACACAATCACAGCAGAAACCCTTAAGGGACTGAGGCATTTTTTTCAAAATAGATTTTTATTGATTTGAGAGAGGAAGGGGGAGACATACAGAAGCATCCACGATGAGAGAGAATCCTTGGTCGGCTGCCTCCCGCACGCCCCCGACTGCAAGATCGAGCCCACACCGGGGCACGTGCCCCAACCGGGAATTGAACCAGGGACCCTTCGGTCTCCGGCTGAACCAGCTAGGGTGGGGCTGACTGAGGGACTGTGATTCTTCAAAACCACAGGGCGCAGCACTGGGCCAAGGTGCAGTTAAACGACCATGAAAACGAGCGGCAAAGGATTTAGAATAACTCCGAACCCCTGTCGTATCCAGTAACCTGAGCAAGGGGGCAGGGAGGGCCTCCCGGCCCGGGGGCCGCCCCGAGAACCCCCCGGATGGCGCCATCCCTTGGAAACATTCCGCAGACGACCTGGACGTAAGCGTGGTGAGGACACAGCCTCAGCCGAAGAGCAGCTGTTCAATAAGGGAAACGAGGAACGCCGGCTCCCCGCGTGCTCTTTACCGTGGAGGGACATTCACGTCCCAGCCGGAGACCTGCCTTCTGTGGACCCACGGAAACAGGAAGAGCGGACGGGGCACACCAATTCGCCGTCCGTGCCTGAGAGACGTGGTCGGGGCTGCAGGGGTTAGTGTGTCTGTGCCACGCTCTTCCCACGGGCAGCGCGAGGGCTGAGAAAACCCCCGATTTCTCCAGAACACCAGGTGCGGGCCGTCCCCGACCCCGACCCCGACGGCACAGGCACTCCCGCCCCGCCCCGCCCGCCCGCCCACAGGACCGCAGGCTGGTTGTGCAGCTTGGTTTTATTTTAAAAATAATAAATCACAAAACTAAAGTGTCTGAACAAGGCCACTGAGCCTCCCCGGGTACAAGCACTAGGGGCGTGAGGGTTACTCTGCGCCTCTCCTGCGGCGGCCGAACTGGGGGAGCGCCCCGCACGGGGCGTCGGGTGGCCGGTCCTCTGCTCCCAGCTCCGGGGCAGCACGGGAGGCGGCCGGCGGAGCGTCACTGGGGGACCAGCTCCCGCAGCGAGGCCAGCGCCGCGTGGATGCGCACGTGCAGCCTGTTCTCGAAGTCGTAGCCGGAGAAGTCCTCCTGGAGGGACAAGCCGGGGCTGAGGCCGGCGGAGCTGACACCCCTGGGGTGAGCTCCGCCCCCGGGGTGAGCCCGGGGACACCTCCCTCCGAGGGCTCTGCACCCACGTGGTCTTGCTTCCCCATCGCTGAGCTCTGCCATTTGTTAACATATTCCTTTACTGATCTCAGGGAGGAAGGGAGAGGGAGAGCTAGAAACATCGATGAGGAGAGTCGTGGATCGGCTCCTGCACGCCCCCCCCTGGGGACCGAGCCTGAAACCCGGGCCTGTGCCCTGACCAGGAATCGACCCTGGCACCCTTCACGCCCTGGCTCTGTCCACGGAGCCACACCGGCCAGGGCGTGCCTTCTTTTAAGAATGCTAAGGGCACTTCACGACTGCGTCTCTGTGATGTTTAGCTCGTGCGAGCTCCACGCCAGCGGCTGTGGGAAATTCTCTATTTGGGAACGTGATGAAATGCCAAGTTCCTTCCCCACTCACAGCGAGGAGGGTTTATAGCGCAGTGAGCGCTCCCAGGAGTGTCTACGACTGGGGTAACGTCACTCAGAGCTCCGGTGTGGCTGACTCACCATCGCCACGTTCCCTCCCAGGAGCACCCACCCGACAGTCACTTCCCCACCCTCTGGGTCAGCCCCAGGCGCGGGGGGGCAGGCCCGGGGCGGGAAGTTGGGGTTTACCTTTGCCTGAAGCAGCAGCGCTCGGCCTCTTGCTACCGTCTGTGAAGACAAAACACACACATCTCCTCGCACCTCCGCTCCTCCAGCAGAAAATGTGAAAGCAGGAGGGTATCCCAGTGGTCGGCAAACCGTGGCTCGCGAGCCACATGCGGCTCTTTGGCTAAGGTGACCAGACGTCCCGATTTTTAACCATTTGTCCCGTGGCGTTTTAAAAAAGTCCCAATTGCCGAAACCGGTGTGGCTCAGTGGATAGAGCGTCGGTCTGCGGACCGAGAGGTCCCAGGTTCGATTCCGGTCAAGGGCATGTACATTGGTTGCAGGCACATCCCCAGGAGGGGGTTTGCAGAAGGCAGCTGGTCGATGTTTCTCTCTCATCGACGTTTCTAACTCTCTATCCCTCTCTCTTCCTCTCTGTAAAAAATCAATAAAATATATTTTTAACAAACAAATAAATAAATAAATAAATAATAAAAATTCTTGAAAGATTCCTTCCAAAAATCGGGACTTTTTAAAAACACCATGGGACACGGGACAAATTGTTTAAAATCGGGACTGTCCCGCCAAAAGCGGGAGGTCTGGTCACCTTATCTTGGGCCCCGTGAGTGTTCTAACGCCACTTCTTCCAAATAGACTCGCCCAGGCCCGAAACCGACTTCTGCACACGGGCCACGAAGCTTCAATCACACTGTATGTGCACGCCCACACGTCGTGTTTTGTGGACGAGCCACACTCAGGGGGCCAAAGAGCCACACGTGGCTCGGGAGCTGCGGTTTGCCGACCACTGGGATATGCTAATTCAGACAGTTCAGCCACTGTGGGGAGTCAGACACTCATTCCGTGTAGACTCCACGTTCCTTCAACCCAATGCTGTCAGTAAGTTTACACCAAGACGTCCCTCCGTAAGCCACTCCCACGGCCTTCACTGTCATCATATAAACAGAACAACCTGGAAGCGGCATAACGGTGCAGGTTAGGGCAGCCGTGGGCAAACTACGGCCCTCGGGCCGGATCCCGCACATTCGGCTGTTCTAAACTATTGAAAGAAAAAAAAAGTGTACCCTTTTATGTAATGATGTTTACTTTGAATTTATATTAGTTCACACAAACACTCCATCCATGCTTTTGTTCCGGCCCTCCGGTCCAGTTTAAGAACCCATTGTGGCCCTCGAGTCAAAAAGTTTGCCCACCCCTGGGTTATGGTCTATCCTAAAACAACCTATGAGAGGGGATAACTAGAAGGCTTATTTGAAGTCGGGAAGTTGTATCTCATTATAGGTTTAAGGGTTATGCTACCATCAGATTCCCGGGGATTTATAACTCAACTTGTGGGAAGCCCACGTATTTGGAAAGGGAGTGGAACTTGCTAACAGCCAGGATTTCACTAATTCACCCTCTTCACACCAACACGACGCCACCGAGCTCCCCAAGGCGGCGGCAAGCAGAGCCGGTGCCGCCGAAATCCTGTTTTTTAAAGAAACCTGCCCCGTGACACGTCCACACACGTCCTCTCGGGAATCACCGAGTTAATACGGACGGCGTTCTGACGTCCTTGAAGTGGCCACCCGCGCCGTCCCCACTTCCTCTCACCACCATCGTTAGAAGCTGGCGAGACGGGTCCTGTTTGATCCTGACTCACAGACGAGGAGGAAGGTTCTGGCCGAGGGGCCGGGCCAGGCGCTCGGGAAGGCGGACGCAGAGGATCCTCACGCGACCCTGCTCTTCCGCGCGAGCCCACCTCCACTCCCTGCTTCCCAGGAACGGCCAGGGTCCGCCTCACGCAAGGTTTTCCCCAAAAATCTCATTACAGAGAAGACACGATCTCCTCAACACAGAACTCATAGCTGTTTGGACTCACCTCGTGGGAAATAAAAACAAGCAGCACCCCCCCCCCCCTCATACATCGATTTCCCTGGAACAAATGCTGCCATGCCTGCCGTGTGCCTGCCGAGGCACGCTCCGGTGTGACCTTAGGAAGACACGCGTGATCTCACCTCCGGCCTGTCCAGCAGGAGGCAGCCCAGCTCGTAGAGCGCGTACGGCTGGACGTACAGGTTGTTCTGACGACACAGCTCGTCCTTGGCCGCACGCTGGAAGAACTGAGAGCGAGACAGACGTCACTGGCCCATCGCCGAGGCTCCATCCCCACTCCGGGCCCGCCACGCGGACACCGGTACGTTTACGTCTCCTTTCTCTGATCCCCACCCAGAACTCCACTCCCGTTGCGTTTTCAGAGAGAGATGGAGGGAGGAGGGGAGGGAGGGAGAGGAGAAACATCGACGTGGAAGAGACACACACGGATGGGTGGCCTCCCATACGCCCCTCAGCCACGGCCTGGCAGATGCCCTGGACCGGGCGTCAAACCAAGACCCTTTGGTACGCTGGCCGGCGCGCTAACCACTGAGCAGCGCCCCCTGGGGCTGATAAACCCACATCTACGTTTCTCTATGAGCTCCAACGCTGTGTTCGCACGCCCCTCCCCCAACCGAGAGGCAGTTAGAGGAAGGAGGGACGTGTCAGCGTGGGCGGGGAGTGGCCGCGTGTAAAGACCGTGCGGGAACCCGGGGCTGCACTAACCCTGGCGCCCACCAGCATGGCGGGCAGCGTAGGGGAGCCCGCGGGCGGGAGGCGGGCGCGGTGGGAGCCTGCGCCTCCTCCTCTCCCGGCCCACCCCTCGCCGAGCTGCCCGTACCTGGGCGGCGTCCTCGGCGTTGCCCAGACACTTGTGGATGGCCCCGAGCAGCAGGTGCTTCAGCCCCACGGCCGCGGCGTCGTCCACCGCGTGGCAGACTGCAGAGAAGAGAGGCGGACACGGCCCTCAGCTCCCACCACCGCCCAGAGCGCCTCCACGGTCTACACGCCCCGGGCACAGCTCCGCCCGGGACGGTGTGGCTCCGTGGACAGAGCGTCGGCCTGGGGACCAAAAGGTCCCGGGTTCGATGCCGGTCCAGGGCACGGACCTCTGATGCAGGCTCCTCCCAACCGGGCCCCGGTCAGGGTGCATGCAGGAGGCAGCCCATCGGCGTGTCTCTCTCACAGCCATCTTTCTCTCTGTCTCTCCCTCTCCCCAAAATCAATGGCAACGTGTCCTCCAGGTGAGGAACAAAAAACACCCCCCCTCTGAGGGTTCCTCTGCCACCATTAGCGACGATCCTCAGAGACGCAGAGGCACAAACCGCAGGGACCAGGGAGGCAACACGCTGCTCTGAAACTACATGGAAGGAGACACGGAAGGCCACGCACTCTGTGGAAGGCACCCCACGGGCGCAGGACCCCGTCCAGGGGCGTCCACAGGTCCAGGGGGGGGTGTCTGAGGGCCCTGACTGTCCCCACGATAACACCTGTGAGCGTGGATGCACGCCATTGCACACGTGTCTAACCCACACAGTGCACGGCTCCGAGCGTGGATCTCACGTACACGGGTGACAGTGCCGTGTCCGTGTGGGCTCGTCAGCTGCACCCAATGCTCTGCTCAGTGGGAGGCTGGCGGGGGGGATGGGGAGGGGAGCTACGGGCCCCTCGAACATGAAGCCCTGCCCAGACCAGGGCCTGTAACTGAATCAAACCCGGGACCCTTCCGTCCACGGGGTGACGCTCTATCCACTGAGCCAAACCGGCAAGGGGTTTTTAAATGTTTTTATGGATCTTTTTAGAGAGAGAGAAAGGGAGGAGAGAGAGAGAAACCTCAATGAGAGAGAATCATCGATTGGCCGCCTCCTGCACCCCCCACTGGGGATCGAACCCGCACCCGGCCCGTGCCTGCGGGAGCTGAACGGCGACTCCCGGCCGGCGGGCTGGGCTGTTTTCTCTGTGGTTTTACCTTGGCTCATCCTCTGGAGGCTGGGGGAGGAGCAGTTGGGGAGCGCCTTCCAGAGGTACAGCACCTCCACCGAGGCCAGCACGCACAGCGCACGCGTGGGCGTCTGCTTCCGGAACCGCTCGGCCTGCAGGGAGCCAGCACGGTTAGCCACGCCTTTCTCCAAACAGATTCAGACAGGGCAGGACTGCCCCCTCGGGGACATTCACAGGACCCCCTCGGACTCCCCGAGCCCGCCCTGCCCTCGCTGCAAGGCAAGCGCGTCCCTAAGAAATCTCGCTCAGGCCCAGGCTGCGGGCACGGTGCCTCAGGCTCCTTCACCTCCTCCACGACCTCCGTGACTCCGGGGGACCCCGGGAATGCCGGGATGAGACCCGGTCCAGTGCCGTGCCGGTGAGAGGGCGTCAGACCTGAGGGGGGCTCGGTGCATGTTGACCTCGCCGAGAACCCTCCCGGGGGAGCCGCGCGGGCGGCAGGGAGGGTGCCTGCCGTCAGCCTGACGCCCCAGGGCCCGAGGGGGTGCCGGCCGCCCGTGCCGCTCCCAGCGCTGTACCTTCTTCACCGAGAACTGCTCGATCTGGTTGTTCTTCCTCTTAAAGAGCTTCTGCACTTCCCTGAAGACGGCCTGGGCGCCGTCCACGTCGCCGGCAGCCCCCTGGCAGACTGAGAGACCACGGTTACTTCCCCGTGTCCGTGTCCGTGTCCGGCCGGGGAGGTGCCGCCCAGGGTGACCCAGGCCTCAGGGTGACCCAGGCCTCAGGGTGACCCAGGCCTCAGGGTGACCCAGGCCTCAGGGTGACCCAGGCCGAGGCACCGGAAATGTTCCCAAACCAACCCACTGGCGCAGACAGTTCAGGCCGATTTAACAGCTGTTCCCAGGAACTCCACCAGGGGCAGCACGTATCCATCTTTCATCCAGCTATCTATCTATCTCTATCATCTATCTATCTATCTATCTATCTATCTATCTATCTATCTATCTATCATTTATCTCCTCAGGCCTATCTATAATCCATCTACCTACCTACCTATCATCTATCTATCTATCTATCTATCTATCTATCTATCATCTGTCTCCTCAGGCCGGAGAGCCTCTGTCCTTCCAGAAGTGACGGCCGCGCTGACGCGTGAGCTCGGCGGGCACTCACCGGCGGTCAGGTAGGCGTAGTAGCACTGCGACCACCGGGACTCGTTCTTCAGCCTCTCGAAGGAGCCGAACGCGTCCTGGAAGTTGAGCTCGATCATGCTGCACCAGCCTGGGGAGAGAGCAGGCTGTTCAGCTGATCGCCCCGCACCCCCTGGGGGAGGGCAGGCTCAGGGAGGCTCCATCGTCCTGTACCCCCTGGGGGAGCATCATCCTGTACCCCTGGGGGAGGGCAGGCTCAGGGCAGCTCCATCGTCCTGTACCCCCTGGGGGAGGACAGGCTCAGGGCGGCTCCATCGTCCTGCACCCCCTGGGGGAGGGCAGGCTCAGGGCGGCTCGATCATCCTGCATCCCCTGGGGGAGGACAGGCTCAGGGCAGTTCCATCGTCCTGCACCCCCTAGGAGAGGACAGGCTCAGGGCAGTTCCATCGTCCTGCACCCCCTGGGAGAGGACAGGCTCAGGGAGGCTCGATCGTCCTGCACCCCCTGGGGGAGGCAGGCTCAGGGCGGCTCCATCGTCCTGCACCCCCTGGGGGAGAACAGGCCCAGGGCGGCTCCATCGCCCTGTACCCCCTGGGGGAGGGCAGGCTCAGGGAAGCTCCATCGTCCTGTACCCCTGGGGGAGGGCAGGCTCAGGGAGGCTCGATCACCCCCACCCCCTGGGGGAGGGCAGGCTCAGGGTGGCTCCATCGTCCTGCACCCCCGGGGGGAGCAGGCTCGGGGCAGCGGCCAGCTCCGTGTGCGCCCACAGCTGCCCGCACTCACCGATCTCGTAGAGGCAGACGTGCTGGATCTCCCGCTGGTCCACGGCCAGCTCCAGGGCCGCGTGGAAGGAGGCCAGGGCGCTGTTGATCTGGCACTGAGGGGGGAGAGGACGGGTCACCGTGGACGCCTGTCGTCACGCTACACACACGTCATTCCACGCGTGTCCCAGCAGCCACCGGACCCGGCCAAGCATGGACGAGAGCCGTTCCGAGGCTCCTGGGAAGCCGGCCAGCGTGGCTCAGGGGCCGAGCGACGACCTAGGAACCAGGTCACGGTCCGATTCAGGTCAGGGCACAGGCCCGGGTTGTGAGCTCGAGCTCAATCCCATGTGGGGCGTGCAGGAGGCAGCCAACCAGTGATCCTCTCTCCATTGATGTTTCTCTCCCTCCCTCTCTGAAATCAATAAAAACATACTTTTAAAAATGACCGGTGGGAGTTTTTAATAAAATACCCACGACACAGCAGAGAAAGGAGTTATCCTCAACCTGACACCTGTTTCCCCGTGGTTTTTAAAGAAACGGCCTCGCCCTGGCCCTGGGAGAACGCAGCCCTGGGGGCCAGCCCGGGAGAGCCACGGGATCGAGGACCAGGCAGCGCGGACCCTGGAACACGCCCTCTCCGAGCGGCACCGCCCGCTGGCAGGGCCGCCCGCAGCCCGCCCCTCGCCGGTGACGCGGGAAGAGGCGCGGGGAAGCTGTGAGGACACGGGCACAGGGTCCGCCGGGTAAACGGAGCCAATTCCCTGCCAAACTGGAACCGGCGTCACGGCAGCGACCACACTGTTACCACGGAGACCCAGCCCGGTCTCGGTCAGGCCCCTGGGCCCTGGGGGCCCCGGGGAGGCGGGGATCCTCCGTGGACTAAGCGGAGTGGCTGGGGCGGAGCCTGGGTTTCTGCTGACGGATTTCCACGTGTCACGTGATTACAGGCTTAGGAATTCTCATAATTGTGTCTTTTTCCCCCTGCTGGCTTGTCCGAGGAGACGTGGACATCACTGTAAGACATCGGTCACTTTACGATTTTAAAAAATAATTTAGGCCGAAAACAGTTTGGCTCAGTGGTAGAGCGTCGGTCTGTGGACTGAAAGGTCCCGGGTTCGATTCTGGTCAAGGGCATGTACATTGGTTGCGGGCACATCCCCGGAAGGGGGTGTTTAAGAGGCAGCTGGTCGATGTTTCTCTCTCATTGACGTTTCTAGCTCTCTCTCTCCCTTCCTCTCTGTAAAATATCAATTAAAAAAACATATTTAAAAAATAATTTAGGATAGACTTACGTAATCGGCTAGGCCCACCAGTTTAAACATGGAGTATCAGCAAGCACGGCCTGTACCTTGCTTTTCTTTTACGTTTTTATGGATGTCAGAGAGGCAGGGAGAGGGAGAGAGAAGCATCCACGATGGGAGAGAATCACGGGTCGCTGCCTCCTGCACGCCCCACGCTGGGGGCCTGCCTGCAGCCCGGGCTGTGCCCTGAGCAGCATGAACCGTGGCCTCCTGGTTCGCAGGCCGATGCCCACCCTTGGGCCACACCGGCCGGAGGCAGCCTCGTTCATTCCCCCCTCTCACTCGGCATACACAGAAACCGCTCCACGCTCGCTCCGATTTTACTAACGACACACGGGCGCTCACGGGGAGTGTGCGTCTGTCTTCATCGGAGAGACATCCTAAGGCCCCCGCCCGCCCGCCCGCAGCGCCAGCCCCGGCTCCCGGCCGGCCTCCCCCGGGGCCCGCGGCCCGGGCGGCTTTACATCACCCCGCACGCACCTCCAGCCGCTGCACTCGGCCCTTGAAGAAGAGGAAGAGGGAGGAGTTGGGGTACGCCGCCTCCTTCTGGCGCAGGATCTCCTTGGCCTCGGCCAGGCCCGCCTGGTGGTCGCTGCCGTCGAGCGCGAAGAAGGGGCGGACCACCGTGTGGTACCAGAGCAGCGCCAGCCTGCGGGGAGGGATGCTGAGCCCGGCCCGCTGTCCCCGGCTCCGGCCTCACACACACACACACTCCCCCCGCCACCCCAACCTCCACCCCCACCCCCACCCCACTCCACCCCACCGGCTCCGGCTCCCTGCCGGTTCAGCGTTATCATCAGGTGACCAGATCGCCCCGTTTTTTTTTTAACCATTTGTCCCTCGATGTTTTTAAAAAATCGGGACATTTTTAAAACGCCGTGGGACGCAGGACAAATTATTAAAAAGCGGGACGATCTGGCCACCTTGCGTTCTCAGCATTTGGAAAGCGGCAGCTTCATGCACAGACCGGCCTGTGCCCGGGAGGCGAGAACGCGGCGGGGAAGCAGCAGCCTCATCCGAGGCGCCGGCTCACCGGACACAAACCAGAGACAGGCCCGGGCCAGGGGTCCCGGCCCCCGAGGAAGGCGTCCGTGTCTCGCAGAAGGAGCACGCTGCTTCCCACCGCGCTCACAGCGGGGAGCGGGTCTGAGTCAGGGTACAGGTGCAGGAGCCGCAGGCAAAGCCACACTCTGTACAAAACTTTACACCCACGAGAGCAGCCGAGGAAGGCCTTGCTCAGGCCTTAGGAGGCTCCATTTGGAAACGCAGAGGTGCGTTACTGAACGCACTGCCCCTGCAGAGCCGCCCTTCCTGGGACGCCACCTCAGGAGGCCCTCCCCTCCCGGGACCTGCGTCACGTCACCAACAGAAGGTCTAACCCACAGCCGGCACTCCCGTGTACAGCCGGCACGCTCCCGCACTGGGTCCCTTCGAGAGACCAGGCTAATGCACTCGAGTAATTCTGACGACTCCTTTCTCAGAAAACAGTACTAACATACGGTAGAAACAGACAAATTAGCCCAAGTTTCAAATCTGCTAAGTCAAGTTAGCCAAGGACCACGGTTTGTGTCATTGAATGAGTTTTTGGGGGGAGGGGCACAAACGTTTTTAAAATGAAAAATTAACTATCTCACTCTAGCCAGTCCGGCTCAATGGATAGAGCGTCGGCCTGCAGATGGAAGGGACCTGGGTTCGATTCCTGTCAAGGGCATGTGCCCTGTTGCGGGCTCCCTCCCCAGTGTGGGGGGACATGCAGGAGGCAGCCGAGATCCGTGATTCTCTCTCAGCATTGATGTTTCTCTCTCTCTCCCTTCCTCTCTGAAACCAACCAATCAATAACAGTAAGAAAATTAACGATGTCTTTAACCACATTAGGGGTGACCAGATACTAAGAGTAAATATCCAAATGCCTCAGTTCTGACGAGAGCAGAAACAGCTCTGGAAGGCTCCCTGTGACGTCAGCGTTACGGGGAGATCCCGACAAGAGGTGTGACATCCAAGCACATCTCGGTCCGGTAAACGGTCCCTGCTCTGGCCAGCGCTCTCCTGGTTAAGCCACTGCCTCTCACGCTGAGACCGAACACCCTGGGACTCGGTTTCCACCCGTGCAAAGGAGCCAAAGCCACACCGGAGACGGAGGGACCAACCCGAGTCCTCAGAGAAGTCACACCAGACGAGGCGAGGACAGAGAATAGAAACTCAGAAATGTCCTATCGGATGTTTATCCTTTAAACCTGAAAACCAGAATTGGGCCCTGACTGGTTCGGCTCAGTGGATAGGGCGTCGGCCTGCAGACTGAAGGGTCCCAGGTTTGATTCCGGTCAAGGGCGTGTGCCTTGGTTGTGGGCACAGACTCAGTAGGGGGTGTACAGGAGGCAACTGATCGATGTTTCTCTCATCGGTGTTTCTAACTCTCTGTCCCCCTTCTTCTCTGTAAAAAAATCAATAAAATATATTTTAAAAAATAATAAAATAAAAACCAGAACTGGGATCTCGGTGGCTGTGGCCAAGGTCACCAACATGGCTTACCCCCTCGTTTAAGGTTGGTTAAACACACAACCCTCATCTGCAAGACTTAAGAATCGTGCCCGGCTCCCCACGGCAGCTCTGCAAAGCCCCGAAACGACGCATCGGCCCGGCGTTGAAAGACGTGAGCTTCGCCCAGCTGGCCGTGGCTCGGCGGCTGAGCGCTGGCCCAGAAACGAGGTCACCCTCTGATTCCCGGTCAGGGCACAGGCCCGAGGGGAATGCCGGTGGCCGATGCCCTGTGTGGGGCGTGCAGGAGGCAGCCGATGTTTCTCTCCCCCTCTCCCAAGTCAATAAAAACATAAAATAAAAAAAGACACAGCATCACGTCCACCAAACCGGCTTTACCTGCCGCTTCCTCTCCCGGGCCGACGGCGGACCCTCACTCAACACTACGGTATCTACGAAGCAGTGAACACAGCTACTCACGTAGCTAAAGGGGCCTTCATGTCCTTACTTTCGCTCGCACACATCAGAGAGGACAGCCCCTGGTGGCGGTCTCCGGGGAACCCCAGCAGGTTGATGACTTTGAGCAGGTTGGGGGGCACCATGGAGATGCAAAGGTGGAACAGGCCGTATCCAAAGCTCACGGCGCCGCGCAGCCGGCTCAGCGTCTCCTCGGACACCCCCTCCGCCGCGTGGTTGTGGTTGGCGGCATCGGCAGGCGAGGGCGCCCCCGCCCGCCGCCTCTGGTGCAGCTCCTGCAGTGCGTTGATGTCCAGGTAGCACTTGTTGTAGATCTTCCAGGCTTTCCGGAGGATCCAGCCGCCTTTGATGTACGCTGGGCAGGGAGAGGGACAGTGAGCCGCACGGCCACAGAGGGCCTGGTCACCCCTAACCACTCCCCTGCCAGCCTGGTCACCCCTAACCACTCCCCTGCCTGCCTGGTCACCCCTAACCACTCCCCTGCCAGCCTGGTCACCCCTAACCACTCCCCTGCCAGCCTGATCAACACCTAACTGCTCCCCTGCTGGCCAGATTGCCCCTAGCTGCCCTCCCCTGCCAGTCTGGTCACCCCCCAACTGCCCTCCATTGCCGGCCATTTGTGGTGGACAGTAAATTTGCATGCTACCTCTTTATTAAATAGGAGGGTTGATTTCAGAGAGGAAGGAAGAGGGAAAGAGAGATGGAAACATCAATGATGAGAGAGAATCACTGACTGGCTGCCTCCTGCACGCCCCCCACTGGGAACATGGGGACATGGGACACGGAGGGAGAAAGCCTCAGAACTAGCACCTCCCGTAAGCGTGGGGTGTGATGGTGACGTCACCCTCATTGCTGTCACAGCTTCCCCACAACCAACACAAAGGGTCCTGGGTTTGATTCTGGTCCAGGGCGCGTAGGGCCCGTGTCTTAGGTGCAGGCACCTCCCCTGCGGGGTCCTGGGCGGGCGTGTGCAGGAGACAACCATCCGTGTGTCTCGCTCACATCGATGTTTCTCTGTCTTCCCCTCTCCCTTCCCAAGTGTCTAAAAATCAGTGGAAACATCCTTGGGCCCGGGCCGGGGAAGCGCCTGCAACTAAGCCACGGGCCCCTCACCTCCCTGCCCTGGACCAGAATCGAACCCGGGACCCTTCGGTCCGCAGGCCGGCGCTCCATCCACTGAGCCACACCGGCAGGGCATGGCCGACATGGAGCCAGTCTAAGAGGCCGCTCCGGACGGTGCGGTACCTGAGAGCTCCTGCTTTACGAAGGCCAGCACGGCCAGGTACACCTGGCAGTCGGCCACGATGATCTGCCGCTGCAGCCGGTCCACCGGGGAGGGCGCGGGCCGCCGGGCGTCCGCCTGCGGGAGGAGCACAGCCGTGAGCCTCCGACACGTCTCCGCCACCGCCTCCGGCTCCGCGAGGGACACGGGAGACCCCTCACCCCAGCCCGCCTCCTCACCGCCACCCTCCTTCCTCACCGCCCTCCTCACTCCTCACCGCCCTCCTGACTCCTCACAGGCCCGCCACTCCGCTCCTCACTCACGGCCCCGCCCTCCTTCCTCACCGCCCTCCTTCCTCACCGCCCACCACTCCTCACCTCCACCCTCCTCATGGCCCCACCCCCTCCTCACTGCCGCCCCGCCCTCCTTCCTCACCGCCCTCCTGACTCCTCATGCCCCACCCCCGCCCCTCACCGCCCCCCCACACCACCCCCTCCTCACCTTATGCCCCTCCTCACTCCTCACCTTCCGCCTCCTCACCGCCCCCCCCTCCTCACCGCCTGCGGGAGGAGCACAGCCCGTGAGCCTCCGCCGCGTCTCCGGCTCCGCGAGGGACGGCGGGGGAGACCCCCTACCCCAGCCCGCCTCCTCACCGCCCTCCTGACTCCTCACCGCCCTCCGCCCCTCACCGACTGCCCCGCCCTCCCTCCTCACCGCCCTCCTCCCTCCTCATCGCCTGCGGGCGGAAGGGGCCTGGTCGTGGTCACAGCACGAGGCTGAGATCCAACCTGAAGACAAGCCTCCGAACCGGTAAACCCGAGGTCAGGGGGGCAGGAAAGCCGCACAGAACTCGGGGGTCACCGTTTATAAAACTACCAGTTCCTACCTCCCCAAAATGAAAACCACCGAAGGCGCAAAATACTCCCCAAAATGAGTTCCTACCTCCCCAAAATGAAAACCACCGAAGGCGCAAAACTCCCCAACACAGAGAGCCTGAGGCAGCCATCCCCGTCAGGGGGGACTGAGGTCAGGCTCACGTCTCAGTGCCCTTAGCCAGCTGTGATGGAAACTGGCTACAGGTGTGAGGAGAGAATGCCCTGGAATTACAAAGTAGCTTTGCCCTGACCGGTGTGGCTCAGTGGATAGAGCATCAGCCTGCGGACTCAAGGGTCCCAGGTTCGATTCCGGTCAAGCGCATGTACCTTGGTTGCGGGCACATCCCCAGTAGGGGGTGTGCAGGAGGCAGCTGATTGATAATTCTCTCTCATCGATGTTTCTAGCTCTCCATCCCTCTCCCTTCCTCTCTCAAAAAAATCAATAAAATATTTTTTAAAAAATACAAATTAAAAATAAAATAAAACAAAAGCCTAAGTGACCAGCAGACCACCAGGGGGGAGATGCTCAATGCAGGAGCAGAAACCACAGGCACAGAAACAGGGAACAGCCTGACGAATCTCAGCGGGAAAGGGGGAGGGGGGAGGGCAGGAAGAGATTAACAAAGATCTTACATGCACACTAGAGGCCCAGTGCATGGATTTGTGCACTGGTGAGGTCCCTCAGCTCGGCCTGCGGGGATCATCCGAAACTGGCTCTCTGACATTCCCCAAGGGGTCTGGGATTTCGAGAGGGTGCAGGCCAGCTCCAGGGACCCCCACCAGTGCATTAAGTTACATTAGGAAAGTTAAGTACATTAGGAAATGTGCGCTCAGCACTTCAGTAATAATTGCAGGCCTAAAAAGAAATAAGCCAAGAGTAAAACCAGAAAACCCTACTTTTTATAAAATGTTGGTCTTTACAGCAAAGAATGTTTCTAAGAAAAAAAGATTTTTCTTAGCAATGTTTCTAAGAAGAAAAAAGATTCTGAAGTAAGAAACTGCATTCTTAGCACAAAGTAAACTTGAACAAAATAAGCAAAATAGCTTGCATCTGCTCTCACCTGATATGAGAAGTGATGAAATTTTGGCAAACATGACCAAAGTATACACAGTATTCCTGACATTTTTCCCTTTTTCAGGATCAGCATAATTCATACTGCCCACAGCTGTTCCTGATCTAGGCCCAGCAATCATTTTTTAAAATATATTTTATTGATTTCAGAGAGGAAGGGATAGGGAAAGAGAGATAGAAACATCTGTGATGAGAGAAAATCATGGATCAGCTGCCTCCTGCATGCCCCACACTGGGTATCGAGCCCACAACCCAGGCCTGTGCCTTGAGTGGGAGTCAAAACATGACCTCCTGGTTCGTAGGTCGAGGCGCAAGCACTGAGCCACACCGGCCAGGCCCGAATTCATTATTTTGTTTGCTTAGGCAAAAGTCAGCCTATTCCTTTGCTTGTAATTACATCTACTGTGCATGTTGCTGGAGGGATAATGAGCTACTGTGTGTGTGAAAAAGCTTTTTAAATTGCAAGGACCCATCAGAAATGTTAAATATTAACATACTAGAGCCCCAATGCACGAAGACTGGTACAAGAATGGACCTTCCTGCCGAAACCAGTTTGGCTCAGTGGATAGAGCAGCCATGGGCAAACTACGGCCCTCGGGCCGGATCTGATCCGTTCCGCTGTTCTATCCGGCCCACGGAGCTGAAAGAGCAGAGGGTTCTCTTGCTCTCCCCTCCGCTCCTTCACCAGCAGCCCAAGAGGAGAGTGCCAGCATGGTCAGGTTGCTTTTGTTTCGGCCCTCTGGTCCAGTTTAAGAACCTATTGTGACCCTCGAGTCAAAAAGTTTGCCCACCCCTGGGATAGAGCATCAGCCTGCGGAGTGAGGGGGTCCCAGGTTCAATTGCGGTCAAGGGCATGTACATTGGTTGCAGGTACATCCCCAGTAGGGGGTGTGCAGGAGGCAGCTGATAGGTGTTTCTCTCTCATCAATGTTACTAGCTCTCTATCCCTCTCTCTTCCTCTCTGTAAAAAATCAATAAAACATATTTCTTTAAAAAGAATGAGCCTTCCTTCCCCCGGCTGCTGGCACCACCTTTGCTCTGGCTGGAGCCACCTTTTCATCACTCCGCCCCAAAGCTGCCTTTCTGCCTTCCCATGCTGCCTAGAGGCCTGGAGGGATGGGGCAGTGCGGAATGCCTCCAGCTGCTTGGCACTTATATATGCAAATTAACCTGCCACCTTTGTTGGGTTAATTTGCATACTCACTCCTGATTGGCTGGTGGGCCGTCGCAAAGGTAGCCAATTAGCATGTTGCTCTTTTACTAGTGTAGATGCGCTGGGCATGGTACTACCCTGTTTTCCCGAAAATAAGACAGTGTCTTATATTAATTTTTGCTCCTAAAGATGCGCTAAGTCTTATTTTCATGGGATGTATTATGTTTCCGTGAAGTAGGTCTTATTTTCAGAGGATGTCTTATTTTCGGGGAAACACGGTAGGTACTGCAGACAGACCTGCCAATACTCGGACAGGTAGTGAGGGAATGCTGACCCCCTCACGGTGCAGAAGTACAAGGACCTGTGGGGCCTGAGGAAGGCACCCCCAACAGGGCTTGGGGCTCAGGCAGGAGGCCTCGGAGAAAACGACTTCTCGGAAGAGGAACGAGCACAAGCCAGGTCAGAGGGAGGAGAAGGACCCTGCGGGTTGCTTAGTGCTTAGAGCACTGGCCCGCACACTGAAGAGTCTCGGGTTCGATTTCCGGTCAAGGGCACATACCTGGGATGCAGGCAACCAATAGATGTGTCTCTCTCACATTGATGTCTCTCTCTCTCTCTCTCCCTCTACCCTTTCCTTCCACTCTCTCTAAAAATCAATGGATAAATAGCCTGAAAAAAAAACACACACAAAAAAAACAAAACCCGCAAAAAAAAACATCAACCAAAGGACTTGTATGCATGCACAGAAGCATAACCAATGGACACAGACAAAAGGGGTGAGGGCAGGTTTGGGGTGCTGAGGGGCATGAGGGGATAAGCACACGTTTGTAATACCTTAGCCAATAAAGGGGGAAAAGACAAAACAAAAAAACGAAACAAGGAACACATTTTACAATGACCAAAAGCCTTAACGAACACTGAGCGAGCTCCGTCTGGCTCTGAACGCCAAACCCCAGTGCAGAGCGGGGTGGCCGGCGGCCCCGCACTCACGTTCTTCTTGATCTTGTTCTTGATGGTCTCGATCACGCCCGCCTCCTCGCTCTCACACAGCCGCTCCGTCGTCCGCAGGTCCTCGCACGCCAGCTGCATCTTCTCCTCCTCAAATGTCATCATGGCGTTCTTCCGGGAGAAACGGGGAAGACACGGTGAGGCGGGGAGCGGGTGGAGACTCACCCCGTGTACGGCAGCGACACGCCACACCACAGAAACACGGAGACCGTTCGCCGAGTGAAACCGTCAGTGCTGCCTCCTGTCCCAGGCATGTGAACAGCCCTGACACCATCATCTCAGCGAGAAGTGAGAAAAGAACTCTAGCCCTCGCTGGTGTGGCTCCGTGGACAGAGCGTTGGTCTGCGGACTGAAGGGTCCCAGGTTTGATTCCAGTCAAGGGCACAGGCCCAGGCTGCAGGCTTGATCTCCAGTAGGGGGCGTGCAGGAGGCAGCCGATCGATGATTCTCTCTCATCTTTCTCCTCCTATCTTCCTCTTAAAAAAAAAAAAAGTCAATAAGATATATTAAGAAATATATATATATATAAAAGGGCTGAAACTGGTTTGCCTCAGTGGATAGAGCGTCAGCCTGTGGACTGAAGGGTCCCAGGTTTGATTCCGGTCAAGGGCATGGACCTTGGTTGCGGGCACATCCCCAGTGGGGAGCGTGCAGAGGCAGCTGGTTGATATATCTCTCTCATCGATGTTTCTAGCTCTCTATCTCTCTCCCTTCCTCTCTGTGAAAAATCAATAAAATATATTTTAAAAAATAATAAAAGAAAAAGAAAAGAAAAGACCACGGCACCGGCAGGAGGAAGGGATGGGGACAAGTGCCTGGCACCTGCTGTCCCACCATCTTACTCTTCGTTACAAACACGGGAACAAAGCCGGCACGGCTCCGGACTGGTCCACCTAACTCGGTTTTGATCACAGTCCCAGCCTGCCACCCGGGACGCCGGCCCAGCGCGTGGGGCAGACTAAGGTGACCAGACGTCCCGATTTTTAACCATTTGTCCCTCGGCATTTTAAAACAGCCCCGATTTTTCAAAAATCGGGACTGTTTTAAAGAGCCCGGGGACGCGGGACAAAATGTAAAAAATGGGGACTGTCCTGGCCAAAGTGGGACGCGTGGTCGCCCGAAGGGACACGCGCGGCAGGCGTTCCGGGGGAAGCCGTGCTCCAGGTCGGCACGACGGGCCCGGCATAACCCCTGCGTGTGGCCGGTCCGGCTCACGGGGGAGCGGCCCATCCCCAGGGACACGCCCCGGACAGGTTTCAGGCCTCGGGCTGGCGGCCGCTGCCTCAGGCCCCGTGTGACCGGGAGGGGGGACCCGGTCCCCATGGGACCCCCACTCTTTCCACCCCGTACGTAGCACTGAGGTTCCTGGGGTGAGCGGCCACGGGCAGAGCCAGGCACCGGGTTCTGGAAGGATCTAAGGTGAACCGGGCGGCGAGCTGTCCAGTCTCCACACACCCACCAGCCGCCGGGCATCCAGCCTCCCCACCCCGACCGACCCCGTTTCCCATCAGCCAGACCATTCCTCCCCCCTCACCCTCCCCTCCCAGCTCCTGGTGTGTCCCCCTCAGGCCCCAAGCCCAGCCCACCCAGGACCCTGCTCCTGAGAGAAGGCACCTCTGTTCCCTTGCAAACAGAGACCTTGAGCACTCAGAGAAATCCGAGAAAACAATACTCACACCACACCCAGGCCCCGGGGCGAGGCTGCTGCCTCCCTAAACCTAGATCCAAATGTGTCCTCTACTTCATTCTACTTTTTGGGGGTTTTTGTGTTTTGTTTTGTTTTGTTTTTTTGGTCCTTTTCAGATACAATTCTATGGCTTTTAAATAAATTAAATCTGAAAGCAGCTTAACGGATGTTTCTGAAAAATAAAAGCATGGATTGCCTAGATTGCCCGGTTTGCTCTCAAACCTCGCTGCGCTGCGAGGCCCTCGGCCCCCAGCTGCCTGACGGTTAAGTTCCCCTCGGACCGCCCCCCTCAGCCCTGGGCCTCACCTGCCTCCCGGCCACGCTACCCAGTGAAGTCAGCAGACCTTCCCCGGCCCACGTCCGGTTCTTTTTCACTCAAACGCAGTTCTAATTGTTGGGAAGGTATTTCCATAACAGCATTTTCACTTACAATGGAGTTGGGCTGGGAAAATGAGAATGCCCTACAAGCTATAAGCACCTTCTTTTTAAAATTGGGAGAGAAGCCGAAACCGGTTTGGCTCAGTGGACAGAGCACCGGCCTGCGGACTGAGGGGTCCCGGGTTCGATTCCGGTCAAGGGCATGTACATTGGTTGCGGTACATCCCTGGAGGGGGGTGTGCAGGAGGCAGCTGGTCGATGTTTCTCTTCCATCGATGTTTCTAGCTAGCTAGCTCGCGCTCTCTCTCTCTCTCTCTCTTCCTCTCTGTGGAAAATCAACTATATATAGTATATATATACATATATATATATATATATATATATATATATATATATATATAAATTAAAATTGGGAGAGATTTCCCACAGGAGTTGGTGAACAGGCAAAGGTCTTTGCTCCAGTTTTGAGCTCTGCCGGAGGCCGACTCCAGCACGTCATAAACGCAGGAAGTTCCATCGCAAGGTTGATGGAACCTTGAGGCCTGCCTGCTGGAAATGGCTGAGATTCCCCACACTAACCATCTGCACAGATGACTGCTTGCGGCCAGACAGCGAGGGCATTTCAACCTACATTTCAACGACTGCCTCCTGCTGGCCAAACCCTGAACAGACAGCCATAGGCAGAGCCCCCAGCTGACGATGGATTCTGTGCACCGAGCCTTACCCTTCCGCACGTAGCTCCACCTGCTTCAGGACAACATGTGCTAACAGAACGCAAGGGGTCCGGAGAGGCAGGGGGACTCGGCTCCTCCAGCTAGGTCTTCTCCGGCCCCCAAAAGCCTTCCAAACGCACGTCCCGCCTCTGTGCTCCTCAATAATTCACAGCAGCCCTTCCCAGGCCCGAGCCCCGGGAGGTGCCAGAAGCACACCCGGCAGAGCTCCAACGGCCTTCCCCCCGCGAACCCACAGGCAGGAGCCGCGGAAGCACGCGCTGTGCGCTCGCCGCCTCCCGCAGCAGCATCTCCCCCCACGCCAACTTACCAGGAAGCTGACAAAGCTGGCTCCGAAGCTCATCAGGGGGCTGTGATTTCTGTAAGAAAACGAAACGGGACATTGGCGAGGCGGGTCGAGACACGGTCCCCACGGCGGGGGAGAAGGGAAGGGCTTCCGGCGGGTGGAGCTGCCCCAGGAGGGAGGTGAGAGATGCGGGGGGTCCCCGGTGGGTCTGTGGAGCCGCCCCGCCCGCCCCCTCCGTCAGAGCCGGGGGAAGGGGGAGGGGTGAGGGGGTGGGGTGGGATGGGGACAGGAAAGTCGATCGCAAGAGAGGCTGCCTCCCTGGGCCAACCCTCCCTCCGCAAGCACACGCCCAGACCGAGGTGACTGACATTCATTCTAAAAATGAAAACATGCGCGGCCAGCGTGGCTCAGGGGTTGAGCACTGACCCAGGAACCAGGAGGTCCCGGTCCAATTCCTGGTCCGGGCACATGCCCGGCTGTGGGCTCCATCCCGGCTGTGGGTGTGCAGGAGGCAGCCGATGGAAGACTTCCTCTCTCATCAATGTTTCTCTCTCTCTCCCTCTCCTTTCCTCTATCAAAATCAATTAAAAAATATATATTTTTAAAGAAAAAAAAAAGAGGCAAGATGCGTTCTAAACTCTATACACACGAAACAAGGACCATCCTCAGAGTGGACTGCAGGCTTCACCACGGTCCACACCCCACAAACGCCTCTCCTTCCAAACAATCTCAGCGCCAGCCGCGCCCCCTCCTCCCCCCAGCGCCCGGCCACCCCCCTCCCCGTGTGAGCCACATTGGAACCAGACCACACAGCCCCGTCCAATGTCCAACGTGAGGAGCATACGTTCTGCCCTCACGCACAGCCACACCCCCACGGAAAGGGCGAGGGGCCAGAGCCGCGTCCGGAGCCACGTCCGGAACCGCCTTCAGAGGGAGAGACCTGCCAGCCTGCGGTTACACGGTGACACGCGTCCTGTGGGTGGGACACGGGACTGGCCAGACAAGGGCATGTGTGTGGCAGATGCAGGCTCTTTTTCAAAATAAACAGTGAAGACGCAGCAAACACATAAAAAAGCTCCCCACGTGTCGTGTCTCTGGAGCCCTCTGATTCTCCTTTTGGCAAAGGCGCCGTCAGCAATAAAAGGCTGTTTTTAACTCTGTGTGAGGCCTCCCCAAAGGAAAGCTGCGGAGAATACAAAGAAGCACCTGACTGTTTCTAAGCGTATTAACCTTCCCGTGGAAACTGAAAACCACGCTTGTCCAGGGCGTCAGACACGGGCCGGCCGGCCCGTTCCCGAGGCCAAAAGGCGGAACACCCAGACCAGCCGTGGGCAAACTACGGCCCTGAGGGCCAGATCCGGCCCGTCCGACTGTTCTATCCGGCCCGCGGAGCCAAAAGAGCGGAGGGCTCTCTTGCTCTCCCCTCCGCTCCTTCACCAGCAGCCCAAGATGAGAGTGCCAACATGGTCAGGTTGCTTTTGTTCCGGCCCTCCGGTCCAGTTTAAGAACCCATGGTGGCCCTCGAGTCAAAAAGTTTGCCCACTCCTGCCCCAGAGAGATGAGCAGAGAGACGGCGGTATGAGCAGAGATGGGCAGAAGTAGATTTACATAAAAAAAAAACACCACATTTTTTCCTCATTGATTTCGGAGAGGAAGGGAGAAGGAGAGAGCGACAGAAACATCAATGGTGAGAGTCACTGACCAGCTGCCTCCTGCACACACCCCACCCTGGGGATCAGGCCCGGAAACCCCGCACGTGCCCAGACGGGAACCGAACCCAGGACCCTGCAGTCTGCAGGCCGACGCTCTATCCACGGAGCCACACCAGCGAGGGCTCGATTTCTCTCTGTTCCTTTTCTAACGTCGTGCCCGTAGATAACACCTCCACCATCTCCACAAACGCCAACAGCAGATGGAGCAGCACAGACAGCGACTCAGAGGTCGTCTGAGCCACACACACTATCGGCAACCTGGAGCCCGCCCGCCTGCGTGGCTCTGCCGTGGAGAATGGACCCGCAGCCAGGAGAATGGACCAGCTTCGAGTCACAGTCAGGGCACTTGCCCGGTGTTGTGCTCGATCCCCAGTAGGGGGCGTGCAGGAGGCAGCAGACCGACGTATTTCTCTCACCTCGAAGTTTCTCTGGGTCCTTCCCTCTCTTTCTAAAAACCAATGGAAAAACATCCTCGGTGAGGTTATCGATAAGTAAATGGATAAATGAACACGACCGGAAGCAGGGAGGCATGGGCAGACCGGCTGCCTCGGGTGGGGCTGGGGGACGTAGGCACAGCCGTGGAGGCCTGGGGGCGGAGGAGGGGGAAGAGGGAAAACCATCAACAATAAGAATATGTATTAAATATGAATAAATAAACGCGGAGCAAGCGACCCCTCCAGAAGGAAGGACCTGCTCCTCGCCGAGTCCCGCCCTCGGCCGACGCGCAGTAACGGGCCATTTCCTGTCGGACGGAGGAACCTGTGTCCGCTGGAGCCGGAGATTCTGAAATTCTTGAGCAACAAGGAAGGGAAGGGATGAGGCAGCCGGGCGGGACCAGGGCTGTCACACGGCACAAGCAGCCACTGCACACGCCGCACCCAAGGGCGCTGCGCCCCAGCCCGGCTGGGCGGGCCCCACAGGCTGGGTCTGGCAGAGGCCACAGTCTGCTGTCCGGGAGGCTGGCTCCATCCTCACGCCGGGTGGTCTGTGCCACAGACAGCGCTGGACGAGTGAGGACCCACGTCTGCATGTTAAATACACGTTGCTGACCGTCCACTTTTCTTCCTTCCTTTCTTTTTAAAATATATATTTCATTTTTGAAATATATTTTATTGATTTTGTTTTTACAGAGAGGAAGAGAGAGGGATAGAGAGTTAGAAACATCACTGAGAGAGAATCATCAATCAGCTGCCTCTTGCACACTCCCTACTGGGGATGTGCCCACAACCAAGGTACATGCCCTTGACCGGAATCGAACCCGGGACCTTTCAGTCTGCAGGCTGACCCTCTATCCACTGAGCCAAACCGGTTTCGGCACAAATATATATTTTACTGATTTTTTACAGAGAGGAAGGGAGAAGGATAGAGAGCTAGAAACACCAATGAGAGAGAACCATCGATCAGCTGCCTCCTGTATGCCCCCCACTGGGGATGTGCCCGCATCCAAGGTACATGCCCTTGACCGGAATCGAACCTGGGACCCTTCCGTCTGAAGGCCGACGCTCTACCACTGAGCCACACCGGTCAGGGCATCCGTTTTTCTTGCTTTGCATACACTGCTGCCATGTTCGTCAAGTACAGCGAACAAGAAAAATGTCACAGTTCACAGCACCGACCGGGCACTCGCTCTGTCCTTTCCCGCCATTTCTCCCCAACGAACACTCACTGTAACCGCGACATGCCTCTCGTGTCCGCCGACACGGACGGGAACGGCGCCATTGATATCTACGGGCAGGAATCGGCGGGAACCCACCACCCCCCCCCTTCCCCCTGTCCTCCCACGAAACTCCCTCCCTCCCTCCCTCCCACCGGACGGCGCTCGCTGGGCTGCAGGCTGCCCTCCCTCCTCCCCTGGCTCAGGCCCCGGAGGGTCCCAGCCTCCCGCCGGCTCCTCTCCGAGGCAGCGTGGGCCGGAGCGTGGGCGGGAGCGTGGGCTGGCGCTGAGCTCCAAGGCCAAGGCCGGGAGCCGGCCCGGTGCTGGCAGCCTGAGCTCAGACGGGCGTGCAGGCCCCTGGCCAGTGGCCCGGCCTCCGGGAGGCGCTGTGGGCTCACGGCGACAGTGGGGACGGCGGCTGCGTGTGAGATCCTGTGAGGGCACCGGGGTTACTCCCCACAGATCACGTCCGGGTCCCGGCTCCGCTCCCCTCGGGGTCGCCATGGCCGCGGGCTGTGCAGGGACCTCCATCCTCCCCCACGGGCAGGAGGACCTCCTCCCACAAGCGTCCGTCCCTCCTCTGTCCCTCCGTCCCTCCGTCCCTCTGCACAGCGCTCCTGCTGCCACGGCGGAGGAGGGTTACTAGGAGGAGGGGTGGGCTGTCACCGCGGCAGGATGGGGGGTGAGCCTGCTCCCTCCCGGACCCCCATCCTCCCCTCGGCCCCCCCAAGTCCCCCGGGGTTAGCACAGCCACTCCCCGAGGGAACAGCAGGCTCCTAATGCCTCACAAGACCTGCGTTCACTTCCAGAGTGTTTTAGTATTGATTTCAGAGAGAGGGAGGGAGAGGGAGAAACAGAGAGAGAGAGAGAGAGAGAGAGAGAGAGAGAGAGAGAATCCTAGATCAGCTGCCTCCTGGGATCAGGCCCAGAAGCCCCGCACGTGCCCAGACCCTGTCGGAACCGAACCTGCAATGTCCCGGTGCAGGGCGGAGGCTGGGCCGGCTGGGCCGGCTGGGCCTCGTCAGCTGGCGGCCTAACCTGAACCGCCAAAGCAGCCTCCACGGGCCCCGCCTCCGAGCAGACTGCATGGTCCGCAGACAGCACGGAGCTGCAGGCGGGCTCCGGACAAGGGCCAGTGTGTGCCCTTCTGCCCCGGCCCCGGCCCCAGGGCTATTCCTCCCACCCGGACCCACCCGACGCCCTCCCACCGGCCAGGCAGCCCCTCGGAAGCCGGAATGCCAGAGGACACTGGCTCCCGTCCTCCCCGAAGAAGGTGCAGCCGCTGGAGAACAAGTCGCAGGGCAAAGCGCGAACCTGACCACCGTGGGGCGGCACGCAGAACGAGAAGAGCCCTGGCCCCGGAACCACCGAGCCCGGGCCCTGGATGGGCACGGACACAGTCCCTGAGGGAACTCCTGGGGACACGCACCCCCTACAGCCGCCCCCCTACAGCTGATTCCACTACAGCCGCCTCCACTACAGCCGCCCCCACTACAGCCGCCCCCACTACAGCCGATCCCCCTACAGCCGTCCCCGCTACAGCCCTCCCCACTACAGCCAATCCCACTACAGCCGCCCCCCCCCCCACAGCCCTCCCCTCTACAGCCGTCCCCATGACAGCCACGCCCAGGACACTGGGAACACACGGAAATGGGCCCAGCAGCGCACGTGGCAGAGATCCTGGTCTCCTCCCTCCTCTTCCGGCCCGTCTCCAAACACAAGCAGACAAGGACGGGGAACACAGCGACAGAGGGTGCGGGGCTTGGGGGGGGTCATGTCTTAAGGTACACAAGTGCCCAGTCTCTATGCTGTGCACCGAACTTCACACCTCAGCTGTGACCGAGAAACAAAATGCAAGCAGGTAGCTCTTCCCGACAAAATGCAAACCCTCCCGGGTACCTCCTCACCCTCCCCCACCATACTCACCCCAGACTCACCCCCACAGACTCACCCCCACAGACTAACCCTCCTACACTCACCCCCACACTCACCCCCACACTCACCCCCCCACTCACCCCCAGACTCACCTCCACAGACTCACCCCCAGAACACCTTTCGAGGTGCTCTCTTTGTGGGGAACTGTGGAAAAGTCTTCCTGAAACTCACCTGCCCTTACCACACCTTGTCGACAAAATACAACACAAAAACCGTTATTTCACGCCCTCGTACATAAGTGGTATTCTATGGCGGTTTAGAAAAAAACGATCATCTCCGACCGGTCACTATGAGGCGCACTGACCACCAGGAGACAGACACTGTGCACGGGCCGGCGCCCTCCTGCCTGATCGGGCCTGGGGGTGGGGCTGAAGCCAGCTCTCCAACACCCCGAGGGTCCCGGGTCACAAGAGGGTGCAGGCCAGGCCGAGGGACCCCACGGTGCGGGAATCCGTGCACCAGGCCTTTGGTTAAAAACGAGCAGCGAGGACCTTGCAGAGTGAGTGTATCTCGGTCAGCAGCCACAGGGCGTCCACTTCGGCCCGCCCTCTGCCTCACAAAGAAGAAAAGCACGGCCACGCTGGTGTGGCTCGAGGACAGAGCACCGGCCTGTGGACTGAACGGTCCCGGGTTCGATTCCTGTGAAGGGCATGTGCCTGGGTGGCAGGCTCCTCCCTGCCTGGGCCCTGGTTTCGTGCAGGAGGCAGCCCACCCAGTCCTCAATCTCTCTTCCCGGCTCCCTCCCACTCTCTGGGGATCGGTGGGGGTCCCCTGGGGAGGGGGATTGAGAGCAGGAAGGTCGGAGCACCTGCAGACACTCAGGTTTCGCTCCTTTTTCATGACACGCGTGCTCGGGGGCCACGCATCGGGCGAGAGGGACGGTGTCCGCTGGGCACCGCCGCCGGGACGGACGGTTCGCTTTAAAGATGAACCCTCTGCGTCAGGCTGAGAAGGCCTCATTTCCAGGTTAAAAGCGGGCAGTGCGTGGAGGAAACAGGTCTTTGGTGGGAAGTTTAGGGTGCGAGCGCTTTGCTGTGCCATCAGGCCCGGGGGCGCTCCGGCCGCAGAGCACACGCCTAAGGAGTCTGAAACCCTGCAGAGCCACATGCATGCACCCCTCTCTGAAACCCTGCAGCCCCTGCATGCATGCACCCCTCTCTGAAACCCTGAAACCCCTGCATGCATGCACCCCTCTCTGAAACCCTGCAGAGCCGCATGCATGCACCTCACCTCTCTTCCCTCCCTCTCCCTGTCTCCTCCCTCCCTCCCTCCCCCCTTCCCCCGCAGCCTGGCGCTCAGTCAGCCTCACGTGCACACCCTCCCTCTCCGGCCCAACCCGCGGCTCTCCAGGCGCGTGACCCCGGGCCGCACCGGAGCCTCCGGGGGCCTCGGAGGCCTGCGCTCAGGCCGAGGGCATCCCGGCCTCCCGGCCTCCCTCCCCGTTAGGGCGGCGGACAGTCGGCCCGCCGCGTGGCTCCTTCCCCCCGTGTCCGGGCCCCGGACCCCGGCGCGTGGGGCCTCGGTGGGCGGTGAGGCGCCGGGACGCGGGCGCACAGGCCGGGCGGAGGCCGCGCGGCCCGGGGCGGGTCCCACACCGGCCGGGGTCCCGGGCCCGGGTCCGGGGAGGGCGAGGCCGGGGGCCCCGGGTCCGGGGAGGGGGCGCCTCTCGGGGGTCCCGGCCCCGGGAGGAAGGACGCGGGGGCGGAGGCGCGGGGCCGGCTGGGCCGGGCCGGACGGGGCCTCGGGCGGCGGCGGGGCAGCCGGAGCCCCGCGGGGACGGACCGGGGCGGGGGGCGCACGGGGACCGGGGTTCACCCCGGGGTGCAGGGGGCACGGGGTGCGGGGGGGGCACGGGGTGCGGGGGGGGCACGGGGTGCGGGGAGCACGGGGTGCGGGGAGCACGGGGTGCAGGGGGACCGGGGGGCGCACGGGGGGCACCTGTGCTGCCGGAAGAGCTGGTCGGACTCCCGGAAGCCGTTGTTGAGCAGCAGGTTGATGCCGGCGAGCGCCAGCTCCGCGTCCTGCAGGGGCCCGGCCGCCGGCTCCGCGTCCTCCCGCCCGCGCGGCCGCGGGGCCCCGGCGCCGGCCATGGGCGGGGCGGCTCCTCCGGCTCCGGTTCCGGCTCCTCCGGCTCCTCCGGCTGCGGCTCCTCCGGCTCCTCCGGCTCCGGCTCCTCCGGCTCCTCCGGCTCCTCCGGCTGCGGCTCCTCCGGCTGCGGCTCCTCCGGCTGCGGCTCCACCGGCTGCGGCTCCACCGGCTGCGGCTCCACCGGCTGCGGCTCCACCGGGGGGCTGCGGGCGGGGAGCAGGGAGCGGGAGCCGGGCCTCCCCCCGGTTACTCAGCAGCCGGATCCGTTTCCGGTGTCTGCGCCCCGGAGCCGGTCCCCCCGCCGCTTCCTGCGCCCCGAGGCCGAGGCCGCCTCCTCCCCGGCCGGACCGGGACCCGCGCTGGGCGGACCGGGACCCGCGCCGGTGGGACCGGGACAGGGACCGGCTTCGGCGGGAGGCGGAGCTCCGCCCGCAACGCCGCCCGCGACCCCTGACCCGGCCCGGCCGCCGCCGCCTCCGGGGCAGCCAATCCCGTGCAGGCGGGGGGCGGGGTCCCCCACACCCCGCCCATCGCTGCCCAGGGTGCTCCTGTGCCCCGCACCCCCTCTCTGTGCACCGCACCCCTCTGTGCCCCGCACCCCTCTGCACCCCTCTCTGTGCCCCGCACCCCCTCTCTGTGCCCCGCACCCCTCTGCACCCCTCTGTGCCCCGCACTCCTCTGTGCCCCGCACCCCTCTGCACCCCTCTCTGTGCCCCGCACCCCTCTCTGTGCCCCGCACCCCTCTCTGCCCCGCACCCCCTCTGTGCCCCGCACCCCTCTGCACCCCTCTGTGCCCCGCACCCCTCTCTGTGCCCCGCACCCCCTCTCTGTGCCTCTGCACCCCCCTCTGTGCCCCGCACCCCTCTGCACCCCTCTGTGCCCCGCACCCCTCTGTGCTCCGCACCTCTCTGCACCCCTCTCTGTGACCCGCACCCTCTCTGCTCGGTGCGGGACGGGAGGGTGGAGAGGCCGTGTGCATGGACCGAGCGGCTAAACGCTGTGAAATAAGCTGCCCCCGCGCCTCCTCGAACCGCGACAGCTGTGCTGTCTGATGATGAGAGAAACGAGAAACGGGGAGCTGGGACCCCAGGTCAAAGTGGCCGCTCAGGCCTTCGGGCTCGCTGGCTGGGATTTTTTGAGGGGGGACGTTATGGAGAAATTATTTTGGGTTTTCTCTAAAGCTGTTTCTTGCCTTTGTTTAGCAATCGCGCTAACAGGGTGTTACCATCCAGACGACGCCTGAACCCCCTCACCCCTTTTGCACACCATGTGGCTCTTGGGGCGGACTTGATCCATTTCCATTTGGAGGAAATCTGCCACCAAAATGGTTTTTAAAACAGAAAGCCGGTTTCAGGTGATAAGCCATGAATTTAAAATACGTCCACCGGACGAAGGAATCGATAAGACGAATGCACACGGAGAGGTGACAGCCACAGTTGTGTCACACACGTGCTATCCTTTGTGGCGGTGCCTCTCACACGGACCACACGGCATTCCCAACATCAGACTCCACGCAAAAAGCCACGCGGATCGCTGTCCCTTCTCAGCCATCCCTGTGGCTGTCACAGATCCCTGCCAACTCCTGTGCGTCCTGTTAACAACAAAAAACAAACACACACTGAAACCTGTAGAGAATTTTGTGAGTTCATGCCGGGAGGCGGAACCTCAGTGAACTGAGATAATGCTCCGGAAATGCAGGGTTACATCTGTATTTATACATTGCCATCAAAGGAAAGGGGCTTACCGGTAGGTGAGTTACATGAAACTCGTTGGTGTGAAAGAAAAGAGCCACATGCTAACCTGACAGGCTCAGAGAAGGCCTGCGTGGCAGTCTTGCAAACTCAGAGACCTAAAATAACCACAAAGATGGTTTGAAAATTTAATATCTGACTATAAACAGGTTATAGTGGGTAGTCTTGTCCCAGATATTTCACCTGACAAAGATCAATGTGGATCTGCTTTACTGAGCCCTTTAGCCTTCCGGCCTCTGAGATAACCTATCTGTGAGATGTCTGGGTAACTTGTAGCTTCCTCTTTATCTCGGACCCCTGAGGGCACAACAAATGGCCCTGAGACATTCCCTCATTGTTACTGTTACCAAGTTAATTGTCAACTGTTAATTACATTGTAGTATCCTGTTTCCATCTCTGTAAAAGAAGCAATGTCCATCATTTCACCTTTTACCCTATCCCAGAGGTGTGAGGGGCAGTGGGGGGAGGTGAGGGGCAGTGGGGGAGGTGAGGGACAGTGAGGAGCAGTGGGGGACAGTGGGGGGAGGTGAGGGGCAGTGAGGGGCAGTGGGGGGATGTGAGGGGCAGTGGGGGGCAGTGGGGGTGTGACGTGGACAGAGGATAACACTGCCAGGACCTGTACCCCAGCTGTGTGCCAAATCAGCTTTAACCAGAGACCAAAACGCTCGCATTAGCAGCAGCAGCACCGGGTCAGCTTAAAATATCTGCTCTGTGATAAGAGGATTGAATCGGTCCTCTGGGCCTGGGGGACCGGACAGACCGGGGTGGGGGGGCTCTGGGCCTGGGGACCGGACAGACGGGGGGGGGTGCTCTGGGCCTGGGGGACCGGACAGACCAGGGGGGGGCTCTGGGCCTGGAGACCGGACAGACGGGGCGGGGTGCTCTGGGCCTGGGGACCGGACAGACCAGGGGGGGGTCTGGGCCTGGGGACCGGACAGACGGGGGGGGGGTGCTCTGGGCCTGGGGGACCGGACAGACCGGGGGGGGGGGCTCTGGGCCTGGAGACCGGACAGACGGGGGGGGTGCTCTGGGCCTGGGGACCGGACAGACGGGGGGGGGGTGCTCTGGGCCTGGGGACCGGACAGACGGGGGGGGGGGCTCTGGGCCTGGGGACCGGACAGACCGGGGGGGGGCTCTGGGCCTGGGGACCGGACAGACGGGGGGGGGTGCTCTGGGCCTGGGGACCGGACAGACGGGGGGGGGGGGGGCCTCTGGGCCTCGGGGACCGGACAGACGGGGGGGGGCTCTGGGCCTGGGGACCGGACAGACGGGGGGGGGTGCTCTGGGCCTGGGGACCGGACAGACCTCGCAGGAGCCAGGAACTGTACTCTCGCTCCACTGAGTGGGCTCTGGCCTCTGCCCCAGGCTCCCCTGGCAGGTGGGGTGAGGCTGATGGTGGTGGCTCCGGGGACGGAATGGCAGGAGAGGGAGGCTGTGAGAGGCTGTGGAATGGCAGGAGAGGGAGGAGGCTGTGAGAGGCTGTGGAATGGCAGGTGAGGGAGGAGGCTGTGAGCGGCTGTGGAATGGCAGGAGAGGGAGGGTGTGAGAGGCTGTGCCCACAGGAGGAAGGGAGCCCAACTGCGAACACAGGGCACCGCACGCCTGACTGAGCTCCTCAGCGCCTCCGGGGCTGAGGCCTCTGCAGCCCGCTAGGGTCAGTCTGTGTCTAGAGCCGTTTGTGAAGGAAAAGGAGGAGGGGGGAGGGAAGATGAGGGGATGGAGGGGGGAGAAGGAAGGGGAGGAGGGGTAGAGGGGAGGGGAGGAGGGGGAGAGGAGCTGGGGTGCGGGAGGCCGGACTGAGGGGCTGTGGTCAGACACCCCCCCTCCCTCCCCAGGGGCCTGCCAATCCCCGGAACAGGCCCCGCCTCCTGAGGCAGGCGCAGCTCCCATTGGCGGAGTCATCGCGATGGCCCGCCTCCCAGCCACGCCGATTGGCTCCAGCGTGAACACCTGGCGCCGGCCGAAGCGGAAAGGTGACTTAGGAATGGGGTTCCCCAAACGGGGCTGCTCTGGGGGTGCCGGGCCCCCTCCCAGGTGGACCCCCGCCCGGACCCGGGCCACCTGCCCCTCCCATCCCGCGCCGAGGCTTCTCCGAATTTTACAGGAGATCCGGGAGTGGAGCCTCGTTAGCTGTGATGGGCAGGCCTGGTGCTCACTCTTTTTTTATTATTAAATATATTTTATTGATTTTTTGCAGAGAGGAAGGGAGAGGGAGAGAGCGTCAGAAACATGGATGAGAGAGAAACATCCACCGGCCCCTCCTGCACGCCCCCCACCGGGGATGTGCCGCCACCAGGTCCATGCCCTTGGCCGGAGTGGAACCCGGGACCCTTCGGCTTCGGCGCTCACTCTGGAGCCAATCAGCGTGGCCGGGAGGCCGCCCATCGCGACGACTCCGCCAATGGGAGCTGCGCCTGCCTCAGGAGGCGGGGCCTGTTCCGGGGACTGGCAGGCCCTGGGGAGGGAGCCGGAGCGGGTCGGACTCCGCCGGGGCCTCCGCAGCCTGAGCTCCACGGCTGATCCGGGCCGGGGCCGGGGCGGGGAGGCAGGGAGGGGGCGGGAGAGGCAGGGCGGGGGGGGGGAGTCGCATGGACGTTAGTGACCCACCGGCCCGGCCCCGGCCTCGGTGAGCGGCGCCGTCAGTGACATGAACGCGGGTCCCGGTGTGGACCCCAAAGAGAGGCGAGCGGGGCGCAGTGCGGGGGCGGGTACCTGCTTCTGGGGGCCTGGGTCCGAGCTGACCGCCCGGCTGGGCCTCTCTGGGATGGACTAAATGACTGCAATGAGAGCCACCAGCTTTCTGTGAATGTGTGGATTCTTTTCACACCTTCAGGGTTAGCGTATGGGCCAATAAAAAACATTTTTATTGATTTCAGAGAGGAAGGGAGAGGGAGAGAGAAACATCCATGATGAGAGAGAATCATGGATCAGCTGCCTTCTGCACACTCCCAATGGGGGATGGAGGCTGCAACCCGGGCCTGTGCCCTTGACTGGAATCGAACCCGGGACCCTTCAGTCCGCAGGCCAACGCTCCATCCACTGAGCCACACAGCCAGAGGGCCAGTCCTTGACTTTTGAGCATTAACCAGTGTGAGTCATGGAAGGGAGATAGTCACGGTTTTTATCACTTTCCTGCTTATCTTCAAAAGATCCCTGGTTTGGGGAAACGGGGAAAACACTGGGAAGAGCATTTTGAAGATGATTCCAGAAGAGGAGGCTGGCCGTCTGGAACCGAGGACTCGGTAAATCATTGATTCCTCACGACCTTCCTCAAGGTCCCGGGCCTGAGGTCAGCAGTTTCCAGCTGAACCCAGGCCAGGCGGGCTGGCGCGGGGCCGGCCAGGACTCCGCTCGGCGGGCCGAGGGGACCGGCAAAGCCACGGACGGCACCGCCAGGGAGGCCGGCGGACGAGCTTCTTCGCCAGGAGGCCAGGCCGCCGGCCTCATGTTAGCCCCGGAGCCTGCTCTCACGGTTAGACTCCGCCTAGAACACCGTGTGAAGGCAGGGCTGACGGGACGGCCCGGAGCCGAGCCCGGGACTGCGGTTTCTCACGCAGTGACCTCTGTGAAAGGTCAAGGTCGGCGGTGCGGGCGCGGGCAGGTAACAGCCACCTCAGACGGTGACGAAGGAACATGCAGTTCATTTAGGGAAAAGGGGAGGGGGCGGGATATCCGAAGGGAATACGCCTCCAGTTCTCTCTGTTCGGAGGCGTTCCAGAGCTGCAGGACCCCAGACCGGAGCAATAAGTGTGCGGACGGGAGCAGAGAATGGACGGGCCAGGGACGGCAGGAAGGCCCGGTGCCTAGCGAGAGGCAAAGCGGGAAAGCAAGACCCTCGCCCCAGGGGAGCCTCCCCCACCCCCCACATGTCACCGGCCCGGAGCTTAGACCCCTGCCCTTTCCACCCGCCCGAAAGCTCTCCTCGCGGCCTCAGGGGCACTCGGCTCCGGGCCCAGAGAAGCAGCGAATCCAGCCACGCGGCGCTCGGCTGCCTCCGGGCCAGCTGCAGTGACCAACAGCCACCATCGGTGGAGGCCCTGAGGCCGAGTGAGCCCCGGAGCTGGCGGGCCTCTGCTGAGACCCTCCCCTGGGGCCTGCCCAGCTTCCCGCCTGCCCCAGGGAGAGGAGTCCGCTCCGGACGGGGGACCCAGTGTGCGGCTTTCTCGGGAGCACACTGGTCCGTCCCCACAGGCAACGTGTCCCCAGCCCCTGCGGCCCCCCGAGACGTGCCACCAGGGGAGCCGTGCACAGGGCAGCTTGTCCCAAGCTCACCCCGACCCTGACCCCAGGCCCCCTTTTCTCTGACGTCCGGGGGAGCCGAGCCAGAGCCCCCCCTCCGTTGGTTCTCCCAGGCCCTTCCTGCGCCGCTGTCCCAAGCGTGTTTCTGCTGCTGTCCTGGGCCCAGTGCCCGCTGCTCGGCAGCCCTTCCCTTCGGATATCCCACCCCCAACCCCTTTTCCCTAAATCCGTGGTCGGCAAACTGCAGCTTGCGAGCCACAGGCGGCTCTTTGGCCCCTCGAGTGTGGCTCTCCCACAAAACACCACGGCCTGGGCGAGTCTATGTTAAAGAAGTGGCGTTAGGAGACGTTTAAGTTTAAAAAATGTGGCAGAATCCCGTGTCTGTCCCCGGCACAGTGTGTGCGCCGCGCGGGAGAGAAGCAGACGGAATACGGCTATTTTGGTGATTAATTACAATTTTCAGCTGAAGTCTTCGGCTTAATGACCTGCTATCAGTATGCCAATCTGGTCAGCTGCCTAGCAGCTCCCTTCACCCCTAATTTAACAGCTTCCACTTCCTGTGGGGACGGTTCCCCGAGGAAGGAAGAATGCCCCCTGGGGGTGGGGCTGGTGTTCACAGCCTTTCCTGCCCACCCCCCTTTTAAAAATGTTTTTATTGATTTTTGGAGAGCGAGGAAGGGAGGGGGCGAATGGTGGGAGAGAATCGTGGATCACCTGCCTCCTGCACGCCCCACACTGGGGGTTGAGCCCGAAACCCAGACGTGTGCCCTGACCGGGAATAGAACCATGACCTCCTGGTTCCTAGGTCCATGCTCAGCCTCTGAGCCACACGGCCAGGCCTACCCCCACGTTGGATGAAGGTGCAAATCAATGTCCTCCCCCACGCAGACACTCCACCGGCCGTCCCCACGGAGCCATCGCCCTGAGCGGGAAGGGAGGGCTGCGTCTGGTGTCCCAAGCGTATTTTTGCTGCCGTCATGGACCCTGTACCTGCTGGCTCGGTAGCCCTTCCCTTCGGGTATCCCATCCCCACCCCCACCCCCTTTTCTCCTCACCCCCCCCGCAGCTCGCCCTCACCACGAGGCTCACACTCAGGCACTGAGCGCCGACCGCACGCCCTAGGCCGGCGACATCCAACCCAGTGCCACCAGCACGTCTGAAACACGCGGTGCCTGCCTGCTGGCTGGGGCCACGGCCTCTGCTCCCCTCGATGGTCAAATAACAGAAACGTCAACAGCCTCTAGGTCAACAGTGGAGAGATAAGAATTAGCTATTTTTTTATTAGATTGGCAAAAAAAAAAAAAAAAAAAAGGCCGAAACCAGTTTGGCTCAGTGGACAGAGCGTTGGTCTGCGGACTGAAGGGTCCCAGGTTCGATTCCGGTCAAGGGCATGTACGTTGGTTGCGGGCACATCCCCAGTGGGGGGTGTGCAGGAGGCAGCTAGTCAATGTTTCTCTCTCATCGATGTTTCTATCTCTCTATCCCTCTTCCTTCTATCTGTAAAAAAAAAAAAAAAAAAAAAATCAATAAAATATGTTTTAAAAAAATGTTCGCTTGATTCTAGTCAAGGGCACATGCCTGGGCTGTAGGCTCGATCCCCAGTCGGGGTCGTGCAGGAGGCAGCCGATCAATGATTCTCTCTCATCATTGATGTTTCTATCTCTCTCTCTTCCTTCCTCTCTGAAACCAATTAAAACAGCAACATCAACAAACATATAAGTTAGTGAAGCACCACTCAGCCCCACAGTCACGTGGGGAGCCGGCTGAAGAGCGGGTGGGCGCTGGCCGGGCCGTCCTCTGCCTGCCCTTGTCCCTCCTCCTCTCCGAGCTCGTCCAGTGGTGAACAGGATGGAGGTTCCGGCCTGAGCCACTGCCTTCTGGACTCGGGTCAGTGCAGGGGCCGGAGTTACAATGTCCGTCCTCGAACGGCCCAGTGAGACAGCTGCTCAGGAGACGATGCCTCTGACAAGTCAGCTTGTGTCCTGGCCGGTTGGCTCTGTGGATAGAGCTGCAGCCTGCAGACTGAAGGGTCCTGGGTTCGATTCCGGTCAAGGGCATGTTCCTCAGTTGCAGGCTCCTGGCCCTGGACAGGGGGCATGCGGGAGGCAACCAATCGATGTGTCTCTCTCACATCGGTGTTTCTCTCTGTCTCTCCCCCTCCCTTCCCCTCTCCCTAAAAATCAATGGGACAATGTCCTCGGGTGAGGATTAAAAAAAGAAAAGACAAGCAGATTGTCAATGACAGCGGGGAGGGGAAGGAGACCTGGGGGGAGATAGAACAACCGAAGGACTGGTATGCATGAATATAAGTACAACCAACGAACACAGAACTCTGGGGAGGGAGGGCATGAATGGGGGGGGCAATGGTAAGCTATGTACACATATAATACCTTAATAAAATAATTAAAAAAGAAAAGAAAAGACAGCTGTAGTTATCCTCACAGGTCCCCATGGGGGCGGGCACGCAGGGGGCATCCGGTTTGGTCAGGGGACGGAGGGAGGGGGGAGGGGTTTCTCAGAAGGAGAGGGTGAGGCCCGGTGACCAGTCTGATCGGCTGGTGGGCTGGTGGCCTCTGGGGAACCTGGGGCCCCAGGTGGCAGGACAGGAGGTTCGGCCCCTGAGGGTGGGAGCCAGAGGCCACCGCAAAGCGGGGGCTCCGGATCGCGTGGTCAGCACAGAGAGGCTCATGCTCCCCAGCGAGGCTTTCACCCCAGGACTGAGCTGACCTGGGAGGGGCTCCCCGAGGGTCCCTAACCCCCTCTCCGGGTCCGAGCATCGGAGACACGTGGCACCTTCCCCAGGAGTCGTGGTTCAGTGAAAACTAGACATGAACTACCAGCTCTCTCCCAGGCTGTGACTCCTGTGACCAACGGGGAGGCAGTGCCTGGACCCCGCGGTCGTTGCTGAGACTGAACGAGACCCCAGGAGGAGCTGGCCCAGGCTGGCACCCGCTACGTGCTCGGAAAGCGCACGCGCTCACACACACACACACACACACACACACACACACACACGTGGTGGTAGCGCGGGTCGTGAGCTCCGCTCCGGAGGTTGGAGTTGTTCTGGCTCCACGGGCTGGAGGGTATTTCCTGGTGTGAACTGGGCCGCTCGGCTGCCTCCGCACCATCCTCCTCCTCCTCCTCTTCCTCCTCTTTCTCGGAACGCAGCTCCCATCGGGCCAGGGCGTCCGTTTTTAATTACTTGAAATACCCGGAGGGGAGCTTGCTCGGTGATGGCGTCGCCTTTAGGAATCCGCCGGTTGAGCTGATGGGGAGCGTTGGACCCGAGAGAGCACGTGGTTCCTTTACTTTTCTGCATGAGCAGCCTGCCTTTTCAGAAAGTCTCCCTTGAATGATCCAGGAATCAATTCCCCATGAAGCTTGAGTAATAAAAGCTGGCGAAGGTGAGGTTCAGATCCTTTTTTTTTTTTTAATAATATACTTTATTGATTTTTTTTTTTTTTTTTTACAGAGGAAGAGAGAGAGATAGAGAGCTAGAAACAAGGATGAGAGAGAAATATCCATCAGCTGCTCCTGCACACTTCCTACCGGGGATGTGCCTGCAACCAATGTACATGCCCTTGACCAGAATCGAACCTGGGACCCTTCAGTCCACAGGCCAACGCTCTATCCGCTGAGCCAAACTGGTTTAGGCTGGTTCATAATCTTTACATTTTAATTCGTTTTGTCCCCTACGTGGGGGGCCATTTCTGTCTTCCTTCCTTCCCTGTGTGTTTGTGAGGCCGAGGCCCAGGGAGGAAGCAGTTCGCAGGAGAGGACGGGGTGGAGGGAGGTGGGAGGCGGGAGGTTCAGAGATCCTTCCATGTCCTGGCTGTGCAGCCAGGTTTGCTTTATTTGAGATTTCTCTCGTTCCTGTGAGCGAGCCAGGGAAATGCCGGGAGGCCCGAGGCCTCCTGCAGCTCGAAATGAAATTATTCCGCAGCGTTTCCAGGCCAAAGGGAGGGGAAGCCTTGGCTTTGCGGGCGACTTGCTGGGGCGGAAGGGGCATGCTGGGGACCAGCCAGCACCGTAGAAACACTAGGCACGCTCTGGTGGCGTGACTGTGTTGCTCTGATTAGGGATGGCGCGGTCCACCCAGCCTGGGAGCTGCCTGGGACCCGGGCGCTCGCCTGGGGCTGCCTGTCATCGTGGGCAGAGGGCAGCTCTGCTGCAGAAACCTGCGCGGCCAGCCCTCCATTGCCGGTACTTCCCCGGTGTGGACGGTCAGGACGGGAAAGCTCACCTGCACCTGGCCGGGGCGGGCAGCTTCAGGGGAGAGCTGCTCTTTGAAAGAGGCCATGGTTTTGCAGAGCAGACCCTGTCCCCCCTCCTGGGCCCTCCAGCCGTCTCTCTGCACACGGACTCTCATCAGCAATACAAGGAATGAGATCCGGCCTGTGACGGGATGGACCTGGTGGGTATTATACCACGTGACATGAGCCAGAGAAAGGCAAACACTATCATTTCACCTATATGTACAGTCTTTTTTATTTTATTTTATTTTATTGATTTTCCACAGAGAGGAAGGGAGAGGGATAGAGAGCTAGAAACGTCGATGACAGAGAAACATCGACCAGCCGCCTCCTGCACACCCCCTACCGGGGATGTGCCCACAACCAATGTACATGCCCTTGACCGGAATCAAACCTGGGACCTTTCAGTCTGCAGGCCGATGCTCTATCCACTGAGCCAAACTGGTTTCGGCTATATGTACAGTCTTAAACACACACACACACACACACACACACACACACACACAAACACACAAGAGCCCTAGCCAGTTTGGCTCAGTGGATGGAGCAGCAACCTGTAGACTGAAGGGTCCCAGGTTGGATTCCGGTCAAGGGCATGTACCTTGGTTGCGGGCACATCCCTGGTAGGGGGCGTGCAGGAGGCAGCTGATGGATGTTTCTCTCTCATCGATGTTTCTATCTCTCTATCTTTCTCCCTTCCTCTCTGTAAAAATCAATAAAATAAAATAAAATAAATAAAAATCAATGGGAAAATATCCTCGGGTGGGGGTTAACAAAAACAAAAGATCTGAGTAAACAAAAGAGAAACATCCAAACGGAGAAGACGGAAATCTTAAATAAACACGTAAAACGGCCCCACAGCACAAAGAAGCAAACCCTGTAAATTGTAGCCACGCGGATCCTTATGCAAGTTCAACCACAGAGAAAACAAACTTACTGGTGGAGGGGTCGCTGGCCGGAGCGAGGGCTGAGCTGTGTGTGTGTGTGTTGGGGGGGGGGGGGAGGGACTGCTCCCAGCACTCGGTACGCCCCTCAACCCCGAGGAGCCTCGCTCCTTCCTGAAGGCGGGCCGGGGCGCCACAGCTGGAGCGGAGAGACACCTGGTCGGGTCGTACACCTGGCGGCTGTGGCCCAGGTGCTTAGGGTGAACGGGGAAATCACCGCTGACTGGAGGCCTTCTGCAGAACGCCTGCCGCCCCTCCCCTCCGCGGCCGGCGAGTCTCCATTGCTGAGGGTCTGGCCGAGGGGCCTGGGCAGGGAGGGGCAGCTCCAGGCGCCCGCTCCGTCCTGAAGACCTCGGGCCACCGACCTCGTCAGTTTGTAGTGAGTGGTATCAGGGGCTAAGGCCGGTTTAATAATATATGTCAGGCGACAGTTTGGCAAAGCTAACTACAAACCAAAGAGGTGATGTCTTTGCTCCGGCAGTTTTACTTCTAAGGATGTGTCCCAGGAAGATAAGCTAGTTTGCATTCTGGGACTTCTCCTGGGAGGCTGTTAAATAATCATATAACTCCCCTGATGTAATTACTGCTCTACAGTCCCAGACAGGGAAGTGGTCGTGTATAGCTCTTAAAACCACATAAAATCCTCAGAAAATTAAAAATGGAGCCGAAACCGGTGTGGCTCAGTGGATAGAACGTCGGTCTGCAGACTGAAGGGTCCCAGGTTCAATTCCGGTCAAGGGCATGTACCTTGGTTTCGGGCACATCCCCGGTGGGGGGTGTGCAGGGGGCAGCTGATAGATGATTCTCAATGTTTGCGGGCACAATGTTTCTAACTCTCTATCCCTCTCCCTTCCTCTCTGTAAAAAATCAATAAAACATATATATTTTTAAAAAATGGAGCTCCCCTCTGACCCAGTGATCCCACTTCCAGGAATCTATCCTAAGAAACCCGAAACACCCACCAGGAAGAAGGAATGCACCCTATGCTCATAGCAGCACAACGTGCAATAGCTAGGATCTGGAAACGGCCCAGCACCCCTCAGCGATGAGGGGATAAAAAGCTGTGGTGCACCCACACCATGGGCACCATTGACCATGGAGAAGAAAGAACTCTTACCACTCGCCACAGCACACAGGGACCGGGAGAGCATCGTGCTGAGCAAAATAAGCCAATCGGAGAAAGACAAGCATCACGTGATACCACTCACATGGGGACTCTAACGAACCAAATAAACTAAAATAGACCCGGAGCACAGAAGCCTGGACAGACTGTCCTGAGGTCGGCACGCTCAGCGGGAGGGCAGCCCCATGCCGGGGGCGGGGCGGGGCGGGGGTTGCCTGGTTGTGGACCTGCCAGAGCAGGTGAACAGATGCTCCTGCAGACACAGTGTTGGGGGGACTCTCCCCGGAGGTTCTCACTTGAAAACCAATGTTTCCTACCCTAACAGTGTGGTTCAGTGGTTGAGCGCTGACCTATGAACCAGGAGGCCAGGTGCCGAGGGGCTAATAGGGGAACAGTGACCATCGAGGCACTGCGCCGTGAGGGGAACATCGTAGTTTAGAGTGCACGGGACTAATTTAACCTCACAGACGATAACCCTCACAGATACACAACTTCTGTATTTTAAAGTGCTTTAAAAGATATTTATTTTTTAAGGAGTGAAAAAGAATGGTCTTTAAAAGGCTTTTTGTTTTTTGTGGGGAATAGTATTACCAAAAGCATGTAACAATTTGTTTATCCCTCCACGAAATGGGGTTTTTATGTGAAATACATGGGTGGCATGAAGGCCCCGCGGTGGGATGTGGGTCTGAGGTCAGCACTGGGTTTGCTGGGCCCATTCGCCAGGCGTCCGCGTCAGGAAGGACCCAGAGCAGGGAGCGGGCGCTGGGTGGTCAGTGCTTTCCCGGGACAGGGCCTCTGTGTGATGGTCTGAGCTAGTGGTCAGGACAGCCATTCAGACTGACCACGCCCTGGACTTCGGCGGCGTCGGTGACGGGCACGGGCATGTGGTTGACTCGAATGTTCCTCAGGCAGCCGGAAAAGGGGTTCCAGACCGGGGGCTCCGGGGCCTTCGAATCGGCTGCAGCAGGAGAAGCAGAGACAGTCATGGGGCAGGTCACACGGTCAAGTGGAAAGTGGTCGGATGAGAGCCGATGGGACCAGGCCTCAGCGACCCAGTCACTTCCTCCTGTCAGGGCCCCCACCCCACCCCACCGGCGGTGAGAAATCAGCCCAAGGCTGCTCCTCAAATTCTCCCAAGAAGGAGACTCCTCAGCCCAAATCCACAGACAGTGACTAAACCTGAGCCCTTGTGATGTCACGGAGGCCGGGAGAACTCCGCGAGGGGCGTGAACCATGAAGGAGGACAAGACTTTTCCAGGCGACATTCCAGCGGAACTGGCCTCCGTGCCAGCCTGCCTGGCCCCGTCCTGGCCCCGTCCTGGCCCCACAAGGCTCACTCACTCGCCAGGAAGTGCAATGCTGGAGAGGAGACCCTCCCAGCCCTCCTGGTTCCCGCTGGCCTCAGGAGGGGTTTGTAAAGGACCGGCTCGGGATGCGAGGGGGCAGCGGGCATGTGGCCGGGGCTGCCATTTAAGGTGCCCATTGATGGCAACTGGGTTTCCTGGGGCCAGAGCCAGGGCGGCCCCGTGGCCACCGGCAGGTAACCCGGGACTGGGCATCGAGTTGGTTGGTTGAAATGGAAAGGTGAGAGCTGACAGGCGACGAGGGGTCGGTGCCGGGCCGGGGTTACCTGGGACGCCTCCGAGGTGCAGTGGCTCCTGGGTGAGGGTGGGCGGGAAGGGCCGCCCGGCTGTGTAGCTGCTGTCTGCGTCCAGGGCCAGGTGCAGGACGTGCTGCTTTATGGTGACTGCGGGGAGAGCAGGCTGGTCAGCAGGGCCTGGGAGCCCTGCCACTGTCTACCCTGTGAGCAACCACTGTTCTTCCCTCGCCCTCCTGTGCGGCCCGGCATGGGCTCGGGCTCCGCAACCTCGACACAAAGCAGCTGCTCTCTCCACTGAGCCCCGTGTGCTAAGGAGTTAGCCCTTAAAGCCCGTGGGAACGGTGCTGTCACTCGTCTCCACGCAGGAGCCCGGCTCTCGGCAGATGCCAGGCCCCGTCTCCCATCTCAGGCCACGCCTCTGCCACCGACCTCAGCTTCAGAAAACTCCACAGACCGGCACTAACACAAATATTCTTATTGATTCTTAGGGAGAGAGGAAGGGAGAAGGATAAAGAGAGAGAAACATTGATTAGCTGCCTCCTGCATGCCCCACACTGGGGACTGAGCCGGAAACCTGGGCCTGTGCCCTGACTAGGAAATGAACTGTGACCTCTGGTTCATGGGTCAACACTCGACCTCTGAGCCAGGCCAGCCGAGCTAGACGGTCACTTTTGACACTCCAATAAAACTCCTCCCACGTTAGTAATCTTAACTAACTGCAATGTAGTTAGCTTTCAAATTGGCCGAGAAAAGATTCCTTTTTACAAAGATACTTTAGTTAAAACAACAGTGTCCACAACTGCTCAGAGGGAAAGGCTGTGCCTGCTCTCCGCCGTGGTTTGTCTTACAGAGTCCAGGGCCCGCCCGAGCTGACGGGACCCGCAGGCACTCAGTCACTGAGCAGAACAGAGCCCTGGACTCGGCTTCCTCACCTGCTTGCTCACCATTGGAGTCGACCTCTGCAGGGAAGCCCTGGTTTCACCTTTTGACCAATGAATGGGTTAAGATCTGCCCTGTCCAATCAGAACTATACACATTGTATCCTCATTTGCATCAATATTGACCAATCAGAACTGCATGATTTAGAAGCCTCATTTGCATAAAGCTGGGACGTAGGGCAGGAACTCTATAAAAAGTGGCCTCTCCTTTGCCTCTGTGGAACACAATTTAGGTTGCCTCCTGCACTGGGATCTCCCTCGCTGCAGCTCCTTTTGCTCAAGTAAATGTTTGTTGTGCTGTATTAGAGTCCAATCAATGTCGGTTCACCATGTTCACCTGCTGGGCTGACCCTATCAGACACGAACGGGCTGCATCTGGGACATTCAGGATGAAAGGGGGGCTGGACGCGTACCTGCCACCGAGTGCCACTGCCCGTCACACAGAGACTGCCTGGGTGTGACCGAGGTCACCATCCCCCCCGCCTCGCTGTGCACAGAGGCCACGACCTGGAACACATGTGAATGCACTCATTCAGTGAATCCTCACGGGATGTTCCTCATTGATTTTAGAGGGAGCAGATGGGAGGGGAGAGGCACGCAAAGAGAAGCGTCAACGTGAAAGACACACAGTTGGCTGCTTCTTGCACGCATCCCGACTAGGGCCAGGCATCGAGCCTGCAACCGAGGTCCATGCCCTTGACCAGAATCAAACCCGGGACCCTTCAGTCCGCGGTTCGATGCTCTAACCACTGAGCACACTGGCCAGGCCCACAAGTGCATTGTCCTATTCCCTTAAGAAAGGCAGGTGGAGCCCACTTCCCTGCATTCCCCTCCCAACTGTTCACCCCATAGCCCAAGAGCACAGACATAGGTCCCCCTCCCACAGCAGTGACCACTCGGGGCCAAAGCTCTGCAGGACCCTCTGCTGTGTCCCTCAAAGCAGCTGCCAGCCAGAGTCCTGCCTGCTGTGCTGCTGCCTCAGGCCCTGAGCTCGTCCCTGTGCATCGGATGCTGCCCCCTGCAGGCCCCACTCGGTGGCGACTCATTGACAGTGAAGATCCTCCTCAGCTGTGACCATGTGACGGTGGCTGGTTTAGGACAGTCCAATGCGGAAGGCAAATGTCGGCCGCCCACTGACACAGTGCCACAAATGCCCGGCTCACCGAGGGTTCGCACCCAAGGGGCCCAGCAGTTACCAGACTGCGTTTGTGCTGTGCCTGTTGGGGTCAGGCACTGGGGGGTCAGGCACTCAGTGGGGGGGGGGGGGTCAGGCACTGGGGAAGGGGTAGGCACTCAGTGGGGGGTCAGGCACTCAGTGGGGGGTCAGGCACTGGGGGGGTCAGGCACTCAGTGGGGGGTCAGGCACTCAGTGGGGGGTCGGGCTCTGGGCGGGTTCCCATTCTCTGGGCTGGGACTCAATCAGGTGAGTGAAATGGGAGACCTGGACTACGTGTTGGTAACTGATTTACATGTAATTTGCATGCAGCCACACAGGCAGCCGGTTCTGGGATTGGCAGCTGAACCATGTGCCTTCGGCCTGGAGGGCCCGGGTGCTGAGCTCAGTTACTCGGCGTCCAGAGCTCTCCCTGGAGACGCTCCGAGCGCTCGAGGAGCCGCCCTGGCTCAGCCCCAGCAGGCAGCCACCTCCCCTCCCCCCCACCCCGCTCCTCCCCACCCTTCTCACCCCCCGGTCCTCCCCCCAGCTCGCACCTGGCCGGCCTCCAGGTGGACGCGCAGGTGCCTGCCGGCCTGGCGGCCCACGTGCAGCAGGACCCCCGTGAGGCTCCGCGGGCGGATGCTGACGAGGAGCTTGAACTCCGGCCCCAATGACACGGGGTCCGCTTTCAGGGGGAAAGGGAGAGAGACATTAAACCTCGCTGATCGATGGAGACAAAGGATGGAGCTTCAGGCTCAGAGACCCCCCTTCCCCACGCTCCTCACCTAACGTGATGCGACCGCCTTCCGGGGAGAAATAAACGCCTTTCTCCAGAGGGCCCGCCTCGCAGGGTGACACCGCCACGCGGGCAGAAGGCGAGTCCAGCGGTTTGGAATCCACCTGGAAGTTCCTCAGGCACCCCACAAAGCTGCTCTGGGGGAGGCTCTGCGACCGAGCAGAAGAGAGCAAAGGCATTACCCACAATTCCCGAAACACGGGGCAGGTGTCTGCCTTCCTGTTCTGAGTCAGGCGGCCCCACAGCCCCACGTGGCTCCCGCCACAGAACCAAGAAAACCTGGTACCAGACGTCGGTGGGCGGTCAGATCTGAAGGTGCTGGGGGTGGGGTGGGACCAGAGCAGGAGGTGACGGGCCGGTCCAGGGGCAGTGGGGTGGGGGAGTTTCCACCTCCACTGCAGACCTCACTGTTTCCCTGCAGCCTCAAACCACGCAGGACTTCACGTGCTCATGTGACTGCTCAAGGCAGGACAGCTGGCGGGGAAGAGGCCCAAACACCCCACAAATAGTAAAGGGTCCAAAGGTCCCCTGCATTGTTGGGCTCGTGAATACCTGAGACTTTAACTAAGACGTGGGGGGGGGGGGGCGAGCAGCACCAGGGTCCACAGGCGCCTCGGCCCTGTGATCCCTTAAGCCAGGGGAACGTCGGGCCGTGGGGCCTGTAGGCCTGAGAGCTCGCCGGCCTGGCCCTGCCACGGCGTCAGGGGAGCGGGTGGATGTGGGGCCGCCTGTGTCTGCAGCGGCTTCCCCAGGAGGCTGGGCAGGCGGGGAGGCACCTCTGTGGGCTCACAGACACCATCGATTGTTTAAGGTCCGATTGGAGTGCGGCATTCTCAGTGTCTGTGAGGGGAAGTGCCAGATGGAGGGAGTGTGCTTTGTCGATGGCTCCTCACCTTTGGCTTCATGGACGGGGAAGATCCCAGGTAAAGGGACGCTCTGGGGCTGAGGGTGAAATTTCCTGGCAAATGTCCCTCCCAGGCCCTCAGCCCGTCCACGACCAAGCGCCCCTTCTTCCCGTCATGTCCGAACGCCACCTTACGAAGGAAAGAAGAAGTGATTATAGTTTTGCCTCTGACAATGGCTGCTGTATTTTACTTTGTGGTCACAGGAAATGCTTAAAAAATATTTTTCTGGCCGTGGCCGGTGTTGCTCAGTGGATAGAGCACTGGCCTGTGGACTTAAGGATCCCGGGTTTGATTCTGGTCAGGGCACACGCCCAGGTTGTGGGCTTAGTCCCCAGTGGTGGCGTGTAGGAGGCAGCCAATCAATGATTTCCTCTCATCACTGATGTTTCTCTCTCTCCCTCCCTTCCTCTCTGAAATCAATAAAAATATATGAAAAAAAACTTTTGTCCCTCAAGTAGCTTTAAAAACTCAGAGATGTTTCTCCCTAGTGTTTTCATCATCATCACCATCATTATCATCATCATTTGTGATGTAACGTTAGATGTTGAATAAAATGAGCTAAGAAAGGCTGCTCAGAAGTGAACTAGTAAAGATAGCTAATCTGGGAACACAGAAAATACAAACGCCCGAAGAGGCAGGAACGTGGACTCGGGACGGGCAGCTAGCTGAGCGGGGCTGAGGGGGTCACACGCTCGAGCGGCTTCGGGGGCGGGGGGTAGGGCCGCTTCTCTTCCACCAGGAGGAGAAGCGTTAAACCCTTGGCTACAAGTCAGGGTCCCGGGCTCCACTGAGGCCTGAGCGGCCCCACCGCGTTCGCTGGCGGTGACCTCCGGTCCCTGCCGCCTGCCGAGCCCGGGCTCCACGCCTGGGGGCAGCCCGCCTCGAGGACGGTCCCACAGCACTGCCCCTCCGGCACATCCTCCTCCCGCCCTCCCTCAGCAGGCCCACGAGGGCCCCAGAGACAAAGCCCCGCTGGCATTTAGGGGCCACCGGCCGGCCGCGCAGCCTCTCGCCCCGGTCCTGGCACAGCCCCGCCTCACCGTGTGCCACTGCCCGTCGTCGTACGTCTCTCTGCTCCGGAGCCGCAGCCTCCTCCCGCCGGCCCCCACGGCGAAGACCAGCCGCCCCTTGGCGAGGTACAGGGCCATGAAGGAGGCGGGGGCGCCCGTGTGGAACACCAGCCCATTGGGGGCGGCCGTCCGCACGTCCACGGCGAACTGGGACCTGGGAGAGACGGAGGTGAGGGAGACGGGGGGTGTGTGTGTGTGGGGGGGGCAGAGTTCCCAATGTGTCTCCAGACCTAGAAGCAGCTGACCCACCCCGCCGCTTAAATGAGTAAACTGAGGCACACGCCGATGAAGCGCCGCTGTGTGCGGCTGGGGGTGGCTGTGCTGGCGACCCTCACGGCGAGGGGCCTGGTGGAAGCCCCACAGCACACGCGAGAGGAAGTGGAAGAGGAAGTGGAGGAAAACCCACTGCCCCTCCTCTTGGCTTCCCAGTGCTGTAGGCGGAGCCCACGCCCAGAGGCACTAAGTCCTCAAACAGCAAGCTCCTCTCCTTTCAGGGTGGCGAGCCCCAGCCCAGCTAAGGCCGCCTGGCCACTCCTGCCCCCCTTCCCTACACATCAGTCCATCTGATCGTGGGGACACCCAGCCTGCAGCCCGAGGGGGCCCTGGGCGCACACAGCGGCCAGTCTTTGGCCCGGGACCCTGGTCCTCCAGGTGAGCCGCAGAGGAACGGGGGGGGGGGGGGGGCCCTTTCTGTAGGTCTCCTTCCCGACCCCTGGAAAGGACAACCTGGCTTCCCTACGTTTGCTCCTGACGTGTTAATGCCTCTGTTCAATCCTCTTCCCCCCAAAGGATGCCACCTGTGAGCACAAAACGCCCAGACGTGTCTGTAAGAATGACCCTTTGGGCACGGAGTCTGCTGACCAGAACGGTGGCCCTCTGGTTATGGAACGCGGAGAGCGGCGACTGAGCCCAGGACTGGACAGCAGCCTGGAGGGCATGGCCTGCCATTGTTAGGCCCTGTCGATTCTCACCCAGAGCCGAGCTGACTGGCTCCGCCTCCAAGCAGCGCTCGGGCACACACACACATGCACACACACACACATGTGCGTGCAGACGCACACACACACATCACACGTGCTCTCTGGCTGTGGGAGGGAGCCACTCGGCAGCCCCACTGTGTGCCCTGTGCAGCCGCACCGCCCTCGCAGGAGGGGTGAGCCACCGTCATGGGGACAGGCGGCCATGGCCACGCCCGTGAGCTGCCCGGGGTGAAGTCACAGGCCGTTCCGAGCTGGCGTGGGGGCCGGAGAGTGAAACATACCTGCGTTTCAGCAGCTCCGGGGGCAGCGTGAATCGAAGGTGGCTGGTGGGACTGTCCCCAAACCTGAGGGCTCCAGGCCGGGCCTGGGAGCCGGGCGGTGGGAGGCAGGCCTGAGCGCTCGGCCCCGCGGGCCGGCTCCCTGGGGAGGCCGCGGGGGGGTCCTGCAGGGGCTGCGGGAGAGGCACAGACTGAGGGCTGATGGCCCGGAGAAGGAAAGCTCCTCTGAGCGCCCGCCCGGTCTCACTCTGGATCCTGAGGGCCCTGGGGGGGGGGGGGGAGGGCACCTGGGATCTGGCCCTCACTGAGCAGGGGTCAGGGTCACCTGGGATCTGGCCCTCACTGAGCAGGGGTCAGGGTCACCTGGGATCTGGCCCTCACTGAGCAGGGGTCAGGGTCACGTGGGGTCTGGCCCTCACTGAGCAGGGGTCAGGGTCACGTGGGATGTGGCCCTCACTGAGCAGGGGTCAGGGTCACGTGGGGTCTGACCCTCACTGAGCAGGGGTCAGGGTCACCTGGGATCTGGCTCTCACTGAGGAGGAGAGCACAGCTTCCCTCACTCTCCTTCCCTCCAAGTATTTGTCCTGTCCTCTCTCCAGACGCCACCCCCTCCATCCCACAACTGGAGGGGATGCCTCAGGTGACAGGGACGCCTGCCCCCCCATGGCCGCCACGTTCAATCGTTATGCCCCATGTAGCCTGCCCCTTAAATAGCTTTGAATCCCTTTCCTCTGCATCTCCACCACCGCTGTGCTAATTTAGCCTCGCGGTCTTGCTCAGCCTTGCAGGACAAAAATCAATACATGGCTCTAGCTGGTTTGGCTCAGTGGTTAGAGCATCTGCCTGTGGACTGAAGGGTCCCAGGCTTGATTGTGGTCAAGGGCACACGCTTGGGTTGTGAGCTCGATCGCTAGTGAGGATCGTGCAGGAAGCAGCCCATCAATGATTCTCCCTTTCCCTCTCCCTTCCTCTCTGACATCAATAAAAACATATTAAAAAAAATAAAAAATCAGAAAGAAAACCTCTGACCTTTTGCACATCCAGCTGTTGATGACGCATCAAATCCACTTCCAGGGGCACAGACTGCCGTGAGGTCATGTGATCCCAACCCTCCGCCCCTCCCCCCACCCCTCCCATAGGCAGCAAGAAGCCCAGGATGAGGTCTGACTCTCACCTGGTGGAGGTCCAAAGACTGGGCTCTGCTCCGCCTGGCCGAGCCTCTGAGCAGCATCAGGAAGGGTGGCTTGTTCAGACTGCAGCCTCCCAAGGACACGTCTCTCTTGGAAGACTTGGCGGTCAGGTCCAGGACTTGGGGGCTCAGTGACGACCTGGATGAGGGCAGGAAGGAGCCGCTGCCACACTCGGACCGTGGAGGGAGGGAGGCACAGGCAGGGGCGGGGCTCCAGCCACAGGCTCTCACGGTCCCGGTCCTGGGCAGCTTTCACCACCTGCTCTAGCTCTAGCTTCATTTATTTATTTATTTACATTGACTTCAAAGAAGAAGGGAGAGGGAGAAACATCCGTGATGAGAGAGAATCATGGATCGCCTGCCTCCTGCACGCCCCACACTGGGGATCTAGCCTGGAACCTACGCATGTGTCCTGACCGGAATCGAACCCGGGACCTTTCAGTCCACAGGCTGACGCTCCATCTGCTGAGCCAAACCAGCTGGGGTGGAACCGCCTCCCTTTAATAGAAGATGAGGATATGCTGTGCCCACCCCTGTTCCCCAAAACGCCTCTCCTCAGAGCAGAAGGGCCTCCCTCTCCCCAGGGCAGGGCGTTGCCTCTCATCTTAACGTCATCATTTTGGCACAGCTGGCGTGGCTCAGTGTTGAGCGTTGACCTATGAACCAGGAGGTCAGGGTTCGACTCCTGCTCAGGGCACATGCATGGGTGGCGGGCTCAGTCCCCAGTGTGGGTGTGCAGGAGGCAGCCAATCAATGATTCTCACTCTTCAGTGATGTTTATCTCTCTCTCTCTCTTCCTCTCTGAAGTCAATAAGAACATATTAAAAAACAAACAACCCATCACTTTGATCCGAAGGAAAGAACATTAGACATTTGCCGCAGGCACCAGGCTCTGCTCTGTCCGGAGCGTCTCGCCTGGAGCGCGGTGGTTTGGTGGCCCGTCGCTGCCCTGGGCCATGCAGCCCCTTGGCCCCGGAGCCTGGAGGACTGCGTGACCTAAGGGTGCGACCCTGACTTCCACGAATTAAACCTCGGGGTGAGTATTTGTAGAGGCTCAGCCTGAACGGCAATCTTGTCTGGACCCTCCCAGTGAGGTGGCTGCCTCCCCCACAGGAAGGCTGGGCGCTGCTGGCTGTTTTTAACAGCTGTGTGGAGCCAAAGAAGTCGTTTCTTAAGTTTGCGGGAATCTGATTCCTCTAACCAACAGGGGCATCGCACAGAGGAAGGGCACGCACCTCTGGACGAACACGTTGCTGATGCAGCCCTCGAAGTCGCTCCCACCCAGACGCAGGGACCGCTGGGAGCCGGGGGAGCTGGGCAGCCACTGGTCACTTTTCAGCAGCTGGTCGTCGATGAGCAGCCGGAGTCTGAGGGGACAAGAGCAGAGCGAGGGTGAGACTGCTGGGAACAGAAGGTGTTGCTCGGGGCTGGCTGGCTGTCTTCAGTCCAGACTCAGTGTCTTTGTGTAAAATGACGCGTTAAACTGGGCTTGTTTCCAAAGGGCATTTACATTTGTTCCGTGTTTCTCCCGCACCTGTTTCTTTAAAGCTTCTACACACACGGAAGTGCATGCACCGTAAGCAGGCAGCTAATGGGTTTTCGCAATGTGAATGCACGCCCAATGTCCCTGGCACCCCAATAAGAGCTGACCAGCACCCCAGGAACTGCGCTGTTACAGGAAGCTGTAGCACGTCCTTCCTCATGACTCCCATTTTGAGTGTACCACAGTTCACTGATCCGTCCGATGCTGATTAATGTTTAATGAGGAAATTGATGTAGAACCAGGATGAAGGCCCGCACTTACTAGTGAACAGCCTCGGCCTTCAGGACAAATACTCGTGAGACGGAGGAAAGACCGAATCTGAGCTCTGGCAGGCGGCCCCCACTCACCCAGCGCCGTCGCTCATCACAGACACGTGGTGCAGGGAGCCATCCGAGTACTTTCCTGGAGACTTGAAAATCGGGCGGCTGCTGTCCCTGGTGCTGACTTCGATGTGCCCGTCTTCCAGGGCGACCTGCAGGCTGCTGGTCTGAAATCATTGTAGAATACACCCATCAGTGCAATGACTTTACGCCTGAGGATTACACATGCATCAATGCTGAATTTATCATGAAAACTCGGTATAGCTCGGTCAGCACGGCTCAGTGGTTGAGCATCGACCTATGAACCAAGAGGTCACAGTTCAATGCCGGGTCAGGGCACATGCCCGGTTTCAGGCTCCGTCCCCAGTGTGGGGCGTGCAGGAGGCAGCCAATTGATGCTGATGTTTCTCTCTCATCTATGTTTCTATCTCTATATTCCTCTCCCTTCCTCTCTCTCTAAAATCAATAAAAACCTATTTTTAAAAATTATGTATAAAAACAGGTTGTTTTGACCTTTGATTTTGTTATTTTGATCTAAAGACTATTTTTAAATATTTTAACTCCATGTTTATGAATATAAGAATCTTATGCAAATTATTTTAACACTGATGAATTTATCAAAAGCATTTTATGGGTCTACATTCATAAACCAATTTAATTTCTCCATCAGTTACACAAAACAGTTAAACCATTTCTAAATGTTTCTATTTTCACTTTCTTTATGCTAAAGTTATTTTCATCAGATCAATTCTTTCCTGAGTAAACTCTAGAATAAAGGACAAATTAATCTTGTTCTTCATGTGGTTAGAACAATGATCTCTTCAGTCATTATATATTTTTTACTTTCTGGCCACAATTTCTAGGAAGCTCAATTTTCCAATGTCAAACTGCAGATCTAAATTCCAGCAAGATGATTTACTTCTTTCTGTCAATTCTTTTTTTTTCTTTAAAAAAATATATTTTATTGATTTTTTACAGAGAGAAAGGGAGAGAGATAGAGAGCTAGAAACGTCAATGAGAGAGAAACATCAACCAGCTGCCTCTTGCACACCCCCTACCGGGGATGTGCCCACAACCAAGGTACATGCCCTTGACCGGAATCGGACCCGGGACCTTTTAGTCCGCAGACCAACGCTTTACCACTGAGCCAAACCGGTTTCGGCTTCTGTCAATTCTTAATTAAAAAAAAAATATATGTAGTTTTAGCAGCTGTCGCTTTAATTTTGTTGACCTTTTCTCTACCAAGTACAATTTTGCAGTTTCCAGCAAGACGTAATCTCCAGTGACTTTAGTCTAAGCTATGTGTGAGGCTGTAGCCATGCCAGTTTCAGTTCATGCTGGTTTTTCTTCAGCTGGAAATATTCATGTGAATCAGATAAAAGAAAGCTATTTGACAGGCATTTCTTAGGTAACCACTGAGGAAGCCGAGGGCATGTTCCCAGGCTATTTCTCGGGGTTCTGCGTTGCCCAGGACTGATCTCATCGTTACCAGCCAGTCACTCCCCCATCTGCTCTGAGCATCTTGTACACTGTGTTCTAAGTGTCCTGAGCTCAGCAGAAGAAACAAGTGTTGGTGGCAAAAGAGTGGATCAAAACATCCTGTTTTGATGGAAGAGCCATTCTCACAATCTAAATGTTAGCATGTCCTTCTTTATCACTGGTTTTTAACTTAAAAAAAATTGATTTCAGAGAGGGAGATAGATAGAAACATCAATGATGAGAGAGAACTATCCATTGGCTGCCTCCTGCACGCCCCACACTGGGGATGGAGCCCACAACTTGGGCATGTGCCCGACTGGGAATTGAACCGTGACCTCCTGGCTCATAGGTAGATGCTCAACCACTGAGCCACACTGGCAGAGCTTTCACATTAGTTTTTGAAAAAGATCTCTACAGGCCGATCGGCAAAGAGGTGAAGAGAGGACAGACACAGAGGCAGCCGCCACCCGTCCTGGCAGCAGGTGCCAGGTGTCCGCTGTGTGGGCTGAAACAGCCCCAGAATGGCAGTTCGATTAAATCCCACGGGAGGTTTCTGAGGGGTGTTGGTGGACTTCCGCGCCTTTGTAACTGCAGGCTGAGTCCCCTCCGGGCAGAGGGCACCTCCTTGGGAAGACAGTGGCTGGGCTCTGCTGTACACAAACACAGACCGGCTTTCCTCCCACTTCCAGGTGCAAAGTGTCCCATTAGCTGCTGCAAAAACGAAGAGCCACCTTTCATGAAACCAAAGGCATAGTGGGGACTCATTCTGCCTTTCCCCTTAGACCAAAAATGTTTAGCTACATTATTACTCATAACAGTGATGATCCACCTCCACTCAAAGAAAAAATAAAAAAAGAATGAAAACTGAGCCCACGGACACACACAAATCCAGTTCTGTGAACTAGAACGTACTTTCCAGACCTGATTTCCTCTTGGACCTGCCCCCATGGAGGCTGAACCACGCAGTGGCATTTACCACGTGACGGCAGATACAACGCCAACTAATCTACGTTCAAGATCTCTCTGTTGTTTGGAGGCCAAACCTCGAGTCAGGTTCCAATCGTGTGAGCGAGCGTTCGCGTGGCGCTCCCTACCCCGGCCGGATGCTGCAGCAGGACGCCACTGGGCTGGAAGGTCTGAAACCCAAAGGAGGCCTGGACCTGGCCGGGCAGCGGGAGGTCCGTGTGGGTGAAGGTCATCTGTCCTCCCCTGGAGAACGAGGCGGAGCGCACGAGCTGGAAGGCAAACACGGGGGTTACGGCACGGGTTCCAGGGCTGGCGCTCAGACCGCACTCCGTGCCCTCAGAGAGCTGGCTTTTCTGGGGGACAACGGGTCAGGCCCGGCAGGCGTGCTGTGTGGCTGGTGTCCCTCCTGGCCTACGGCTCAGGCGGCTTTGCACCTCTGTGGGCAGAGCCTGTGAATGAGCCGGGCACCACTAGCCCAGCTGCTCTCAGAAGAGGGCCCGACGCTGGGCTGGCTGGGCGCACTCCTCCTCTTCACTCACCTTCCAGTCCTCCGAGCACTTCTTGGTCACTCCCACGGTGTCGTTCAGCCTGACCACGCCGCTGGTCTTCTTCAGATTCTTCATGCAGCCTCGGAAAGCCGGCGTCGAAATGTTAAACCTGATTTGGGACACGACCGAGGACAGGGCTATACTGGACCAGGCCAACCTGAGGACTAGCTGCAACCTGCCTCCGCCCCTTCTCACCCAGAAACAAGGGTGTATGTCAGGGTCGCCTGTTCTCACGGGTTTTATAAAGCTACTGGTTCTGTGATGTAGGGACAGTCTAATTCCTTCCTGTGTGAGTCTGCATTCTCAGCTTCAGAAATGAGCACAACTGCCCGGCTGGCATGGCTCAGTGGTTGAGGGTTGACCTATGAACCAGAGGTCCCGGTTTGATTCTCAGTCAGGGCACACGCCTGGTTGTGGGCTGTATCCCCAGTAGGGGGCATGCAGGAGGCAGCCAATTGATGTTGATGTTTCTATCTCTCTCTCCCTCTCCTTCCTTTTTTCTCTAAAAATCCATAAAAACATATTTTAAAAATTGATCACAATAGTACTGACGAAGCATAGCCAGTGTCTCCAAAAGGGAAAGAGACAGAGATACACAGCATTTAGAATTTCTCACTCTCTCATTTCCCCTACGAGTCATGGCAGTGCATGATGAATAGAAAGTATATTAATAAGTCAAGATACTAGAAATATTAATGTGTATTAATAACTTCATAGATAAGTAGTTTGCTGGAGCCAGGCATGCTCTAGAAAGTTCTGTGTTCTATGCTGCCGTCCACTCTACACTAAACGCGCAAGAGGAGCTGTTACTTTTGGTCCCAGACAAGTGTGAAGGTGGGGGCTGGGCACTGAGCCGATGCCAAGCCGAACGTCGGAAAGCCGTCTGGTCTCACGCTGCATCTGCCCCCTCGTAACTGTGCTGGGCAAGGGGAGGTTGTGTGGGCTAAACACATGCATGCACAGGAGGTGCCCGGAGCCAAGTGTGGCTCGTGGCCATGAACACCCAGGAGGTGTTCCCCGGGGGCAAGATGGTGCTGCTCGAGGGCTTGGGTCTGGAGCTGGACTGCCTGGGTGGGAGTCCGGCCTCTGCCCCTGGGCAGTGACATCCTTCTCTAGCCTCTGTTTCCACACTTGTACAACGGGAACATGTAACCTGTTTCCTAGTTTTTTAAAATGAGTTAATAAGTGTGCCCCCTCAATTGGTGCTGGGTACAGAGCAGGTGAAGGACAGAAAAAAAGGCCTCTCTCTTTATTTGTTCATCCTCACCCAGTGGTATTTTCCATTGATCCTTCAGAGAGAGTGGAAGAAAGAGGGAAAGACAGAGAGAAAAGTTGATGTGAAAGAAACACATCCATTGGTTGCCTCCTGAACACGTCCCGACCAGGGCCCGGGCTAAAGAGGAGCCTGCCACCCAGGCAAGTGCTCTTGGAATCGAACTTGGGACTCGTTGATCTGCAGACCAATGGCTCTATCCACTGACCACACTGGCTGGGACTCCTCTCTTTTTCTTTGCTGTAACTTTCCCCCGTTTCTGAAGAGCACGTGGTAATTAACCCAAAGATTGTTAGCTCCCACAGCTCCTCCGTTCAAACTGCAGCACAAGCTAAGCTATTCTCGTGGTTAAATTATTGCATCCCTCTCCTCCCTGCTGTTTGCATACTTAGGGATAATTGCCACCAAGGAGCCTCTAGTTGGTAGAAAGTTCCTTCCCTGCCCCTGCTTCAAATACGCCTCTTGAATTCTTCATACCATTTGCTCTCAGCTTGTTTTACAGGCTCGGGGAAATACTGAAAAGGCACTTCCTTAGACATCTGCCTACACTGTCCCCTGGAAAACAAACCACTAGAATCTGTCCAGACAGCCCCCCGATGTCTGCCCACTTCACCCCGAATCCTCCTCTCTTCCCTGTTGCTTAGCAACAGCCAGGCTTAAAAGGGGAAGCTGCCCTGTGCTGATTAGCAATGCAGGGCCTTCCCCTCCAGAGACGGTAAAGAAGGTTCCCGGCCACATCTCTTCCTTTGACTGTGAATTCTTTCACAGCCGCGTCACCGGCCAGACCCAACAGCAGGGACTGGCTGTGGCAGGTAGGCTCAGCAGTGACCTCTGGGGAGTGCAACCATTTGGCAAGAGCCACTCCTGAAGCAGCTCTTTCCACGTGGCACTTCCTGCGACTCTGGATTCACACAAAATACCAAAACACAGGAGCCAGCTGAAGTCCAGGCAATACTGGTATTTCTTACACAAACGATGCTCCAGAGAACCACAGTCCATCTCATGTGACCCCTCCGGCAGCTCATCTTTCTCAGGGCAGGGTGTCTGCGTTCATTCTCATTCATTTCATGATAAGCTGTTTAGCGGCATGTAATGAGCACAAAATTAAATCCATTACAGGAAAGGGAGAACCGATCCTCAGCGGAACTGCAGCCTGAGCTTAATGATCTCTGAAGATGGCTTTGCCTCCCAAGAGGAGGAGGGTCCCAGTGGACTCCTGGAGCTTGTCTGTTTGTACATCCAGACCGTCCTCGCTTGCACTTCAGCATTTTAGACCCAACAGCATTATCTCCATCTCCTCCTCTCCCTCCTTTTCAATATTCAGAGGTTACACAGGTTATCTCTGATCTACAGGTTTCTTCTAGTTCAAAAAATCTAAAGAAATTCACTCAAACGCCATTGAAGAGCTAAGATTTCTCTGCATTTTTTTCTTTGGGGCCAACCTGACAACTTTAACCCAAAGGTTGGTGCCTCCTTACCAGGATGGGTAACACCTTATAGATCACATCTCCTTCCAAATTAGGAAAGTGATAATTGGCCTCAGGTCACGTATGAACGTCTCCTGATCAAGCACCCTGGGAATCGCTTAGTCACGAGGCTGCACTAACTCTTCATGGTATCTTCTCCCCAAACATGTCATCAGCTACCTCACCCCTTTGGAGGAAATCAACAAAATGTCAAAGCTTTTAAAAGTACATTCTCAACGTATCTTTCTCTCCCATCAAGCTTTACTTCTTTACAAATGAACTTAATTCACTCATGTTCTCATTAGTCTGAGAAACAGGCATGCATCTACTCCGAACTCGGTAACATGGGCAGGGGTCAGGAACACAGATGTGCCTTCTGTTCTTCTAAAAAATATTTTTTATTGATTTCAGAGAGGAAGGGAGAGTGAGAGAAACATCAATGATGAATACAGAAGCATTGAAAAGATCGTCAAACCTCAGAGGGAAGACAGGAGAGGGTGGGAGGGTGGGAGGTGGGGGTAAGAGACCCACCAAAAGACGTGTATGCATGCATATGAGCATGACCAATGGATGCAGACAGTAGGGGGTGAAGGTCTGTGCCGGGGGTGGGGGAGTGGGAGAGGGCCGAGAGAGGCCAATGGGGGAAAAGGAGACATATGTAACACTTTCAACAATAAAGAATTAAAGAAAAAAAAGAAACATCAATGATGGGAAAGAATTATTGATTGGCTGCCTCCTGCACATCCCCCACTGGGGATGGAGCCCACAACCTGGGCATGTGCCCTGACCAGGAATCGAACCGTGACCTCCTGGATCATAGGTGAATGCTCAACCACTGAGCCACACTGGCCGGGGGTGCTTTGTGCTCTTGAGATGTTTCCCAACGGCAGCCCCCAACTCCAGCCCTGCTGGTGGGCACCGAGCGCCTGGGCCCTCACACAACCTTTTAAGGCCCAGCACCACCGCCTCCATTCTAATGGGCAGTGTTGGCACCACCTGTGTTTCTGTGACTTTGCTCCTCCCAAGAGTGACAATGGGGGGGGGCACACAGCTCCCCTGCACCCCCCAAATGGCCCGTCCCATCACCCAGTGTGTAGAGCCTGCGTGACCCTGTTGCCCGACACTGTCGATACTGAAGAGCTAGCTCTTTGTGGTGATCTGTCACTAGAATTAAAAAGGCAAACCAATCAGAAGCAATCACACCACCGAGAGGCAATCTGCTTCCTTAAAAAAAATCATCTTACCTTTCCCTGATGGAAAGCGGGATGCCTCCCAGGTAATACGTGTTGAAATCAAATATGTCTCCTTCAATTCTAACGCTCTGGGAACTCCCCACACTTATCCACATCAGTCTCTGGGTTTTTCCAATTTTGATCTGAATCTGAAATCAAGGAGAGCGAGTCGGCCAGCAGCGAGGAAAAGGAACCCTGTTCACGTGCTTCAGGGCTGTTGTGGTCTTGTCTCCCTCCGGATTTATGACATGCTGACATGTGTGGCCAGAGACTGTCCCATAAACTATACTGTTACAGCATCTTAATAAAGAGGTGGGAGGGAGTCGTGGTTTACATATGCCACATGCACGTTCTGTGTTTCCTGCCCAGATGTCGACATCTTAAAGGGACGTGCCGCTCTGTGGGTGAGGCCACCTGGTAATAGAGAAGAGCTTGGGTGCGGGCATCACCGAGGGCGGAGGGCATGGAAGAACCAGAGAACAGACTGACGTACCGAGTGGTCTTTCCCGTCGCTGATGACGTCCCGGATCCGCTTTTCCTTGGGCGGCTCTGCGTCCAGCTTGTACCGCACCAGGAGGCTGCCGTCCTCGATGTTGAGGGAGATGAAGCGACTCTAGAGCAAGGAGACAGCGCTGATGGCCAGGCCTCTGCTTAGGGAGCTGGAAGGTCACAGAGCCAGGAGACGGCGCTGATGGCCAGGCCTCTGCTTAGGGAGCTGGAAGGTCACAGAGCCAGGAGACAGCGCTGATGGCCAGGCCTCTGCTTAGGGAGCTGGAAGGTCACAGAGCCAGGAGACAGCGCCCACGACAGAACTGTGCTTTGGGAGAGGAGGATCAACACCCATGGCCAGAAGACACGCCAGACGAAGGGCTGAGCACTGGCACCCGAGTCCTCTAGGTCTCGGCTGCTCTCAGCCAGCTGCCTCCTCAGTTGAAGGGACGACAGCGCTGCAGGCCAGCTCCCGGCTGGGCCTGGGGTTGCACGCTGAGCCTCGTCAGCATCGTGTGTGGTGGTTGCTGGCTCAGCCCCCTCACCTCCCGTTTCAGTGTGGGGGTGCTTTGGGGATCCTGCACAGGACCTCCTCCTCCCTGCACTTTCCTGTCTCTCCATCTCAGACACAGCTGTGCTCCGATTCAGGTGAGCCCCTGAGGCCCAAACATCTCCTCCAGCCTCGACCTGTCTGCACGGCGTGGGCCTGCACACCTGCTCCTCTGGCTCTTGCTGCCAGGCCCCTAGACATGCAAACCCAAAACCTCTCTCACAGGATCTGGCCCACAGGCCTCCCACCAGCTGCCACGCCGTCCCTGCCCTTATGATGCTCCCTCTCCTTCCTTTCTCTCTTCTAAACTCTGTGAGCCAGCCACACCCAGGAGCCACTCTTACTCTTCCCTCTCCATCCAATCCACTCTGCCCAGCCCCAGCATTTCTTAGCTCTCTCTCCGTCAGGCTTTCTGGTCCCAGCCACAGCTCCTTCAGCTGAGTGCACAGCCAATGTGCTGTCCCCCCATGCCCACGCTGTGCCCTCATGAATCTGTGTTCCACTCTGCAGGCAACGTGGTCAGTGTGAGCAGGCGCTCTCCTGCCCTAACTCCTCACCAGGTGCTCTGAGGCTCTGACCACCGTCGGGTCCATTTCTCTGCTCCCTCTAGCTGTGTCTCAGCCACATGGGCAGCCATCACTTCCCCAGAGCCCCGGGCCCTTCCCACATCTGGGCCTCCTTCCTGCCCCTCCCCCACATGGGTCACCCTCCCACCTCTCCCCTTTGCACACTGTCCTCTGCTTGTCATCTGGGTCTCAGATTAAGCATCCTTTATTCAAGAAAGTCTATTCTGTGACATACCCTCTTTTCACCTCCAACATTCCCTCTCTATGGTCATCACCATCCTGATGCCATCATTAGCCCATCGACTAGCATAACTCATCAACTAGCATAACCAATCATTAGCATAACCCATCAACTAGCATAACCCATTGACTAGCATAACCCATCAACTAGCATATGAGTGCTTCCTGTTTGTCTTCCCTCACAGCACCATAGAAGCCTGGGGCAGGAACCTGTTGGTCTTGGCCAGTCTGCATCTGTATGGTGGTGCAAGGCATGTACCCGAGCCAAGTGTTTCCTCGGAGGAAAGACGAGCCTGAATTTCTCCCGTGGGGCTGACGCTGGCTCTTGCACAAACCCTGTAGGTGTGAAGCCTCTCACTGAAGTCCTCAGAGCCCTTCTCTGAAAGAAGAGTCAGCCCAGTGGGGCCCTCACCCTGCCCTGGGGAGCCAGTCAGGGGTCCTCTCCCTCCTAACAATAGAATAACCTCAACTTACGGACAGGAGGGCCCGCCTACCCACAGCAGGCCTCAGACCAGGCTCTCCTGTCTGGGTGCTGCTGCATCTTGTAAGTTTCCTTCTCTAATGAGTAGAGCTCCTGGCTCCATCTCAAAGGCCTTCACGCTGCAGCACAGAGGACCCTGCTTTGGGAACAGCCGCCTGGCCCTGCACACGCTGTGGACCTCTAGGCTCTGCATCTCCTGGCAGGTCAGGGCCTTCCCAACCCATCAGCCGTGGCACCTCCTGGCGGGTCCAGACCAACCCAGGGAGAAGAGTTGGGCCAGGTCTGTGACCCCACTTCAGGTAGAAGGGCCTAGTAAGATCCCGACTGCCTTATGAACCCACATTCTTAGACCAGAGAGCCCCATTTCTCCAGAAACACTACCTGATGGAGCAAGGACAGAAGGCTCTTCACAGCGCAGACAACTCCAGCCCACCTACCAGCAGGTGGCGCTGATGATCACCTGTCGACTATCACCTTGGACTTGTCTAGACCAGTAGACTAAGGAATGACCTGTAGGGATCTCGGCTACTTGGTAAGAGAGAAGCTATCATGTCCTGGATAGTCAAGGTTGATGAAGACAACCCCACACAGCCTGCAAGAGTCGGACCAAGACCCCAGGAGGTCGTCACATTTTTTATGCAAAGTCCTTTTAGGCAAATAGTTGTTTCCAAAGAGTGAAATTGACAATGAGAATCAAGTGGGAAAGGGGTGACTTCTCCCACATTTTGGTAGCATGTTCTCAGGTTCCCGATTCCGTGCCTTATTATGACACGCCTTCGCACAGCCAGAGAAAGCAGGACTGGGCCATGGGAGAGGTTGCACCTGCTCTTTCAGGCCGAGGTGGCTGTTTATAATACCCAGGTACCCCATGTTGCTCCGTTGAATGAACACACTTGTAGTAGTTAGATGCTTGTTATAAATTACCTGGTTTTGTGCGAAGAACAGCAACCCTCTGTCCACAGTGGTCTGAACCGTCTGGCCGAAGGTGGGGAAGGGAGCATGTGGCTGAGTTGGAACTCGAGCATAGCCTGTGCCTTCAAAGTAATTCTTGTCCGACTCTTCCTTCCTCCTGTAACACGAACCAGCACAAGTGAGAACAGGGCAGCAAAGGGCAACCCACACGTGTGTTTACCAGTAGGAGGTGCTGCTGCCTGGGGAATGGAGCCAACACATGCAATCTAGTCGTCAAGCTTCTTTAAAGAAGAGGAAACGCCTTTAAACGCTGAGACAGCCAGCATTTCTCTGGAGGCACTCCTACATTTTATGGTAATTAAACACCAGCTCAATAAATATCACATTCAGGAGTCCCTTTGGAAATATCTACTTAGGAAGAGCTTGAAACGTACAAACATTATTAATGTGAAATACAGTAATTTTATTCTGAGGAATAAAATTCAGCCTGTTTGGATTAGAGTATCCCAAACCCTTTAATCAGAGGGGAGGAGGGTCAGGAGTTCCCAGCAGAATGTCCATTTGGTCCAGATGTGGGTGCACCTAGAAAGTCAGGGTGTGCTTTGTGGGCCACCCCCCCCCCCCCAATTTACAGTAAATATATACTTTTGTGCCTAAATCAGGTACCAACCTACACGAAACATTTTGTGGTAGGAAGCACCAAAAGTTTAAGAGCAATTTATTTATTTTTAAATTGAGAAAACTTGATCAACCTAACATATTACACAGATGGAGAAGAAAGTCCACCGGTTTTAGATTTTAGGGATGGCCTAGCCTGGTGCACGCCAGCATCCTTGAAGAATTGCTGGCCCACAGCAGCCTGTGACATCAACAGCAAGCTACCCGTGTACGATACCTGCAAGTCGTAAAGATGACAGTGACCGAGACACAGCTCCGAGGCCTTACCTTCGACAAGGCTCCACTTCGGTGGTGTTGAGGTTGAACGTTTCTTTGAAGTTGTACAAGCTCAGGACGTTCTCATTGAGGTCATCCAACTCAATGCAGCCTTTGTACGGAGGGAACATGAGACTCCGGGGGAGCTGAAGAGAACGAAACACAAATCTACCCACTGAGCAAAGGACAATGATCAGGCTGACCAAGGAATAGTATGAACCTGGCACTTATCACCAACAGAGCAACAGGAGCTAAGAATGGGACCCTGGCGCCAAATGCCTGGCTTTACTGTTTAGAATCACATGACTTTGGGCAAGTTATCCAACCTCTTTGTAGCAGATCCCTCATCGGAGAAGTGGGAATGATAGCGATGCTTTTTTAAACGATATACTTAGCACACATCACTGTGCAAGGAAGGACTTGAGTGCTAGCTGTTACCCTGAGTGAGCTCCGAGAACATAGTTAGCCCACCTCCATATGACTGGAAGGCAGGGACAGCAGAGATCAATGTCCGTGCTCCCCTCAGGGAAGTGGCCCCTGCACTTACTCTGAAGTCCGGTGGGTAGCCCCCCACGTAAAACACCACGTTTTCAGGGTCCAGGTTGAGGAGTGTGTTGCTGTTCCCACCATCTAAGTCGTAGAACTTAGCTGTTTCTGGTTTGTTGGATGTGGCTTTCCTGGTGTAATTAAGGCTTGCAAACTGGTAGATTCTGTTTAAAATTAAAGTAGATAGCAAGTTTATATAAAAATGTATGCACACATGAGAAAAAAATCAAAGCCAAGATTCTAAAAATGGGGTTCAGCAACACGTGCGATAGAAGTTTGGGGGCGTAAGTCAGCTTAACATGGAGCCGGGTCTGTCGGCCGAGTACCTCTGGAACTTGACGCGGTCCATAACCGCCTCTTGAGTTTCACTCCTGGTCAAGGTCTGTTCCACCTGCAGCTCAGTCTCTTGGTCCCCCAGGTGGTAGACACACCTGAGCTGGCCATTCTCCACGGCCATGCCGATGTAGTCCCTGGAGGCCTGGAGGCAGAAAGCCCACCTCAGAGCCCTGGACACATGCATGCCCTAAGCTCCCATCCCAGCGAGTGCATCTCCAGTCACTCGTGGGTTCACACAGTGAGCCTCTGGGGGCAGGACAAACGAGGCGTGTCCTCGTGAGAGTAACAGTGACAGCACAGCTCACACTGCTAATGCGTGAGCTGCCTTTGCTCTTGGTGCACTCATGCCCTACGCATGATGGTTCCACGAAGCCCTCATATTGCTGCCCTGGGCACACGGGAGAGGGGCTGACCTTTGGCCCCAGGTGTGCATGTGCTCACGGGTACACACGTGGAAGGCCCCTAGCTCTGGGGCAGGTAACAATCCAGGCCTGATGGAGGCCCCGAGCACCGTCGAGGTGCGGGATTTCCTCCTGCTGTGCCGACGGCACAGCCCAGTGGGGTCACACGCCCCAGAGCCCACATCCCTTTAACAACAGGAGAAAGGCCAGCGCGGCCGGCACTCACGTCTCGGTTGCCGAGGTACATCACAAACATGTTCTCCGTCCCTCCGTTCTCCCCGGGCTCGGGTCTTTGGAGAAACAGGGAGAGAGACGTGTACCCCTTCAGGTCGTCCAGGTCGCTCGGCAGCCGGACCTCCACGCCCGACTTCCCGTTGAACCGCATGGGAATGGCGACCTGCGAGGGCGAGACCGCGACGTCAGAGCTGCTCCAGGGTGTGCAGGGCGGCAGCTCCTGGCTCCCCAGCTACTCCTTCCAGCACGAACCACCGCTCCCAAGCCGTCTGATAAGGAACCAGGGCGTGAGGCCTCCTAGCCCCACATTAAAACGCACGAATGATCCAGAGATATGGAAGCATGGAGCGGACTGTTAAACGTCAGAGGGTGGGAAGGTGGGAGTGTGGGAGGGGAGAGCTCAACCAAGGAGCATGTATGCACAGATGCATAACCATGGACACAGACAACAGGGTGGTGCAGGCCTGGGCAGGGGAGCAGTGGGGGATAGAAGGGGCCGATGGAGGGTGAACAGGAGAAAGGCAGAGGGATCCGTGCTCCTATGACGGAAAATTGCTGTCACCCATGTCCAGAACATGACCGAGCTGCAGGAACTGTCCATCCCTCCCGAACAAAGGTGACTCCAGCATCCGTCACAGGAGGACACAGGGCCTGGGCAGCATCGCACCAGCTCATTCCGACCACAGACCGGCCCTGAGCTGGCGCTCACCCAGCCCTCTGTCTGTAGACACTTGGGGGCAGGAGGCAGACCGGTCCCTGACACACCCGACCATTGGGGATGACAGGAGGCAGCAATCACGCAAATGAAGAGTCAGGGCAAAAAAGCAGTGGGCTCTTGGGAAGTAAACGCTCTCCTTCGGTGAACGGGCACATCTCCGGGGAGGAGCTCCGTGCCGGCACGGCGTACCCACCTTGTTCGCTGCGTCCCTGGCCTGCTGGATGAGCTCCCGGATGTGGTCCACGTTGTCAGAGATGTTGCCCAGCGGCAACAGCTGCTGGTTGATGCTTTCGATCTTGCTCAGAATATCGGGCAGCTTGCTGGTCAGTTTCTTTACTGTTGGTGAGATGAGGAAACATTGACAGTGAGCATCGAGAAGGTTAAACACAGATGCCCTGGTGACAGCATTTATCAAGGGGAGTGTTTGGGTCCCGAATGTCAAACCGGAGGACGCCGATGCCTTTTCTAAGCACAGCAGGGCTTTTATGCAGCAGCCACATGTCAATCATCGTTCCCCACCACGTTAGGGAAAATACCCCTTGGTTTTCGAACCCTTAAGCTCAGCCATGATTCCGGGACCCCACCATGAGTCGTTACATCTCTAAAGGGGAGTCCACAGCAGGGTGAATTGTTCCTGCCTGGTCCTTCAAAGGAACAGAGCACTGTGTCTTTGAATGAGTCATTGAAAACTGTTCTCGTGTTTTAGTTCCTGAGATCACACCTTATCAGGGAGGAACTAACGTGACCAGAGCACAGAACGAGGGGGACCACAATCCCCTCCCTGGCCCAGATCGCCCGCACCTGAGCTGTCCGCGTCGGTGAGCGCCTGGCTGAAGTCTTCGCCGTGGGTGCTCCCGTGCACGTCCCTGATCCTCCCCACGTCCTCCTGGATGGGGTGCAGCCCTCCCAGGACCGTGTCTGTGATGTCGTTGGCACTTCTGAGCATGTTCCTGGCACTGCTGATCATGCCGTCGATGTCGTCTGACGCACAGAGACAGGGAGGGTGAGTGTCTGAGCCGCCCAGCAGGAGCGGCTGGGCACCGGGCGGGGGCTCAGGGTGCACGGACCTCTCGACATCCTACGAAGGTCATCTCGGAAGGTGGAGACATTGGTGTGCATCGTCCCTTTCTGAACTGTCATCATTCTCAAAGTTTGCTGGAGGTTGTTCAGAGCCGGACTGATTTCTAAAAGGAGAGAGAGCACGAAGGCGGTCCTCTGTGGGTTCTGGGCCCGCGTGGTGCCTGTGGCCCTGAAGTAGCCTGTGTCTGCACAGCGTCGAGCAGACCTGCATGTAAGGCCCCCAGCCACGCTGTTATGCACTAGCACATGTTTACCGAGTGACTGAGCGACTGTGAGGGCCAACACCTGAACGCATAATGCAGACAGGACGCTCCTCAGGCCCAGAGAGTGAGAAAGGTGAGTGGTACCCCAGCCGTGTGCAAGCAAACCACACATGTAGGCAGTGCTTACTCCTGTTCATTTCCAAACTGAAACAGAACCATCCTTAGAAAAGCCCGTGAGGGGAACAGGCTCACAGACACCCCTAGGGGGGAGGAAAAAAGAAAAGAAAAAAGGAGCAACTTGCTTAGCAGCCTAAGCCTGTTTAAACCCTCACTTCTTAGCGCACATTTTATAGGGAGCAGACGCCATGCAAAAAAATGTAATTCTTGAAATCTGCTAGGCAAATGATTACATGCCAGCACAGGAGTTTGGTTATACTGAGCTGGATTAAATGAAAGGAAATTTTCAAGGATAAAATCTGTAAGTAAGAAGCCCTCATATTTCAGTAGCTTTCGGTACTTGTAATTGCTAAGATTTTAGGACTTAAGAAATGCTCTGGCAGCTCCTCAATGATCTGAAATGAAGGATCTTCACCTTAAATAAGAAACCAGCGCGTGGGAGAGGGGAGGGCCCCTGGGGGGCGAGGGGGAGTCCCGCAGGCATTACGTCTGTAATACTTTCAACAGTGGAGATAAATGGAGAAGAAACCGGCCCTGCACACGTGCCTACTCGGTGAGGGTTACCGGCCCTGCACACGTGCCTACTCGGTGAGGGTTCCCGGTGCCATGGCCACAAGCAGGTTACATTCAAAGCCGCAAAGGCCAGGCCTAGACAGGCTCGTCGCCCTCAAGGTGCACGCAGTCCTGAGCTCCAGGTCAGCCGGTTCTCGGGGCATCCTGGGCAGGAACACGCTTACAGACAGACCCTGGGTCACCCACCACCTGGCGCTGGGGTTCAGGAGGGCCTTTCTCTCCCGGTGCCTCTCCCACCCCAGAGGAGTATCATCCAGCCCCGATTGTACCCCGACCCCTCTTCCCCCATTACCTCGCTGCAGCTTGCTGTGTGTCGTCTGGGCTTCGACTAAGAGCGCGTCGCTGTTGGAGCTCAGGGTCCTGGCTTTGGACGGAAGGTCTTCCTTTATCACGGTCTGAAAGCCAAGGGAGTCAGCCTGAGCAGGCGGCACAGCTTGGGAAACAGGAGTCAGAGCCTTACCCTGCCCAAGCCCCTTTCATCTCTGAGGAATGAGCCTGATGAAAAGGTTTAAAAGGCTGTTCTTTAAAGAGAGAGACTCAGGGGTCTCGGCGGGCACCTATGGCATGGGGAAGCAGAACATCTCGGTGATATGCTAATGACATACATGCTAATGGCACACCTAGGACACCTGTCTCGTGGGCTCACTGTCACTGTCCAGCTCCCTCCGCAGTCACAGGACAGAGCTGAGCTGCTTTTAGGGTTCAGTCTTTGGGAGAGGAAAGCCTTCAACCTCCTAACAAGGCCTGTCCCTCCTTTGCTATTTAATAGCTTGTTCTAATAGCAAGTTCTAATTTAAAGTAATAGTTATATGTGGATTTATATCTGTATCTAGCTATATCTCTCTAGATATTTACCTCTACCTCTCTCATCTCTGTCTCTCTATCTCTTCCTCTCTATCTCTACCTCTTTATCTCTATATCTCTACCTCTCTCTCTCTACCTCTATCTCATCTCTATCTCTCTGTCCCTTGGTGCACAGAGAAGGGAAATAGAAAGCCGTCATCTCAGAGGAGGGGGCACCTAGCAAAGGTGCCCGTGAAGGCAGGTGCCCACCTGGAGGGCAGACTCAGAGGCGCTGGCCGCCTTGTCAGCCGCATCCTCGGCCGCCTTGATGGCGTTGAGGATGTTCTCATAGGCGGTGGCCGCGTCCACAGCACAGCGCACCAGCTCGTCCGCGCTGGCGTTCCGCTGGATCCTGCAGGGAGTGCAGAGCTCAGCAGCGCCCCCTGCCTGCGCTGACCCCCATGCATCTGCTAGGGGGACACCTGGGACCTGGGTCCTGCAGCTCTGTTCCCCCTCCAGCAGCCTCCCGCCCCTGCACCTGGGAGCCAGCCCCTGTTGCAGGAGGGTCCGGACCCGGGCCTGGGCCCACCCTCCACCCTGTTTCAGTGGGTTTCACCCCAGCCCAGTGGGTCCTCACCCCAGGGCGGTGGGGGGCCCGCACTCACTCCTCCAGCCGCTTGGCCAGCTCCTGCAGGGCCTGCGTGTGCGCCTCCGCCCGGGCCACCAGCGCCGCGTTGCTGGCCGATGCGGAGAGCGCGCTCGTCTTGTCCCTCAGCTCCCGCCGTGCTTCGCTCACCGTGGCCGCCAGGTTGTGATAGTCCTGTTCCCGTGAACAGACGGGCCGTTTAGCCCGGGGTGCGGGTGCCTTCCTGAGCTCTGCCCACGCGGCTCGTTCCCCGGAGCCACAGGAGAAATGCGCTTTCGAAGCCCCTTCCCTCCGCTGAGTAACCTTAGGTCCCTGAGTGGCCCTGGAGCATTGGCCCATTTGAACGTTTTCCTTGAGGTGGGGCGGGGGGGGGGGGGGGGAGGAGGGTTCGAGGGGGAGGGGCGGCCCCGCTGGTGAGTTTTGTAGCCATGCTGTTACCCCTGGTGTAAAGTCCTATTAAACCAAACACACTTTTTGTCTGGTTTGCAAACAGTGATCACAAACTACATCTCCAAATGCCCGCTGGGTAAGGAAGGCTGTCCACCGGCATCAGTCCTGCGTGTTCTCTGCTAACGAGCATGCCTGCATCTTAAAGGGCCATTCCAGGGCTTTAACTATGAAAGCTGCATGTGCTCACTGCTGACAATAGGAATGGACGAGGAAGACACGCTAGTCACACACACCCCCTGGCCAGGGGCACCCTCCTGACATGGTGCATATTTCCTCCCCACAATGGTCCCCCTGGAGGGAGCGAGGCCACCCGCCCGCCCAGGGCTTCCCTGCCCTGTGACGTCGGTGGTTTTCCATTTTTCTAGAGAAAAATCCTGGCCTCACCTCCTGGCTCTTCTCCATCAGCTGCAGCAGGACGTTGGTCTGCAGCAGGGAGGAGTCGGCCGCGGCCAGCGACTTGGTGAAGGCGCTCTGCAGGGCGTCCATGTCTCTCACTTGCCTCTGGAGAGGGAGGAGGGCATTGGGGAGCGCAGACTCAGTCGACAGCGGACAGGCCCGCTCCCGGAGACCGGCCAGCGCAGGGGCAGCTTCATCAGAGCGCGCTCGGGGACTGACTGTCTCGTCCCGCGGCGACCGGGCGCGCGCGCACGCGCACACACACACACACACACACACACACACACACACACACCGCTCTCCCTGAGGCGGGGCGCCGTCCCGTTCCCTCGGGCCAGGGACTGGCTGTTTCCATTCTGGCTGGGCCTCTACGTGGGGCCTCTCGGGCACCGCGAGGACAGAGAACCAAGCTCTGAGATGTGGAGGAGAACGAGGGATTTCAAAAAGCTACAGGTATGTGTTCCTCACTCCTATTATGCACAACAGTGGGCACAGTGAATGTGAATATTATATATAATTCCCAGTTCTTTGTAGGACCTTTTTTCTTTTTCTTTTTCAATATGTTTTTATAGATTTCGGAGAGGAAAGAAGGGGGAGAGAGAGAGAGAGAGAAACATCAGTGATAAGAATCATTGATGGGCTGCCTCCTGCACACCCCCTACTGGTGATGGAGCCCACAACCCAGGCGTGTGTCCTGACCAGGAATCAAACTGTGACCTCCTGGTTCATAGATTGACCCTCAACCACTGAGCCACACCAGCCGGGCACCAAGAAGTTCTTTTTGGAATCGGTCCTATGCTATTCCACCCAGTCTTCCTGTCCTTTCCTAACCTCTCACGCTTCTGTTGCTGGTTTTGCCCAAACGCTCACCACTGTGAACACGCACGTTAGCGCCTTGGCTCCCAGCCCTGCCCCGTCAGCTCCGGATGAGGCCTGTGCTTCACTTATTTCCTAAAAAGCAGGTCAAGTTTAACATGCCCTGGCTGGTGATTGTGACAATAATGTTTGCACACCTGACAGAAAGTTACTTAAAGCATATTATAAATGTCTGACAGGCGTGGCTTAGGGTTTGAGTGTCACCCTCGGAACAAGAAGGTCACGGTTTGATTCCTGTTCAGGGCACATGCCCAGGTTGCAAGCTGGATCCCTAGTGTGTGGCGTGCAGGAAGCAGCCCATCAATGATTCTCTCTCCTCATTGATATTTCTCTCTCTCTCTCCCTCTTCATCTCTGAAATCAATAAAAATATATTTAAAAATCATATTACACACTTTGAATGAAAAACAATGTGAGTTTAGCTTCTCATCTGCTCGATCACATGATTCCTTCAGGACTCTGGCAGCCAGGTGGGGGTGTGTGTGTGTTCTCCTTTCTCTGTGTTTAAGTTCAGGGCCTTTCTGCCCACTGAGGAGCTTTGCATTTGATGCCGTCATGCCTGTTCCTATTTGATCAGAGGCTCCCACACAGAGAGGTGCACACAGTCCCCGGCTATGCCACTGAGTCCACAGCAGAGCTGTCACCACCTCCTGTCCCGAGTGACTGTGGCAGGACTCACCTGGATGGACGCCAAAGCCCGCTCGTTGTCCTGGTTGAGGCCCGTAGCCTTCCTGGCCTGGGCAGCCGCCTCCTGCAGTGTGGCCCGGAGGCCCGAGAGTTTGGCCTCGTAGTCATTTAAGGAGGCCCGGATGCTCTGAGCAAGCCCGCTGTGCTCTCCTGGGCGGGCGTCCAGCCAGCTCCGGACCCGGTGCAGCACTGAAACACACACCACGTTCCCACTGAGGACACACACACGCGCCACTGCACACACCACGTTCCCTCTGAGGACACACACACGCGCCACTGCACACACCACGTTCCCACTGAGGACACACACACCCGCCACTGCACACACCACGTTCCCACTGAGGACACACACACGCGCCACTGCACACACCACGTTCCCACTGAGGACACACACGCGCCGCTGCGTCACGGGGGCTGCAGGGGAGAGCTGAGCTGCTCCCCGTGTCACGGCCCTCCTCGGGGTGTGAGGGGACGGGAAAGGCACCAACACGCAGGCAGCACCTCTCTGGAGCTGTCCCCGTGGCCTCCCTAACGTCTGTAATCATCCCTGAAAACAGGAACGACTGACTCTCACGTTTCCCGTGAGGACACGGAGAATGGGAAATGAGGGGGTGACCCAGGAGGGCACGGCTGGCCGGCGGGGACCAGACGAGGTCTGCCTTCCTCAGCACACGCCCCTCTCCTCCATCCCCGCGGCTCCTAGCAGGTATAGGGAGGCTAATTTTACATTTGACAGCACAGGTGCTGCCTGTGGCCGTGGCCAATGAGCCAGGGATGGCTTTACTTTCCCAGAGAACGATGAACGGTACCTGAAACATGTGCACCACACTAACAGGTCTCTCTTCAGCTAACGAGGCATTTCCCCCTAATTAAACGAAAACGTTCATGCCTACTATGACCATTTTCTGTGTTTGCAATAATAACACTAATATCTGTTAGTAACTCAAACGTGATAGGAGCGGGTGACGTTTCAAAAACGATAGAGCAAGAACGCTGGGAGGAGCTGGAGGAGCGGAGAAGGAACATGCGGTGAACATGGGACAAGGGGTGTTTGTATCTATGATCTCAGGAGGAGACCCCTTGGTGCCTGATGGTAAGACGTTACCTTCTACATCCTCTCAGGCGTGTGGACCGTCTGTCTGCCCTTCACTCCAGGTGGCTCTAACGTGACAGACATGGAAACCACGACCCCCCCTCCCCCGTCTCTGCCTGGGACTGGGCACTCGATCTTGCACTTGGCACCTTGGGTTTCAAACTGATCGGAATGGGATGGGCGGTGTGCGAGTTGGGGAACGCCCTTACGGAGCTGCGCCTCTCTTTTCTCAGCCTCTGCTTCTCTCAGGTTCCTTCCAAAGTCGCGGCCCCGCAGCTCCTTCAGTAAGCGCTGGGCTTCGGCCAGCTTCCTGGAGAGCTCGCCGGGGGGCAGGGTGTGTCCTCCTGGGTCTGCCCCCGAGACCTGCCTCAGCAGGACTGGAAAACAGCAAGTGTTAGACAGGGAGCCCCGGACGCCGGCAGACGACTTACAACAGGTGGTCTTTTTAGGGTTCATATTCATTTTTCAAACATTTTAAATTGGTTTTTAGAGAGAAGGGAAGGGAGAGGGATAGAGAGAAACATCAGTGAGAGAGAAACTTGTCCATCGGCTGCCTCTTGCACCCGCCAATGAGGACCAAGCCACAACTTGGGCATGTGCCCAGACTGGGTACTGAACGTGACCTCCTGATTCACAGGTCGAAGCTCAGCCGCAGAGCCACACTGGCCTGGCAACATTCGTTTTTTTTTTTTTTTTTTTTAAATCATTATAGGATATTCCTTGTAATATTGAACTCTTAAAGGAAAATCTTCCAGATGCAAGCACAGGCTATGTAACAGAGAACAGTCAACTGGATCACCGGGCTGAGTCACTTCTTACTGTGCACGTTTCGGATGACATTTTTAATCTTCGTGTCCAGCTCTTTGGCGCTTTGGGCTGTCCGATCAAGGTCGTTATATAACGTTTGTGCTTTTCTGGAGTTTGTTTGAACCTACATGAAAGAATGGAGGAGCAACAAATCACATTAATTGGGGAGGGGGGTATGAATTAACAATATTTTGAAAGTACAAACAAAAAGGTAATGTTATTGACCTAACACGCTACCTTTTCTTGCAAAGTGTCAAATTCACGACTCAGATGACTGAATTCCTTTTCCAGGCCATCCACCTTGGAGCCTTGGTTTGAAATGGCAGAGCGGTAGGTGAGCAGCTGGTTCTGGAAGTCAAATACAGAGTGGATCTTACTTTAGAGCAGAAATTTGGGTTAAGTTCTATCAACTTGGTAAACCTGGTGATGACACAAAAAGACTCATTTAGCAAGACCAATGCTGGTTCCGAGGGAAAAAACATGGTTCTTTGAAATAGGCTGCATGAAGAACCTACTGTCTTTCTTTTTTAAATTTTAATATTTTTATTGATTTCAGAGGGGAAGAGGGGAAAGAGAAACATCAATGATGAGAGAGAGTCACTGATCAGCTGCCTCCTTCATGTCCCCCATTGGGGTCGAGCCTGCAACCCAGGCATATGCTCTGACTGGGAATCAAACCGTGACCTCCTGGTTTATAGGTCGACGCTCAGCCACTGAGCCACACCAGCCAGGCAAGAACCTACTTTCTGATATAAATTGTGACACGGCTCTACAGTAAAAATGGCAATGTTAAAAAAATGAAAGGCAAGAGATTCTTACCTTCAATGAGTGACCGAACCTTGTAGAAATGAGTGGTCCCACTTTCCTGATGTGTTAATTTTCAGATTCTATAATAAATCAGCTGCTTTCAATCTACAGGGAACCTTATTATAACAGCAGGGCCCACGGCTACCTCACTGAAGGGACGCTGAGACGCAAAGACGGGGGCGCAGCAGGGGAGCCCAGGCTGAGAGACGGACGGCGCCTCGTCTTACAGAGGCAGGAGGCGGCTGGCCCCGCCAGGGTGGCACGGCCCACAAGGCCTCGCGGGGAACGCCACCGAACATGTAAAGAGGACTAACCACAATGCGCACAAATCTGGTTCTGAGTCTTCTCAGCGCAAGAAGCCTGTGTGAGAAAAACAGCTTGGAAAACACTCAGGAGGTCAGGAATGTCCACTCAGAAGTGCTACTTTTGTGTGTTTACTCATATGTTCCATCAGTAAAATGTGTTCCTCTCAGTGAAATAAGTCAGAAGGAAAAAGGCACATACTGTATGGCTCCACCTACATGTGGACTCTAAAACACAAAACAAATGAACAAATAAAAGAAAACAGAAAGGGCTTATGGGCACAGAGAACAAACCGATGATGGCCAGAGGGGGGACGGGGAGTGGGCAGAAAAGGTGAAGGGAAGTAGAGGTTAAAAACTTCCATTTATATTGCCCGGTGGGCGGGCTCAGTGGTTGACCAGGTGATCACAGTTTGATTCCTGGTCAGGGCACAGGCCCGGCTTGCAGGCTCGATCCCCAGTGTGGGGCGTGCAGGAGGCAGCCGATCCATGATTCTCTCTCCTCGTTGTCTCTCTCTCTCTCTGAAATCAATAAAAAATATATTATTTATTTTTAAAATATATATATTTTTAAAACACACAACTTCCATTTATAGAATAAACACATCCCAGGAAGTAACAGACAGCACGGAGGAACAGTCAGTAATGCTGTCACCGCTCTGTGGGGACGGAGGTAACAGACTCACCGTGGCGATCACTTCACAACGTCTATGAATATGGAGTCGCTAGTCGCCCCCTGACCCCACTGACGCTACTACAGCACTGCAGGCAATTACGCCTCAATGAGAAAGCGCCCGACCTCTGACCTCCTTTCCTGCGTGAGGACCGCCACTCAGGAACCAGATCTCACGGGCAGGTGCTCACCCGCAGGTCCTTGGTCTGGGTCTCCAGGCGCTCCACCTGCTGCCGCGTGCCCGCTCCGGCCACCAGCCCCTGCAGCTGCGACTTGACAAGGCGGAGCTCGTCCTCCAGGGCGGCCAGGTCGTTCAGCAGGGTCACCACGCAGCTGTCACAGTCTGCGGGGCCACAGCCAGGGGCACGTGCTCTGAGGCTGGGCCACGGCCCGCAAATCAACAGGCAAACCCCACAGCCCTGGTCCTCGGGGGGGGGGGGGGGGCGTGCGCGCAAACGCAGACTCTGAAAAAGGGAGGTCTCCGGAGGCGGGAAAGATGTGGGGTGGGTGCAGGGGTGAAGGTGGTAAAGGCACAGACGCCGTTATGAGATACGGAGTCCTGGGACGTAGGGTGTCAGAGTTAATGATACTCTACGGCATATTTGAAAGTTGCTAGAAGAGTAGGAGTTTTCATCACAAGAAACAAGTTTCTATGTAAGATGGTGGATGTTAACTAAACTCCTTGTGAAAATTTTACTGTGTGTGTGTGTGCACCAAGTCATTGTGTTGTACACGTTAAGTAAGGTGTACAATGTGTGTTAATTATACCTCAATAAAACGGGAAAGAAAGAAACATGGCGAGTCTGTGTAAACTGTTGCTTATTTTATATGAGGGACAACATTTCGTTACTTGTTGCTGTTTATCCGGCTGAGATCAGAGATTTAGAAGGATTTCCCCAACACCCTAAGGAGGTCGACCCGTTATTATGTCCATTTTGCAAACGATGAAAGGGAGGCTTGGCCACATCAGGTCACCTGCCCAAGGTCACCAGCTGCCGACAGAGGCTGGACCTGACCTCAAAGAGCCCCCTGCCAGCTCCTCCCCTGCTGCTTCCCAGACTGGACTCTGCATGCTGCGGGGGCTCAGTATCTCGGGGAGGACGCGCGGCTGGGAGGAGGCACTTCTTCACTCACCATCACATTCCTCGCCGGCGCCGCCGTCCCTGGGCTCCTGGCCGAGGCAGTCTGCGGGGGGTGACCAAAGGAGGCTGTGTCACCGCGCACCCACCGTCTGCTTTCTGACGGGCTTTCTGGAGAGCTGGTTTGCAAGGCTTCAGTCTCCACCGGCTCTGCCCGCTCCCTCCCTCACCTGTCGTCTCCCACCACCTTGCTGTAGGAATTGCTCTTTGGCCTCTGGTTTTATACTCGGTTTCTTCTCTATAAACATCATCTCTTCTTACAAATTAAAATCCTCATCGTTAATACGACACCCTCTTCATTTGACGGCACCCTTTACATACACCTGCAGGCATGCCTCCTGACCCCGTGCCAGGGCCTTCCGCGAACAAAGGACGCGGCCCTGAGGGGTGGAAATGGCACTCGTCTAGACGGACAATGATCCGTCGACTCTGTGTCCCTGGAAACAGTCCTGGGACCAGGCTGAATGCACACATCCAGTGTCTGGTCTGTAACTATCGGGTGAGACGAGATCTCGGGGTTTGCAAATGAGAAACGGAGGCTCGGAGAAGTCAGGTCACTTGCCCAAGGTCACACAGCTCTTGTGGGCAGAGGCTGGATTTGATCTTAAATAGCCCTCCTCCCGCGCCTCCCTGTCACCCTGTCTCAGGGGCCTTTTCCTGGGAAATCAGACAAGGACGGGGGCGGCCTCCCCTCTTCCACGTCCTTCCTAGGAACCAGGCTGTTCCCAGGGGCCACTCCGCCCTCGGTAAGTAACCGCCCGTAGATGCCCGCTCCGAGAACGGGATGGCCCTAGAGAGCACCTGACTGCTCCCCACACACCGCGATGCGACGGCTCATGAAACCGAGGTCTTAGCCAAGCCCTCAGAACCAAGGCTGTTTGTAACTCGTGGACATGGACAAGGTGGCGATGCGGGGCCCAGGGGGGTGGGTGGAGGTGGAGAAGGGCATAGAGGGGAAAATAAAATAAAAATGTAAAAAATGAGATGGCAACAATTTACTTTTTCTGATCCCTGGTCAGGGTATATACAAGAAGCAACCAATGAATGTATAAATAAGTGGGTAAACAAATGGGTATTTCTCTCTCTTCCTCTCTCTGAAATCAATACATTTTTGAAAAGTTGCATTTAAAAACTATTTACTCACAGTAACCTACTGGAAGTAAGTTACCCCCCAAAGCGGAAGATGCCGCCTGAGCATCCCACCGGTTGTCGAAATAAAGGGGCGGGGTGTGAGCGGGGCCCTGGCTTCCTAGAAATGCTGACTTGGGTTCCTCCCGCTCCTTTCCCCGGCCGGTTCCAGGCAGGAGCAGAGGCCTGAGTGGATCTTACCTCCGGTCCTGGGGTCACAGCCGCCCAAATGGCCGTTGTCATCACACCTGCAAGGCTGGCAGCCACCTCCCAACTTCTGGGGATTCCCAAAGTATCCTGGCGCACACCTGTGCAAAGTACGGAAATGGAGAAACACGCAGAGCTCAGCACCGCTCTCCCCCACTTCCCGCTCCAGCCCCCTGGCTGGGCCCCATCAGAGGACGGCTGAGCAGGTTTTCAGGAATGCGTGTCTCGGCATAGAGGAGCGATGGCTCGAATGAGAATGTGAGGATGGGGTGCAGGCGGAGACGCTACCTTCTTCCTGGAACCCCAGGAGGTTACTTTTCCAAATACGTGTGTGCTCCCTTCCCAGCCAGCTTGTAAGTGCCTTCCGCTGCCCTCACAGTACGCAGCCGTGCCCTGCGTGCAGTAGCTAACCCTAAAGTACTGCCTGGGGATGTAGAAGGGTGTGTGTGTGTGTGTGTGTGTGTGTGTGTGTGTGCAGGAGTGTCTAGGGCTCTGGGGATGTAGAGGTGGGTGTGAGTGTGTGTACATGTGTGTGCAGGAGTGTCTAGGGCTGTGGGGATGTAGAGGAGCGTGTGTGTGTGTGTGTGTAGGAGTGTCTAGAGCTGAGAGGATGTAGAGGAGCATGTGTGTGTGTGTGCATGTGTGTGTGTGTGTAGGAGTGTCTAAGGCTGAGGGGATGTAGCATGTGTGTGTGTGTGTGTGTGTGTAGGAGTGTCTAGAGCTGAGAGGATGTAGAGGAGCGTGTGTGTGTGCATATGTGTGTGTGTGTGTGTGTGTGTGTGTGTGTAGGAGTGTCTAGAGCTGAGGGGATGTAGAGGAGCGTGTGTGTGTGTGTGTGAGTGTCTAGAGCTGAGAGGATGTAGAGGAGCGTGTGTGTGTGTACATATGTGTGTGTGTGTGTGTGTGTGTGTGTGTGTGTGTAGGAGTGTCTAGAGCTGAGGGGATGTAGAGGAGCGTGTGTGTGTGTGTGTGAGTGTCTAGAGCTGAGAGGATGTAGAGGAGCGTGTGTGTGTGTACATATGTGTGTGTGTGTGTAGGAGTGTCTAAGGCTGAGGGGATGTAGCATGTGTGTGTGTGTGTGTGTGTGTGTAGGAGTGTCTAGGGCTGTGGGGATGTGTGTGCATGTAGGAGTATGTAGAGCTTGTGTGTGTGTGTACAGGCAAGTAGAGATGTGTGTGGGGTAGGGTGTGCATATGGAGGGGCAGAGGAAGTAGGGATGAACTTAGATGGAGGTGGGGAATGTAGGGATGTGTATGGGAGGAGGATGCAGGGATGTGGAGGGGAAGAGGTATATGGGAATATGTATGTAGGGGTGTGCAGGGGGAAGGAGTGTATAGGGGTGCATGTGAGGGAGCACACAGGACTATGGCATACTGGACCTAATTCTAACGTTTCTGAACCCTGTGCACACAGGAGCAGGAAGGAAGTTAATGATGTGTTAAGTGAACGTCCTGTATTTTCCCCAAGACCTTTCCCTCAGGGAAACCATAAGTCCATCCACCACTGAGTTGGAACTGGGCAGAGCTCCGCCCACAGCCGGTGCCTCCAGTGGCCTGCAGGCCCCCCACTTGGAGGGCCCCCTCCTGAAGGTCCCCTCACCTGCAGGGCCCCCCACCTGCAGCCTGGGGTGAGCAGAGGCAGCACCCACCTTTCGCACTGCGCTCCCGCGTAGCCGGGTTTGCAGGAACACTGCACGCTGCTCCCCGTCACCACACAGCCCGTGGCGAAGCTTGAAGGAGAGAACAAAGGCCGGTGAGAACGCATCGGGGCTTGGGGCTCATTGCTTGTGGCCACAGGAGCCGCCTTGCGTGCAGCGACCCGGGACCAAGGGGCTGCTGCACGTGTCTCCCACGGAGGCATGCAGAGATAACGAGGGATTAGTTCAGCTGCCATCAGGCACATTTCGGTGAATAGGGACCAAAGGTGTTTGTTCTGCTGCTTTTGTCCTGAATTCCTTCCCCCAAGACGAGCAGAGCAGCTCACTGTGGCCGAGACGATTACCACAGCATTCCCCAGAAATAAGGAGGCAGCATCAGACAAGTCTGGGCAGAAAGAACACAGATTCTGGTTCTTTAGGAAAATGTCTCTGTGTGCATTCTAGTTCTTCTCCATCAGCACACTGCCTTCTGGGAGAAAGCGGTAGAGGGGCCGGCCTGGAGCCCAGGGCACCGAGGCAGGAGCGTGGGGCCCCTTTGGAATTCTGATTTCCCTTCTTTTAGTTCTAAACTGGTGGACATTTGAGAAGCTTTTTAAAATGTGTGTATATTTTCTTGATGTCTGAGCGGAAACGAGAGGAGGAGAAAATCATCAATGATGAGAGAATCACTGATCAGCTGCCTCCTGCGCACCCCCCGCTGGGGATTGAGCCCCCGACCCTGGCCTTTGCCCTGACCAAGAATTGAACCATGACCTCCTGGTTCATAGGTCAACATACAACCACTCAGCCACACTGGTTGAGCTGAAAAAGCTTAAGAAAAAAAGTGAAAAGATCATGAAAAAAAAAAAAACAAAACACTCTTGTGAAATGTCTCTCTATGCTTTGAGCATTCCGCTGTGTAAATATGAGGAAAATTGCTCCATTTGCCATTTGTTGGCAAAAAACAAAACAAAAAACACACCCTATAATAATGAGAGTAATATGCTAATTAGACCGGATAGCCAAACGACCTTCTGAATGAAGCCTTGGCTATGAGGCCCAGCCCCTTGCACAAATTTTGTACATCGGGCCTCCAGCAATAATAACACAAATCTTTGGGAACCTCTCTCGGCGGCAGTGAGAGAGCCACGGCTCCGAGGGCCAGTCAGAAACCTGCAGCAGCACCCATCCTGCTGGAGGAGGCTGGATAGGCCCGGCCGGCACTGAGGACAGCGTGTGCCTCCTGCTGCCGGAGCCGCAGCCTGAGGAGCCATGCTCTCGCTGGAGATGAAAGCCTCCTCCATGGCCCGGAGCCGCCGCCTCCACCCCTCCAGCTCTGCTCCAACACGTCTGGGCGGAGCGGTGGGGGCGGGGACGGATCTCCCTGCTGCTCAGTGGCAGGACCGGGCAGGCTCGGGGAGCACGCAGGCCACAGCAGCCACGCGGGGAGCACTGCCACAGGAGAGGCACCGGGGCCAGCGGCTTCTCTGCGGGGAAGACCCGGTCGGCTCTTTGCTACTCTCTCAGCCTGGGTTCACCCTGGTCCCAGGGCCTGGTCCTGCTGGCCCTTTCTCCGTACCTTCCTAATCTACTTTTAACATATTTCTACTGATTTCAGAGAGGAAGGGAGAGGGAGAGAGTGAGAAGAAAAGAGAGAGAGAAATAAGACCGGAAGCAGGGAGGCGTGTAACGACTGACACACCTCCATGTGGGGTGGGGGGATGAGAAGAGATAAACCCAAGAACTCACACACTCACAGGCACAGCCCACGGGCACGGCAATGGGGTGGTGAGGACCTGGGGGGTAGAGAGGGGCTGGGAGGAGGTGGGTAAAAGAGGAGGGGAAATGGGAGACATCTGTAATCCTATCAACAATAAAAATATATTTAAAAAATAAAGTTTTTGAAATTTTTTTAAATATGATGAGAATCATGGGTTGGCTGCCTCCTGCATAGCCCACACTGGGGATCAAACCGGCAACCCAAGCCTGTGCCCTGACCAGGAATTGAACCCTGACCTCCTGGTTCAGAGGTCGACGCTCAAACCCTGAGCCCCAGAGGTGGGCTCTTCCTGATTTTATCGCTTCTCTCAGTAACTGTTCTAGTTTTCCATGGGCCCAGAGTGGACATGCACCATGAGCAAGAACAGGACCAGGAGCCCGTGCTTTCTGCCTACCTAACCCTGGGCCACAGCGGATCCGAATGACAGCCCAGAGCACACCATGCTGAGGGTCAGACGGCTTCCATGCCTGGGACCCGGTTGCTAAGATATGGTCATGGCTACTCCACTCAGCACTCACTGGTCCCTGCCCACCGACTCCAGAAACCCTCCTAGCCCCCTTGAAGGCCTGCGCACACCACCAGCCGCACCCTCGCACAGCTGTATAACCCCCTGTCCGAGTGCACCTGTCACCCATGTGTGCGTGTTTCCCAAGCGTGACAACTCCCCTGCACCTCTCCAGGTACCGCCGCGTGAGAGCGCTGTGTGGGTCCCCTTGACTGCAGGTCCCCCAGCACCTAGACAAGGTACTGGGGGCAGCCCCACTGTGTGGCTCTGTGGATAGGGCGTTGGTCAGTGGACTGAAGGGTCCCAGGTTCCAGTCTGATCAAGGGCAGGCCCAGGTTGTGGGCTCGATCCCCAGGAGGGGGCGTACAGGAGGTGGCTGATCAATGATTTTCTCTCATCATTGATGTTTCTCTCTCCCTCTCCCTTCCTCTTTGAAATCAATACAAATACAAATAAGACAAACACGTGTTCAGACATTGAACCAGCAGCGACAGGAGAGAGGAAAAGGAAAAGCCCGAGTGCACGCTTGCAGAGACGTTGTTTTCTTTTCTGTTTTGCATGTTTTATTTGTTCTTTTTTTACACGACAGCTTTACTGAGAGACCTCACTGAGCACGCAGGGGCCCAGGCCAATGTGCCATTGTGGCTGCCAGTGTCGCCACAGGACTGTGCCGCCATCAGCACACTCAGCAGCAGAACCTTTCCACCCCCAAGCAGCACCGCCTCCCCGCCCCCCCCAGCACACCGGTGCCTGCGGACGATGGCAGCGCCCCGTACCTGTTGGTGTGTGGGCACGGGCAGGCACTGCAGGACCCCTGGATGGCGTTGCCGTAGTAACCGTCCTGGCAGCGCTCGCAGTGCTCGCCGGCCGTGTGGTGCTGGCAGTTCTGGGGACAAACGGCAGAGTTAAACACAGACCATCACACAGGCCTGTGGAGACCACACCACCCTCCTCGCTCAGGCGTGACCCGTCCTTGGGCTGCGCAGGGAGCTGGCACTGGCGCTAACCCCAGTGTTCCAATCTGTCCCGTCACTGCTGGTGCGGGAAAGAGGGCCGGCGTGCCCGCCCACCCACTGCGTGGGGCTTGGTGTGGGTGAGGTGGGGAGACCAGCTGGTCAGTCCACTGCGTGGCTGTGGGATCTCGACTAAGCCCCGTCCCTCCCTGAGCATCAGCGAGGTCCAGGTGTGATTTACATACGACTCCAATTTTCTTAAAATGGCAGCCAGAGTAACACCCACTTTCCCTGCTTGCTGGGAGGGTTTCTGAAATACAAGAGAGCTGCCCAACTGGCATGGCTCAGTGGTTGAGCATTACTGACCTATGAGCCAGGAGGTCAGGGTTCGATTCCCAGTCAGGGTTCGATTCCCAGCAAGCCCTGAGAGTCGGGGTTATGCAGGGCTTTCACCTCAGCACTGAGCTCGGCCCGCCCACGGAGCGAATGCTGGGGCAGGGCTTCCTGAATGAGTGGCCTCTGGGCCACAGGGCATTAGGGACAGTGCGGGCAGGGCCCCAAAGAAAGGGCGGGAAGGGAGGGCTGCTTGGGGAAACGTGTGAGTGACCCTCCCAGTAGCCATCCTCTCCCCAGGTGAAGGGACAAGAGGACCCTTACACTCATGAAGGCACCTCCCCGTGCCACACACACACCAGCCACATAAGCGATTAGACAGGAGCTGGGAAGGGGTCTTTTCTGATGTCTTTTAATTTTTGAGCCCAAAGTGAGAGTCCTCGCCTGTTCTCTCCAGCTCTTTACAGCCCGCCCCGTCCTGCAGGCGAAGCCGTCCCGGCCTCGGTGACTCGGCTCAGACCCGCTGGGAGCTCACGCGGCTGAAACACTCGAGGGGCACCCCCAGCAGGAAGCAGGTCCCTGCCAGACAACCCTCTCCGCACCGCACAGCCTCAGGGCTGTCCCTCCCTCCCTGGAACTGTCTACTCTCCTAATTGGGGTGGGGGGGTCGGTTCCCAGGGAGGGGAACTCTGGTGAAGAGAAGCCAGCAGAATAAAAAGACAGGGTAAGGTCCCTGAGCATCTACTGTCTGCGGGAGAGCTCTCTAGAACATTCCACAGACTGTTTCCCGGTGGAGGAGCCCCGACAGCAGGAACGGTTTTCCCGTGTCCCCCTGCTCTCACCCGCGTCTGCCCTGGAGGGCTGTGCTGACTGTGTGCACGTCACCCCTCTTACATTTCCTTCTCCTGCCTCCTTCCTGTGCTGCTTTCCTCGGCCGGCCACCACACGCCCTCCACACGCCCTCCACAGCCTCCTGCCGCCCCACAAAACAAGAGCCCCTGGGAAGACTCTGAGTTATGAGGTCCTCGTAAGAGTTAAGTCATGGACTCTCCCATTCATATAATTTAATGGCCCGGCCGGCGTGGCTCAGTGGTTGAGCATCGACCTATGAACCAGGAGGTCACGGATCATTCCAGGTCAGGGCATGTGCCCGGGTTGCGGGCTTGATCCCCAGCCCAGTGTGGGGTGTGCAGGAGGCAGTGATCAATGATTCTCTCTCATCACTGATGTTTCTGTTTCAGTCTTATTGTTGAGCGTATTATAGATGTCCCATTCTCCCCATTGACTTCTAGCCTGCCCTGCCCCGGTCCCGCACCACTCTGCTGTCTGTGCCTGAGGGTTATGCATAGATGCACACGAATTCTGCCCCTCCCTTCCTCTCTCTGAAATCAATAAAGCTATATTTAAAAAATCACCAATGCAGCAGAGGTTTAGGCGCTAAGGTGTAAATGGACTGTTCAGATGGGTGCTCTCTGGTGGCCTGAGTTACAGTGGAGGAGGCTGAGGAGTAAGGCCTTCGGACTCATCTCTCAGGCCTCCTGCACGTGCACAGCCCCCTGCTGGGGTGTAGGATGTGACAGTGGACGTCCCAGGCCTGGCGGGCGGGTGGGGGCAGGGATAAGGACAGCGTCCATGTACTCACGATGCACGTCCCAGAGCCATCCTGGCACCGAGTCGAGTGTCCGTTGCAATTGCAGGGCACGCACCGCCCGGTGTGCAAGCCTTGGTAGTCCCGATAGTATCCGGGGCTGCAGCCCTATTTTTCAAACAAAGTGTTCAGTCAAAACGGGGAAATTATTATCCAAAGCACACGACCGATCCAACTGTCAAGCCTTCGCTTCTTAAATCTCCTCCCCTTTAGTCTGGGTGTGAGTTTCCCTCCAGCACCAGCCTGCCCCCTGCTTTCTTCTTTGTCTGTGGGCTGTTTTGTTGCCGGCCCTGGGTGGGGGCGCCCAGAGGGGAGTGTTTGTGCCCGAGGGAGAATGGGGGAAGGGGGGGGAGGGGGGATGGGAGGGAGGGGGATGGGATGGGGAATCCCGAGAAGGGAAGCTTGGAGGGGGTGTGGACCGGCTTCCTCTCCTCAGGCAGCTGTCCCGAGGGCGAGGGGACAGGGCGGAGGACGGAGAAAGGGGCGGAGGACCTCAGCCCCCCTTGGGGAGGACTAAGCTGATCCCTCCAGTCCCAGTCCTTTGGCAGTGTCCCTCTCCACGTGGGGTCTGGCTCGCAGGCTAGGCCGTGAGGGAGGAGGGCCCACACCACCGGGCAGGACGGAGGCTCGAGCCCCTGTCCCTCAGGAGCTACAGGCACAGGGGGAGCGTGCAAAGCCAGCTCGGCAGCCGCCTCCCCTGACACTCTTTCCGGGGCAGCACAAGCTGCCACTCTTCACACGGGTCAAAAGAATTCCCTTTTTAATGAACTCATCTACTTTAAAGAGTATTCTAGCTAAGAATGCCCCGACAAAGAGCAACGATTCCTGCACTAGCCACTAAACGTTACTTAGATCTCTGCCTTTAAACCCAATTCCAGGCACTTTCGTTCCTTCACAGAGAGCGGGTGCCCTCACTCCCATCCCGGCCTCCGAGGCGCCCTCTCCTCAAAGCATCAGGAAATGGAATCTTTCAAGATAAACGTCTTTTGTCCAACCCCCTCCCAACAGCCCCTCTGTCTGTCAGACTCTGAAGCTACAAGGGACACCTTGCTGTGAACTGGCCACACAGCTCTCTCCTGGTCAGTGGGGGCAGCGGGCTGCACGGGGCTGGGGGCGGGGGGAGGGCAGGTAGGGCCCCGGGATCAGCCGGAGGGAGAGCCTTCTGCACTGCCCAGTCTGGGACATGCTCATGGCTGCTGGGAGCTTCTTCCAAAATGACCCTCGACTCCACACTGTGCACAAGATCACGACCACAGCTTCCCATGTACTTTCCCTCCAGCTGCCAGGAACCAGGAGCTGCTGCAGGAAACGCCATTCCTTCAGCTGCGCTGTGAACGGGCTTGCCCAAGGAGAACCGAAGTATGAAAGGAATGCTCTTCAGCCAAAAGCACGACTGAGATTCATTCAGACCAAATTCAGCCAACAAGCGTCCGTCGCCTCTGCAAGCCAGTCACCTGGGCTCATGGGGCGAGGACCTGGTAATCACCCCCTCCCGTCACCTCACACACAGCAATCACATTGCTCAGGGACAAATTATCCAAAGAAAGAGGTACAGCAGGCTCGCTCCCAACATCGCCAGGCAAGGGAAGCCTCCGCAGAGGCTGTGGGGGTGGGCATGCAGCCCGTTAGAGTGAGGTCACCCACCCGGTCTGCTCCCCATTAGGCCAGAAGCCCTCTGCCCGAGTTAGGGGCACGCAGCTCTCAGATAGACCGTGTCAGTCCCTGAAATATGACCATTTCCCGCCAGAGTGCACCCCCCACAGTTTACACAAAGCTCAGTTCAGCGGTTCCGACCGCGTGGAAGACGTTCTCTCAACGCCAGAGTGTCCTGAGATGTGGCTTCAGGAAAGGGGATTTGCAGCTCATCGTTTCCTAAATGACCATTTTCAGGGTAACTTTTCCCATAAACGCCCACGGCCCCAGGACAGTGAGGCGCCCAAGGCTATTCAGCAGCCATAGGACCATCGCTGTGAGGACTGGGCAATGCCCAGGACGTGGGGAGAAAACCGAGTGTGCGAGCTCAGTGCCCTTGCTGAGCAGGCTGCTGGGCCTGCAGTAAACACGCCAGCCCAGGGAGCCGGAGGCCGCAGGCCCTGCCCAGCCCACCCTTCACCCACCCTCACCCTCAGAGGTTACGGGGCCCTCCCAGCCCACCCTTCACCCACCCTCACCCTCAGAGGTTACAGGGCTTCACCGCTGGGACCCCTCCCAGCCCCTTCACTCACCCTCACCCTCAGAGGTTAAGGACCCCTCCCAGCCCCTTCACTCACCCTCACCCTCACCCTCAGGAGGTTACGGGGCCTCACCGCTGGGACCCCTCCCAGCCCCACACCAAAACGTCCAGGGGCCATTACCTGGCTGGGTCTGAACTGCACAAAACTTGCTTGCTGGCTGCTTTGACCAGGAGGCTGAGGAAACGCCACCCTCTGCTGCTGGGAACTGTACCCCAGACACTGCCCCAGGGCCGCCCCGAAGATCCACAGCCACCCTGCCCTCTGGGCCGTCCACCTCACCGCCGGGGGCATCCTGGTCCCTGGGCGTCCGCTGGCTGCACACAGCCTCTGCTCTGCCTTATACCAGCCCTCCCTGCGGGGCCAGGCCCGCCTGACTCAGGCGAGGCGGGCTGTCTGCGGCGGAGGCCCCACCTGTACCTGCACCCATGAGTCAGCCTGCGGAGCCGCTCCAGAGCAGCCGCTCTGTAATCCCTGCCAGGCGGGGCGGGCACACCTTCCACCCACCTGGCCTCAGACGGGCAGGCGGGGTGGGGGGTGGGGGTGCAGGCGCCCAGCCAGGAGCAGCAGAACCCACAGGCTGAGTCACAGAGGCCACGCCCGGGGCGGGAGGGCCATAATCCCAGCTCCACTCCTTCCCTGGGGCTGTGCATTTCAGTCAGCAGCCTGAGAGGAAGTAGAGGGACGGTGGGGAGTGGGGACACTGTGGGTTGCATGGCAGGAGACAGGAGGCCCCAGGACACATGCAGACCATACACTTTAGATTAAAAAGTGACAGGAACTCTTAGGTGCCGGTCCTGTGGGGCAGCCCACCTCGAGGGCTGGAAGGAAGGGTGTCCTGGGACACAGGACAGTTATTTCCTGGCAACTGTGCCAACCACTGCGACTCCTCCCAGCGCTCAGGGAGAGAGCAGACTTACAGCCTGCGTGTGAATCCTCTCACTTTAGAGCATGTTTTAGAAATGTGTTTTTATTGATTCCAGAGAGGAAGGGAGGAAAGAGAGAAACATCAATGATGAGAGAGAATCATTGACCGGCTGTCTCCTGCACGCCCCCCACTGGGGATGGAGCCCACAACCCAGGCATGTGCCCTGACTGAGAATCGAACCATGACCTCATGTTCATAGGCTGATGCTCAACCACTGAGCCACACCAGCCGGGCTGAGGGCATATTTTAATCATGTGAGGACAATTCCAGTTGATTAGGCCTCAAGCGAGGACCTGCTGTGAGCGGGAAAGGGGGCTGTGATGCCCCTCGAAGGACTGAGATGAACCTGGACTATGACTCTGCAGGTGCTGAGGGAGGGAGCCCGGGCTAGAGAAGAGCATGAACCGGGTCAGTACCGGGGAAGCAGCAGCTCGGACACTGGGGTGTGCCTGGGCTCCTTCCAGCCTCCGGGAAGCTCTGATGTTACCCCTGGATCCATGGGACTCCTCAGCTCTCCTGTGGTACTGAGAGCTGGGATTTCTTTCCACTTAATAGCGGAGGGTGGTCCAGGCAAGGCAGGAGCCACAGCCTCGCCGAGACCTGTGTGTGGAGCGGGCATCCAGCGGGCAGGAGTGCCCAGGGCGTTTGCACGGACAGATTTCCTACCTGGCATGAGTCACCCGTGTAGTCAGGGGGGCAGGCACACATCTCCACGGTGTGTGCGCGGCGCCCGCTTCCTGTGTCGGAGGCCTCCTCCAGCCCCACCCCGCTCAGGCTGAGCCGCTGCGTCTCGCTGAAGTACAGGCCGCGAAGGCGCACAGCCTCCAGCCCCGACAGCACCATCATCAGCTCTGCCCGCGTCACTGGGGCGCTGCTCCCCGCGTGCCGGAAGCTTCCCTACAGGGAAACAGAGAGGCAGGCTCACCTCCTGGGTGGCGGACACCGCAGAAAACAAGGTCAGTCAAACAGGCGGTCCCATGGGGTCCTGCTTCCTCCCAGGAGGAGGGGCGCCACGTGAAGGGAAACGAAGGCAGGAGATCAGAAACAATGCAGTGAAACGGACTTTTCCAGTGTCAGGCTTCTTTAAAATGTGCTTTTGGCCTGGCCAGCACGGCTCAGGGGTTGAGCAACAACCTATGACCCAGGAGGTCATGGTTCAATTCCCAGTCAGGTTGCATGCTTGATCCCCAGTGGGGGGCGTGCAGGAGGCAGCCGATCCATGATTCTCTCTCATCATGGATGCTTCTATCTCTCTCTCCATCTCCTCTTCGAAATCAATAAAAATATATTTAAAAAATAATAAATAAAATACACTTTTGTTGGTGCAAGCATCGGGAAAGGTGGCATGGAAACCAAGGCATGCAGCCCAGAATACTACACATAAGAGCTGGGACAGAGAGCACAACCTTCTCTTGCACACACAATCATTCTTTTATGATAAAAAAAAATACAACATAAAAATCATCACTTTCACCAGTTAACTGCCATGATGTTGTGAGTTTAATTTAAAAAGGTCCGTTGCTTGTGTCTATAGACACTTACGGTGAACAACTGTTAACCGTAACTGTAGGCTACCATACTGCTGTACGACATGCACTGCTGTACGACAGGTGCTGGGCCTTTGTCCTCTTGCGAGACCAAAATGCTACGCCTCCTAAGAAAGGACTCCCACCTCCCCCGCGCCCACCATCGCACCTCTGTCTCCATGCATCCACAAGCTATAGCTACCTCTCTGTAGGGACCATGCCGTTTTGTGTGTGTAACTGCCTGTCCCCAGTTTCGCTCACGTTCGCCTGTGGCAGGGTGTCCTGCCTTCTGAAGGCGGGAAAACATTTCTATGGACGTGCCACTTTTTTTGTCGCTAGATTTCCATTGTCTTCGCTCTGGGGCACTAGGATGTGTGCTGTGATGAACACGAGTGTGCAAATACGCCTTCAAAGTTCTAGTTCCAAGTCTCGTGGATATATGTCCAGAAATGGGATGGCTGAATCATCTGTGATTCTATTCTTTAAATTCCCGAGGAGCCTCAATTGTTCTCCACACCAATGGCATGCAATTTCTCCACAGCCTTGCTCACTCTTGTTCTTTTCTGTTTTGTTTTAATTAAAAGCATTTCCTCGTCAACGTGAAGGTTCTCCTGGTCCCGATCTGCATCCCTAAGGACCTAGTGGTGTCGGGCGTCCTGTGCCCAAAAGCCTGTCGTTTTAACCTCTAGAGTCAGGTGGTTCCTTTGAAGAGTTTCCTCGTTTCTAATGAACAGAGTAACAACACCGAATCCCTCAGCAGCATCGTGAGGGTGAAAGCGAATTAGTGATAGGATGTATATAAAGTGTTCATCACAGTGCACATTAAATAAATGGTAATTATTATCCTACATAATAAGAGGCTAATATGTAAATTATCCCCTCAACTAGGAGTTTGACTAAGGTCAAACCGCCTGCGGCCCCTTCTCCCAGCTGACCCTGCCCCGACCTGCCCCCAACCCTGATTGGGGTGGGCTGGCCGGTTCCCACCTGTGCATGATTTCATGCACCAGGCCGTCAAATATAATACTTATGTAATTTTAATTTATGTTTTAACAGTTTGAGGTGAAATTTATATACAATAATATTCCCTCACTTTAAGCATAAAACTTTTAGCAAATTTACAGAAGCAGCAACCATTACCACAATGTGATGTTAGAGCATTTCCTTCTACTACAAAAGCACCCTCGTGGCTACCGTAGTTCCTGCCCATTCCCATCTCCAGGCCCAGGCACCCACTGAGCCACATGCCGCCTCTGTGGATGGCCCACGCACCCACTGAGCTACATGCCGCCTCTGTGGATGGCCCACGCACCCACTGAACTACATGCCGCCTCTGTGGATGGCCCACGCTGGACATTTACGTAAATACCAACTTGGTTTCAATAGCATACAAACACGTGGCTTCCATTCGCTTCACTCCCTCCCCTGCTCCGTGGTGCTACAGTTATATGTAACTTACGTTTTTATACACTGTATGCTCACCAACACAGACATAGAATCATTGCTTGATGCAGCTGTCATTTAAAGCAGATAGAAGAGTTATAAACAAAAGATATATTTACACTGCCTTTTCTATTTAAATTATTGTCTAGAGTCCTTTCATTTCAGCCTAAAGGAATCCCCATGGTATTTCTTATAAGGAGGGTTGGCTATATGATGAATCCTCTCAGTTTTGTTTATAATAGAACGTCTTCATTTCTCCTTTATTTTTGAAGTACATTTGCTGGATATAATTGTTTGTTGATAGTGTGTCACCTTCTGCACTTTGAAAGTCTCATCCCATTGTTGTCCGACTTCCATGGTTTCTGGTGAACAGCCAGCTGTAATTTTATTGAGGACCCCCATGTACGTGACACAGTGCTTTTCTTATGCTGCCTTCAGGATTCTCTGTTGTCTCTCAGCAACTTTACTGTGATGCTGCTGTATGCGGATTTCTTTCATTTACCATACTTTGAGTTTGTTGAGCTTGGGTGTATAGATTAATGACTTTCATCAAATTTGGGAAGTTTTCAGCCTTATTTCTCCTTCTCTCCTTCTGCACACCTATTGTATGCATGTTGAAACATTTTTTTCTGAATATCTCTGAGACTCTATTTGTTTTGCCTCACCTTCTTTTCTTCCTGTTCCCCAGATAGATAATCTCAATTGAACTTCTTCAAGTTGGATGATTCTCTCTTCTGCCTGCTTAAACCTGTAGCTAAGCCCTTGTCTTACTCAGCTCTGGTCGCCATAACAAAATACCGCAGACAAGGCGGCTTAAACAGCAGAATGTATTTTGTCACAGTTTGGAGGCTGGAAATCCCAGGTGAAAGTGCCAGCCAGGGAGGATCGCTCTTCCTGCTTGCAGACGGCCACTGTGCACTGTGCATGGCAGTGAGTGAGCTTCCTGCTGTGTCCTATGGACATGCTAGAGGGCACATGCCATCCTCCTGGATCAGGGCCCCACCCTATGACCTCACTTAACCTTACTCACTTCCTTACTCCAAATACAGCCCTGCGGCCAGGGCTTCAGCACAGGAATTGGGGGCGGGGAGGGAGGGAACACAGTCCTGTCCACAGCAGCCCTTAGCGCAAGTCCTTCATTTCACTGATTATACTTGTCAACCCCAGAATTTCTATTTGATTCTTCTATATAAATTTTATTTTTTAAATTGATATTCTCTATTTGGTAAGACATGGCTCTCATGTTTTCCTTTAGTCCTTTAGGCATGGTGTTCTCTAGCTCTTCAACAGATTTAAAATGTTGATTTAAAGCCTTTTATAGTAAATTCAATGTCTGGGCTGTTTCTCCTTCTCCCCTTTCCCCCTCAACATCCCATGTATACTAGTAAGCCACATTTTCTTATTCTTTGATGTTAGATGTCTTTGTGGCTTTTTCGTCAATTCATCCCAAGCATTTGTTGGACACTCACAGCTTGAGGATGAGAGAAAGCTGTGTCGTAGCACTTAGAGGCTCATGGGGTTTATAAGACAAAGACAATTAACTATAAAGAGGATGGACAGTGCTCTGTGGCATAAAAATGGCACAAACAGAGCCCTGTGAGGATGAAACTCTGCATAGGTTATATAACTCACTTTAAGTGGAGAGACCAAATTATGTTTATATTCAGGGGATTAATATAGCTCATATTTTTAATTCACAAAGTAAGTTAAAAAGCACGACTAAAGAGCTAAGCTGTGAACAAAAGGATCATGGAGAGCCAGGGATACATGTTCCTCAGGTCACCCACCTCCACCAGCTGCACCCGCCCGTGATGCAGCCGGTCCGGCCTCGGGTCACTCTGCTCCTCGTGGACGACGGACATGTGCTGACCCTGTTCAGAGAAAAACACGCCTGCCCTCAGGTGGTGGCCGGGCTCAGGACACATTTATGTGGATCTGCATGCGTTGCATGAAGTGCCTGATTCTGGGAAACTATTGGGAAATAAACTGGCAAAGGATGAGTGACAAGGAAGCAGAATACTGCTACCCAATACACTGCATTTTCCCTACCAGGAACCCCCAAATTCTCTTGACAAAAGATGGCTGAAAAGATGGGGGAATTTTTAAGCAGTCAGTACATGAGGTGCTGTCTCTACTACCTACGGGCCTGGCTGTGGTAGCAAGAAAGCGCTTTGGGGGTGGGGTGGGCAGGAAGGTGAGCCAGGCTACAGCCTGCAGAGCCAGGAGCCTCAGGGCTGGCCCATGGGGGTGGGGGATTCAGCCCTACATTCCTCGCCCTCTGCGACTCAGCCTGTCCACCCAGCTCTGCACCGCTCCCTCGAACAGGGCACAGTGGGAAGGCCAGCGCCCACTGTCAGCACACGCGCCCCAGCTTTTCTGTAGCACCAGACCCGACAGGAATGCCTTCAAGCCGGCGTCTCAGAAGGAAGAGATTATCTGAGGTCACAGGCCATTTTAAACCTCAGCCTGAGAGCATGCCCGGTCAGCTCTTCATCACAGCAGCCTGGGCACAGCCGAGTAAGGGCTCATGCTCCAGGAGAAATCGGGGGAAATTTTGAGCACCACCTCTCCGTGAATCTAACCATCTGCACAATCAACGTGTTGGCAGTAAAATATAGGTGCTGAAGGCCTGGCTCGTGAGACTTCACAGAGAAGGAGGCTGGGACACCACCCTGCTTGGCCGTGGTCTTAGCGGCAGGGACCACGTGGTCTTAGCTCCCTCAACGTCACTCACACCTGGTGCTTGTTGTCAAGGTGCTTTGCAAAAGTTTAGGTGACACTCTTTCTTAGGACAGACATTGCCTGCGCTTTATGAGCCCAGCCAGGAAGGGCTCAAAGACGTTTGTGAAAGGAAACTAGAAGATGGAAACTTCTATACTAATAAAAGGGTAATATGCTAATTAGACCGGGAGACCTTCTGGGAGACGTGGACGTCCTTCTGGACAAAGCCGTGGTGGCGGGCCAAGGCAGAGGCAGTTAGGTGTGATCAGGCCAGGAGGGGAGGGCAGTTGGGGATAAACAGACCAACAGGGGATGGGCAGCTGGGGGCGAGCAGGTTGGCAGGGAGGGGCAGTTGGGGGCAATCAGGCTGGTGTGGGAACAGCTGAGAGTGAGGCTGATAGGCAGGTGAGCACTTAGGAGCCAGCGGTCCCGAATTGCAAGAGAGATGTCCAACTGCCAGTTTAGGGCTGAGAGGGCCTAACCTGCAATTGGACATTCCCTGAGGAGTCCCAGATTGGAGAGTGTGCAGGCTGGGCTGAGGGATACCCCTGTACCCCCATGCATGAATTTCATGCACCAGGCCTCTAGTAAAAACATAAAAATAAATTTATGAGCCGAAACCGGTTTCGCTCAGTGGATAGAGCATCGGTCTGCGGACTGAAAGGTTCCAGGTTCGATTCCGGTCAAGGGCATGTACATTGGTTGCGGGCACATCTCCAGTAGGGGGTGTGCAGGAGGCAACTGGTCGATGTTTCTCTCTCATCGACGTTTCTAGCTCTCTATCCCTCTTCCTTTCTCTCTGTGAAAAATCAATAAAATATATTTTAAAAAATTTATGAGAATCAAGTTATGAGCTACTAAGCACAGTGGGCCTGGGATGGTGGGGGCCAGGCCCTGGCAGGCACTGCAGGCTCTACACTTGGTTTAGTTTCTACAAAATATTGGAAACAACTTCATCGAGATGTTCGCAGGCCTCATCAAGCTGCCCGGAAGGGAATCAGCTCCGATGGCGGCCGCCGAGCCCTGTCCCTGGGAGGGTGGGTGGTACCCACAGTGAGCTGCACATCCGGCTGCTTCCCCAGGAGAGCCATGTCGGCCGGAAGCCCAAAGGACTTGACTTGGTAGGTGAGGAAGCCGCCGTAGGAGGAGACCTGAAACGGAAGGGTGAGGTCAGCAGGCAAACACGGAAAGAACACACAACATCAGCTCATGTGAGACGCGCATGGGCCCGAGGTTCTGGAGAGAGACACATCAGCCTGTTAACAGAGGTCACGAGAGCGGACTGAAGAGGACACTTAACGTTCCACAGATGCCCACTTAGACCAGTTAAGCTGAGGAGCGAGATTGCGCTTTACAAGTAAAAGATCCTTCTGTTAAAAGAGAGAGCACAGCCCGGCTGGCGTGGCTCCGTGGTTGAGCCTCCCACCTACAGCCGCAGGACCAGAGGCCTACTGGCAACCAGGCGAGCTTGGAGGTGGACCCTAAGCCCAGGTGCCCACGCCCTGGCTGACACCTCGACCGCACCCTCAGGAGAGACCCCGAGCATCGGCTCCTGGACTCCTGACCTCAGACACCAGGCTAGGTCATCAGTGTGTTACGGTACTTTAAAAGTCAGTGTTGCCCTCGCTGGTGTGGCTCAGTAGAGAGAGCATCAGCCTGCGGACTGAAGGGTCCTGGGTTCAATTCCGGTTAAGGGCACTTGCCCTGGTTGCAGGCTTGATCCCCAGTTGGGGAATGCAGGAAGCAGCCAATCAATGATTCTCTCCCATCATTGATGTTTCTAGCTCTCTCTCCTCCAGTCCTCTCTGAATTATATATATGTAATTTTGCATATATGTAATTTTTTAAAAAGTCAGTGTTGCCCTAGCAGGTTTGGCTCAGTGGATAGAGTGTCAGCCTGAAAACTGAAAGGTCCCAAGTTCAATTCCCGTCAAGGGCATGTGCCCCGGTTGTGGGCTCGATCTCCAGTGGGGAACTTGCAGGAGGCAGCCAATCAATGATTCTCTCTCATCATTGATGCTTCTATCTCTCTCTCTCCCTTCCTCTCTGAAATCAATAAAAATATATTTAAAAAAAAATAAAGTCAGTGTTGCAAGACACCTGTTACTCAGCGAAGATGACCAGTGCATGGCCACCTGTGTGGGTGAGGAGGCGTGTACATGAGGCAGGAGCAGATTACAGGAGAGCAGCCACATTCCCCTCACTCAAAGCTACAAACTCCAGGCGGCACCCACCTTGTCCCCCAGGTAGGAGGGAGGGGGCCCAGGAGGCACCCACCTTGTCCCCCAGGTAGGAAGGAGGGGGCCCGGGGGCACCCACCTTGTCCCCCAGGTAGGAAGGAGGGGGCCCGGGGGCACCCACCTTGTCCCCCAGGTAGGAGGGAGGGGGCCCAGGAGGCACCCACCCACCTTGTCTCCCAGGTAGGAGGGAGGGGGCCCAGGAGGCACCCACCTTGTCCCCCAGGTAGGAGGGAGGGGGTCCGGGGCACCCACCTTGTCCCCCAGGTAGGAGGGAGGGGTCCGGGGCACCCACCTTGTCCCCCAGGTAGGAGGGAGGGGGCCCAGGAGGCACCCACCTTGTCCCCCAGGTAGGAGGGAGGGGTCCGGGGCACCCACCTTGTCTCCCAGGTAGGAGGGAGGGGTCCGGGGCACCCACCTTGTCTCCCAGGTAGGAGGGAGGGGTCCGGGGCACCCACCTTGTCCCCCAGGTAGGAGGGAGGGGTCCGGGGCACCCACCTTGTCCCCCAGGTAGGAGGGAGGGGGCCCAGGAGGCACCCACCTTGTCCCCCAGGTAGGAGGGAGGGGGCCCAGGAGGCACCCACCCATCTTGTCTCCCAGGTAGGAGGGAGGGGGTCCGGGGCACCCACCTTGTCCCCCAGGTAGGAGGGAGGGGGTCCGGGGCACCCACCTTGTCTCCCAGGTAGGAGGGAAGGGGCCCAGGGGGCACCCACCTTGTCCCCCAGGTAGGAGGGAGGGGGTCTGGGGCACCCACCTTGTCCCCCAGGTAGGAGGGAAGGTCCGGGGGCACCCACCTTGTCCTCCAGGTAGGATGGAGGGGGCCCAGGAGGCACCCACCTTGTCCCCCAGGTAGGAGGGAGGGGTCCGGGGCACCCACCTTGTCCCCCAGGTAGGAGGGAGGTGCAACCCAGGTGGCGCTGTGCACGGTGGAGGGCAGCTCCTGGAGGTCGGCGACTGCACTGCCGCTGCCGGGGTTGAAGGAGACGGGGATGTGGGCCCCGTCCGGCGTCTCCAGGCGCCAGCCCCGCATGTCCACAAACTGGAACACAAAAGCCAGGTGGGAACGCGGCTGGGGCCTGTCGCCAGGCCGGGCGTGCAGAGGAGCCAGGCCGGGCGGCCACCTGGCCCCGCAGGCTTCCTCCCCGACACCGGCCCTGCCCTGGGGTCCCCAGAGGGCAGAGAGCAGGGGGTGCCGGACGCATCCTGACCCGGTGTTTAGTAGTTGCCATAAATGTGCGAGTGACAGCTGGGCCAGCACACGAGGAACAGCAGTCACTCTTTTTGGGGTGACTCCTGCGTGAGATGCGGAGTGGGGCGCAGTGCTCGCTGTCGTCACTGCTCTGCGTGGAGCTCGTCATGGGTATGTCCCTGACACTAAGGACGCTAGGAGGAACGTGGCGAGAGGAAGGGAGAAGGGGGCAGACAGCAGAGGTTAGGAGTCAGGCTCCAGGTTCCCTGGGGGTTGGGGAGACTTCAGAGTGTGGGTTTACAAACTAATGTTTTCCCAATTAAAGGCTGCACTCCTTAAGGAGGCAGGCAAGGACATACATAAAAAATCTTTCTTTGAATACTTGTAGGATACAAGACAATACTCGCCCAAGCAAGCATTAGGCTACTGGTTCATGGAATAAGGAAGGCAATACAAGTTTTACCTTCACAGAGTTAATTTAAAAAGCGGCCACAGAACCTAAGCTGGTTGCTCAGTGGTTGGAGCATCTGCCTGGGGACCGGAGGATTCTGGGATCAATTCCAGTCAAGAGCGCGTACCTGGGTGGCAGGCTCCATCCCCTGGGGGAGGCAACCAATCAGTGTCTCTCTCTCACATTGATGTTTCTCTCTGTCTTTCCCACTCCTTCTGTTTTGCCTAAATATCCTCGGGTGAGGATTAACAACAACGAAGGAGCAGAGAGAAGATGTGGTGAAAGGCCTGAAAGGAAATAACTCGGGAAGAAGAGGAGCGGAAGAACCACCAGCCTTTGTATTCAGTGGGTGCCCTCTGAGCACCTGCTGGGTCCCAGGTGCTGCTGGGTCTAAATCGGAGCTCAGGAGCATGTGGGGGAGGCAGACAATACATTTTAGAACGAAACACACAACAGGGCAGAGGGTGACTCGGGCGAGCTATGACATGGGAAGCGGTGAGGAGGCCCTGTGAGCACCAGACCCTGGAGCAGGGCTGACAGCCTGCAGGACGGGGCAGGACGGGGCGGGACAGCATCTGCAGGAACAGCACTGAGGCTGAGGCTGAGGCACAGCCAGGGCAGGCTTAGCCTTCTAACAAAGTAATACAGCCCGGCTGGCGTGGCTCAGTGTTGATCTATGAGCTGGGAGATCATGGTTCGATTCCAAGCCAGGGCACATGCCTGGGTTGTGGGCTCAATCCCTGGCATGGGGTGTGCAGGAGGCAGCCGATTAGTGATTCTCTCTCATCATGGATGTTGCTCTCTCTCCCTTTCTCTCTGACATCAGTAAAAATACATGTATTTAAAACAACAAGGAAGTACTACCCAGACACTGCCACGGCCCCGTGCTGCATGCCTATCCGTTCCGGCCTCCCTCGGACGTGCTCACTAAAGACAGACAGACCGGCTCCTGCTCACCTTCGCTCTCCGCCGGTGGGTGCTGTGGCAGAGATGGGTGATCCCAAAGCAAAAGCAGCTGGTGCAGCCCTGGGGGTTCATCGGGTCCAAGTAGAAGGAGCCTTCTCGACACGCGTCGCACTCGGCACCGTCCACATTCTCCTACGGAGAACACGGAAGGAGAGGCCATTCCCTCTGTGGGTCCGGTCGGGACGGCCATAACTTACCGCACAGCACAGGCTGCCAGGGCAGGAATGTCCACAGAGCGTGACATGAGGGTGTGTGATTGTCAAGCTTCTTTACAGCCTGCATTGTTTAAACCTGCATCCCACACACACTTATAGAGCACCTCCTTCCCGCTGGCGTCTCGAAGGCAGGGCAGTGGCCCACAGGACTTGCAGTGGGCGGGAACAAGGCCTCTCTCTCCCTGACACCTTCTCAAGCACTGCTGGGACCTGGGGCCCGAAGGCAGGCGCGGACCAGGAACAGGCTCCTAGGCACCTCTGAGCCTCGTGGATTGTAGGCAGAGTGTGTGGGTGCCCGGCCACGGGGCTCCGGGGTTGACCTATGAACCAGGAGGTCACGGTTCGATTCCCAGTCAGGGCATAGGCCCGGGTTGTGGGCTCCATCCCATGTAGGGTGTGTAGGAGGCAGTTGGTCAATGACTCTCTCATCACTGATGTTTCCATCTCTCTCCCTCCTCTCTGAAATAAATAAATTTAACACACACACACACACACACACACACATACATATACATGAAGTGTGTGTTGATTGTCTGGAGAGGGTTGCACCTGTCACCAGAACTTTAAGGAGGTCTGCAGCCTGCACATCTATTTCCCACAGATTCCTGTACACTGACCGACATGAAGAGCTTCCACAGTGATTGGAGGCCGATGTCCTGGCTGCACAGGCCCAGGCCCCTGCCCACGCAGGCCCCAGGCCCCTGCCCACGCAGGCCCTAGTCCCCTGCCCACGCAGGCCCCAGTCCCCTGACCATGCAGGCCCCAGTCCCCTGACCACACAGGCCCCAGTCCCCTGACCACGCAGGCCCCAGTCCCCTGACCATGCAGGCCCAGGCTCACCGTGCGCTACAGGACCGGTCCCCATGACCACGCAGGCCCAGGCTCACTGTGTAATACAGGCCCCGGTCCCCTGACCACGCAGGCCCTAGTCCCCTGACCATGCAGGCCCCAGTCCCCTGACCACACAGGCCCTAGTCCCCTGACCACGCAGGCCCTAGTCCCCCTGACCATGCAGGCCCCAGTCCCCTGACCACACAGGCCCTAGTCCCCTGCCCACACAGGCCCCAGTCCCCTGACCATGCAGGCCCCAGTCCCCTGCCCACGCAGGCCCCAGTCCCCTGACCACACAGGCCCAGGCTCACCATGCACTACAGGCCCCAACCCCCCTGACCACACAGGCCCAGGCTCACCATGCACTACAGGACTGGTCCCCCTGACCACACAGGCCCAGGCTCACCATGCACTACAGGCCCCGGTCCCCTGACCACGCAGGCCCAGGCTCACTGTGTAATACAGGCCCTGGTCCCCATGACCACACAGGCACAGGCTCACCATGCACTACAGGACTGGTCCTCCTGACCACACAGGCCCAGGCTCACCATGCACTACAGGCCCCGGTCCCCTGACCACGCAGGCCCAGGCTCACCTTGCAGAGGCAGGCCCCGGTCTCTGGGTCGCAGACTCCAGGCTCCGTCCCGTCTCTGCTGCAGCGGCAGGGAAGGCACTCGGGGAAGTGGTGAAACCCGGGAGCGCATCGGTCGCAACGCCGCCCAGAGATTCCGGGCCTGCACCTGCACCCGAGCAAAGGAAGCAGGAGCCGTTGGCATTTCTGAAGACGGCCAGGAACCCACGGCACTGCAGCGGACCAGGTGCGTCCACGGCCGGGGTCCCCCAGGGCCGCCCATGGTGCTGACAGCCAAGGGAGAGCAGAGGCAGCAGAGCCCGGACCTGAGCCTCGTGGGCACAAACAGGAAGAGGGAACCAGTTTTACATGTTTTCCCTTCATCGGAAGAGAAAGGAACATAGCCCGGCAGGTGGGGCTCAGCCCTTGAGCATCAAGCCAGGGAGCAAGAGGCCACCAGCTCCACTCAGCAAGGGCCAGGCCTGGTGCGCTCCATCCTGTCGGGGCGTGCAGGAGGCAGCGACCGGTGATATTTCTCTCATCAGTTTCTCTCTCGCCCCCTCTCCCTTTTCATTTATTTTAAATATGTTCTTGTTGACTTCAGAGAAGGAAGAGGGAGATAGAGACATCCATGATGAGAGAACCACTGATGGGCTGCCTCCTGCACGCCCCCTGCTGGGGACCGAGCCTGCATGCTCCTGGTTTGATAAACAACGGGGCTGACACAGGAGGGACTCACACCTGTGGGTCTAAAGACTCAGAATGTTTCCTGACTCAAGTCTTCCCTCAGCTCCTTCCCGAAGGACGAAGGACGAGGGGTTGCTTGGCACCGGCAGCGAGGAGGTGGCCCAGGGCCTCCTTAGGAAAGCGAGCAGTGCTGCGGAGAGTTCACGCTCCTGCCCCCCATCCAGAACCTGGCTCTCCTGGAACTGGATGGGTCCTGCCCCTCAGCCCCTGTGGCCGCTCTCAGTCCTGCTGAGATGCTGCTCAGCGGAGTCCCACCAGGGACACAGCTTCTCTCAGTGCAGAGCCTGTCTGTGCTGATGTTTGCCATTCGTGTCTCAGCAGTTGTGCTGGGACCTATCGCTGCCCCTGGCAGCCCTTACCAGGAAGGAAGCATGTCCCTTCCCTCCCAGGCCCCTCCCAACTCCCACACACCCCACGGGACCCCACCCGGCTCAGACAGGTGGCCGGCAGGCTCTGCATTGAAACCTCGAAGCCGGAGTCACGGGGCTCCAGGTGATCAGCGTACCAGCCTGACAGAGCGAGACGGCATGAAAGTCCATGCCCCCAGCTCACCTGCACTGCCCAAGGTCTGGGTCGCACTCGGGGGTGCCCGCCATGCCCACAGTGCCCATGCTGGAGCAGTTGCAGGGCTGGCAGCCCGCCCGGGGGTGGAAGCCAAAGGAGTGGGCGTCGCAGGCCTGGCACTGGGGCCCGGCTGTGCGCGGAGGGCAGAGGCACCGCCCTGTTGTCTCCTCACAGGGGCGCCAGCCACAGCTGCAAGCTGCAGGGACAGAGAGGGAGACGTGCGGGTGAGATGCTGCCCCACTCGCAGGGCTGCACCAATGGCCAGGGTTGCAGAAGCTTCCAAGGGCCTGGGAAATGCCGGGCCTCTCCTCACATGACTGATGGGAGCTGACATGAAGGCCCTTTCTTGGGGCTGAGGCCGACCCTGGCAAAGGCTCCTGGTGCAGGGTGCTGTGACATGGGTGAGGCAGAAGGTGCTGGGGCCCAGGCTCAGATGGAGGCAGCAGGAAGGGAGTGGGCTTGGCTCTGTGCCCAGCCCTGTGCCAGGGGCTCACAGTCCAGATCCCCTCCAATCCTGAGAGGTGTTTCTCTGCCCCCTCCCTCCTTCCCCTCCTTCGGGATTTACTGAGCACCTGTCTCTGCCAGGGCCTGGGGCACAAAGGCAAACCTCGCACCCCAAGACCTCACAGCCCCGTGAGAGCATCACCCAGAAAACGGCTGTAACTGGAGTGGGTGCAGGGTTCGGGGGGAGCCCCAAGGGACTCGGGGAAGGTTCTCCAGTGGAGTTACAACGGAGCTGGGACCTGAAGGACGAGGAAGGGCACTCGAGGTGGAGGGAACTGCATGTGCGAAGGCAGGGAGGCAGGAAAGATCCCGCCTGGTCTGGGAGCTGGGGGAGGGTGATGGGGTCCAGGCCCAGGAGATCTGTTGGGTGAGGCTGGGGTTCCAGAACCCATACAGGGACCCCCTGCCTCCTGGACCTCCTTCGCTCCGGCCGCCTGGCCAGGAAGAGGCCCCGCCCACCTGCCCCAAAGGAGGCTTTGAAGCTGGAAAGAGGGGTGAGGAAGGAGGGCCAGCTGGTGTGTGTTTTGGGATTGCTTCTCAGAAACCCTCTCTTCCTCCCCCTCCTTCTGACACCATGGCAACCAGGTAGTCACTGGGGAAACACCTGTGAGCTGGGCTGAGTGGAGGGGGAGGTTGGGGGGGGTAGGGCCCTCTGCTCCCCTCTCCGAGCCTCAGTTTTGGCATCTAGAAAATGGGCACCACAACCCAGCTGCTGCCTCCTGTCAACCCAGGTGCTCCAGGAAGCAGAGGCCCAGGCTGGACTCGGGAGGGGGAAGGTCTGGGGGTGAGGGCGGGACTTGGGGGGGGGCCTGCACCATCCTGCAGCGGGGGGCTGGGCCAGGCGGTGGGCAGTCCCTCAGCCACTGGTCTGCGCTTCCCACCCAGCAGCCCGCCTGGTGCGCCCCCTGCACTGTCACTGCCCAGGAGCCCAGGGCAGCGGAGGCAGGGCCGAGGCACAGACACAGGGATGGGTCTCTCAGGAGCCCCGTGGGAGGTCTAGGGTCTCCGCTGAGGCACAGGGCTCAGCTGCTCCCAGGACCCAGTCGAAGCCCCCGGAGGAGGGGCGAGGAGGGTCTGCTTCCTGGGCTGCTGCTCCCATGACCACAGACTGGTCTCCGCCAACAGGAGCACGTGCTCTCCCTGTTCTGGGGCCCGAATCTCAAATCGGGGTGTCGGGGGCTGGGCTCCCTCAGAGGGCTCCAGGGAGGGTCCTTCCTGCCTCTCAGCTTCTGGGGGCTCCTGGCGCATCCCTTCTGTCGACACGTGGCCCCTCCTCCATCCTAGGCAACTTCTCCAGTGTGCTCACGTGGCTCCGCCCCCTTGTTCACAGGCCCACTTTCTGCTGTTCATGTGGCCCAGCCCCCTATGACCTTGGATGGTCCCTGTTTCTGGGGTGCCACCTCCCTGGTTGGCTGTGTGCCCCTGCTCTCACACCTGTCAGCAGTCCCTTTGCCAGAGTCCTTCCAGAGAATCATGTGTGCTGGACTGTGACAGCTGGGACTGAGAAGGAGACAGGAGAGCAGTGGCCCGTCCAGAGTCCATGCAAGAGGCCCAAGGGGGCCTGTGCAGTCCCTGGACGGCTCCCAAAGGGGCTCCAACCTAACAGGCCAATGCACCCCAGTGCATCCCAATGTACCCCATTGTATTCCGATGTACATAATGCATCTGTGCATCCCAATGCACCGAGTGCACCCCATTGTGCCACATTGCACCCAATGCACCCCCTTGTACCACATTGCACTCACTCCTCCAGGGTGAGCCCCTGCTCCTGGGACAGATCCACCTGGAGGATCCCCTGCTCCTGGGACAGATCCACCTGGAGGAACCCCTGCTCCTGGGACAGATCCCCCTGGAGGAACCCCTGCTCCTGGGACAGATCCTCCCTGGAGGAACCCCTGCTCCTGGGACAGATCCACCTGGAGGATCCCCTGCTCCTGGGACAGATCCCCCTGGAGGAACCCCTGCTCCTGGGACAGATCCTCCCTGGAGGAACCCCTGCTCCTGGGACAGATCCACCTGGAGGATCCCCTGCTCCTGGGACAGATCCCCCTGGAGGAACGAACCCCTTCTCCTGGGACAGAGCCGGTGGATGGCTGAGCGGGCACTTACGCTTGCAGTGTGGGAATCCGTAGTAGCCCGTTTGACAGCGGGTGCACTGCCGACCGATGATGCCAGGCCGGCATGGGCACTGCCCACCCACGGGGCTGCAGTGAGGACCAGCAGCACCAGCGGGGTGGCACTCACAGGGCAGCGCACCCTTGTGGTAGAGGGCCGCCAGGGACCGGGCAGAGTCCTTACAGAACCCGGAGGTCGTCTGGAGGCTGTGGAGACAAACGGGACTCAGTGCCATCCTGGGAGCTGTGCCCAGAGACACCCCACCTGCCCTCCCACTTGCCCATCAGCAGGGTCTTGGGGAGGGACTGTGACTCTGGGTCACACATAGCTAGGGGCAGCTGCCCCACAACTCCCGAACACCCCACAAGATCTAAGACCAGGGGTAGAAACCTCTGGGGCTGGGGTAACAGTGAAATTTACCTACAGGATGAGTAGAAGATGCCGATTATCCTATATAAAACCCTAATAGCAAATCAACCAACTAACAGATGACCTGCAGAATGACTGGTTGCTATGATGCTCACTGACCACCAGGGGGCAGACGCTCAACACAGGAGCTGCCCCTGGTTGGTCAGTGCACTCCCAGAGCGCCACTCAGCCACAAGCCTGGCTCACGGCTGGCAAGTGCAGTGGTGTTGGTGGGAGCCTCTCCTGCCTCTGCTGTAGGCGGGTAGTAAGGAGGGATGGGTCCCAGACTGCCAGAAGGATGTCTGCTGCATTAGGCCCGATCCCCCCGGGGGGAACATCCCAGCAGGCAGACATCCCCCGAGGGGTCTCAGACTGGGCTGAGGGACCCCCCCCCCCCCAGTGCACAAATTTCATGCACCAGGCCTCTAGTATCTCTATAAGACAGTTACCAAGAAATTACACCTAACTTGATGATACACTGTAGCAATAATGAGGAGGACCAGGTGGACTGTCAACATCTATTGAGTGTTGCATGCCCAAAGCTTTCCCTACCTCTCACTTAACCTCACAGCCACCCAGGTAGGCCTACACCCATTTCACAGATAGGGAAACTGAGGCTCCTAGATCAGTGGTTGCCAACTGGTGGTCTATGAGGTCCAAATCATTGGTGACCACTGTCCTAGAGGGTAAGCAACGTTCCCAAGGCCAAGAGCTATAGAGCCGCTGAGCGGACACTCAAATCCTCAGCTATTTTGACTTCAGAGGCTTTGCTGAGTATGTCATATTCAGGGACTTCTGCCCCCCAGCTGCCTGAGGTGCTGGGTTCCTCAGAAATCCTACGGGGCCTGGGAGGGTCTGGAGAGAGGGGGCTGACATTCTCGCTGCACCAGGCTCTGGGCATCAGGGAGCAGGAGAGAGGATGGGGGCCTGTCTGGCCTGGGCTCCTGCTCAATCAGGTGGCACAGGAAGTGGGCACTGGGTCCAACACATATCCCAGGGGAGGAGCCAATGGGGTGTCTCAGGAAACAGGAAGCAGCGAGGGGAACAGAAGCTCCTGAGTGACCATGAATCCCTGCTGGGAGGTGAGCCTCTGTGGAGATCCCCGATGACCACCGGGGGTCTTGCCTGGATGTGCACGACGACACTGTCATAGGGACAAGGAGTGCAGAGGGCACCTCCTGCCCCGGACCCAGCCTCATGCCTCTGCCTGGGTGCAGAGGGGAGTACAGGCCCAGGGGAGCTTCCATGCTCCAGGGTGGGAATGTGGGAGAGCCCCATGCTTTAGGGTGGGAATGTGGGAGAGCCCCATGCCTCCAGGGTGGGAATGTGGGAGAGCCCCATGCCCTCCAGGGTGGGAATGTGGGAGAGCCTCCTGCCTCCAGGGTGGGAATGTGGGAGAGCCCCATGCCTCCAGGGTGGGAATGTGGGAGAGCCTCCTGCCTCCAGGGTGGGAATGTGGGAGAGCCCCATGCCCTCCAGGGTGGGAATGTGGGAGAGCCCCATGCCCTCCAGGGCGGGAATGTGGGAGAGCCCCATGCTCCAGGGTGGGAATGTGGGAGAGCCCCATGCCCTCCAGGGAGGGAATGTGGGAGAGCCCCATGCTCCAGGGTGGGAATGTGGGAGAGCCTCCTGCCTCCAGGGTGGGAATGTGGGAGAGCCTCCTGCCTCCAGGGTGGGAATGTGGGAGAGCCTCCTGCCTCCAGGGTGGGAATGTGGGAGAGCCCCATGCCCTCCAGGGTGGGAATGTGGGAGAGCCCCATGCTCCAGGGTGGGAATGTGGGAGAGCCCCATGCTCCAGGGCGGGAATGTGGGAGAGCCCCATGCCTCCAGGGTGGGAATGTAGGAGAGCCCCATGCCTCCAGGGTGGGAATGTGGGAGAGCCTCCTGCCTCCAGGGTGGGAATGTAGGAGAGCCCCATGCCTCCAGGGTGGGAATGTGGGAGAGCCCCATGCCTCCAGGGTGGGAATGTGGGAGAGCCCCATGCCTCCAGGGCGGGAATGTGGGAGAGCCCCATGCCTCCAGGGTGGGAATGTGGGAGAGCCTCCTGCCTCCAGGATGGGAATGTGGGAGAGCCCCATGCCCTCCAGAGTGGGAATGTGGGAGAGCCCCATGCCCTCCAGGGCGGGAATGTGGGAGAGCCCCATGCCCTCCAGGGCATTTCCACAAAGAAGTACTCACTCGATGTAGAAACTATTCCCTCCACAGCTGGTGATGAACTCTTGAGACTTGTCCACCAACTGTGGGTGGAGGATCTGATAGGTGTGGCTCTCCGCAGGCACCAGGAGGACGCGGACCTGCATGGAGCATGAGCATGTCCTTGGCGTTCCAACAACGTGGCTCACCAGCCGCTGCTCATCACTGTGCAGGATCATTGTCTCCTGTCGCTAAGCCCACGACCAATGAAATGGATTTACACAAGTCACAAGAACCCCCTAGGTGGTATGAAGGCTCACTCTGTGATCCATGCAGGAAATGATGGGGCGGGCAGGCCCTGGGAGAGCTGCTCAGAGCAGCAGCCTGGACTCTGGGCGGGGATGGGAGACCTGGGAGTAACCTGGGGCCAGAAAGGACGCCAGGGCCACGGGGTCACACTTGGGCACCCCCAGAGCTACAGGGGTTGCTGTTTGGTATTTTTAAAAATATATATTTTGCTGATGTCAGAGAGGAAGGGAGAGGAAGGAAGAAGAGAGAAGCATCAATGATGAGAGAGAATCATGGATCGGCTGCCTCCTGCACACTCCAAACTGGGGATCAGGCCTGAAATCTGGGCATGTGCCCTGACCTGTAATCCAACAGTGACCTTCTGATTCATAGGTTGATGCTCAACCACTGAGCCATGCTGGCTGGACCTGTTTGGTATTTTTTAAAGGTGAGCAAACTGAAATGGCAGGGCCAATAGGAACGCTTGCGCATGGTGTGCCTGGAGCTTATCTCCCGTCGTGAATACACAGCCAGTGTGTAAAGTCCCGCTGGCTCTCTGCTCCAGAGCAAATAAGACTGCCAGTAACAACGCTGCAGGGAGTTTCAAACGTCTCTGTCACCTGCTCAGCGATTGGCAGCTCACAGAGACTCCACTGGTCCCAAGTATGCAACTCAATAAACACCTGCCAAGCCCACGTGCCAGGAAGTGTGCCCGGCTCAGGGGAGACAAAACGAGTCAGAGAAGGTGGCCTTCTCAGCGAGAGCGGCAGGGCCAGGCCTGAGAGCGCAAGCTGCCGGCTCCACGGAAGGCCCCAAGGGAGGCCCCAGGGCATCAGCAGCCCAGGTGATGGGTGCAGCAGGGGCACCGGGGCTGGGCAGGGCACAGGCCAGGATTGGGGGTGTGTGAGGTCTCTGGGGTGGAGATGTGCAGCCGACGGTCCCCTGTGGGCCTGGAGCTCAGGAAGATGAGATGAAGCGAAGATGTAGCCACAGGGGAGGGCGCCCCTCCCACCGAGGACCACACCGAATGGGCAGATGCAGAGGAGGCTTGTGGAGGGAGAGGATGGACAAGGGCTCACGGCTTACCCAGGGGAGCGCCAGCACATGGGGCAAAGGGAAGGAGAGGTCACGGAAGAGCATTAGAGAAAGCGGGGAAATAAACAAGAGAACTGAGCCATGGAAGCCACTGGAGGGGAGTTTTAGGAACAGAGGGGTCTCCCTGCTCCCGAGAGACCAGGTGGAGGGTGAGGGGGGCCAGCGGAGGCTGGGGGGGACCGGTGGAGGCTGAGGGGGGCTAGGTGGAGGGCAAAGGGGGCAGATGGAGGTGGAGACGGAGGAGAAGAGGGGGAAAGGCGGAGGGGGACGGGGGCAGGGCGGAGGGTGAGGGGGGACAGGGTGGAGGGCGAGGGGGGACAGGGCGGAGGGCGAGGGGAGGCAGGTGGAGCACGAGGCTAAGCAGAGCTCACATGGGTGTATTTTCTTCCTATTTGTCCTCTGTTATTCCAGTTTCCCTCGATTTTAATTGTCACACACTTTTGTTGTTAACAGGTCTCTGTAAAATTTAAACATTTTTCTATAAATATGCCTTCATGCCCCGCCACTGTGGCTCAGTGGTTGAGCATCAACCTATGAATCAGAAGATCAGGGTTCGATTCCTGGTCAGGGCACATGCCCGGGTTGTGGGCCGGATCCCCAACAAGGGCCGTGCAAGGAGGCAGCAATCCATGATTCTCTCATCATTGATGTTTCTCTTCTCTCCCTCTCACTTCCTCTCTGAAATCAGTAAAAGTATATTAAAATGCATATCTATGACCTCAATTCCTTGGAGGAATGATCGTCATGAGCCAAACACACAGACCACAGGACGGACGTCATGCGGAGATGGAGCTGGGGGCACGCAGACGCACCAGCACTAAGGACTTTCCTTCCGGAACCTTCACAGTCACAGCCACCTCCGGCTCCCAGACGGAGAACTCAGCCTGGCCTCCGGCGACGGCCTGGTCCTGGCAGCCCAGCACGTGGGGGCAGAAGGAGGCACGGAAGACGCCTGGGCAGAGAGGGTCCTGTCACGCCTGCAAGGCCCTGCGAGGCCAGGGCAGAGCCGGCTCCCCGCCGCTCACCTGGCCACGGCTGCCCTCCATCCACAGACACCTGTGCGGGGAAGGCGGGGTGCGCTGGCTGGTAGAAGTGGATGACAAGGACGTAGCGGCCGGGGCGAGGCGCATGTCCTCTCAGGGTCACGTGGCTCTAGGAGGAAAAGCAGAAAAACAAACCCCGTGAGCCACAGGGCGATGAACAATCAGAACTGCAGGAAGTTCCAGGTTAAAGCAATGCGAGCAGGTGTTGCCAAGGGAAGTAATGGCTCCACTGGAATGTTATAGCCCGTGGAGGTGCCGCTGCAGTGACAGGAGGGAGGGGAATCGGTGCGGTCACGCTGGAAAACTGTGGCAGCTTTTGCCAAAGTGGAACATATAACTGAGCAGTTCCAGATCTTAACCCCCACCCAACAGGACGCATAGCATGCTTGTCAAAAGGCTGCACAGAATGTTCTGTGTGCAGTTACCACTGTGACAGCCATGGCATAAGGAGCCAGCATGGCTCAGTGGTGAGCATCGACCTAGGAACCAGGAGGTCAGGGTTCAGTTCCAGGCTAGGGCACATGCCTCAGTTGCAGGCTCTAACCCCAGTGGGGGGTGTGCAGGAGGCTGCTGATCAATGATTCTCTCTCATCATTGATGTTTCTATTTCTCTCTCCCTCTCCCTTTTTCTCTTTCTAAAAAAAGAAGATCAATAAAAATATTTTTCAAATGACAACAGCTAACACAACAATAGTGTCTGGTGTGAATGCCCTGTCTTGAGCCATAAACAAAGTGTAAGTCATATAAGAGTTACAGCTTATTGCTCACATTGCATAATAAGGCTGCATTTGATTGGTTAATTCTTGGAACCAGAAATCCTTATTATATAAGAATAGGCACCTGATTTTTTTAAAAAGTCACTTTGGAGCAAAAAGGATAGATAATTACCATTACTATTTTTTGTAAATTGACCAAAAGTATTCCTATCTTGTGCCAGACTGGCAAAACTGTGCTGGGTGTGCCGCGGGATTTAAGTGCTTCGCTGTGTGCCGTGAGCTGAGCAGGTGGAACGCTGCTCGAGAAGACTGACTGACCAAGACGTGTCTACCGAGAACGTCCTTCCTCAGCTGAGCTTGTGCAGCTGCGGGTACAAGAACACAGACGGCCACAGCAGCTGCCCTCACAGTGCTTCCAGCCCAGCTTGGGGAGGTAAGGAGCCTGACAGGGTTAGACAGAAAGAACCACAAAGACAGCCTGGCCCGTCCTGTGGCGCCAACATGAGGTGCCAGAGGATGGGCCATGCACCTGGCCCTGCCTAGGCGGAGACGCAGGAGGACAGAGCCTCGAAGGGGTGGCACAGACAGGCTCAGCAGACGCCTCCCGTCTGGAACCTCCACAGCTGAGGGCAGAGGCCCTCCCACCGCAGGGCTCCTGGACCCCGGGGGAGGGGTGTGAAGACACCACCCTCTAGAGAGTCCACGTCAGAAGCTCTGAGATGAGGAATCTGCATTTCTTTTCCTTTCTTTCTTTAAAAATATTTTTATTAATATTAAGAGGAAGGGAGCGAGAGACAGAAACATCCATGGTGAGAGAGAATCATGGATCAGCTGCCTCCTGCATGCCCCTCCACTGGGGATCCAGCCCACGACCTGGGCATGTGCCCTGACCGGGAATCAAACTGTGACCTCCTGAGTCATAGGTCAACACTCAGCCATGGAGCCACGCCGGCTGGACCAACTGCATTTCTAACACGTCCCCAGGTGGCACGGATGCCGCTGGGTCAGGGCCACACACTTTGAGAACCACTGGCTTCAAAACAACCCCCTCAGGGGAAAGCGGGTCCTACCTGCGGGGCCTCCACGGTGACGCCAGTAACCACCTCAGCAGAAGGAGAAAGGTCCTGGGGCGGGAGAGGGGGAGGCCCCCCACGTGGGGCATCCAAAACCCATGCCGCTGGAGGGGTTTCGGGGGACACGGAGATGCACGTGGCCCTGAAAAAGGAGGCTTTTAAATCTTATTTAAAGATAACCCAAAAGGAGAACTGCCGGTGGTGAAGATACAGCCTCTGAGCATAAGCCGGGGGACCACAGGGCACTCCAGCTGCCGCCTCAAAACCACGAGCCAAAACCGAAGACAGAGCTCCGGGCTGAAGGCGAGGGAGCGACCCGGAAACTCACTGACACTTCCCTCCGAGAACGAAGGCTGTTAGGTGAAGTCAGCCAGCGGAACACGGTTATTCACCTCCACCCACCACAGTGACGTAAGACTGTAAAACCACGGGAACTACCTCGTCGTCCCCTAGGCTCCGCCTGGCCGTGGCACACACTGCATGGCTGCTTCTATAAGTTATGTTTGAATCCACAGCAAAACAACTCTACAAGCTGTGGTTAGCCAAGTCTCACAGTGAGACGGGTCACTACTTCATGGCTTTTTATATGAAGAGCCTCATACACGAGGATTAAATGGTTGTGGGCTCACACAGGAGCTCAGGTACCTGCCTGGGGCGGGCTCATTCCCCCTCCCCTTACCCCCGCCACTGGCTGGCCTCCTGCTATTGCAGGGCTCTTCACAGACTCCTGTGGCCATCGAGCTGGCTGGCTGTGACATCCACCGCTGGTCTGTGGGCACTTCTGAAGCAGGAAGTTGCAACCTTACACGCATGCCAGTGTCGCTCCGAGCACACACAGGGCAAAGGAGGAGGCGCGTTACCTTTGGTTAGCCAGTGGCCCATAGCTGGCGATGCATCTGACTTGAGGCTTCAGATATTCCATTGAGAACTCTTCAGTGGGAACAATACACATCCGATGCTGCCGAGCAAACACAATGCAGAGGTACGCTCCAGTTCCCAGCCAAACCAGGGCAAGGTCAAGTGCATTCTGTAAAAGGGCTGTGAGGGCCCAGGTGCGTGGCTTAGTGGCTCAGCGTCAGCCTATGACCCAAGGGGTCACTGTTCGACTCCTGGTCAGGACACATGCCCAGTGGTGCGCTGGATCCCCAGTAGGGGGCAGGCAGGATCCCCAGTAGGGGGCATGTTGCTCAGTGGATAGAGCGTCAGCCCAAAGATGGAAGGGTCCCGGGTTCGATTCTGACCAAGGGCACATGCCTGGGTTGCAGGCTAGATCCCTGGCCCTGGTCAGGGTGCGTGCTTTGAGAGATCAATTGAGGCGTCTTTCTCACACTCGCTCTGAAAATCAATGGGAATTATCCTCAGGTGAGGATCAACAAAATAAATAACCCATGGGCATACATACCAGCAGGAGCCGGGTGCCTCGGGCTCTGAGCCAGACATCGGCGTCGGCTCGCAGCTCGTAGGTGGCCAGGCGGCTCCGGCCGTCGGTCAGGGCGCTCCGGCACAGGACGCTGCAGGAGGAGATGTGCTCAGCCTGACCCCCGGCCCCGCCTGGGTGCTTCCTGGGGTGGCTGAGGTTCGGGCTCTGCTGTCGACGGCCTGATGGCCCGGTGGCCAGCAGCGAACTCCCTGCGCTGAGCGGGAGGGGTACAGCACGCCCAGCTGGGAGGGGCCTCCCCACGTCCGAGCTGAACGCCCTGCTCACCTTCTCCAGGGGAACCGATCTGGTCGGTGACAGCCCAGAGCCAGTCCTGTCCGCCTTTAAGGCACAGCTTCTGTGCAAGTTACCCAGGTCCCCTGACGTTGGTGATGGTGCTGCCCGCTGGCCCCGCCACCACCTCCCACGCGCCTGAGGGAGGCCATGCCAACGCTCTGAGGAGCCCAGAGCCCACCAACGCCTTCCTCTTCCCCATTTCTACCTGAGCCTTCCCTCCGTCCCATCAGGCCAAGTCCAGGAACAGTAAAAAGGCCATGGTTTTGCCGTGGCCTGTGTGGTTCAGTGGTTACAGTTAGCCCATGAGCTGAAGGTCCAGGTTCCATTCCAGTCATAGCATGTACCTTAAGACAGGATCCCCTAGGGTGCATGTGGGAGGCAACCAATCCATGTGTCTCTCACATTGATGTCTCTCTCTCTCTCTCTCTCTCTCTCTCTCTATATATATATATATATATATATATATATATATATTTCTCCCTCAATACCATGAGCCTCCTGGGAGTGGTTGAACACAGACCTCTCTCTCTCTCTCAATCCCTTCTCCTCCATCTCTCTACTCTCTCTCAAAAGTCAACGGGAAAAAAATATCCTCGGGTGAGAATTAGAAATTTAATAAACGAATAAATAAAAAAATAAGGGGCCACAGTTTTGAACCAAGAATCCACTGTAATGGTGACACCCATAAAGGAAGTATTTTTTGAGGGATGCTCCTGATTTCAGACTCTAGAAAATTTTCTTTTTCTTTTTTATTTGTATTTTTATTGCTTTCAGAGAGGAAGAGAGAGAGGTAGAGAGAGAAACATCAATGAGAGAGGCTGCCTCCTGCACGCTCCACACTGGGGATGGAGCCCACAACCCACACTTGTGGCCTGACAGGGAGTTGAACCACCATCTCTTGGTTCATAGGTCGGCGCTCAACCACTGAGCCACGGGCCGGGCTTGGCAGCACCTTTTCTGTCTGCAAATGTGATGTGAACGAGTGACACCCTAAGACAACGACCTTCTCCAGAGGACACGAGGGGGACAAAGGAGGCGTACAGTTCGTCATGCAGAGGACGATACCGTAGTTAATAAGCAGTAACATAAGCATAAACTGTGTTTCCATTCTGACAACGGTAAACCTACGCTTGCCACCCTGTGTGTGGACAATTCGTGCAGTGACTTTGGCGAGGGCTGAAGGAGCTGGTGTTAAAGGCCAAGCACAGCTGTGGCCTTTCAGCAGCTCCGGACGTCCTTCTCTCTTCCTTTAGAGGCTGGCAGGCCCCGCCCTCACCAGGAGGTGCTGCAGGCTGAAGGGCTGCCGTTTGAAATAGGTTTTTGGGTCACATATTGTCCAATCCCACCTCTTTGGACTGTGGTGTATGTAGCCGTTTTTGGCCATATAGCAGCAAGGTAGAGAAAGGAACCATTTTTAGTCAGAGAAGCTGTACCATGAGACTCCGGCAGTGGTCGAACATGGCCATGTGACACAGCGTTGGGGCTCTGACCGGGGGTCTGCGGGTGGGACACATGGTGCTGGCCTGTCCACGGCCAGAACCACCTGCATTGGACCTCGCAGCTCGACCCCAACATGCCGTCCAGACACAGGCCGTGAAGGGTGCTATGGGGCCCGGGCAGCGCCCTCTTCCTGGGCTCTGAACTCACTGCTCTGCTGGGCCTGGGGAGGCTCAGCCTCATCCTGACTCGGAGCTACCAGCCTTCCGGAAGCTTCTGTGGCTCCTGGCCAGCCCTACTCGGTCCCGCGGAGGAGGGCCAGGCCCTGTGCCCGGGGGGAGGGCGGGGTGGAGGGGGAGGTGCTGAACTGGAGGCAGACGGGGTGTGCAGGAGCCGGGCCCAGCCTGTGGCCCAGTCACTGGGATTCCCGGGTGACCCGCCTACTGGAAGTGCACATTCCAGCGTGGCTGATGTCACCTGGAGAGGAAGTGCCTTCCGATCAAGAAGGAACTTTCCGGGGAACTCTGTTTGCCCCGTCTGGTGCCCCGATTACAAATCCAAATGAGACTATATTCTCTGTCTTCTCAGTCATCAGCCCAGAGAAGGGGTGGCTGGGGGTTGGGGTTTTTGAAGGAGGGGCCTTCACAGTTCATCTGCAAGGCTGGCTGAGAGTGACGTGAACCCAGTGACCTTTTGAGCCTCTTAACAGTTTCCACTCGAAGCTGCTGAGAGCACCTCTTCCCACAAGTTCTCTCACTTGCCGGACGGGGAGCGTGTTAGCCCCTCCGTCACCTCGGGCTGGACAAGAAGCAACTTGGGCGTAGAGGCGGCAGAACCTTCCCGGCTCGGCCCTGAGCTGGGTGGCCCGTTGCCGTTCCCGCTTGCTGCTTCTGAGTCCCAGGCCTCGCGGAACGTGCCAGGGCAGGCCTGTCACGGCTCTGCACAGCTGCCTGTGTTCTGGAATGTTATTCCAAGGAAACAGATTGTTTTTTTCTCAATCCTCCTATGTGAGTACCAACCAGGGCCAGGGAGGAGCCTGCAACCAGGGTACCTGCCCTTGAGCGGAATCGAACCCGGAACCCTTCGGGTCAACACTCTTTCCTCTGAGCCACACCAGCTGGGGGGAACAACTGTTAATAAATCCTGGTCAGCCCTAAGCAGTGTGGATCAGTAGATAAGAGCATCAGCCTGTGGATTGAAGGGTCCCAGGTTTGATTCCGGTCAAAGGCATGTACCTCGGTTGTGGGCACATCCCCAGTGGGGCGTGTGCAGGAGGCAGCTGATCGATGTTTCTCTCCCATCGGTATTTCTAGCTCTCTATCCCTCTCCCTTCCTCTCTGTAAAAAATTGATAAAATATATTCAAAAAACGTAATAAATAAATCCTGGTCAGAGCTCTTGGAAAGTGGATAACAGATGAAATGTGACAATCCTTTGTCCTGTCTTCTCTCTGACAATCATCGAACGTGTGTGACCTCCACCTGGAGGGTCATTGGGAGGGCTGGCGAGACAAGCCTTTCCCGGTGCCACAGCCTGCGATCCGCCCAACGTCCCCAGGCCCACAGGGGGCGCCAGCGGGGAAAATACAAAGGTTATGTTGCTTCCTGGGAACCTGCGCCAACATGGAAAGTAGATCAGACAGCTGTTCAAGAAAATGCAGCGTCTTCCAGGCTCTGCCTACGAGATCCTGCCGACCCCCACGCTGCGCAGCGATGCAGCGACGCAGCGAAGAGCAGCCTCAGGAAGGAACCCCTTTCTCCCCCAGCTGACCCCCAAACACCCCGCTCGAGGAACCCCGGCAGGCCTGATACCTGTGCTGACAGCTGTAGATGGCCACCTGGCCGAGCAGGACCGACCCCTGGCTCCCCACGCTCACGTCGGCCACAGACAGCTGCTCTGCCTCCGAGGAATACTCGGCCAGGACCAGGTAGCGGCCGGCCCGCGGGACCCGCAGGGGCAGGTGCAGTTCCACCTGTCGGAGGGCCGAGCAGACAGGCGGGACATGAGCTGGGCGTGCTCACACGGGCAGCCGAGAAACAGGGCTGCGCAGACCTGGGCATCGGTTTCTGTGGCATCGCTGCCAGGCCAGGGTCCTGCAGTCGGCTGCTCCGTGGAGAGGAGACCCAGACGAACGCACGTCACCATCGACCCCTTCCGTTCAGAGTCGATGGGCACCTGGACTTCTACTTCTGAAATCTGCACCCTGCACGTGGGGGCTTCTACCCTTTCTCCTCATCCATTTGCCTGTGTCTCAAGGTAAGAGACGCTCCACAGCTTGAAGTGGAAAGAAATCTCCCGATGGGAGGTAAGAGGAAGGAAGTGGGCCTCGAGGCCTTTAACTGATCTTAATTAGAAAAGAAAAGTTAAATTACATGGATGCAAATGACCTAGTGATGCACATGCCCTACCCCACGGGGAGCGGCCAGCCACAACGGCCGAAGAGAAGTTGGCGCGCCTCCCTGACCCTGGGAGGCGTCCTTCCAGGACCCGAACCTGGGATTCAGCAGACATGGGGCAAGAGGGGAGTAATAGCTTTGACAGCCAATGAAAGGCTGCTCACCTCTCGGCCCCCGAGGTCCACCATGATGGGGTGAGCGGGGCTGGGCTGCCTCAGGGCCACGGGTCTCGGCTGCCCGTCCAGCAGGAAGTGTGTGGCCTCACAAGCCAGGGCACAGGGGAAGCCGCCCAGTGGCAACTGCTGGTAAAGCAGGCAGCTGCAACAAGATGCGGCCTTACAACTTACACCAAACAGCATCCCGAGCGCCCAGACACCCATCCACCCGTACCCAGCCTCCCCCAGCACCACAGCGCCCACTACAGGCGTCGGGAGGGCATTTCCATCCGCAGGAGCATGGAGGAATCACCACATTCTGTTTTGAGTGCCTCCCCTCACGGATGCAGGACCTTGGGTGGTACTGGGGCATGCACCATTTCCACAAGCTACGGTGCGAGCCGCTCTTAAGCACCAGCTACGGGCAAAGTGCTGTGTGATTCTTAGTGAAAGCGGGTGGCCTGCTCCAGAGAGAAAACCACCCTGAAGCCATTATCAGAGCTTCTGGCTCTAGATGTGACCGGAGGCCCAGGAAACCCTGCAGCAGCCGCCTGACTTAGGATGTGTGGCACTCACTTCTCGTGGGGCGGCCCCCCGGGCGCACAGGGCTCCGTGATGGGCAGCTGCAGCGAGGGGGCCGCGTAGAAGTCCCGGGGGAGCAGCACCAGGTAGTCCTGGGAAATGAAGACCAACAGGCAGTCACGTCTTTAGGGATAAAACAGCCACACAGAGCTGACCACCACTAGGTGAGGCCACGAGCTGACCTCTCCCACGGCGGCTGTGTCTGGGACTCACCAGCTCCCCAATGCCGCTCACACGGGCCATGAGCATGGGGGTAAGAACCGCAGGGTGAACCTTACCACCCTCCAATCCAGGGGAGACTTTACCATCTCTTGTTTTTAATTTTTTAAAATAAACTTCTTTTTGTTAACTAGAGGCCCAGTGTGTGAAATTCGTGCACTGGGAGGGGGGGTCCCTCAGCCCAGCCTGCACCCTTTCCAATCTGGGACCCTCGGGGGATGTCCGACTGCCAGTTGGACCTGGCTTAACCCGGCAGTTGGACATCCCTCTCACAAACCGGGACTGCTGGCTCCCAACTGCTTGCCTGCCTGCCAGCCTGGTCACCCCCTAACCACTCCTTGCCTGCCTGATCACCCCATAACCACTCCTTGCCTGCCTGATCACCCCATAACCACTCCCTGCCTGCCTGAACAATGCCTAACTGCTCCCCTTTTGGCCTGATTGCCCCCAACTACCCTCCCCTGCAGGCCTGGTCCTCCCCCCCCCCCCCCACCAACTGCCATCTCCTGCCGGCCATCTTGTGACCACATGGAGGTGGCCATCTTGTGTGAGGGCGTGATAGTCAATTTGCATATTACCTCTTTATTATATAGGATAGTGTTACAGATATCTTCCCTTTTGAAAGACTGGGACTCATGTTCATTAGGTTTTACATTTATTTAGAAAACTTCAAGTCCTGACGTGTTATAACTCGGTAAATGTTTAGCCTGTGAGAAGTTGACTATAAGATGATAGAAGGTACCTTACATTGGCTCTTATGTCATTGTGTCATGTGAGGGCAAATGTCACCATTGGTGTCTGAAAGGGAACCCATTAGCCTGGTGGGCGTGGCTCAGTGGCTGAGCATCGACCTATGAACCAAGAGGTCACAGTTCTGTTCCCAGCAGAACCTGGGCTGTGGGCTCGATACCCAGTAGGGGGCGTGCAGGAGGCAGCAGACCCACGCTGCGCTCATCATTGATGTTTCTCTCCTTCCCTCTCCCTCCCTCTTTTAAAGCAATAAAAACAGGTAAGAAAGGAAAGAACGACTGCTCACCAGGAGGACCCCCTCCGCCCTGATGCAGGCCACCCACGTCCCCGGTGCCAGTGAGAATGCGTCGGCCGGACCGCTTCCGGGGACGGAGACGAAGGCTGGCTCTGTGCTGGGCAGGAAGACGACCCCTCTGCTCTGAGCAGCGTCTGTCAGAGAGAAACAAGCTCTCTCAGGCATCGCTCTGGCAGCCAATCAGTTTCCCACGTTCAGTTCCCATCTGCAACCGTGTAGGGTAGTTGGCTGATCCTATGTGCAGACCTTACTTCTTTAATTGCATGAACGCGAATGTAAGAACAGCCTGAAAAGACTTGATAGGACGTGGGCAGTGGTGCTCCATGCTGGGATTGTGACTCCCTTTTTAATTCGTTAAGGATTGAGTATATTAACTCAGGCTAATTGCTTAGAAAGGTCCTTGGCACCTTGTTTAATCGTCAAAAGAAACGTAATTACAACCCACAAGGAGAAAAAAAAACACAAAACAGTCAACACAGCAAGCACTCAGCTCACCAGCACTCACGTGAAGGAAAAGGAAGATGGGGTCACCGTAGCGATGAACCCCCCACGCTCCATCTCCTAGCAAAGGAGTCTGTGCTCACCCTGTGGGCTGTGCTGGTAAACTGATTGGTGAGTCGTGTTTTAGGGCTTATCCTGGCTGCCCCACACTGGGGAGCGAGCTCGGAACCGGGCACATGCCCTGACCTGGAATCAAAGTGTGACCTCCTTGTTCACTGAGCCATGCCGCCGGGCTCAGCCTCCTTTCTGAACCGGGCCTGCTGGCGCCACTGCGTGTCCCTGCCGGGCCTTCCTGCCACCTGGAATCTGTGTGCAGGTCTGGCAGGAGCCCTGACCCTCACAGAACAGATCCCAGGGAGGTCCACACTCCCACCGCCTTCTACCGGCCCCCAGGACCCTCCCCCTGAACCAAGGTCCTCACTCCTCCCGGAGCCCCAGCTGCCTGCTCACACACTGGTCTTAGCTCCCTGTGCTCACCCCCTGAGCTGGGAACAGGTTGGTTTGCCTGAGGCAAGGGAACTGTTTAGGCAGGAAGTCAAGATCCCTCAGCACCACAAAGGGACATGCACTCTCCTGTGGTGACATCATAGCCCTCAGCGTCCAGCCAAGCACACAGGTTGCTATGTGGATGTGTAATGTCTGCTAGTGAGCAATGTAATACAGTGTTTCCCCGAAAATAAAACATCCTCCGAAAATAAGACCTACTTACAGGTTTCCTTCTGAGTGAAATATAAGGCATCCCCCTGAAAATAAGGCCCCCAGGCTCTGTCTCAGAATGAAAATTAATTTACCATAAACTGGTTGCTAGGGCTGCCCCAACTGGCATCTAGCAACCAGTGACCTTAGGTGGAGTCCTGACGTCACTGCTGTGTGGAGGTGGAGCGGAGGTCGGAGTGAGCACGGGGTTGGAGAGAGGAGGAAACTTTCGTAGATGCGTGTAGAAGAACAGGAGGATTAGAGCAGACAGGACATGGCGAAGGTGGTGAGTGCTGGTCTGTCTCTGGTGACACTACCTGATGCTCTCGGCCGCCTTCATGATGACTGAAGGTTCTCAGTCAGTGGCAGACCCTGCTCCAGCCCAGATCCAGGCCCCAGCAAGTCCAGTGATAATCCCCAGGCAGGCCCCAACAGGTAAAAGTCTGATAAAGGGGTAGGGGGGATGTCTGGTGAAGGTGTTCAGTGGCACAGGGATGGGGGGAGGGGGATCACTTAAAATGACACAGGAGGATCACAAGGGGCAATCAAAATGACACAGGAGGATCAGAGGGGACAATCAAAATGACACAGGAGGATCAAAAGGGGACAATCAAAATGACACAGGTGGATCAAAAGGGGTTACTAAAATGGTAATCCCCACTCTGATTCTCCTGTGCCATTTTGATTTCCCCCTCTGATCCCCCCTGTGTCATTTTAAGTGATTCTCCTCCCCCCACCTTGATACCCCAATTCCTTTTTTTTACCCCTAGAAATGAGTGCAAAAAGAAAAAGCTACTCCATAAAGTACAAGAAAGGAATTGTGGAAGACTCTTAGCGCCAAAATCTTACTGCTTTCTGCAAAGAGAAGATGTTGAGTATCCGATTGGTCCGAAAACGGTGAGCAGAGTATGGTAACCTCATTGAACAAGTGGACAAGGGAAATGCTAAAAAGCGCAAGTGTGGATCAGGTCGGCAACCATTATTTTCCAAGCTGGAAGACCTGATCTGTGAATGGGTTGTGGACAGGAGAGCAAAGGCTTTGGTTGTGAATAGGGCTCAGATTCAAGAATTTGCCCTTGCAATGGCACCACAGTTTGACATAGCCCCCAAAGACTTCAAAGCATCACAACACTGGCTGGATAATTTCCTTCAGCAAAGTGAACTGTCTTTAAGAAGATCTACAACATTGTTTAGGTTGGAAGATACTCCAGTTTTTAAGCGAGCACTTGCATTCAAGTCCTTTATTGATGATGCTGACTTCTCTAAATACAATCTTTCCAACATGATTGCTATGGATGAAACTGCAGTGTTTATGGGCCAATCATCTCAAACAACAATTGAACAGCGGGGCGCCTCCTTAGTGTACATTCCCTCCACTGCTTATGAAAGTGCACGTGTTTCCTGTATTTTGGCAATTCGTCTAGATGTCACTAAAATCCCACATTTAATCATTTCTAAGGGCAAGAAGGAAAAGATTGAACATGTTTTGGGCATTTTTATTCTTGAAACTGAAAAAGTCTGGGCCACACAAGCAGTTATAAGGAAGTGGGTCGATTTAATGCTGCCACTTGTTATGCGAGGGAGCCAAAGAGGTCTGCTAGTCTGGGATGCAGCCAGCAGACACCACGCTAAAGACATGAAGACATTTCTTCACGAAAGAAAAATAGATCAGATAATGATTCCCGCAGGAATGACAGCCTATCTCCAAACTCTTGATATTGCAATAGACAAGCCATTCAAAGACAATTTGCGCATGGAAATTAATGACTACATTGAAAATAGAATGGAGAGAAATCCACGTGGAAACTTTGTGAAACCTAAACTGCAAGAAGTTGTGACTTGGGTGAAGAATTCATGGGAGAAAATCACTGACAGTTGCATTGCAAATGCACTGTGAGCAGGCTACCTTGACAAGAAGTACTCATTTAAAGACAGTGCTATTGCTAAACATGAGAGATTTGGTCCACTGATCCTGAAAGAAATGGAGTCACAAGAAATTCACCAGGAAATTCAGGAATTGGATTGTTATGATGATGTTCCAGAAGATGATGACATGATTGTCATTGAATAAATGAGTAAATTCTTGATACTGTAGGATTCACGTTTGTCTGGTTTGTGTTAACAATTACCGTACTACCGTACCGTATACAGGTAATAAATTCCCTTTATTTTCATTTAACAACAAATGTGTGCCGTATTCTTCTTCATGGAAAAATAAGACATCCCCTGAAAATAAGACCTAGTGCATCTTTGGGAGCAAAAACTAATATAAAACACTGTATTATTTTCGGGGAAACAGGGTAGCAAAGTGCAATAAGCAGGCTGCTGAGGAATGGGGCAGGGGTAGGGGCAGGGGCAGGGGCAGGGGCAGGGGCAGGGGCAGGGGCAGGACGGGTACTGCCAGCACTGTCCGACTCAGGCCAGCACCGACGGGCGTGACTACGGAGGAGAAACGTTTCCCTGGTCCAGTGGTCAGCAAACTCATTAGTCAACAGAGGACAACAGGACAAATATCAACAGGACAACGACTGAAATTTCTTTAGAGAGCCAAATTTTTTAAACTTGAACTATATAGGTAGGTACATTGTTATTAACTTAATCAGGGTACTCCCAAGCTGGCCTTTGCTAAACACTCAAGGGGCCAAAGAGCCACACGTGGCTCGAGAACCGCAGTTTGCCGACCACTGCCCTGGTCCATCGTTTCTTACCCAAAAAGGGGCCTGAAGATGTACCCACCTGCCTTCTCCCCGGACGGATGAAGAGTCACAAGGCCGGCCACCGCCTCCGCTCCAGGGTTCACACACCTCAGGACAACACGGAACTGACCTCGGCTCGACGGCCCCACATTCAGCAGGACCCTCACTTCGTTCTGAAAGACACCAAGGGCCACACAGTGTAGACGGCACACGGGCCAAACAGCGGCTTCATCCACGTTTCACACCGGCTCTGGTGGACACACATTCACATGCTGTGTGCACACAAACACGTGCCGTGTACACACATGCATATTCACATGCCATGAACACACGTTCACATTCACATGTCATGTACACAATGCACATCCACACATAGTGTGCACACATACACACACACATGTACACATTCACATGTAGTGTGCACATATACACATTCACATGTAGTGTGCACATATATACATTCACATGTACCGTGCGCTCGCACACACACATACTGTACACACATATTCACACACACTCAATAAGCACAGATACACACTCTCAATCACGTGTACACACACAATCACATATAGTGTACACATACGTACACATAGACGTAGGGCGCACACATTCACATGTAGTATACAGATGTGCACACATAATTCACACACATGCACACATAAAGCACACATGTACACACACATACAACCTCACACCCACTCAGCAGGCGCCTGTACCACTGAGGAAGGTGGAAATGCGCAGCCTGGCAATGAATTGAAGTCCCTCACAAGGAAGGTGTGTGCGAGGCACTACCTCGGCCTCAGGTCCACTCTGACCTTAGTAAGCGGCAGGCAGAGTGCATGGGGAGGGCTGGTCGGGGAGTTACCAGGGGCCACAAAGGCCGCAAAGCTGGGAGAAGTGAAGGTGGGAGAGAGGACAGGGGGCTATGCAACCCCCAGAGAGAGACTGACCAGGGCCTGCTCACTTACACAACACCCCAAATGGTCGCAGAAACTGAGGGTGGCTCAGGAACGCTTACAGACCCCCACGCGTGGGAGATGAACCTGGGTGTAACTAAGTCACAGGAAACACCTCAGGCCCCATCCAAGGAGAACAGCGGCCTTCAGATGCTGTCGGTGGGGCGTCCCGACATCCACCAACCCCTGTGCTCACACAACAGAAGTGCCGCTGAACCCAGAGGGGAAGGAAAGACCAGGCTAGTTTAAACCACAGACGACATGATCCAATCCATCTGGGGCCAAGGACGGCTCATGACACGGCAGCTGTGAAAAGCTGTGGGACATCTACTCATGGAATACTATGCAGCAGTAAAAAAAGAAGGATCTCGTACCCGTGAGACAGCCTGGAGGGAGCTGGAGAGCATTATGCTGAGTGAAATAAGCCCGTCAGAGAAAGGCAAGTATCACATGATCACACTCATATGTGAATCTAATAAACCAAACAAACTGATGAACAAAATAGACACAGAGACACGGAAGCAGGGAACAGAGTGCAGAAACTCAGAGGGAGGGGGTGGGCGGAAACAGATTACCGTATTTGCCGGCATATAAGACGATTTTTTGGCCCTGAAAAATATGCCTCCAAGTGGGGGGTAGTCTTATACGGCGAGTACATAACAAACTCTGTATTTTGAGTGGAAATGTTAGGGGGTCGTCTTATACCCAGTCGTCTTATACGCCGGCAAATACGGTATTTTTCAGGGCCAAAAAATTGTCTTATACGCCGGCAAATATGGTAGCCAACAAGTTTATATGCACGTGCATAGCCCAGTGACAGACAATTGCGCAGAGAAGGCCTGGGGAGGGGACAAGAGTGGGTAGAGGGGGTCAGTGGAAGGAAAATGGGGACATCTGTAATACCTTCAATAATAAAGATAAATAATAATAATAAAGCCTGGCCAGTGTTGCTCAGTGGTTGAGCATGAACCTATGAGTCAAGAGGTCATGGTTTGATTCCTGGTCAGGGCACATGTCAGGTTACAGGCTTGATCTCCAAAGGGCACCCACAGCTCAGCAAAATCATTAGGTTGGTGTGCAGGAGGCCGCTGATCCATGACTCTCTCTCATCATTGCTGCTTCTATCTTTCTCTCCCTTTCCCTTCCTCTCTGCAATAATAAAAATATATTTTTAAAAAATGTAGGGCGCACACATTGGAGATTTCCAAATCAGTGGTTCTTTTGATTTTTCAATCGTGGAGTGAGAAATCTGTGACGTAAACGTCTGGGTAGAATGCCTGTTCTGGGAGTTTCAAGAAGTAAAAATTAAATAAAAATCAGCAACATAAGCTGTATTGGAATCATTTAGGTCAACTTGTTTTTATTTCCCACAACTGGCTTAAAGAAAACAGGTCTCGCCGAAACCGGTTTGGCTCAGTGGTAGAGCGTCGGTCTGCGGACTGAAAGGTCCCTGGTTCGATTCCGGTCAAGGGCATGTATATTGGTTGCGGGCACATCCCCGGTAGGGGGTGTGCAAGAGGCAGCTCGTCAATATTTCTCTCTGATCGACGTTTCTAGCTCTCTATCTCTCTCCCTTCCTCTCTGTAAAATATCAATAAAATATATTTTTAAAAAAGAAAAGAAAACAGGTCTCATGTTAAAATGCAGCCTAATTTTGTTTGGGAAATTTCCTATAAACTATTTCCAGAGAGAAACACCATTTTTCTTTAATTCCCTAGTTTTCTGATTTGGTGACCAAATTAAACTAACAAGAAGCTCTGAAATGGATATGTATGTTTATCAGTTAAATCCAGCCCTACCCCGAGCCCATGGCTCTTCCTTATTTTCCAGGAGGAAACTAATCCTGCAGTCGGCCTGGGGCGAGTTCACTTGAAGCTTGTGGTGAGGTCAGCCACTCACCTGCAGAGGGGTCATCTGGGCGTACCCTCTCCAGCTGAACTCGGGGAACTCCCGGGGGTCAAACCCGAAGCGCAGCTCCCTCCCGCTGGGGGTGGTGCCTTCCTCAAGCTCGTACTTCATGTGATGCAAGTCCGGGAAGTAGTGGTTGTCTTCAGGCCTTTCACAGACAGAAAGCAGACACGAATGCTACAGGTCGGGCTCACGGACCATCAGACGACCCATTAATGCCACCAGCTGCTGCCCAGGACCCCCCACCCAACAGGGCGCGTTACATACAGGCAGGGCGTCCAGCTTCTCTCTGAAAGCTTGCTTTCACTCATGTGAACACCCACACGACACACCCAGCACCCACGCTCCCCGCCCCCCGCCCCAGCATCAGGTGAGGGCACACTGAGCACAACACACGTCGGCAGCATCCTTCCAATCATCCTCAAAGGGCACCCACAGCTCAGCAAAATCATAGGTTACTTACTCTAACCCATCCATCCATCCATCCATCCATCCATCCATTCATCCACCCATCCATCGATTCATCCACCCGTTCATCCATTCATCCACCTATCCACCCACCCATTCATCCATCCATCCATCCATCCATCCATCCATCCATCCACCCATCCATCCATTCATCCACCCGTTCATCCATTCATCCACCTATCCACCCACCCATTCATTCATCCATCCATCCATCCATCCACCCATCCATCCACCCGTTCATCCATTCATCCACCTATTCACCCACCCATTCATTCATTCATTCATTCATTCATCCATCCATTCATTCATCCACCCATCCATCCATTCATCCACCCGTCCATTCATTCATCCATCCATTCATTCATCCACCCATCCATCACTCATCCATCCATCCATCCACCCATCCATCCATTCATCCACCCGTTCATCCATTCATCCATCTATCCATCCACCTATCCACCCACCCATCCATTCATTAATTCATCCATCCATCTATTCACTCACAAACTCGAGGTCAATCTTCACACTAATATTAACACCCATGTGTCAGGTACTGTTAGTAAGACCTCAGACTCAGTAGTGAACGTGCTAAGTGTATAAGTTACATACATACATTCTTGTACGATCACTAGAATGAACTTTCTATGCTTTGTTTTCTCTTAAACTTCATGCCTATTAATGGATTCCTTTCAAGAATCCAATAATGGCCATCACAGAGAAGGATCAAAACTATCCTAACACTTCAAGTGCAAACGACTTGGAGTTCTTCAAAATGGCACGTTTGACACCCCGGTCACAAGCTAGCAGCAGTTGGCGGATTTGAAGCCTCATTGCGGAGAAGCCTCCGAGACTTACCGCTGGCACGCCTTCCCCACGACGTGTTCCCGGCACACACACACCCCGGCAGGCCCGCTGCACATGGGGGTGATGGCCCCACCCACGTCACACCGACACCCTGAAAGTCAGGACACAGAGGGGTCATCCTCAGAGCATCTCCCACTGGACGCCTCCCCGCCTCAAGGAGGAAGCTGTGAGTCAGGGCCCTGGGCTCTGCCGGGCCTCTAGTGAGTGGCAGGTGTCTGAAATATGTAAGAATCTCCCAACCGAGATGGTACAGCCCCACGTGTCCATTAGGGGGCATAGCTCAGAGCTGAAAGCAATTCAGCAGTTCAGTGCTACCATAAACAGCTCTGCTGATGGAGGGCTGCAGTAGAGGCAAGAGGAGAGATATGGGACAATCCCTCCCACAGCTTTATTGTTTGAAACAATAAAACCCTCAGAGTCCACCTGGAGGGACGGAGAGCATCCCTCTGAGTGAAAGAGCCAGTCAGAGAAAGACAGGGGTCACATGATCTCACTCAGGTGACTCTGACAAACAGTGAACCATGGACAGAGATGCAGAGACGTGGAAGCTCGGAGCAGACTGTGGGGTCTCAGAGGAAAGGCAGGCGCAGGGGAGACTAACCAGGGAACTCCTGTCACCTATGCATGCCCATGGACACAGGCAGCCGAGTGGCGAAGGAGGGGGAGGCCATTGGGAGAAAAGAGGGGGACATCAGTGAAACTTTCCACAATAAAAATTAGTTTTAAATAAATAAATAAATAAAACGATATAATCTCTAAAATATCCCGTGTAGGCGTTTTTGATCTTATAAAATATATAAGCCTCAATGTCATTTACAGTGACTCCCTCATCCCAAGTATGTCTTTTTTTTCTTTTTAAAGTATATTTATATTGATTTCAGAGAGGAAGGGAGATGGAGAGAGAAAGAGAAAGAGTCCACGATAAGAAAGAATCATGGATTGGCTGTCTCCTGTAGCTCCCACACTGGGAATTGAGCCTACAACCCCGACCTGTGGACCCTTCTGTCCACAGGCCAGCACTCTGTCCACTGAGCCACTGGGAGGGCCCACTCCTGTGTGTCATCTTTACCCCGAGTGTGCTGGCACAGAGGAGCTGACATGACCCCATGTGCAGCTATCACCAGCTTCTTTCTTTTTAAAAAAAATATATTTTATTGGTTTTTTACAGAGAGGAAGAGAGAGGGATAGAGAGTCAGAAACATCGATGAGAGAGAATCATCGATCAGCTGCCTCTTGCACACTCCCTACTGGGGATGTGCCCGCAACCAAGGTACATGCCCTTGACCGGAATCGAACCCGGGACCCTTCAGGCCCCAGGCCGACGCTCTATCCACTGAGCCAAACCGGTTTCAGCGCTATCACCAATTTCAATGGGAAGTTTGGCCCAAGTCCCTGGGCAGGAGCTTTGAGCCAGGCCCCGGGGAGCCTGCAGGAGGACAAGGAACTCAGAAAGGCTGCCCTGCCATCTGTCCACGCCCCGCGCTTCCCTCAGGGGCGAGGGCGTACGTACCTTGACACCCGAAGTAGCTGCCCTTCTCCAGAGCGAAATATCCATCGTCACACGTGTCGCAGGAACCGCCCCCGACGTGGGGCTTGCAGTGACAGTCCCCGTCTCGCTGCAGAACAAGGAGCGGACGACAAGACAGGGTGAAGGGTCAGAATTCACTGCGCTCGAGACTTCAACTCGTGAGGCCTTGTGTGTCATATAAAGTCGTGTATCAGGATCTAAAAATGTTCAAAAGGCCCGGCCAGAGTGGCATCACCCTATGAGCCAGGAGGTCACGGTTCGATTCCCCGTCAGGGCACATGCCCGGGTTGTGGGCGCGATCCCCAGCATGAGGCATGCAGGAGGCAGCCGATGAGTGATTCTATCTCCTTGTTGATGCTTCTCTTTCTCTTCCTCTCCCTTTCTCTCTGCAATCAATAAAACTATATTTTAAAAAATAAAAATGTCCAAAAAGATGACTGCACGCAGTACAATTACAGAGGCACTAATTAACACCTCCCACAGAAGCCCCCAGCCAGTCGCGCTGGCGTCCCAGGGAAATTGGCTCACGGTACCTGCCCACACTCTCCAATTCCGCTCACTGTCCCCGCCTCGTGGCACTGGCATTCTGTGGAGACAAGAGAGCGTCCTTGGGCCAAGGGGACACAGGGGCAGCCCCCAGGGCCAGGACCATGCCACGCTGGCCCCTGCACGGGGTCACTTCCCAGCATGCTTCACAGGAGGCAGCTTGCACTGCCGAACCCTGGGGCTGGGCTGCTCTCTAGAATCCGCAACCCCACCTCCGAGGAGAAATGGCCGGTCTGTGATGGCTCCAAGACAAAGGGCGGCACCAGGGGTTTTTAAGCGAGTCAAGTGTCCAGGTCATTGCTGACATGGAAATACACTCTGGCCGAAAGTGGTTTGTCTCAGTGGATAGAGTGTCGGCCTGGGGCCTGAAGGGTCCCGGGTTTGATTCTGGTCAAGGGCACGTACCTTGGTTGCGGGCACATCCCCAGTAGGGGGTGTGCAAGAGGCAGCTGATTGATGATTCTCTCTCATCGATGTTTCTAGCTTTCTATCCCTCTCCCTTCCTCTCTGTAAAAAGTCAATAAGATATATTTTAAAAAAAGAAAAAGAAAATACACTCTGTTTAAGAACAGTCACTCCACTCAGCTGCCTTCCGCTTCACGGTTTTGAGTCCTGTCCCGGCTCAATGGAAGTGTGCAATGGAATCAGGAGTGGGCCATAGAAACCAGCAGTTAGGACCACTGGCCAAGGAGCCGCCTTCCCAGCCACTCACGCTATGGGAGCAGGGTCTACATCCCTGGCGGAGACTGAAAATGTGAGGGGAAACATCAAAACATTTATACAAACTTTCCAGACAAGGAACTGACTAAACAGCAGCTCCTTTGGGTGTTTCACTGAGGCAGAGACGGTGACGAGGAGGCTGCCGTGGAGTGAGTCATTATGAGTAAGAAACGTGACCTGAACATCCGCTGGGGTTCTCTCGGGCCAGATTCCAGTACAGTGGTTTACAGACGCTGCAGGTGGGACCCTCCACATGACGCTTGCACTGACAGAAACCCTTTGAAAGAAAAGCAAACCAAGATGTGACATCTCAGAGGAAGGCACCATTGTCAGACCCATGTTCTGAACGAAGCTTGTCACAGAGATGCATTCTGACCGTGAAAAGTAAATGAAGTGCATCCCGGGGAATAAAAGCACGAGGCTGATCCCAAGTCTGTTTCATTTCTCTTATTCCTCCCTATTTGTTTGTTTCTCACATAACCCATCGTTCTGGTTAAAACAAAATTGGAAAACAGAAAAATTCAAAAAGTATGCAAAGTATAATAACGCTGCCATTTCAGATTCTGGGATAGCCTGGATTACAAATTTAAGTGGAAAAGTATCTGAATATTAACATGAGAGAATCAGTAGAAATTATGTTTCTCTGAAAGTTTTGTAATAAGCAAACTTACTAAGTTCTGTAATAAGTATGCCTGCTCAGACCCCATCAAGATTCATAGGAAGGAGGCAGACCCCTCCCCCTGAGCTCTCAGGCCAGGAGGACAGCAATCCCTAAAGTGCTGAGAACAGCCAAGAGAGCATCGCAGAGCTGTCCTGGAGGAATCTGTGATAATAAAAGCGTAACATGCTCATTAGATCAGATGTCCTTCCAGACGTCCTTCCGGACAAAGCCGGGGCTGCGAGGGAAGCCCGGCCACGGGTGCCAGAGAGAAGCCGGTGCCGGCAGCTGGGAAAAGGAAGGCCTACTCTTGCACGAATTTCATGTATCAGGCCTCTAGTGTCAAATAAGTTACACTTGCTTTGTACATAGACAGTTTTATTTAATGTAAAATTAGCCTTCCGTTTTCTTCATTTTAATCATGTGCTACCAGGGCTCTGGGTTGGAAACGCCCTCAGAGAAACTGACAGTAATCAGGACCCCAGAGTTCACAGCTTAAAGGAACCTGTTCTTTTGTTTTTAAGAACTCACAATATCACAGTTGCATCTTAAAATGATCAGTGACCTTGTTAAGCAGTTTAGCCTCAGGCCTTGATTTAATTTACTTTTAACTTCAGGAAACTCCAAACTGCTCATTTTAGAAAGCACGAGAATAATAGTGAGAATTTTGTGATTGTCCACTCACCAAACTGGCGTCCAGGGTGCCGACCAGGTCGCAGGGAATGCTGGGGCCTGTGTAGGATTCAGAAATGAGATCAGGGTCTGGGGATCAGAGTTTGTTTGTCTCCTGAAGGTGTTCAGCTACCTGATATCAAGGCCACAGGGCTGGCATAAAAGCAGACATGGGCCCTAAGTGGTTTGGCTCAGTGGATAGAGCATCGGCCTGCGGACTCAAGGGTCCCAGGTTCAATTCTAGTCAAGGGCATGTACCTTGGTTGCAGGCACATCCCCAGTAAGGAGTGTGCAGGAGGCAGCTGATCAATGTTTCTCTCTCATTGATGCTTCTAACTCTCTATCTATCTCCCTTCCTCCCTGTAAAAAATCAATAAAATTTTTTATGGAGATCAATGCACTGAATAAAGAATCCAAAAACAAACCCACACCTTCACGGCCAGTTAATATTTGATAAAGGAGGCAAGAACATACAATGGGGTAAAGACAGCCTATTCAATTAATGGTATTGGGAAAATTGGGCAGATAGGTACATGCAAAAATATCAAATGAAACTAGACCACCAACGTATGCCATATACAAGAATAAGTTAAAAATGAACGAAAGACTTAAATGTAAGACTTGAAACCATAAAACCCTAGAAGAATACATAGGCAGTAATACCTCAGATATTCCTCTTAACAATATTTTTTTCTAATAAATCTCCTCAGTTGAGGGAAACAAAAGAAAAAAATTAATAAATGGGACTTCCTCAAACTAAAAAGTTTTGCACAGCAAAGACAACCATCAACAATATGAAAAGGCCACCTACTAAATAGGGGAAGATATTCGCCAATGCTACATCTGATAAGGGGTTAATATCCAAATGTGTAAAAGCTCACTTCTGCCTGAGGATGCAGGAGACGGGGAGAGAGACGCTAGAATTTTGAGCATCTTTAGTATTTCCCAGAAGAGGGCGATATTGTACCAAGGAATTTTTTTAACGTCCAATTACAAAAGTCCAGAATCTTGTCACTACATGTTTTTTTGTTAGGCAAGACCCAGTTCCCTAAATGTCACAATCCCCTTGTGCCTCGTGTGTACTACAGTATTTCTAAAATTAGCTTGTTTTGCTGCCTTAGTCAATACAGGATTACAAGCCCAATGCAACCTCTCTCCAGCCAGCAGGGACCTTGCAATCTCTCGGTTACTCTTGTGTAATGTTAAAATGAAGAGGCTAGGTAAGCCGCTCTGAGCCAGGCTCATCCAACAATTTAAGTAAATACATAGCAATTTGTTTTCTTAAAAGTTGTTCCATATATATATATCTCACTCTTTCCAAATGAGTAAGCTCTGGTCCAGCCCCACCCCTGCCCCTCACACCTGTGCTGAGGTGGGTAACACGGTCCCGTCCTCCCCGTCCCCCCAGGCCGGGGGGGGGGGTGGAGCAAGGAGACCCCAGCAAAGGCCCCGCCCAGCTACCCACAGAGGACCTGCTGGACACCCCTTGGGACCCAAGAGAGGCTGGAATGCCGGGGAAGGGGAGAGGTGGGCTGGGCTGAAGGCCATCCTCACCACCAGAGAGTTTACATGTGAATCCAGAAGCACAGGTTTGGCTGGACGGTGTGGCTCAGTGGATAGTGCGTCCGCCTGCAGACTGAAGGGTCCCAGGTTCGATTCCGGTCAAGGGCACGTACCTTGCTTGAAGGCTTGGTTGGGGTGCATGCCAGAGGCAACCAATTGATGTTTCTCTCTGTGTCTCTCCCCACCTCCCTTCCACTCTCCCTAAAAAGCAATGGAAAAATATCCTCAGATGAGGATTAACAAAAATAAAAATAAACACAAATTTATAGCACCTGGGATTCTTTTTAATTTTAGGAATAAATCCTTTTTTGAGTCCTTAGAGAATGCAAGTCTGAAAATGCACAGGCGTTTTCAATGGACCTGAATTGGGGAGGAAGCAGGCAGATGTGGGTCTCAAGCAGCTGTGAGCCATGAGGGGCTGCAGGGCTGCAAGCTGCTCGGTGAGGTGGCAGCAGCACAGGGCTCCCCACGGTTCTGGCGCCCCCTTACCTGGGCAGCGGGGGAAGTCAGGGTGGCCCGAGAGACACCGGTCACAGCGCCGTCCCGCGATCCCTGGCCGGCATGCACACTGGCCGGTGGCTGGGCTGCAGGGCGTCAGGTAGGAGCCGAGGGCTGAGCACTGGCAGGCTGTGGAGAGAAGCCAGTCAGACCGGGGCGGACAGGACCTGGGTGCCCCCCGGGGCAGGACCCGGGAGACCCAAGGCCAGTCCCAGCTCCGCCTCCCGTTAGACCAGGAACCTGCAACGTGGCCAATGCCAGAGCCTGGTTCCCCTCTGTGCGTGGCAGAGACCCATGTCCGCGGGCCACGACTGCTGCAGCATGAAGTCAATCCCCCGTGCAGAGCGGGCACTCGGTGAGCGCTGTGGGTTTTGTCTTTGTTGTCAGTTTCACATTGGGCAAGGTGGGCTGGTCATGATCCAGGGTTTGGGAAACGCAGACTGCCTTCCACCCAGTGCGGGGGCCTCATCCAGTCAGGCAAAGGCGTTCGGAGAGAAGACTGAGGTCCCACAGGAAGAAGGAGCTCGGCCTCCAAATTGCCCTGGGACTCAAGTGGCAACATGACCTCTTCCCTGTCTCACCAGCTACAGGCCTGCCCTGCAGATTCTGGACTTGCCAGCCCCACGATCATGTGAGCTGATTCCTTAAAATAACTGTGTATACACACACACTCACACACACATAAACACACATACATACACATACACACACATTCACACACATACACACTCATACACACATATATACACACACGCACATACACTCACATGCATCCTGCTGGTTCTGTTGTTTGGGGTTTTTTAAAATATATTTTTATTGATTTCAGAGAGGAAGAGAGAAAAAGAGAGAAACATCAGTGATGAGAGAAAATCACAGCTTGGCTGTCTCCTGCATGGCCCCAACCGGGGATGCAGCAGGCAACCGGGCCTGTGCCCTGACCTGGAATGGACCCATGACCTCCTGGTTCACAGGTTGAGGCTCAACCGCTGAGCCCCACTGACCGGATGGTTCTGTTTTCCTTGAGAAGCTGACGAAGACAGCTCTGGGCTGTTTCTGCCCTGAAGGAAAGTGAATGCCCAGAGAGGAGCACTCAGGCTGGCGAGCGGAACCGAGCTGAGCTCAGGGGGCAGTTCTAGCCGGAATAGCGGGCCACACCCACGCTGGCCTCGGGCTGCAGGGCTGGCCAGGGAGCTGGGGAGGTGCAGCTGCACTTTAGAGGGAAACCAAGACCCAGCCTTCCCACAGCCGCAGCGCAGCCAGGGCTTAAACTGTGAGTTGCTCAACCCGGCACCTCCCCTTCATCTCAATCCAGGCGCCACTGAAGACCACCAGCCCCCACACACAACCTCCTCCCGCCGCCCCCTCCCCTCCCCCGCCCCAGTGCTGGCAGCCCTGCTCACTCCTGGAGTCCAGACGAGGCTGCACAGCTATTGAATGCACTTTGTTCTGGCCCCAGTCCTTGGCCCAGACTGCAGTGTTTTCCTTCTCATCTCTCACTGTTTCTGCTTTGGGGTGTTTACTCCCAAAGAGGACGTTAAAGGAACGATCAACAGTCTAAGGTGACAGCTTGCCTGCTATCCCCGTGTTTCCAGCACCAGGCACAGGCCAGTCCCAGGACAGGCCGAGGGGAACCTGGCAAACCTCCCACGGAACTATGATGTCTTCCCACCGCCAGCTGTGCAGGCTCCCGATGCACCTTCTCTCTGCTGGAGCCACGGCACAAATTTGGCTCAGACTCCCCCTCCCCCGCCAGGCCTCGGGGTCCTGTTTACCCCCCACCACCACCACTAGGAATCCCAGACAAACCCTTCCCTCTGCCCTATTGCCATCTGCTGGAGCACCTGGCCTCTTCTCTATGTGAGTGCGTCTGACTCGTGGGCTGTGGTGACAGAGAGAAGGATACCCTTGGGACTCAACGTATTTATAGGAGTTTCCTAAGCATTGGCCAGTCACCACAACCCCATGGCCAGAGCCTCCTCCAAAAGGTGGAGGAGAAAGGAAGAGGAGGAAGAGAAAAATAAAGAGAAAGGATAACCGGCTGGCGTGGCTCAGTGAGTGAGCATCAACTTATGAACCAGGAGGTCCCGGGTTTGATTCCCAGTCAATGCACATGCTCGGATTGTGGACTTGATCCCCAGTGTGGGGCATGCAGGAGGCAGCCAATCTATGATTTTCTCTCCTAATTGATGTTTCTATCTCTTTCTTCCTCTTCCTTTTTCTCTGAAATTAATACACACACACACACACACACACACACACACACACACACACACTAGAGGCCCCGGGCATGAAATTCATGCATGGGGGAGAGGAGGTGTCCCTCAGCCCAGCCTGCACCCTCTCCAATCTGGAACCCCTCAAGGGATATCCAACTGCCCGTATAGGCCCGATCCTAAACAGGCAGCTGGACATCCCTCTCATAATCCAGGACTGCTGGCTCCTAAATGCTTACCTGCCTGCCTTCCTGATCACCCCAACCACTCTCCTGCCAGCCTGATCGACACCTAACTGCTCCCCAGTCGGCCCAATTGCTCCGAACTGCCCTCCTCTGCTGGCATGGTCACCCCTAACTGTCCTCCCCTATAGGCCTGCCCCCTCCCCTCCATAACTGCCCTCCCCTGCTGGCCCAGTCACCCCTAACTGCCCTCCTCTGCAGACCTGGTCTCCCCCAAGTGCCCTCCCTTGCAGGCCTGGTCTCTCCCCCAATTGCTCTCCCCTGCAGGCCTGCTCCCCCGCAACTGGCCTCCCCTGCAGGCCTGGTCCTCCCAACTGCCCTCCGCTGCAGGCCCAGTTTCCATCAACTGCCCTCCCTGCTTGCCCAATCGCCCCCAACTGCCCTCCTCTGCCGGCCTGGTCACCTCTAACTGCCCACAACTGCCCTCCCTTGCTGGCCATCTTGTAGTGGCCATCTTGTGTCTTGGAGTGATGGTCAAATTGCATATTACTCTTTTATTAGATAGGATTTTTGTTGAAATATATATTTTTTATTTTTATTTTTTAAAGGCGAGGAAGGCAGGCAGGAGGGAAAGATGGGAGGACATCGGAGGAGGAAAGAGAAGAGTCACCCCGAATGGCCGAGTTGGCCTAGAAAGCCCGGTTGTGTTGTGTGCTTGCCGATAGGCACTGGACCAGAGGCCCGGTAATTACAAGGATGAACACACACAGACAGCCTCCAACACGGCCCCAGGATAACTCACACCTACAAGCAAGCGGAGCTGCGAGGGAGTCCAAGTTAAAGGGAGAGAAACACGGACTGCACCACGCGAAGTCTGGAGTAAATTACGTTAGAACAAACCACCAGGGCAGGGCTGCAGTTGGCAGAACAACTGAGGATTTAAACTCCTTTCCTGGAAGGACTTTCCCGTCTTTAAAGCAGCCGAGAGCAACGCCCTGGAGCCCGCCGGGCTGGAACACACTGAACCGCCCGGCTGGCATTGGGGTCACGTTGTTTGGTCCTGGAATTCAATAGGCCCAGCAGGAATTCAGTCTCAAAAGAGGCAGGTCGGACCTTGATGCTCAGGTCTCAGTGCGTCTGCGCTCCAGCCACCGGCCTCAGAGCCGCCCTCCAGGAGGAACGGTGACAGGTCCCCAAGTGCCGGTGGGTGTGGCTCCGTGGCCGGAGCACTGGTCTAAGCTTCGAAGGCTCTTCCCGTCAGGACACCTACCGAGGCTGCGGGTTTGATCCCTGAGGCGGCCAATCCATGTTTCTCTCTCCCATCAATGTTTCTCTCTCTCCCTCCCCCTTCCTCTCCCAGGGCAGGTCCTGGACACAGCCGTGGGCGGAGGAGGTGGCGGGATTGTGGCTGCTGCTCCCTTTCCAAGAACGCCTGCCTCCTCCCTCCCCCCTGGTGGGCTCCTCCACGCTGCCCGGAGGCCACCTTCTCTGCAGCTGCCCGCACGCAGGTGCCTCCAGGCCCGGGGCCTGACCTCCAGAGGAGGAGGGAGGGCGGAACAGAGAGAGGTGGCATGGCCAGGGCGAGGGCAGCCCTCACATGCGTGTCTGTAAGTCAGGAATCTATTGATCCGGAGATTATAATGTGATTTCTTTAAAAACCTGCTCTTGGAAAATACAGATAAACTCAGTATTTTAAAAAGCCATTTTCATTGGTCATTTGTTTATTTAAATGTCAATATAAATTCACAGTCATGAGTTATTATTCCAAGAACAATTATCACATCAATTTTTAAATAATTTTTTTAATTGATTTCAGAGAAGAAGAGAGAAGCATTCATGATGAGAGAGAATCACTGATTGGCTGCCTCCTGCACACCCCACACTGGGGATCGAGCCCACAACCCTGGCCTGTGCCCTGACTGGGGACTGAACCCTGACCTCCTGGTTCATAGGTCGATGCTCACCCACTGAGCCATGCTGGTCAAGAAAATTACTTTTTTTAATCTCAAAAGGCTGCCATTGACTTTCCCCTTTTCTCAGTATGCTTCTGGGCTGGAGTCTGGCAGTCTCTCCGCTCACATGAGGACTATGCTGACTTGGCCTCAAGACACGGCTGACGTGTGAGTATGAAGTTCCCATTTAGTAAATTCGGGCCACATGGCTCGGCCGTACAGCCTCTGCCTTCCCCTCGAGGAGAAGACTCACCGCTCACCTTGGCAGATGGGGAATGAGTAGAAGCCCCGGCGGCAGGCGGCACACCGGGGGCCCTCCACCCCCGGGCGGCACAGGCACCTCCCATGCGTGTCGCAGATTTCAGGGAGCACGCCTTCGAAGTCACAGTCACAGCCTGGGGAGGAGAAGAGGCTTTAGGGGTTCTCCCTCCTCCCTCTTCCTCCCTCCCTCCCTCAGGTTTCTGTCGGGAAAACAGATGATGAGTTACCACGGCACACCGACATCCTTCACCCGAGACCACATCTTCAAGGGAAAGAAAACAAGTGTTCAGGCAAACCCAGAGGTGCACTGAGAAGCAGCTGGGGGGCACCCGTTTACAAAACACCTTTTACACTCTTCATGTCTAATCCTGTGAGGACCCCACCCACCCCAAATCTGAGCTTTGCACAGTGAAACTTCGCCTAACGGGGGCTGCACACAGGCCTTGTCCGTGCCTGTAACAGTCAGCACCAGTCAGAGTGCAATGAGTGAAGAACACGCTAAGAATATGAACGAAGAACACACTAAGCATATGAATGAAGAACACACTAAGCATATGAAGGAAGAACACGCTAAGTATGTGAGGCTGGAGTTCTTCTCAGTAAATACCATTCCTCGAATTTCATCCTGTTGGCATCTACTCGGAGTTTCAAAACTGAGATGTCAGAATTCACAGGTCCCCCTCTTCCTCCTGATCTGGCCTGTCTTCCTGGCAACAGCGACTGCCTGCCCTGCGGCCGATGGGATGCCCAGCCCAGCCCAGTAGGCACACAGCCTGGATAGCCCCGCCCCCGGCTGCTCCCCAACCTCAAGGTCTCACCCTCAGTCCCACCCCCACTGACCCCAAAATGTGGGCTCCTAGCAAAGTGACTGAGGACTCAAAACTTCTGGTAGCATTTGTCCAACCGCAGGGACAGCCAGTCTTGGGGCCGCGTGGGTAGCTCTGCAGAACCACCTGGGGTGTCAGTCTCCCACCGTAAGCCCCACCACCACTGCCCCGTCTCTCTGCAGCTGTCAATCTTGCTTTTAAATGCTCTCCCTTTGAATTAGGGGGAAAGAGTGTAATGGAGGCTGGTGTCCCCAGGCATGGGTGTTTGACTCCCTGCCACATTCAACAGCACCCCCAAAGGTGTGTCTATTTACACTGACTTCCTAAAGTCAACCTTAAGTGGATACAACTAAGCAGTTGGACCTGAAGAACCCTAAGAGTATTCAAGGTCATTAAATATAGTGAAAACCCGCAAAACGCCCTGACCTGACACTGTTCTGTCCTGCTCCAACACTCCTCGGTCTGAGACTGAGCGAGTGGGTTTCCTTGTAGACAAGATACATGGGTCTGTTTTCTTATCCAATCCGTTACCCTATGTCTTTTGATTGGGGCATTTAATCCATTTATATTTAAAGTTATTATTGAAAGGTACTTATTTGTCTCCATTTTTATTCTATACCTCTGTGTTCCTTCTTTGTTTCCTATTTCTTTTTTATTTTTACAGCAGACCCTTTAGCATTTCTTGCATTGCTGGTTTGGTGGGAATAAATTCCCTTAGACTTATTTTGTATGTGAAGCTCCTGATTACACCTTCAATTTTGATTGATAGCCTTGCTGGGTACAGTATTCTTGGATTCTGACCCTTCCTTTGCATGACTTTGTATATTTCATTCCATTCCCTTCTGGCCTGATGAGTTTCTGTTGAGAAATCAGTTGCTAGTCTGATGGGGGTTCCTTTATATGTAACTTTCTGTCTCCCTCTGGCTGCTTTTAAGATTCTTACTTTGTTGTTGGTGTTTGCCAGTTTAATTATAATGTGCCTTGGTGCCGGTCTTTTGGGGTTCATTTTGTTTGGGACTCTGTGAGCAACTTGGATTTGTGTAGGTTTTTTCTTCTCTATCTCAGGAAAGTTTTCTGTCATTATTTCTTGAAATACGTTTTCCATGTCTTCCTCAGTTTCCTTTACTTCTGGAACCCCTATTATTCTAATATTGTTTTGTTTTATATTGTCCCAAAGTTCCCTTAGGCTCTCCTGCTTTTTAATTTTTTTCTAGAAGCTGCTCTAATTAGGTATTTTTTTCCATCTTGTCTTCTAGCTCACTGATGCGGTCCTCTGCTTCTTCTAGTCTACTCTTGATGCTTTCTATTGAGTTCTTTACAGTAGCGATGTCATTTTTCATTTCTTCTTGGTTCTTCATATCCTTTTGGTTTTTACTCATATTGTCAATTTTGTCTTCCATTCTTTTTAGCTATCTTATGATCATTACTCTGAATTTTTGCTCTGGTAGGTTGCTTGCCTCTAACTTGTTTACTTCCTTTTCTGGTGATGCCTGCTTTTCTTTCATATGCATGTTGTTTCTTTGTCTCCCCATGATCTCTCTTTTCAGGATGTCTGGTTATGTAGTTCTCTCTCTCTCTCCTGCATTGATTTAAAGACACAAAATACAACACAACCAGGTACAACACACAAGGCACTGAACAGAAATGTGTTTGCAATATTAATAACCTCCAATAAAGGTGACCACTAGGGAAAGGCAAATTAGGGGATAGGAGAGAAAGAAGAAGAGTAAAAAGAGAAGAGGTAGGGAGAAAAAGAAAAAGAAAGGAAAAAAAGGAGTGTCAAAATGAAATTGGGAAACAGGGAAGAGAGAGAGAGAGAGAGAGACACTAAGAGAGAAAGAGAGAGAAGAGGGGAACAAACTATATATATGGGGAGAAAATGTCAATAGAACAACCACTAACCCCAGCAAATGCCGGCAACAGTACCTGGAGATTAATACAAACTACAGCACCCACTAACATCCAGAAAAGCAAGGGAAAACAGAAGTAAAAAACAAACAAAAACAAAGCAAATAAAAAATACCAAGCAACAGCAACAACAATAGAATAAGCAAAATAAAAGCATAAAAATACAATATAAGCAACATTCACGCAAACAGCATTAAAAGGACAGAGAGAAAAACAATTTTTTTTTTGCTAGTTAATACAGCTAAGAGAGGGGTGTGTATGCACTTGGCACAGGGGATTAGAAATTAGATATATAAGTAGGGTAAAAATTTTAGCAGGGGGTAGACAGAAAGAGTAGGGAAAATCTAAGGCAGGAAAGAGTTAAGATAAACAGGACAGCAAAAGGGGAAAGGTTAGGAAGAGAGTGATGGTGTAAAGGTAATGTTGAGATAGAGTTAAACGATGCTAAAGGAGAAATGAAAATAGAATGAAGAACACTAATGCCAATGTAAAATAAAGAGAAAACAAAATGGCACTTAAAAAAGAAAAAAAAGTTAAAATAGCAGTAATAATAATGTTGATTGAACCTAAAAATGTAATAATTAAAAAGGTAAAATCAAGTAAGGAAAAAATTCGTTTCTTAAGTAAAAGATGCAAAAAATGAAAATAAGATAAAAAATAAAAAATTAGCATAAAAAGTGTACAGTAGTGAAGGCCATTCACCTCCTCCGTTATTCTGCTTGGCACGCCTGTTTCTCAGTCCAGACAGTATTGCAGTTCCCTGCGTTCCGCTGCACCTCAGTGTTATAAGCTAGTCCTTAATTTTAAGTTGGCGATTTCTTAGTTTCTTGGTTTTTGATTAAATAAAATTAATAATAAACACAGTCAGTTTGTACTTTAGCCCCTAGGTGGCAGTGTTTCTGGGTTGATGTCCCTGGGGGTTTTTTTTTGGCTGCTCTAGCCTTCTTTCTCTATGACAGTCAATACCCGTTTGTGGAAGTGGGCAGATGGTCTCTCCCAGCTCTGCTTCCCAGCTTCCAGAAAAGCAGTTTCCCCCTGCTGTCTCTCAGGACCAGCTAATCTGGGTGGGTGGTCTCTCCTTTGTAATCAGAAGCAAAGGGTTGCAGGGGAACAAGGCCGGTGCTTGACTGACCAGTCTTCGAGCACTTACCGTAAAAACAGACTGCACACCTTTCAAACTCCTATGTTCTCTCTCTGTGTCAGATCAGACTGGGTTGCTTCCTAGAGAACCCCACTGTTAGCAACCTTGAGGACCCCTGTCCTCTCTCATGGATCACACCAGACCCAACATCAGGGGGCTTTTGTGGACACAGATTTCCGAGTTCCTCCAGTTCTCACAGCGCGAGTGCTCTGATGCCACAGCCTCTGCAGCTGCAGCCTCCGCTGCCGGGACCCAAAGACCCCATGTTATCCCCGGCAAAATCCAACCTTTCTGTGGAATCCGCGTGTCCACACCGACCTGGGCCCCACAGCTGCTCGGTGGTCTCCACAGTTGTGGTTTTTTCAGGTCTCAGATAAGATCCCCAGTTGTAGTTTTGATGTGGGTGTGAGAGGCAGCAAGTCCAGGTGTTTACCTATGCCGCCACCTTCCCAGCTCTGAGCGAGTGGGTTTCCCAGGGCAGTGGTGCCCATGATGGCTGCCCTCAGGGGCCCCCGGGTAAACCACCCGTGTCAGTAAATAGAGTCCTACGGGAGCACTGCCACGTCACGCATCGACATACTGTCCATCGCTGCTCCTACAACAGCAGAGCTGAGCACTGCACTGTCGCCCGCACAGCTGGACTATTCCCTATCGGACCCTTTACAGGGAACCCTGCCATCCACTGCGTGGGAGCTTTTACTAACAAGAGGAAGAGACAAGTATCAGAATCATCCCGAAACTTGCTCAAACCAACAGCCTGGGCTTTGCCCCTGGAAATCTAGATTAAGTTTTGGGTGAGCCCTGGTTGGTTTGGCTCAGTAATTAAAGCGTCAGACCAAATCGCCCTGGGTTTGATTCCCGGTCAATGGCACCTCGGTGGCAAGTTTGATCCCAACCCCGTTAGGGTCGTGTGCGGGAGGCAACCAATGGATGTTTCTCTCTCCCCCCGCCACCCCCTCTCTTTTGTCTTTCTCTCCCCCTCCTTCCTCCTCCCATCTCTCTGTCCCCCTCTCTCCTCCCTTCCACTCCAGAAATCAATGGAAAAATATCCTCAGATGAGGATTGAAAAAAGAAAGATCGGGTAACACACAGGGATTTATATCTTGGAAAAGCACGGGTTCTGTGGCTCGGCCCCGTGTGAGAACCACTGTCAGAAGCCATGATGCACCCGTGCGCCGAAGGGGCTACATCCTCAGGGCGTGTGCTTGGCTGTGGAGATGTTGAGCTTCTCTCGTTCCCTGCCAGGCTGCACCCTAGACCGGCCTCTTTAAAATGCACGAATAAGCGGATATCTGCCCTCACTTCCCAGATCCATCCAACTGTTCTAAACATCTCTCCCTGGAGGCTGCCTTCCCAGGCTTCCCTGAGATTTTGTAACAGACTCTGCACTTCCTTAAAGTTCAATTAAATTTCTTTCCCGAAGTCCCCACCAGCCCGCTCCTCCTCCGGGAGGAAAGGGAATTGAACAGCAAAGGCTGTAAGCAGAGGCAAGCGGCATGCGGGAGACCTGAAGCACTCCTGAGACCGGAGACGGAGAGGGGAGATGAGCGCAATCAAACCTCAAAGCCAGGCCCGTCCCAGGCAGTGAACAGCACTCAAGGAAGCACTGCTCAGACCCACTGCGGGCAGGAGACTGGAGGAAGCACTGCTCAGACCCACTGCGGGCAGGAGACTGGAGGAAGCACTGCTCAGACCCATTTCGGGCAGGAGGCTGGGGTCGGTCCCGGGGGTTAGAAACCATGTCAGGCAGAGCCGATGTCCCCAGTGACCACATGCCTGACAGAAACACAAGACAACACTCCACATAACACGTGGCATCCCGTATGGTCAGAGGTAGAGGGAGGGTGGAAGCAGGACACAGCACAGGGCGGTCAACTGGATCACGCTACGCCTGACCCCGGTGAGCCCTGGGTGCTGCCCCAATCCGGGAACACTCCCCATGCCCACCCGCTCCCCCACGTGCGAGGACGGCTTCTTTCTTCTTTCTCCCTCCTCAACCCAAGGCCTCTTCCCACCCTCGCTCTCTGCCTCGGGTCTGGATTCTTATTTCACAGAAGAAAAGGAACCCCCGGAGAGCTCACATGGGAGACGCCCAGCTTCACCAGGAAGCAAAGAAAGAGGAGGAAGCGTCACGTTCTCATGGCTGTTAAGTCATTACCTTTTATATCTTCAGCTACTGGGCCTTCTGGACTTGGAGCAGAAACAGGGAAAACAGGAATTCCTAGAAAAATATTTATTAAAAAGTACGGAGAAGGATTAGGGGGACAGGAAAGTAGAATAGTAAACTGCACGAACAAGAAAGAAGCCCTAACCTGCTGAAAGGCGGCGGGGGGAGACCAATAGGCACTCGATTTAACACACCTCTGCTCACGGAGACCAGGCTGGCCAGGCGCCTGGCGTGTGTGCTAGTGAACAGAAGTCGACTGTTCGCGCTCACGTAGCTAAGTCTCCGTCTAAGGAGGGTGGCCTGACATCTTTAACACCGTCATTGTAAAACAGACGAGCTTTTCGAAGATGTTTTCTTTCAAGATTTCCCCCCAAACTTTGTTTACACCTTAAGATTCCTTTTTCACTAAACAGGCAAACACGCTTTCCGCTGAGCCTCTACCCCTGAGATTCTGGGCTGCTTAGGTCCTGAGGTGGTCCTGCTGTGTCCTGGCCTAAAACTGGTTCCTTTAAACATAAGATAATCATATAGTGTGTTCTTGGGACCAGAACACTCAACAGCGCTGGTTTAACAATCACCCGGGCCCAGCCAGTGGCTCAGTGGCTGAGCGTCAACCTATGAACCAGGTCACAGTTTGATTCCGGGTCAGGGCAAGTGCCCAGGTTTCGGGCTCAATCCCTAGCAGGGGGCGTGCAGGAGGCAGCTGATAAATTCTCCTCATTGATGTTTCTATCTCCCTCTCCCTTCTTCTCTGAAATCAATTTTTAAAAATATTAGATGTCCCTTTGGATCACCACACGGGGTGAGGGGCTGTGATAACGTGGCGGATCTGACATGAGGAGAAAGGTCACACATCCTCCTGGTCCCAGGACATGACACACTGCATGTCTGCAAATGGCCCCCTGGAAGCCATGCTGTCTCCTCCCGGTTAGCAGAGGACGTCCCATGCATGGTTACTGTTAAGTTGAAATTGCCAATATTTACCCTTTGGACCTAAGGAGCCGGCAACATCTACAGAACAACCTAATGCTTAGGAGGTAAATAAGACTACACAACATACATTTATACATTTTATGTTCCAAACTTCTAGGAATACTTTCAGCCTGGTGCGTGTGGCTCAGAGTCTACCTATAAACCACGAGGTCAGGGTTCAATTCCCTGTCAGGGCACATGCCTGGGGTTGCAGGCTCAATCCCCAGCAGGGGGTATGCAGGAGGCAGCCGATCAATGATTCTCTCTCATCACGGATGTTCCCCTCTCTCCCTATCCCTTCTCTCTGAAATCAATTTAAAATATCTAGAATCACTGTCACATAAATACAACCCACCTGGCCCCATTCCTCTCTCAACCTCCCTCTGTGCCCTGGGGCATGAATGCACACGCCCAGCCTGTGTGTGGGGCTGGGGGAGCTGCTCGCGCAGGTACTCACTGGAGCAGAGAGGGAAGTTGTGGTAGCCGGGGGCGCACTCCTCGCAGTGGTCGCCGTGGAAGTTGGGGTGGCAGGCACAGCGGCCCGAGCCCGGCTCACAGCCGTCCGAGTGCTCAGGGCTGCAGCTGCAAGCTGAGGGCAACCCAGTTCCGAGCGTCAGTCCTTCGTGACTTAACAAGGCAAATGCACCCGATACTTCTCAGCAACGTTCCTGCTCTGTCGTGGGTGCCCATCCTTTCCACCACATGCGTGACTCCCACTGACAGAGCCCCAAGGGCCCTCAGAGAGGAGCTTAAGGAGCACCACCCTGGGATGCTCTTGAGATGCAGGGCCACACGGAGCCCTGCCCAGCTCGCTGCGGGAGAGGGAAGCTGGCACCCTCCACCATAGGAGGGGCTGCGGGGTGGGGGTGGGGGTTAGGGCTTGGGGTTGGAGCTCCTGGCATGTCTGCTGGGCACAGCCTCTCCGGGCCATGAGCCAGCTGTGAATGTCCATGCGTGGTCATTCTACAAGGATGTGGTGTGGACACGTGTGTGGGATGCCTGGATGTGGTATGTCGTCTGTGGGCAGCACAGCAAGACTGTGCCCATAACCCAAGTGGTAGATTTGAGTGACGTGGCCCTGAGGCAGCTGATACAACGACAGGGTGAGCACTCAGAGGGAGCCCCGGGTGCCCTCCCTTGGCAGCGTCCCTGACCCGCAGGTCCTCACCATGGACACAAAACCCTGCCATCGCTCGGCTAAGTACACATCCCGGGAGCATCAATCACCTCCCGCCCCACAGCCTGGCCCCGGAGCCCTTAGCTGAGTCTGTTTGGGATGTACGGCCTGCGGACCATCTCCTGGAGGCCACTCAGGGACAAAGAAACTAGGAAAGTGATAGGAAGCTGAGTTCCTGCCCTGGCTGATCTGGCTCAATGGGTGGAGCGTCAGCCTGAGGACTGAAGGGTCCCGAGTTAGATTCTGGTCACGGGCACGTGCCTCGGTTGCAGATTCCCTGGTCCTGGTGGGGGTGTGTGCAGGAGGCAATCAACTGACGTGTCCCTCTCCACAATGATGTTTCTCTGTCTCTCCCTCTCCCTTCCACTTCTCTAAAAGTCAATAGAAAACTATCCTGGGCTAAGGATTAACAACAACAACAACAAAAATAAAATAAAAAGAAAACTGAGGTCCCTGACAAGGTGTGACGGCACCCAGGATGCCCGTGTCCCTTTGCCGATGCGCACTGGGCACAAGGAAATGACGGACACGTTGCTTCGTGGGGTGGTGTGGAAGGGGAGGGAAGCAGGGTCACACCTGGCCACGTAAGACTGTCCTGGAGCCACAGCTCAGAGCTCACACGCACTCGGGACTTTGATGCCTTCAAATCTGAGTGATGTGAAGGAGGCCTGGGAGACGGGGGCATAATGTCAACCTCGGACGGGAGTTGTCTCCCGCCCCCGCAGCCCCAGAACAAGAGGAACAGATGGACACACAGGATGGTCTGCACTCGGACCCCAGGGACGGTTCCACGGGGTAGGAGGGGGAGCAGAGAGAGGTTGGGCGGAGAGGGGGAAACCGAGGCATCTTTCTGGCCGTGGAGCCAGGTGATCGGGGATGCCAGCCAGGTGCCAACTGCTTCCTGGACCAGCAGGTGCCGGCTTTGTCACCTGGGCCAAAACACGTGCAGGCCCTTCCGTTTCCCCATGTGTGAACCGGGATCAGCCGACAATGCCAAAACTTATAAATAAGACACAGGTGAGAGTATTTAGAAAACGCCTTGCATAGAGCAAAAGCTTGATAAATCGTAGCTCTTTTAAATATTAGGATTATTACTAAATTCTTGTAAAATTTTTACTATGTTGTCTAATGCTGCTTCTGAAAAAAATTTAAAACTATTGGATATCATAGAAACATGTCAAGGCCAGCAGGCGTAGCTCTGTGGTTGAGCATCGACCTCTGAACCAGGAAGTCAGAGTTCGGTTCCTAGTCAGGGCACAAACCTGGGCTGTGGGCTCCATCCTCAGTGGGGGGCGTGCAGGAGGCAGCCAATCAGAGAATCTCTCTCATCAATGATCTTTCTCTATTTCTCTCCCTTTCTCTCTGTAATCAATAAAAAACATATTTAAAAAAAAAAAAAAAAGGAACCGTGTCAGAAAAGAGGAAATGGAGGAGCTGACACTGGCTGCAGGCCCCGAATGCGATGACCCAATGGTTAGTGTTTCCCCAGGAGCTTTTGGGGGCGTTTTGCCTAATCTTAGCGACTATATTATAATTTCTTTTTTTACGTATAAGAAACCTGAGGCCCAGAGAGGTATACAACTGCCTGCGGTCACACGGGAAGGAGGGAACCAACAATACAAAGAAAGAGGGAAAGAAGGGACCGCGTGGCTGATGCGCACGGAGCTGTGGCCTCCCTGAGCAGCACACAGGCCTACGGTGCACCAGGTTGAAATGCAACTTACGGATGCAGCCGTGGGGGGCCTCCACCGGCACGCCGTGAGGGCGGTAATAGCCCTTCGCACACTGCTCACAGTTCACGCCGGCCGTGTTGTGCTGGGAAGAAACAGAGGTTCAGAGGCAGGGCCCCGGGGAAGTCCGATTTTACACTATTCTTCCCCAGGAATAACTCTGCCTGTGCACTTGCAATTTCAAAGTCACACACATAAAGACACAACAACAAAGGATTGACTTGTTCTTGAGTCTCCAAGACTTCCCGAGGCCGCTGGCTCACACGTGGCTGTGGATTTCCCCCATGGAGAGGAAATGAGAGTACGATCCACGAACTGGACCATCCGGGTTTCCCCATCACAGGACTTGCTAAGGAACCACCTTAACATGGGAGTGAGAGAGGCCACAACGCCAACTTTATCAGAGGAACTGATGGACAGTAGCTAGGCCAAGGAATAAACAGTCACATGTGTTTGCACCTTCTCCGTGTTGGGGAGGAAGCGCACATACTCATCCTCTCCTCTCGCCGTCCTAATGTTACCTGTGCTTTAGGCATGGAACCACTTCCCAAACACGTCTGTTCCATGAATGGGAACCGTAGGCAGGAGTCTCCTACACAGAACTCATTTTAAAGGATAACTCGAGGCTGCTTTTTCTATCCCGTGATTAATCCTTTTAATTGCCACAAAATCAAATTACGCAATTTGCATCACCAGTTTCCAGCAACCACACCCCACGGGCCCTGCTCGCTCTGCCTCGCCTGCGCTCTAACGTGTAACAATTGGGGGACGCGGTTCTTTCAGCGACGAGGCAAGGCGCCTGGAGTCAGCAAGAACCACATCACACCCTGGACCCCAGGAGGCCGCGTGGAAACCCGGAGGGAGCACAGAGACCTTTCGTGTCATCTCCCCTCGCAGACAATCTTATTAGCTCCAGGCCTTCATGTACCTCCACTCCTTGTCCTGCAGGCGGAAATCTGAATTCCCTGGAACACCGAGGTCTGACCCACACTGGCCTCACATTTACATGCACACACTGGGGCAAACAAGAAGCAGCGTGGCCCACCCCTTCCCACCCAAGGCCAGGTGGCTCCTCCACTCTGACAGAGAACAGACCCAGGACAGGGGGCAGCCCGTCTGAGAGGAAATGGGGATCCGTCCCCTGAGGTGTGCAGCCTGGCTCCGCCTTCTCCCACAAAGCTCGGGCGATGAAACGCCGACCACAGAGAAGGTACAGTTTTAAGACACAAAAAACAGGGACAACCAACCTACAGAAAACAGCACATCGCCAGGAGACGGGTGACCTGTAGTCTGCCTTCAGGCCGCAGGTGCTTAGGGGACCCACACCACACCCAGAGCGTGACGACACGCCTTGACCTCTGGACACCCAAGGTCACGGCTGGACTAAGGCCGGAGGGAGATGTAGATCGCAGCTCCCTGATTTCTACAGGGAAGCAGTGAGAAGTGGCCTCACCGGGGAGTGGGCACTGGACTTTGCATCTACCTGACGCTTAACACGATGAGAAAACGCAGCCTTGAGGCTAAGGAGCGAGCTGGGCACGGAGGGAATCAGTGCAGGAGTGAGCCGACCCACACTCGTCCCTCCTCCAGCACCTCCCGGAGAAGCAGGAAGGCTCACCCAGAAACCCGGCCCTGCTCTGACCATCCCCCATCCTGATCCCTAAGCAAACCTTTCCCGGGGTCTTTCCATCTCAGGTAAAACCACCTCCCTGTCGCTCAGTCCCTGACCCACCCACACACACTGCCGACTTCCCCTGCAAAGCCTGACTTCCCTTCCTAGGGCCACGACCTGGCCTCTGACCTCTGACCTGTCCACCCTTCTCATCCCCTCTGGCCACAGGGCTCTTGCTCCCCTGGCCCTGGAACTCTCCACCTGAAACTCTCCCCCAGAAGATGCTTGGCTCGTTCTCTCACTCTTTCAGGTCTTTCCTCACATGCCACGCCCCAGGGACCTGGCAACCCTACTTAAAGTGCCGCATACCTGCCTGGCCAGTGTGGCTCAGTGGTTGAGCATTGACCTATGAACCAAGAGGTCATGGTTCAATTCCCAGTCAGGGTACATGCCCAGGTTATGACCTCCATCCCCAGTGTGGGACGTAAGAGTGGCAGCCAATCAATGATTCCCTCTCATCATTGATATTTCTGTCTTTCCCTTCCTCTCTGAAATCAATAAAAATATATTTTTAAAAAGAGCATCAATATTTTATTAAATGAAGTCAAACACCCCCCAAAAAGGTTGTGTTCCTTGCCTTCTTCCATTGCTCTTCCCCCCCAAATTTTAATATAAAAAATTAAAATTGTACAGTGATCCTATGCATGCCCTATGTAGAGATTATCCTTAACATTTTACTATATTTTTATTATCACAGAATTATCCATCTTCTCATTCCCTATCTATCCACCATCCATCTTATTTTATGCATTTCAAAATAAGCTGCTAACTAAACACCTAACTTAAACAAAGGCATTTTAAATTTAAGTTGGAAGAAATGCAATGAACCTAAACAAGACTTCAATAATTTATATATAAAAGAAAAATGCTTTTGCAGGGCCATTCTGAAAAAAATAAAATTCCATATTCATGTTTCTCTGGAACCGCAAAGTACAAAACGCAGTGTCACTGCCAGAGGGAAGAGCAGGAACAACGTGCCCTAAGACTCCCTGAGGGGCTGGCCCTGCACTGGAGAAGCATCCCACTTGCTCGCCTGACCCCCGACCCCCACCCCGTGCTTCTGCAGTTTAATTCCATACAAATTTGTTTCTGCAACTTAATTCTACACAAATGACTGAGGGCCTTGCTGTGCATCGTCTTAACCACATCCTGGCCTCTCACTGAGGCCTGAAACCCTCCCTGTGACGTGGGCAAACCTACGTCTTGCCCTTTACCTGCACGTTCGTTCCCAGCCCCACAGGCTGTGGGGTGGAGAGGGGAAAAGAGGGGAAGGGGGGGAGGGGAGGGGGGTCTCCTGGCCCATGTGGCCCTGGTTCGATAGGAATGGGCCCCGTGAAGAGAGGACCTTTTTGATGGCGGCTTTGACAAAGCCTCACTCTAAAAGCTCCAGGACTGAGCGACACCATAGTCCAAATTCATGGGCATTGTCCCTCCTCTTGGCTAATGTCCAGTGAACCCAACTGTCCCCCAGGAAAGATGGAAAGTCAGTTTCATACTTGGTGCCGATGGCAGGCATCATTACGTGATCCTGCGGCCCCTCTCGCCGAGTCTAGATTCAAAACTGTCTGGGCAGAGGATGCAGGGCCAGCACTGGGGTGGCACCCACTCCCCTCCAGCTTTAGGGCCTTCGCACCGAGAGCTGGAGCGGCCAGGACGTCTCCCCATTTAGGCAGAGAGCGTGTGAGGAACCTGACCGTTGGCGCCTGGACAAACATGCCCCAGTCCGTGTCCCCCCCCCCCCCCCACACACACACACATGACAGCCAGCTCTCCAAGACATGGTGCACAGAGAGGAGGTGATTCCGGAAAACGCTTCCGACGCTCAGAATGGCCTTGATGTCTTTGGGGAGCAGAGCTCAATGCTGCCATTTCCTACAGTGACACCCCCTCTCCTTGCCCAGCGCCTCACCTGACAGTCGATGCAGACCCCTCCACCGGCGTAGACGCCTCGGGTGTCCAGGCTCGCCTGCTGCCGCTCCACGTCCGGGTCGTAGAAGCAGTCGACGGCGTGGCCGTGGCAGTTGCAGGCTGCAGAGGGCACCCAGGCGAATCACGCGACTGTGGGAGGCCCAGCCAGTCCCCCAAGCATGGCTGCTTAGGGAGCCGCAGCGCTGCCTCTTCTGGGACAGGGCGCGCTCAGTGGGGACCTTGGGGACTTTTACATAAAGTCCAGTCTGTAACCCTAATCCTATCCCTAACCCTAATCCTAACCCATTCCCCCGACACCCCCCCCCCCACACACACACACACTGCTCCCTCAATGCACCCAGCTCTCTGCTTAGCTGCCAATCTCACCACCTTCTCCAGACATCAGTCCTCAAAGGAGTTAGGATTCCAACCCAGTATCACATCCTAAGAAATGGTAAGGATTGAAATGCAATAGTGGTTGCATCGTATTTTAGACTGTTGAAAAGAGAGGCCAGCTTATGTTAAAGCACTCAGCCCAATCCTTGCATTTAGTAAACCCCTAACACATAGTAAAGGTTATTACTCTTGTTTCTTTTAAAGATATTTTTTTATTGATTTTAGAGAGAGGAAGAGAGAGAAACATTGATGAGAGAGATACATTGATTGGCTGCCTCCTGCAGGCCCCCCACCGGGGATCAAGCCCATAACTCAGGCATGTGCCCTTACTGGGACTCGAACCAGGACCTCCTGGTTCATAGTTCGATGCTCCACCACTGAGCCACACCTGCTGGGCCGTTGTTATTTCTGTTCTCACATTTATGTTTGAATGTGGAGTGGGGCCCTCACACCTCCACTCTGTGAATTACTCATTTCACTAGAAAGACCCGTGACCTTGAGATTGATCCCCTCTTCACAAGCAGGGAAAACACGGCACAGGCCTCAGGTAGAGATGGGGGTGTTGGAGTGTCCTCAGGTAGAGATGGGGGTGTTGGGTGTGTCCTCAGGTAGAAATGGGGGTGTTGGGGGTGTCCTCAGGTAGAAATGGGGGTATTGGGGGTGTCCTCAGGTAGAGATGGGGGGTGCTTGGAGGATCCTCAGCTAGAGGTGGAGTGCTGGATGTGTCTTCAAGTAGAGATGAGGGTGTTGGATGGGTCCACAGGTAGAAATGGGGGGTGTTGGACAGGCTTCACCCCAGCATCCACTCCCACACTCACCTTCGCACTCGTGGCTGTGCCCCCCCGTGGCCAGCTGCCAGGGCCTCTGGTGGTACCCGGCGCAGCAGCGGTTACAGGTCTCCCCGCAGGTGTGGTGGCGGCATTCACAACGGAACCTGGGCAGGAGGTGAAGCGCATCGGTTACCAAGGGTTCTCACTAAGGTCTGCGGCTCCTGGCAGAAAACAGTCATCAGGGTCACCCAGGAACGCTTTGTTGGTAATCATGGGAACAAAACACTCTGATGCATCACTCACGTCTCCCCATCCTGCTATTGTGTGCGTTTTACAAATGTGGACACAAGATTCAGAGAGATTAAAACACTGGGTGATGCCGAAACCAGTTTGGCTCAGTGGATAGAGCATCGGTCTGCAGACTCTAGGGTCCCAGGTTCAATTCTGGTCAAGGGCATGTACCTTGGTTGCGGGCACATCCCTGGTGGGAGGTGTGCAGGAGGCAGCTGGTCGATGTATCTCTCTCATCGATGTTTCTAGCTCTCTATCCTTCTCCCTTTCTCTCTGTGAAAAATCAATAAAATGTTTTAAAAAAACCAAAACACTGGGTGAGCCCAGCTGGCGTGGCTCAGGGGTTGAGCATTGACCTAGGACCAGGAGGTCATGGTTTGGTTCCCTGTCAGGGCACAAGCCCGGGTTGTGGGCTTGATCCCCAGCAGGGGACGTGCAGGAGGCAGCGCTTCAATGATTCTCACTGATGTTTCTCTCTCCCTTACCCTTCCTCTCTGGAATCAATAAAAAAATATATTTTAAAAAGATTCTAAACTCTATGTGCATTTTTCCAAAATAAAAAAGAGGGGGGGGATTTGAACATCTATACTCTGATCCCATTAAAGGATTTGAACAGGTATACTCCAATCTCATTAAAGCAAGGATGGCAAGCCAGTTTTATTTCTCTTGCCAACTCCAATCAGCGAGCTGTACCCGCCTGGGGCACTGTCTGGCGGGGACGGGCGGTTGGAGGTGGGATGAGAGATTCTTAATGAGGTGAAAACATCATTGAGACGTGGGACTGGCTCACAGCACAGCTGGCAACGCTGCAAGATGTACTCACACATTTTCAGGGTTGTCTGCACTGCACACGTCGGCGTGGCCATTGCACGCACAGCGCCCGCCGATGCTGATGTCCTTGATGCTGTAGTAATACTGTGCGACAGAAAACAGACATGCCGCTTACAAAGAGCAGCAAACCTTCACTTGTCTATCACGTGCATCTATGCCGGCCCTGCTCCCCTCTTCCTGCTCCCGTGAGCCCACCTCAACCCCACAGGAGCAACGTGGAGTGTTACTTGTCTATGAAACACATGCATTCCTCAATACAAGGTAACAGCATGATGCTGGATTTGTACCTTTTTAAAAATGAAATGCTTTAGAAGAATAGAGGGAAATTTCCTTGGGCAAAGAACCATACCCTATATCCTTTTAAAAAGGGATTAAGCCCTGCTGGCGTGGCTCAGTGGTTGAGCACTGACCTAGGAACCAGGAAATCAGGGTTCGATTTCTGGTCAGGAAACATGCCCGGGTTGCAGGCTCGATCCTTTGGAGGCAGCTGATCCATGATTCTCTCTCATCATTGATGTTTTTATCTCTCTCCTTCCCTAGTCCTCTCTCTATAGTCAATAAAAACATAATCTTTAGCCAAAACCGGTTTGGCTCAGTGGATAGAGCGTCGGTCTGCGGACTGAAAGGTCCCAGGTTCGATTCCGGTCAAGGGCATGTACATTGGTTGTGGGCACATCCCTGGTAGGAGGTGTGCAAGAGGCAGCTGGTCGTGCAAGAGGCAGCTGGTCGATGTTTCTCTCTCATTGACGTTTCTAGCTCTCTATCTCTCTCCCTTCCTCTCTGTAAAATATCAATAAAATATATATTTTTAAAAAAACAATCTTTAACAACGTTTCTTAATAGAGAAGACTCATCCACTAAGTGAAGAGAAAGATGCTTACATTTGAGTACAAATCTCGGAACCCCTCCCCCCAAAACACCAGACCCACAAATAAGTAATTAAATGGTGATGAGGCCCATTCATAGCAGGGCTTCACAATGCCGGAGGAATGGAGACATCGGCCAGAGCTTCTCAGAGAGCCCAGCTCTCCCTGCAGGAGGGATGAGAGACCCAGCGCTGAGTGCTGATGGCACAGGACATGTAGACACAGGACACCCACACACACGTACAGTCTTCCTGGAAACTGCTAAAAACTGGAGCAAACTCACTTCCTCTCTTCCTTCCAAGTTCCTTGAGGGTACCTACCTTTGAGGCCAAACTCTCTCAGGGGCGCTGGGCATCTCCCATCACCCTGCCATGCCCACTCTCCGCCTTTCTCACCCTCCCTATGCCCTGGGCTGACCTTCATGGTGTGCAACAGGGTCTCCTGCTCCTCAGCTTTCTGTTGGGTTTGGCCAATGGGGGACCCTGGCAGGAGATCCGAGGGCGGAAGAAGGAGCTCAGGGTGTCTGTGTCCAGGAGACAGGGTGCTGTCCTGACACTGGACTGAGGGGTGCTCAGGCCAGACACCCACACAGAGGAGCACTGATGCTCACATGCCCATGTCTCCTCCACTTGGCCAGCTCCCACGCTAGCCCTGCATCTGGTGGGCTACGCTCCAGCCAGTGGCAGTGACCTGTGTGGTGGGGAGCCTAGGGGTCTTCCTACCCCCTCTTCCCACATCTGCTGACCAGATGCAGGGGATCCCGAGGAGGACTCTGGGGCCCTACAGGGTGACTGCACCTTTAAATAAAAAGAACCTGGTTCCCTGAGTGAGTTTGTGGAGCCAACCCCACCTGCTGAGCACATTCTACAGTCACATGAGCAAAATGAGAGCCCCATATTGTGACACCTCTGAGACTTGGGGAGCCTCTGCTATAGCTTCAGACTGACTGGCCAGCTGTCATCCTTGGCCTTTCATCTTCGTCGAATGCAATCATTTCTCCTCCACAACAAATGTCTAAGTGACATCTAGGAATCCAGAACAAGAGCAAGCCTACGCCTACACTGCTCCTGGCTGTAAAGGTTACTTGAAAGAGTTCAAGACAACTAATTCGATAAGAAACAGAAACAAAAAGAGCTTAAAAAAACGCTGCCGGCCAGCCCTTCCAAGCACGACTCACCCGCCTGGTGACGGTGGGGTCCCGCTGCGCTTTGGAGATGAGGTGTCCCAGGAGCGTGTTGGTTCGGAGAAAGCGCAAGCGGATGTTTGTTGCCTGGGTGAACTCCCGCAGCGTGTTGGAGAAAGTGAAGTTTCTTGCACCTGGACGACCGTTTACCAAGGACACCACCACCTAAAATAACCACACACACACACACACACACACACACACACACACGCACACACACACGGGGAAAGTCCTTCCATCAAAACTTAGCTGCAAGTAAATAATAACTCACAGGGCCAAAGGCACTAGGTCTCCTTGAGCACCGGTTGTTTGCAGGTGGTCCTGTGTCTTGTTATGTCTAGTCACCCCCTCCTCCGAATTCTGGCAATCTGTCCTTAAACTGGGCTCTCGGGTGTTACCGTCTCATTTCCAAACCCTTAGTTCTACTGCTGCAGTGATGGGCTGCCAGGCTGTGGCACGTTGAAAGTATAATGTTAAAATACATAAGCATAAGGAAACCACTTGTTGTCAAGCTGCTTGGAAGAAACAGAGCTCAAGTAATCAAAACATCGAAAGGAGGCTGAAAGAGGAAGTCTCTGGGTGTAAAGGTGATAAAGTATCTACAAAACTAAGGTTTTATCTTCAAGCTTGAGGAGACGGACATCCACTAGGACATGAGCCACTCATTGCAAGACACTGGCTAGGCTGCTCACGAAGACCGTTCCACCTGAAGAGGGGGAGGCCAGCACCCCTTGAAGGAGTGTATTTGAAACTCACTTCAAGGTCCAATGGCCTCAGTTTCGCTGGGATTCGTCTCTGATTCCCCACCTGTTTCCTCCAACAGCAGCGTGGCTGCCAGCACAAGGCAAACGCAGCTCCCGAGGACAGCAGTCCTCTCCTTCCCCACAGAGGTGCCCACCTGCCTGAGGAATTGGGGATGCGTACCGCCCTCCCCTCTCCTCTCCTCACTCTTGGGATAACGTGTTTGGGAGCAGTGGGCAGCCTTCACCTCAATCACCAGCAACCCATTTTCTAAATATTCCTCCAGAAAAGAGGATTCAAAAAGAGAGAGAAAATAGCCGAAACCGGTTTGGCTCAGTGGATAGAGCGTCGGCCTGTGGACTGAAAGGTCCCGGGTTCGATTCCGGTCAAGGGCATGTACCTTGGTTGCGGTCACATCCCCAGTAGGTGGTGTGCAAAAGGCAGCTGATCGATGATTCTCTCTCATCGATGTTTCTAACTAAAAAATCTAAGAAATCAATAAAATATATTTGAGAGAGAGAGAGAGAGAGAGAGAGAGAGAATAAATAAATAAATGAAAAAGAAAAACAAAACAGAATAGAGGGTTCAAGACCTATGGGTCTTGAATTTGAAATGTTGACTTCCAGAGAAGAATTAGAGACCTCAAAGAGAATTTCTGATGTCAACTATACCTAAATAATAAAATAATAACAAAAAGAATTTCCAACCCAACTTGTGGATGATGAGGGAGAGTCGCTGATCACATCTTAGATGTGATCCTTGTACCAGTTAGTCCCAAGTACCGGTTCCAGTTGTGGTTGGTGTCAGAGCTCCTTGAACGAGCTTTTTCACAATCGTGAAGAATTTCATGTCCTCCTGTCGTTTCTGGTCTCATCCTTCAGGCCTCCCAGACCCACTTACCTCGCCGTTTTCCAGGGGCACAACCCGTGAGTAGTCCGTGGTGCAGAGCACGTCATCGTCCCGGGTGACGGCTCTGTTGGCCTCCCGCCCGAATTGCTGCCAACAGTCTGCTTTAGAATCTAGAAAGCAAACATTTCAATACTGGCAAATAGAGTATCATCATCTCTCATAACTCTGGAGAAACCTACGTTTCCTTACAAAAATACATGGATGGGAGAGAACAGACAAGCACTGAAGATTTTTAGACAAAAGCTTAGACTGACATCTTGGGTCATGAATGAAGATACTGGGCCATTTCAGGCCACTTGACCTTTAACAGCCATGTTTGGAGAGGCGGTTCCGAGTCCTCACTCCTTCCTTATTGACATGTCTGCCCTCTAAGGGGCATCCACAGAAATCCCAAGGCCTTTGCAAGCGACAGCCCTGTCCAGCTCCATTCATCCGAGGGCGCGTCACACTGACGCTTCGTGAGCGAAGACGACTGGGTCGGGGAGAGTAAGGTGAAAGGCAGGTCCCTAATGGCGAAGCTGGTTCCTAATTCTGCGCAAAAGGAAAACGACTGCTTCTCCCTAAACAGGGGCAGGAGCTGTTACCATAAAAGGCAGTTCAGCTGCATGTCTGCGTGGGTTCCCATGACGGATGCACACTACTTGAGAGAGAGGGCTACTGGGGATCAGCCTCGGACGTGAAAGCTGACCAGTCCTCAAGTAGCCAGTGGAGAGATGAGTTTATAGTGACACCCAAGGTCTCACTCTGCAGATAACTGGAGCCTGGTGGGCAAGGTTACTTACGAGCAAAGTACTGCCAAGGTGCGTAGGTGCTGCCAAAGTCCACCGACCTCTCCAGGACCCAGAGGTCAGGGCGAGGAGAGTTGGCAAACTTGATTAAAACGTAGGCCACATGGAAGAGCTGAGAAAGCAAAGAAGATGCAGTAACTCCAGCTTGGTCTGTGCACAACCCGGAGAGTCTCTATGGGATGCTGGTTCCCGCAGCAACACCTGCAGCCACCTCTCTCCCAGACCAGAGCCCCGCCCGCCTGCCTCCTGGACACCGTGCCTGGTGCAGTTTCTCACACGTATCAAGTCCAAACCAAAGTGACCACTTCTTAAAAATATGTATTTTGTTGATTTTTTACAGAGAGGAAGAGAGAGGGATAGAAAGTTAGAAACATCGATCAACTGCCTCTTGCACACCCCCCACTGGGGATGTGCCTGCAACCAGGGTACACACCCTTGACTGGAATCAAACCTGGGACCTTTCAGTCCACAGGCTGATGCTCTATCCACTGAGCAAACTGGTTTCGGCCAAAGTGACCACTTTTTAAATCTGCATGTTAGCCTTTGTCACACCTTAATCTTTATACCCTTGAATTCCAACCAGCCCACCCAGCATATTTCTTCCCCCTTTTTTAAATTTTTTTTATTGATTTCACAGAGGAAGGGAGAGGGAGAGAGAGAGAGAGCATCCATGATAAGAGAGAATCATGGATTTGCTGCCTCCTGCACATCTCCTACTGGAGGTTGAACCCAAAAACCCAGGCTCATGCCCTTAACTGGAATCAAACCTGGGACCCTTCAGTCTGCAGGCCGATGCTCTATCTACTGAGCCAAACTGGCTGGGGCCCACCCAGCATCTTAAAGTCCGTCATTCAGAGAAATGTAATGATTCCCTCAAAAAACTCTATTTATTTAATGATTTATGACTTCATCATGCTGTGTGCTGGTGCTATGCTAAGCCTCTCTCAGGCATGCTTGCATCAGGCCTCACAGGAATGTGGAGGAGGAGGAGTGTGACTGGAGAGGGTAGCGTGCCCTCGTCTTCAGGTGAAGAAGAATCCTGAGCCTCCGTCATCTCCTCACCAACCACCAGCTCTGCACAGGCCTGGTGGGTCCTGCACACGTGACCTCTTTCAGCATGGGGAGGACATACAACGTCAGAAAGCTCCGAGCGCCACTACCTCTAAATCTGGGAAGTGCCCGTCCCAGCAGCCGGAGGGGCAGCGGTGCTGTGACACGTCTTGGGGCTCTTTGACACAGCGGCTCCCCAAGGTGCCCTTTCTGCCTGAACATCCAAACCCATGAAGAGCCCAGAGGCTCAGGAGGCCACGCTCTTGGTTTGGCTCCATCATGCTCTGCGGGAACGTGGGATCCCGTGGAAGTAGCACAGCAAACACCCCAAAGCCAGCAGCGGGAGGACCCCATGGGCCCCAGGCCCACGTGAAGACACCCACTGATGGGCCTACTCAGCGTCCGGCACTGATCTCTGACAGGGCGTTCCTCTCCGAACGTCCCTCCCCCGTCCACCTGTGCCCTGGACCTCGGGATGCCTTTTGTTCTCCTAGTCTAGTCCATCTGCACAGACAGACAGCCTTCTGGATCATCCCATGGCGTGGGACCTGCAGCTGGTTCACGCTGTGACCCAGCTCCACAGCCCGTGTCTGAGACCTGCCAACTCAACACGTCGCTGCGAGGCTGGTGGGGTCCAAGCGGGTCACAGCCACTCATGCGTGTGACACCACAGTGTGGAGCTATTCTCTTCTATGTGATGATTTAAAATGATGTGCCTTGCTGAAACCAGTTTGGCTCAGTGGATAGAGCATCAGCCTGTGGACTGAAAGGTCCCAGGTTCAATTCCAGTCAAGGGCATGTACCTTGGTTTCGGGCACATCCCCAATGGGGGTGTGCAGGAGGCAGCTGGTCAATGTTTCTCTCTCATCGATGTTTCTAACTCTCTATCCTCTCTCTTTCTCTCTGTAAAAATCAATATATATATATATATATATGGTTTGCTTTCTTTAAAAAAATAAAATAAAATGATGTGCTTTCACCCGGCTGGCGTGGCTCAGTGGCTGAGTGTCAACCTATGAACCAGGTGCTCATGGTTGGATTCCTGGTCAGGGCACAGGCCCAGGTTGCAGGCTCGATCCCCAGTGGGGGGCATGCAGGAGGCAGCCAATCAGTGATTCCCTCTCATCACTGAGGAGGGAGGAAGAAGGGAGGAGGGGAAAAGTGTCCATTACTGAGGGGCTGGCTGGCTTGGGGAGGAACCAAGCCAAGAGTTTACTCAGGGGCTGAGTGAAAGCCACAGATACCTCCTATCCTAATGGGACAAGCAGGGGCTGCCCCACCTGCCTGAACACCAGGCCCTTTCGGGTCCAGCCCTGCTCAGGCCTGAGCGGCGCTGGGCGATGCCTCACCTGCAACACAGGTATTTGCAAAACAGCCGCCCTATGCCCAGCTCCCTGCCTGGTCTTCCCCAGTCAGGAAGCCGCCGTGCCCTCCTGAGCTCTGCCTCACCTGGCCAGCCCCTGCACCCTCTCCCTCAGCCCAGGCTGACTGCCCACCGCTCTGCCACCTGGACCTCTGATAGAGACCGCCTGAACTCCTGCTGCTGGGCAAACAGGCCCTGAAGACGAGAGAGCGTCCAGCTCCTGGCTCCCGGCTCCCTGGCCCTCGGCTCCCTGGCCCTAGCCTGCACCTCCACCCCCAGGAGGCCTGGGACTCTGCATGCTCATGACAGGTGGTGACAGGTGTGCGAGGGCCAGCGAGTGAGCTGAGCTGGGGCCTGTGAGGGGCAGGGGCAGGACCCACGTTCCCTCCGGTTACTCCGTGATGCTGAGAAACGCTGAAGGTACAGTCTCCTCCACCAGGTGCTTCAAGCCTACGGAGAGAGACCGGAGTCCGGGGAGATGGAGCCTGCTCTGCCCCGTCCAAGCCCCCAGGGGCCAGGCCCAGGGTACCAGCTGTAGCCAGGCAAGAGCCGGACACTCCCACCCGCTACACCAGCCGTGGCCCTGGACAGGAGCCGGACACTCCCACCCGCTACACCAGCCGTGGCCCTGGACAGGAGCCGGACACTCCTACCCGCTACACCACCGTGGCCCTGGACAGGAGCCCGACACTCCCACCCGCTACACCACCGTGGCCCTGGGCTGTCAGGGGGCCAGGGACACCCCTCCAGGAAGCTGGTGGAGACCACAGAGAAGTGGTGGTTTGATTTGGTTTTCATTTTCCCTAAAGGAAGGAATGCAGGGGAAGGATGGAAGGTGAAAGGCAAAGGTGGAGAGAACCGTGGAAATGAGAAGCGGGAGAGGAGGCATCGGGAAGAAAGGAGGAGTTAGATGATGTAGAGGGGCTCCAGGGACGCTGGGTGTGGGAGGGGCAGAGGTCTGAGGGCCCAGTGGATGCCCGGGGTACAGCGGGCAGAGGGGGGTGGGGGGACTCCCAGGGTACAGTGGGCAGAGGAAGGGGTGGGGGGATGCCCTGGGGTACAGTGGGTAGAGGAGGGGGTATGCACTGGGGTACAGTGGGCAGAGGAAGGGGTGGAGGGATGCCCTGGGGTACAGTGGGCAGAGGAGGGAGGTGCGGGGGAGGACTCCCGGGGTACAGTGGGTAGAGGAGGGGGTATGCACTGGGGTACAGTGGGTAGAGGAGGGGGTATGCACTGGGGTACAGTGGGTAGAGGAGGGGGTATGCACTGGGGTACAGTGGGTAGAGGAGGGGGTATGCCCTGGGGTACAGCGGGCAGAGGAGGGGGTATGCACTGGGGTACAGCGGGCAGAGGAGGGGGTATGCCCTGGGGTAGAGTGGGTAGAGGAGGGGGTATGCCCTGGGGTACAGCGGGCAGAGGAGGGGGTATGCACTGGGGTACAGCGGGCAGAGGAGGGGGTATGCCCTGGGGTAGAGTGGGTAGAGGAGGGGGTATGCACTGGGGTACAGTGGGCAGAGGAGGGAGGTGCGGGGGAGGACTCCCGGGGTACAGTGGGTAGAGGAGGGGGTATGCACTGGGGTACAGTGGGTAGAGGAGGGGGTATGCACTGGGGTACAGCGGGCAGAGGAGGGGGCTCCAGGTGAGGACTACCCACCACGATATTAACAGACCCCTCGGGACTGCTGTGAAGAAATCTAGCCTTTCCTTATACATGCTTGCCATTAATAGACTGGGAGAACTGCCATGACTTAAAGCCAAAATCTGCCTAAACTCACAAAAGTTTCACAAGGGAAGGAACATAAAATAGTTTTCAAGTTGAGCTAAGGAAGAAAATAGGCTCTTTAAGAAAATAAATGTCCGTTCACTGTGCCTTTTTATGATTCTGCTGGCCTTTAAAGATCTCTAGCTGGCTTCCCTCATTCCAGAGCCAGGCTCAGAGCTTTTGGGGGCGGCCGGGGAGGGGCAGAGGGCATCTGGAAGCTCCAATCCTCCAGAAACCAGTGCTCCTTTTGTCCTCTCTGCATCGAGCACTTCCTTTTCCCCAGAAGGAACAAAGCTGCCCAATAAGCTGTATGGTCTTTCTAACTCTGAAAGTCCATTCCGGCTGGAGTGACTCACCTGCCCCAGATCCAGGGTGACGTTCACCTGGTTGTACCGCGTGCCCGAGGAGAGGGGCGGGCTCTGCCACCAGCGCTCGGACCCGTCGATGGCATTGGTGACCGGATGGGCTCTCAAGGGGTCTGCAGAGTTGCAATAGTCGCAGAACTGCCCCTGAAAGAAGACAAGTCAAAACAAAAACAGCTTCTTCTTACGTGCAAGTGACTCCGTCTCATAGATCTCCTAAAGAGAATCGACGTGCAGACGACTTTATGCAGCAGAGATGCCGCCAGTGAAGCCAGCGATGCATTCTGAGGAAGCAGCCAAGCTTCCTCCTTCCATTCCCTCTTATCTCACCTCACCCGGCCCTGTGCACCTGTGTCGAGTGTCTCAGGTACAGACTCTGCTTCGCTTCCATCTTAAAAAATGTATATAAAATAAGCATTTGAAGAAATGTTCACAATAACCATCTTTAGTGATCAGGGAGACCACAGCGCTGTCCTGTTTTCCACCCATTCAAGAGGATCAGATTTTAAGTTTGAGAATAACAAGTATTGGAAAGGATGTGGTAGGAGTATGAATTGGTATAAAGACGTTGGAAAATGTTTTGGCATTACCTCCTAAAGTAAAAAATTCACATTTCCTATGTTCCAGAAATTCTACTCTCAAGCTTATATAACCCAAAAAGAAACTCTTGCACAAATCCAATGGCATCATGCTCATGAATATTCATAGCAGTCCTGTTCACAAGAGCAAAATCCTGGGACTAACCTAATTTTTCAGCCACAGGAATGTGACATCAACATTAGTATATTCACACAATGAGTAAGTGTATGAAGAATAGTGAATAAGTGAATACATACAACAACATGAACAATATGGGTGAGTGTTAGCATTAAATATGAGTTTAAAAACCATGTTACATACTTTTTATAAAGCTAAGAGCACTTACTTTTTAGAATAGAGATGTAATAAAAACGTTATAATAAGTAAAGCAAAGAAAAAATTAACAAAGGATTCAGGATGATGGTTACCCCAAGTTATGGGAAACCGAGATGGGAGTTGGGAAACCATATGGTTAGGCATAAGTTATCATCAAGACCCTTTTGGTCTTGATGGTTTTGGTAGCGAGTTCAGGAGTGCTTGCTATACTGTTGTACATCCATCCTCCTGCATGTATATTAAAGCAGACCACGCAAGGACCAATGACAAAAGTGGGCCATACTGAGGGTCATGCATAGTCTGATTCTCTGCCAACACTGCCAGATCAGATACACACGTCTACAACCCAACGCTGCACCTGAGGCCCCGTATTTTTAAATAACCATAAATACACAAACGCAGGACCAACACCGACAGAGTCAGCGACAAGGGAGGCAGAGAAAGAGTAAGCTCTGCGTGCAGTTATTTGTCCATCCATGCAGCAAACCTGTGCTTATCAGACTCCCGCCAGACACTACGCCAGACAGAGACAAGAGACGGGAAGATAACCAGGGCCAGGGGCCATGCTCGGAACTGTTACAGCTAATGTTCGCCCGGCCACATGGGAAACAGCACATGCAATAAAGGGGCAAAACGGGACAGGGCAGGGCTGTGCAGATGAGTAACTAAAAAGAGCTGAGTTCCAAGGAAGGAGGCCCCAGAGGACAAGCCGGTGTGCGCTCAGAGGCCATGGAGCGACCTACACTCTCTCAGAAGGACGAGAAAAACAGCCTCTCCTAGTTGCCAACATTTTTGGTGATTCTCCTTAACTAAACGCCTCACATATGCAATACTTTCCAGCTGAATTCACAATGTAAACACTGCCTGATCTAGTCACTACAAGTTGTAGAGCACTACTCCCTAACATAAGTTCTCTCTTTCTTTTAAATTTTCACAATATGTTTTTTATTGATTTCAGAGAAAGGAAGAAGAGAGAGAGAGAGAGATGATGAGAGAGAATCAAAGATCGGCTGCCTCCTGCACGCCCCCCACTGGGGATCAAGCCCCAACCCGGGCGTGTGCCCCACCAGGAATCAAACCCTGACCCCCTGGCTTAGGCTGCACTGGCTGGGCCCTAAGTTCTCCGTTATTGTTTGAACGTTCATCATTTACTCACCTTTTTCAAACTGTCTGCGGTGAGTAGGACACTGCACTGGGGCGGGGGGCGGGGGGGAGTAAAATAACCCCAGGGTGGCTCCCGCCCCTCAGAGCGGACAAGAGAAGTGACTCAAACACATCACAGAGGCACTGGGACCCAGACAGCAGGAGGTGGGAGCCCAGGGCTGGCCCACGACCTTCGCCTGGCTCAGTCTTCTGAACTGCACTCCGGGGTTTAGAAGGGCAGCGTGAAGAGGTGAGGTGCTGCCAACACCCCGTCAGCACGGCGGGAACCAGGATCCGAGCTGCCTCACGGGGGAGTGATTTGGTTTTTCAAAGGAGAATGTTTGTCTTCAGCGATTGGTGCCTAAACTTTCATTGCTGGACCCTGGCTAACAGCCCCAAATACAGAACAGCTATTAGAACAGCTTTTTGTTTTTAAAGAGTCATTCATCCTTAAATGGTGGTAGTCATTTGCTTGGAGTCTCAAAATAACTCTTATCATTAATCATTGTTAGAAATACATCAATGGGCATAGTAAGAATCCTAGATTTCCGGTCCTCGCCCAAGATTTCCACATCCCTTTCTCAAAGGAAAAGGCCTGCTGACGTTAACAACTGGTTCTGATTCTCGATAGTCCTATAAACTGCACCTCCATGAAGCAGTTTCCTGTTTACGGTCATTAGTCTACGTTACACAGTCACAGTGGGGCTCTCTGTGCAAGCACTCACACTGTGAGCCACAACTCTTGTGTGCGTGATTCTCTGTCAACACCGCCAGGTCAGATACACATGCTTAAGCCATGTCCAAGTGTAATCAAGGAACATATAAGAGATGTTGAGCCCGGCCGACGTGGTTCAGTGGTGAGAGTTGACCTGTGAACTAGGAGGTCATGGTTCAATTCCACTCAGGGCACCTGTCCAGGTGGCAGGCTCGATCCCCACTGTAAGAGGCAGCTGACCAATGACCCTCTCTCGTCATTGATGTTTCTCTCTCTCTCCTCCTTCCTCTCTGAAATCAATAATGATATATTTTGAAAAGATGCTGAACTGTAATGCACAAAATGGAGATCCTATGTTTGGCAGATAGTCATTTCACTCCATGTGAGTCTAGTGTTTGTGCCAACCTGAACCAGGCGCACAGCTTTGCTTCAGACACACCTCCACTTCTTCACAGCCTTTCCCCGCACGTGCACGCCACCACCCTGTCACTCCGTGTTCCGAGCACCTACCCACATTGTTCCAGGCTTTGTCCTAAGCTGTGGGGATACAGCTGCGACCAGACAGTTAGAATCCCCGAATCAAAGAGTAATCGAACAGCAAAAACTTAATGCCTGAGCACTCACAGGTACAAAGAGTCTGATTTCATGAACAGTAATTCCAGAGAAAGCAGTGAATATTTTTCACTCAACAAACAACATTCAGACTTTGAAAGCACGCTGCCTGTTGACACGTGCTACCATTTAAGTATCAGCATTGTTATTATAGAATCAGGACCGTAAACTCGGGTTTTATTCTAAGATGGTACTTAATTCATTTTTCACTTTTTTTTTTTAAATCCTTCTGACCTAAAATTCTAAACCCTGGCTGGTCTCAAAGATGTATTTTTAGAAAGCTCAAAAAAATAGAACTGTTCCAGTTAACTCTGCCCATTTCCCATGTCGAGCTGCACAGGAACAGCCCCTAACTACATTCAGGCTCAACCAGTTGAGAAATCAGCGTCCCTCTGCCCTCCCATCCATGGCATCGGCCACACCCCTCACGTCTCTGAAAGGCAGGTGTGCAGGAGCAGCTGCCCACACTGGGCCCTCCCAGCGTCTCACGGCCTGGACTCTGGCTCGGCTTCCCCTCTGGTCTCTGACACACTTCTCGTTGCATGAGTACCTCCCACGCCAACAGCCAGGGCCTCTTCCCAAGGCTCCGGGTCGAGGGAGGAAAGACTGGCAGCAGAGCCCTGGTCCCCTCCCATCTGCAGGGAAGCACACGACAATACCAGTGGCCTCTGTCCTGCAGGCTACCCCCTGGCCTAGAAACATGGTCCCTTCTCACTCTGCCTGGGATGGGACCCAGGTCAATGCCCTGTTCTGGAAACTCAGTCAATAGCAGGAAACGTGGCTTTTCTGGACCTTCAAAACAGAACTATCACACTGTGAACACAACAGAAAGGCCAGTGGGGAAGTGAGGGTGGCCCGTTCCCAGGCAAATCTGGGTAAGAAGAGCCCGATGAAAACTCTGATTTCTTCCTTTTCCTGGCATCTACTGTCCCCAAATCAGACTAGTTCTCTCCAAAGTTGGGTGCCAGGCAAGCCGGTAGAGCAAGAAGGGAAGACTGGCATCTCTTTATACTTACTTTACTTAAATATACAAAGCATACTTTGGCTGATATTTAATATACAGATTGCTTAGGGACCTGCACCCAGTCCACAAGCTACCAAGGAGCTCCCTTTGAAATGCCCACTTAGTCCTCAATAGAAGCCCTTCAGACCAGAAGGGAGCAGCATGAAAGACTCAAAGTAATGAAAACCAAGGCTACTGTATCCAGTGAGGCTATCATTTAAAATTTAAGATGAGTCCTAGCTGGTTTGGCTCAGTGGATAGAGCGTAAGCCTATGGACTAAAGGGTCCCGGGTTTGATTTCAGTCAAGGGCACACGTCTGGGTTGCAGGCTTGATCCCCAGTGTGGGGCGTGCAGGAGGCAGCAGATCAATGATTCTCTCTCGTCATTGATATATCTATCTCTCCATCTGCCCTCCTGTCCTCTCTGAAATCAATAAAAAAAAATTTTTAAGATAGAATGAAATAAAATTTAAAGTGGAATAAAAAGCTTTCCAGACCAAAAAAAAAAAAAAAAAGTACATTACCACCAAACTAGCAATGCAAGAAATGCTAAAGGGACTGCTTTAACAAGAAAAAAAGGAGAGAGGATCATAGGCACAAAGAAAATAAAAATGGGAATAAATAAATACCTATCAATAATAACCTTAAATGTAATGGATTAAATGCTCCAGACAAAAGATGTAGGGTGACTGAATGTATAAGAAAACATGACCCACATATCTACTCTCTACAAGACACCCACCTCAGAACAAAGACACACAGCCTGAGGTGAGGGGATGGGAAAATGTTTCATGCAAATGGGAAGGGAAACAAAGCTGGGGAAGCAATACTCGCACTAGACAAAACAGACTTCCAAACAAAGGCCATAATGAAAGACAAAGAAGGCCACTTCATTATACTACCGGGAATGATCCAACAAGAAACATATGTGCACCCAATTAGGAGCCCATGTATACAGAAAACTCGTGGCGGATTTTAAGGGAGAGATTAACAGCAACGCAGTCATATTAGGGGAATTCAATACCCCACTGAAATCACTGGGTAGATCTTCCAAACAAAAAATTAGCAAGGAAATAGGGCCTTAAGTGACACGCTAAATCAGATGGCTCTAACTGCTATTTACAGAACATTTCACCCCAAAGCAAAAGAATATACATTCTTCTCAAGTGCATATGGAACATTCTCAAAGAGAGAACACACATTAGGGCACAAAACAAGTTTATACAAATTCAAGAAGATTGATATCATACCAAGCATCTTCTCGGATCACAATGGCATGAAGTTAGAAATCAATGACAATTTTAAAAACACACACTCAAATACATGGAGGTTCAATAGCATGTTATTTAACCATGAATGGGTTACAGTGAAATCAAGCAAGAAATTAAAAACATCCTGGAAATAAATGAAAATGAACACAAAACCACCCAAAACCTATGGGACATGGTGAAAGCAGTCCTGAGAAGGAAGTTCATAGCACTACAGACTTACCTAAGAAACAATAAAAAGTACAAATAAACTATCTAACCTAACAACTAAATGAATTAGAAAGAGAAGAGCAAGAAAAGCCCAGAGGAAGTGAAAGGAAGGAAATAATAAAGATCAGAGCAGAGCCGAAACTGGTTTGGCTCAGTGGTAGAGCGTCGGTCTGCGGACTGAAGGGTCCCGGGTTCAATTCCGGCCAAGGGCATGTACATTGGTTGTGGGCACATCCCCGGTAGGGGGTGTGCAAGAGGCAGCTGATTGATGTTTCTCTCTCATTGACGTTTCTAGCTCTCTATCTCTCTCCCTTCCTCTCTGTAAAATATCAATGAAGTATATATTTAAATAAATAAATAAATAAAGTGTCCAACAACAACAACAAAAAAAGATCAGAGCAGAAATAAATGACATAGAGACTAACAACAGTACAAAGGATCAATAAATCCAATAGTTGGTTCTTTGAAAAGATAAACAAGATTGATAAACTCCTAGCCAGATTCATGAAGAAACAAAGAGAGAACTCAAATACATACGGGCACAGGAACAGGCATATAGACCAATGGATAGAACAGAGACCCCAGAAATTGACTCACACCATTACAGTCAATGAAAGAGGTGATATAACAACAGACACAACAGAAACACAAAGGATTGTAAGAAAATACTATGAACATCTATATGCCAACAAACTGGACAACCTGGGTGAAGTGGAAAAATTCCTAGAAACATACAATCTTCTAAAACTCAATCAGAAAGAATCAGAAAACCTGAATAGGCCAATAACAACCAAGGAAGATACAAACAAATGGAAACATATACCAAGTTCATGGATTGGAAGAATTAACATCATTAAAATGTTTATACTAACCAAAGCAATCTATAGATTCAATGCAATTCCTATTAAAATACCAAAGGTGTAGCTCACAGAGCTAGAACAAATGCTTCAGAAATGTATGTGGAACCAGAAGAGACCCTGAATAGCTGCAGCAATCTTGGGAAAGAAGAAGGAAGTAGGAAGCTGGATCACAATACCAGATATCAAACTAGACCACAAAGCCATTGTAACCAAAACAGCCTGGCACTGGCACAGGAACAGGCATATAAACCAACGGATTAGAACACAGACTCCAGAAATTGACCCACATCATTACGGACAATTAACACATTGTGGATTGATCAAGAGAATTCTCGCTTCCTATTACACAGTGTTTTACAAAGTATCATACTTTAAAAAGATATTAGCTTGTAAGAACATGTAACAAATAACTTCAAAATGCAGTGGGCATTTAATTTTAAAGCTTGCCTTTAACATTTATGTGAAACATTTTTTGTACTCATCAATAGAAACTTATCTGGCCACCAGGTAAAACTAGCAATAGAACTACTGGTCCACAATCCCTCTATATAAAAAGCCAATGACAGGAATGCCAAAACAACCAGAACTACCGGTGGCTATGAAGCCCACTGTAACCAGCAAACTGGCCCCATCAGGGGTGGGGCTGGCAGCTAACCTCCCACAGTCCCTCCCCTTGGCTGACCCCTCCCCTGATATAGGCCTATCCCACCCCTGATCAAGGGTTGGGTGGCCAGCCAACCCCCCAGGGGCTCTTCCCTCTGGCCAGCCCCACCCCTGATCACCCCTCCACCCTGATCAGGCCCGCCGGCCCACCACCCACGGCCCTTCCCCCCTGCCAGCTCCACCCCTGATCACCCCTCTCCAAACCAATCGGGGGTGGGGCTGACTAGCCAACCTCCCACTGTCTCCTTCTCCTGACAGGCCTGGCTCCAATCCACCCATTGGGGCTGAGCTGGCCAGACCCCCACATGTGCACGAATTCATGCACTGGGCCTCTAGTGTGTTAATATTTGACAAAAAGGCAAGAAATACAATGGAGTAGACAGTCTCTTCAACAAATGGTGCTGGGAAAACTAGACAGACACATGCAAACAGATGAAACTAGAACAACTTACACCATATACAAGATAAACTCAAAATGGATAAAAGGCTTAAATGTAAGTCATCTATATATATAAAAGCCTACACGACCACTACAACTGACCAGAACGACCAGAATGACCAGTCACCATGATATGCACTGACCACCAGGGGGCAGACGCTCAATGCAGGAGCTGTCCCCGGTGGCCGTGCGCTCCCACAGCAGGAGTGCTGCTCAGCCAGAAGTCAGGCTCATGGCTAAGATTTGGAAACAGCCCAAGTGCCCATCTGCAGTCGAGTGGATAAAAGGGCGGTGGGACATTTACACAAAGAATACTATTCAGCTGTAAAAAAGAGGGATCTTTGCGACAGCACAGCTAGACCTGGAAAATATTGTGCTAAGTGAAATAAGCCAGTCAGAGAAAGACAAATATCACAGGGTCTAACTTATTTGTGGAATCTAATGAGTAGAATGAATCAACCAATAAAATGTGGGGTTGGGGGAGGAGAAGAGATAAACCCAAGAACTATATAGTTACAGGCATAGCCCATGGGCATGGGCTATAGGGTAGTGAAGACCTGGGGGGTGAGGAGAGGGTGGGGTGGGGGCTGGGAGGAGAGAGGAAAGGAGGGAAAAGAGGAGATATCTATAAAACTATCAACAATAAAGTTCATTAAAATACATATATCAATAAGGAGAAGCACCAGGGAGCAGATTTACGAAGCACATCACAATTAATATTGATCAGCAATGATGTGAAAAGCCAAGGCCAGTATCAGACATCAGCCACGAAGCACGTGCTGCAGGGTCAGTAAACCCCATTTGCAATGACAAAAAGAAGGGGAAATGCAAGCCTTGGAAAGAGCCACTTTGAAAAATAGATGTTTGGAAATACTTCATTTGTTTTTGTTACAAAAGCATGGAACCGTTGCTCTAAAAGTTCCCAAAGCTGCACATTTTGAAAATAGGGAAACAGAAAATTTTAATATAGTCTCATGTTTTCCAAAAGAGGATCTGCAATGCATTTCAAATCTATTGTTTGAAACATTAAAACACAACACCTTCCTTGAAAAGCAGGCATTTTCTGGCATGTTTCTCCTTTACACATTTTAAGACAATTGAAGGAACCATGAGTACCAGGATGTAGCGTGCTCAGGCAGCCTGAGGCCTGGGCAGCCACACAGGGCCCGCTCTCAGAAGGTCCTCCCGCTTACTTCCCTGCTCTCGGCCATCACCACGAAACCCTTAATGATTTTGGCCAGGGACTCCCCATTTTCATTGGGCATCGGACTTCCTAAGTCATGGAGTTGGTTCTGGAGCTCAGTCAATTCAGTTCTACATATTTTCCTAGTATCTTCTCAGGGGTGACAATTACTGAAGTCAAGTATTAAAATAAAACAACTTTGAATCATATCATAAATGCTTATCTAAACTTGTCAAAAATCATTATATCTATGATGACTTTTGTATGTTTGTATATGTATAAATAGGTATACATAACCACAAATATTTAAAGAAAGCAAAATTATGTTGACCTTTGAGTCCATAAAATGAGAAGCATTTTCGTCCTCGTTCTTTTTCTTTTAAACTTCTATTTCTGCATGTTTTAAGAACACATAATACATAATAAATACATGCATATAATTTACAAACAAACATGTACTGGCACTGCATGTTCAACAGCTTGTCATGTACACACGTGCCCGGTCAAAAGTTCCCACAACTCTCAGTGACATGGTTCGCTTTGGGACACAAGCTCCAATTTACTCCGCGTCCCCGCTCCAAATTCCGGTCAGTGTGAGTGGCTCTGGGGTCAGGACAGGGGTGAGTTTCTGAGCCTGCGCCCCTGACCCAGCTCCCCCCACCCTCGCCCCTGTCCCAGCTCCCCGACACCCCCATCCCCCACCCCTGACCCAGCTCCCCCCACCCCGCCCTGACCCAGCTCCCCCCACCCCCACTCCCGCCCTGACCCAGCTCCCCCACCCCCGCCCTCACCCAGCTCCCCCATCCCCGATCCCTGACCCAGCTCCCCCATCCTCCCACCCCCGCCCCTGTCCCAGCTCCCCCACCCCCATCCCCCCACCCCAGACCCAGCTCCCCCGACCCCCTACCCCTGACCCAGCTCCCCCACCCCCGCCCTCACCCAGCTCCTCCCATCCCCCCACCCCTGACCCAGCTCCCCCATCCTCCCCACCCCCGCCCTGTCCCAGCTCCCCCCACCCCCGCCCCCGCCCCTAACCCAGCTCCCCCACCCCCACCCCCATCCCCCCACCCCCATCTCCCCACCCCTGACCCAGCTCCCCCATCCTCCCACCCCTGACCCCCCACCCCAGACCCAGCTCCCCCATCCCCTGTCCCAGCTCCCCCCACCCCAGACCCAGCTCCCCCCACCCCTGACCCAGCTCCCCCGACCCCAGACCCAGCTCCCCCATCCCCTGTCCCAGCTCCCCCATCCCCAGACCCAGCTCCCCCCACCCCAGACCCAGCTCCCCCGACCCCAGACCCAGCTCCCCCCACCCCAGACCCAGCTCCCGCGCTGCACGAGGCTCCGTGGACGGACCGACCCCGTCCAGGGGACGGTGAGCACCGCCAGCTCCGCCCGTCACACCTGCGCCCCCGCTAAGCCCTGTTTGACGCGCTCTCCCGGGAGGAGGACTGATAGGACCCCGACTTTCTGTCTTAAAACTGTTTCACTCCGAAGCCCCTCTCCTCGGAAGGGGGGGGGGGCGCTTTGGAGGAGATGCGCTGGGGCTCCGGCCTGGCCGCGGGCTGCCGGGGGGGCCGGCGGGGCCGGCTGGACCGCACGCCGCACCCCGGGTCCCGCCGAACCCGGGCGGCGTCGCCCCGCGCGTCCCTCCCGCCTCGCGCGCCGGCCGGGGGCCGCTCCCGGGGATGCCCCGCGGCCCCCGCGCCCTCCACGCCGCCCGCCCGCCCCCGGCCTCACCTGGATGCGGTGGCCCCGGCCCCGGGCGGCCGGCCCCCCGACCAGCCGGCAGTAGAGCTCGGGCCGCGGCCGCGCGCCGCCGGGCTCCGGCTCCCCGCAGGTGGCGGAGGCCCGGATCCGCGCCGCGCCCGCCAGGTTGAAGTAGGGCGGGTGCAGGCTGCGCGGGGCCGCGGCCGGGGGCGCCGGGGGCGCCGGGGGCTCCGGGGGCTCCGCGGCGGCGGCGCACAGCGCGGGCAGCAGCAGCGGCAGCAGCGGCAGCAGCCGGACCGGCGGGACCCCGCCCGGAGCCCGCGCCCCCGCAGCCATCCCGCGGCGCACGCCGGCTCGGTGGGACCCCGAGGGGCTCGGTGGGGACCCCGAGGGGCTCGGTGGGGCCGCGGCGGGCGGCCGGCCCGGGCGCACTCGGACCCGCGGCGGAGCGGGCCCAGCGGACCAGGAACTGCCGCGCCTTCGGAGCGGAGCGCGGGGCGCAGCGACCTCGCGGGCGGCGGGCGGCGGGCGGCGGGAGGTGGGGAGGGTGGGGCGAGCCGGCCGCTCCCGCTCCCGGCGGCTCCTCGGCGGACGCTCCCACTCCCCCGGGAGGGCGGTCGGCCCGCCTTCACCTTCACGGGCACCGCCGCCCGCAGCCCGCACCTCGGGGGGCGGAGGCGGCGCGGGGACTGGGTGCCGGCGAGGAGGGGCCTCGTCAGAATCTCACCACCGGAGTCCGGTCCCAGACAGGCCTCGGCCCACAGAAGTCCGCGATCCTCAAACCCCGTGGTCACCGCCATTCCAACATCCGGGGCCCGCACCACGTGCTCACCGACATCCGGGGCCCCACACCACGTGGTCACCGACATCCGGGGCCCCACAGCCACGTGGTCACCGACATCCGGGACCCCACAGCCACCTGGTCACCGACATCCGGGGCCCCACAGCCACCTGTCACCGACATCCGGGGCCCCACAGCCACGTGGTCACCGACATCCGGGGTCCCACAGCCAAGTAGTCACCGACATCCGGGGCCCCACAGCCACCTGTCACCGACATCCGGGGTCCCACAGCCACCTGTCACCGACATCCAGGGCCCCACAGCCACCTGTCACCGACATCCGGGGCCCCACAGCCACGTGGTCACCGACATCCGGGGTCCCACAGCCACGTAGTCACCGACATCCGGGACCCCATAGCCACGTGGTCACCGACATCCGAGACCCCACAGCCACGTGGTCACCAACATCCGGGGCCCCACAGCCACGTGGTCACCGACATCCGGGACCCCACAGCCACGTGGTCACCGACATCCGGGGCCCGCACCACGTGCTCACCGACATCCGGGGCCCCACAGCCACATGCTCACCGACATCCGAGGCCCCACAGCCACGTGGTCACCGACATCCGGGGCCCCACAGCCACCTGTCACCGACATCCGGGGCCCCACAGCCACCTGTCACTGACATCCGGGGTCCCACAGCCACCTGTCACCGACATCCAGGGCCCCACAGCCACCTGTCACCGACATCCGGGGCCCCACAGCCACCTGTCACTGACATCCGGGGCCCCGTACCACGTGCTCACCGACATCCGAGGCCCCACAGCCACGTGGTCACCGACATCCGGGGCCCCACAGCCACCTGTCACCGACATCCGGGGCCCCACAGCCACCTGTCACTGACATCCGGGGCCCCGCACCACATGGTCACCGACATCCGAGGCTCCACAGCCACGTGGTCACCGACATCCGGGGCCCCACAGCCACGTGTCACCGACATCCGGGGCCCCACAGCCACCTGTCACCGACATCCGGGGCCCCGCACCACGTGGTCACCGACATCCGACATCCGAGGCTCCACAGCCACGTGGTCACTGACATTCGAGGCCCCACAGCCACGTGGTCACCGACATCCGGGGCCCCACACCACGTGCTCACCGACATCCGGGGCCCCACAGCCACGTGGTCACCAACATCCGGGGCCCCACAGCCACGTGGTCACCAACATCCGGGGCCCCACAGCCACGTGGTCACTGACATTCCAACATCCGGGGCCCCGCACCACGTGGTCACCGACATCGGGGCCCCACAGCCAAGTGGTCACCGACATCGGGGCCCCGCACCACCTGGTCACCGACATCCGGGGCCCAGCAGCCCCGCACTGAGTCGGAGCAAAGGGGAATCTGAGCGGCAGAAAGAACACGTTTAAGAGACAGCCAAGCGCGGCCAGCGCGGCTCAGTGGTTGAGGGGACACCTATGGACCAGGCCAGGGTGTGGGCTGATCCCCAGAGTGGGGCCTGCAGGAGGCGGCCCATCCATGATTATCTCCCTCTCCCACTCTCTGAAGTCAATAAAAAATATTAAAAATAAAAGAAAGAGAGGGAGCGAGAGAACCAAGAGTGGAGGTTGTAGTTGCCCATCTGGTCAGGGGCCCTGGAGGAAATCTTTGGATGCGCAATCCGCTAAACTACAGAGGAGCTGAGCGCTGGTACGTGAAAGGCTGGAGCTGTGGCCTGACCGGTTCAGGAGGCTCCCGTGGACCAGGCACAGCACCCACACGGAGCCGCCAGGCCTCCGGGCCGAGAGGAGGGGCCTGGCGTTGGCCATAGGGGACAGACGTGCCTGGGAGCAGGGCAGACACCAAAAGGAGACGCTAGGGCCGATGTGGTGACACCTAGGAAGCAGCATGTGCCCATGGAAAGCACCACAACTGCTCAGAATGCACAGTGACAGAGGGAGGAGGACACGTCCACCATTGAAAGGCACAGGAACCTGGCTTTGAACCTCAGGCGAACGGTTCTGCTGCTGGGAATGCTGGGATCAGAACATGTTTCTCTCTCATCGATGTTCCTGCCTTTCTATCCCTCTCCCTTCCACTCTGTAAATATATATATATATATATATATATATATATATATATATATATATATATATATCAGCATGACATGCAGGTGTCCTGCCTTGTACATGGTAACATCACTCGTTGATATGTTTATTACATGCCCCAGTTGGCAGATATGGAATGTCACTGGCTTCACACTGTCTCTACAGCTTAGAAATAACTCAGTGAGGTCATGGTGCGATAAGTGTGTTTGCCCACCGAGAACAGCTTTGAAGATGATCAAATAGAAGCTAAATATCTCAGGTTAATATTTGCCAGTGAAGTTATCTCTCTAAAGATTGTGTATCCGAAGCAAACACCCCGAGCACCCACCATCCACAGTCCTAGATATCAAAGATGTAAGGAGGGTAATGGTGCTTGGCGGGGGAGGGGAGGAAGGCTGCCCGAAGTTTGAATGAAGGAAGGGATGAGAAAGTACTTCTGAACACGAAAGCAGCAAAGGTAAGGCACGCTGCTATGTTTAAAGTCAAGATGAGGCTGCTGTGCTTTGTGAGGTTTCAAAAAATATATTTTTATTGTTTTCAAGAAGAAGGGGTTGGGGAGAGAGAGAGAGAGAGAGAAAGAGATCAATGATGAGAGAGAATCACTGATTGGCTGCCTCCTACACGCCCCCTCCAGGGATGGGGCCCACAACGCAGGCCATGTGCCCGGACCTGGAATTAAACCTTGAACTCCCTGGTCACAGGTTGGCGCTCAACCACTGGGCCACACCAGCCAGGCAAGGGGCTGCTGTGCTTTAGTGGGGAAAGGTGACACCTGAAGAAATTAAATAACTTGCCCCTGTTTTAAGAAAAATTGAAATAACAGAGACCCAGTCCATTCTCCCCGAGGGACTCTAATAGTCCAGGGGAGGCCCCGTGAGGTGTGAGGCTGCAGGAGCCCCCGCACACGGAGCTATGGGTTTGCCGAGCCCTGGAGGCCATGGGTGTGACACGTGCATAGCTGGAAATAAACAAACCCCAAACCAACTCCGGGGGATCGGTGGGTTGGCCAGCCTCCCAATGCCTCAGAAGTGATTCATGCATAGCTATGCCCTTCAGACTTCAAGGGGGGATCTGAAGGACATAGTTGGAAAGGGTTTCCCTAGAGGTCTGACCCTCGATGTGGACCGTGATAAACTCACTGTGTCCTTGTTGCAGGGGCACAATCAAACTCGGCAAGTTCCTTTCGCAGTGTCTGGACTCACATACTCATGGCTTCTGCTCACTGAGTCAAAGCCTACGTTTTATCCTCCTCCTTCCTCCCTCCCCCTCTCCAGCAGGGCAGCGTTTTCCATGCCCTCCCACGTCCCCCTGGGGCCTGAGCTGGGATCATAAATCCTGGTCCTGCTCATTCTTCTTAGAATTGTATTGTTCCAGGCACAGCTCACCACTGGCTGGTTCCACTTAACGCAGCTGCGGCTTTCCTCCTTCGCCATCACCGCACGGAGAAAACAATGGCCGTGACGTCCTTCTAGGCCCAGAGCAGCATGTGGGTCACCCACGGCCACGCAAAGAACACAAACAACACGGAAAAGTAAGAGGAGTTTCTACTTCTGGTGAGGCCACACCCTGGTCAGGCCTCGCCTGGAAAACCGGGGGAGATGCGGGAATGAGGGGAGTTCGTTGGAGCACCTGGTGAGCTCCGCTGTGAAGGTGGAGAGCATCTTTCAGAACCAGCCTTCTAACAGGCACTTTCATATGCTTTTTACATATGTGTACATATCGACACCAGCCAATTCTGCTGGTCACTTGGAAAGCTGAGACTCGCCCCTAGATCTCCCTAGCGCCCCCCTCCCCCGGCATTGGAAGGCACAGGTTTGACACCACCCACTTTTATTGGTAGGTAAGAAGTCAAGGTTAAGGAAATGGCCCAAGTCCTCGTTAGCACAAATGGTACCGGAAATCCAGACCCGAGCCACGTCCCTGCTGGGGTTGCAGCGCACACGCACACACACATACACACATACACACACACACCCTGCTCAGTGTGGCCCCAGGCCCTGCCCCAGGCCGCTGGCCTGAGGGCTCCTTGGACAGCAGTGATGCTCCCTCCCCCGGGGCCTGTGTCCGGTCCTTTAGGGGCGCAGCACCCCCTGCCCACCTAGCCTGAGTGGAATTCTCGGAGCAGAGCTTCTGCTCACCGCTGGCAGATTCCAGGCTGGTTGGAACCCTGACACGGTGCCTCCCCGGGGCACTCCCTGGTCTCCAGGCTGCCAGGGACTCCGCGAAGAATTCGCATTCCAATCGCATGAATTTCCTCTCCAGCTCTTGCCGCACACACTCCAGTTGGGCCTCCATGTGAAATGTGCGGTTGGGCAGAGCAGGTAATGTTATCTGGTAGTTAGTAAGAAACCCTTTTCTTTACTCCGGTTTGTGGTGCTGCAAGCAGTAGTACTGGGGTGAAAGGAAGCCTACCTCTCTGTAATAGTACCTTTTCTTTGAAAAAATACCTTTTATTGATTTCTGAGAGGAAGGAAGAGGGAAAGAGATAGAAATACCAAGGGTGAGAGGGAATCATTGATCGGCTGCCTCCTGCACGCCCCACACTGGGGATCAAGCCCGCAACCCTGGCATGTGCCCTGCCCGGAAATTGAACTGTGACCTCCTGGTTCATAGGCCGACACTCACCCACTGAGCCATGCTGGCTGGGCAGTGCCTTTTCTTCTCAGTGAAAATTTCCCCATTAGCCCAGAGCTATTCCTGAAAGGCAAGTGTGGGTGGAAGCCATTATTGGCATTTTGTGGATGAGTACAAATAAGGCAGAGAGAAATTAAGTCACCTTGCTCGGGCTTAGTGGAGATTTAAGAAAGGGAGCTTTCATTTTCTTGACATGAAGTTTAGTCATTTATCTGGCAGAGATTTTGGGTGAAAAGTAGAAAGCAGCCTCTAAAATATCCTCTTGGATCATTTTCAAATTTTCTCCTTCCAGGTGACCGTAAGTTTAAGGATGTGAATCCCTGTTTCATAGGCTCTGTGACCACAGGAGATCTCACCACAGGCAGCGTTAAAATATGTCACTTGCTGGGGCTCAGCCACACTACACTTGGTTCCTACGTTCAAAATATATCACCTCAGAGACATACATTTTGGCAAGAATTTGCCTAATAAAAGGCTATCCTATATAATAAAAGGCTAATATGCAAATAGACGATGTGGCAGAACCACCGGTTGCTATGATGTGCACTGACCACCAGGGGTCGTGTGCAGAACATGGCGGGAATTGGCTGCAGCGGGATGGTGGAGCAGGTGAGGGGGGGCACCAGACTAAGAGAGGGACTGAGTCAATGGTATGGGAATAATGGTGAGGACTAGAAACACCACAGAGCCGTGAGGACCATCCACACAATCTGCTGGGAGGTGACGGCGGTGGCCGGCTGCCTCCCGAGGACGGTGCTCCCACGCACGCCCCACGGGTCCACGCACGCCACACAGTTGTTCCAGGAAGTGGTGCCGCCCCAGGAATGCCTTGTCCTCCCCACTTGCACCTCAGAGCGGTCATGTGACTGACTTTGAACCAATGAAAAGTGAGGAACAGAAGCCATTAAAAGCCTCTGTGTGATCCCTCCGTTCTCTCTCCTCCTGCCTGGCGATAGGGCTTGAGGCCAAGGAGACGAGTGAACCTACAAGACAGGAGGGGCCTGGGGCCGGCCCGTATGGGGTCTGCTCCACACACCTGCCCTGGGCTGCTGGGTAAGTGAGGAGCAGACTCTTCGTGAATGGGGTCCTCACCCCCCACAGCCCCAGATTTGAGGGATCTGCTGTAAAAGTAGGTGGTTGGTGTTCAACAGCCACCTGTGGTTGCTGGCTGCCACGCCGAACAGAGGATTACAACACGCAGGCAGCTCTATCCGGCAGTGCTGTCACCAGGCTGCAAATGGAAGTGCATCCTTACTCTGCTTACCATCACTTAATGCTTCTTATCTACAGTGACCAGATCGTCCTGCTTTTGGCGGGACAGTCCTGATTTTTAACAATTTTTCCCATATCCCGTGGCATTTTTAAAAAGTCCCAATTTTTGGAATCTTTCAAAAAAATCGGCACTTTTTTAAAACACCGCGGGATGCGGGGAAAATTGTTGAAAATTGAGACTGTCCCGCCAAAAGCAGGACGATCTGGTCACCTTATTATCTCTCAGGATTAGGACTAACCCAGTGGTCGGCAAACTCATTAGTCAGCAGAGCCAAATATCAAAAGTACGACTGAAATTTCTTTGGAGAGCCAAATGTTTTAAACTTAAACTTCTTCTAACGCCACTTCTTCAAATACACTCGCCCAGGCCGTAGTATTTTGTGGGAGAGCCACACTCAAGGGCCCAAAGAGCCGCATGTGGCTCGTGAGCCGCGGTTTGTCGACCACGGGGCTAACCTAACTCCTTCGTAGGTTGGTTCGTAAGCGGCCCCCGGCCTGCTTTCTGCCCCGGCTTCTTCACTTGCCTGGAGTGAGGCCTCATCTCCTCCTTCTCCAACAGTTTCCACCCTCGGTGTGTCTCCACGGCTCTGCAGGAGGCCGTAAAGCCTGTCAGGAACCCCCCTCGCCACCGTAGAGCCCCGTCGATTCTCCACAACTTACCGGGGGCCCCACGGCTTGGCAGGCTTTCCCTGGCTGCACCCAGAACGCTCCTCTGTCCTCAGAGTTGGGCCGCCTCTCGCTGGCCACAGCATGCATGCCCCTGCTGCAGCATTTGATCTGCCTACGTACTAGACTGCGAGCTCTCTGGGGGCAGGCACCGCGTTTATTTTTATCCGCAGGGTCTCACAGTGTCTGGAACACAAGCAGGTGCTGAGTGGGTGTGAGCTCTTCCTTGCTCTTCCGTCCTTCCTACCTGGGAGGACGTGCTGTTCCAAAGCCACGACATCCCCATCCATCACGTGACGCTCAGCGGCTCCCGCCCAGGGCAGCTGAGTGAGCTCCAGGCCCAGAGCGGATTGCTGAAGACAAGGGAACCAGGCAGATGCTGCAAAACTGACGTGCAAGCACCTGCCTTCTCAGAGGGCAAGGACTCGGGCTTGAGAAAGTCTAATCCCCCTTCTTACGTGGCCATACCGCAGCGCTCTCCGCCTCGGAGAGAAGGACCCGTAGAGCCAGATGGTAGCCATAGTCGAGTCTGCGTGCTCAGACTTGGATCGTCGAAGATTATTACAACACTTAGACCAGGCCCCCATGTGCTGCAAGCCTCATCAGAACAAAGTATAACTAAAAGTCTTAAATTCTTTACTGCCTTGTATTCTACATGGGACAATTAAGCACTTAGCTATATTCTGCCTTATTCTGTTTCCCACGTTGTTTTTACCATTTGTATGCCCTGACGCCATTGGGGTTCTCCTATATACAGGAAAACTTGTCTTCCAGACCAAGTCCATATCTTCCATTTCATTGCATAGTGATAATGACTTAATAGGCACTCAATGAATATTTATGGATTGATTGGTTGACTTGGTTGGGCTAATCCGGTGACTTTTTTCTTTCTTTTTTTTAGTATTTTTTATTGATTTTTTACAGAGAGGAAGGGAAAGGGATAGAGAGTTAGAAACATCGATGAGAGAGAAACATCGATCAGCTGCCTCCTGCACGCCTCCCATTGGGAATCAAACCTGCAACCAAGGTACATGCCCTCAACCAGAATTGAACCTGGGACCTTCCAGTCCACAGTCCGACGTTCTATCCACTTATCCGCTGAGCCAAACTGGTCAGGGCTAATCTGGGTGAATTTTTACAGCCCCACAAGCCATTAAAAAAAATCCCCAAATACCAGTGCCATCTTACAAAGCTCTGGAACATCAGCTGGATTTTCCAAGTAACCTAATTTTGAATCCGTATTTATGTAATTTTTAAACATTTTTATTTTAAAAACTTTTTTTTTAGTTTATGATGGGCCATTTATTACACCGGTGGCCTCCGATGAAGCAGGGCTCTGAGAAGCGTCTCTCTCTCCACAGTGAGTCTGAGTTCGGTCATGTGACCTGCTTTGGCAAATGAGACATTAACAAGAGTGATGTCAACAGAAATTTCATCATCACTCGTCACCTTAGCATTCTCCCTTGAGCCTGGAACCCATGAGTAAGAAAGTCTAACTACCCCGCTGGAGGGAGAGGGAAGCAGATAGAGGTCTGGGACATGTGAGGCCACGCAAGGCACGTGGGCAAGGCAGCCGTGTCAGACAGCCCCATCCGGGCCATCAGAGGTAGGCGCCTGGCAAGACCCCTGGGGAGACCCCCAGACCTGCCCGGCTGACCCAGCCCACGTGGCTGCACCAGGAGCTATAAACAAACAGTGGTTGTTGGAAGCCCTGGGTCTAGGGGTGGCTCGTTCCGCACCCACACACAACCACAGCCCTCGGAATTCTCTCTCCGGAAGAATTCATCAGCATGAACTGGTGTCACCTAGGAGGGGAGAGGGCTAGAGAGTCAGAACCATTGATGAGAGAGAAACATCTATCAGCTGCCTCCTGCACACCCCCCACTGGATATGTGCACACAACCAAGGTACACATGCTCTTAACCAGAATCGAACCTGGGACCCTTCAGTCCTCAGGCCAATGCTCTATCCACTGAGCCAAACTGGCCAGGGCTGAGGGTCCCACTCTTAAACACCTTGAGAAAGATCCGAAGTGAACTGGAGAGCACTCTTTCCTATCTAGGTGAGGAGTTTTACTTCTAGAAGCTTCTAGGAAACTGGGATTTTAGAATGTGACTTTCACGTTTAGGATTTTTTTTCTCTATGTAACTAATGTCTTCAAGATAAATTAAGTTTCTCTCTTCTTACTTTCTTTTTTTTTTTTTTTTTTAATCTGGCATTTGCCCCTGCATAAATATCCAGGGAGAAGAAACATTTTTATCTCATGAGCTTCATGTCCTGTTTTTGACTCTCGCCAAGTCGCTGTTAACTTTATTCCAAGTTTAAAAAAAAAAAAATGAAAGTTCTGTGACTGTGCCTCAGCATCAACAACGATGCCAGGAAGGACAGCTCAATCCAATCAGATTTCTTCGTTCTGTGTCTGTGTGAACCCCGCTCCGTCAGACATGCCGTTCGCACTTGTTGTGGGAGTCAGAGGTTTTAGACCAGCTGTGGGCAAACTACGGCCCGCAGGCCGGATCCGGCCCGATCGGCTGTTCTATCCGGCCCTCGGAGCCCAAAGAGCGGAGGGTTCTCTTGCTCTCCCCTCCGCTCCTTCACCAGCAGCCCAAGATGAGAGTGCCAGCATGGTCAGGTTGCTTTTGTTCCGGCCCTCCGGTCCAGTTTAAGAACCCATTGTGGCCCCCAAGTCAAAAAGTTTGCCCACCCCTGTTTTAGACCATCTGTGAGCCTCACGTTCAAGCACAGCCTTGGCCTCATTTCCCCCCTCCCTGTTGGTTTGCAGTTTACATTTCTTTCTTTCTTTCTTTGTGTATCTTTTATAGGCTGAGCTTTTAAAAAAGCATTCCTCCTTTATCTTTCAGTTGGGGTGGGGGGGAATGTGGTTTACCTTGACTCAAAGACTTTCTTTGATCATTTCACCAAGTGTTGAAAATTCCATTAACATAAGTTTAAAAAATTAAAGATTGATGTCCTGGCCGGTTTGGCTCAGTGGACTAAAGGGTCCCAGGTTTGATTCCGGTCAAGGGCATGTACCTTGGTTTCGAGCACATCCCCAGTAGGGGGTGTGCAGGAGGCAGCTGATTGGTGTTTCTGACTCTCTATCCCTCTCCCTTCCTCTCTTTAAAAAACAAATATCTTTTTTTAATGGTCTTCCTTTACTGACAGTTAAAGAAGCACTGGCCTACATGACCTCTCCAGGGACCTTCCAGCCTCAGGCCTACGACAAGACAGGGCCCAGCGTGGTCAGCCCACACACACACACTCACACTCATACACTCACACTCACACGCACGTGCACACACACACACACACACACACACACACTCACACGCACGCACGCACACATGTTGACAGGTTGATGGTTTCTTAATGCACAGTTCTGAATGCTATGGTGCTCTGTTGGGTTAAATCTTTTATCAGCCACTCAACTGTCCACACAGCAAGCACAAGCCAGGTTTTTACAGCTCTTTTTATAAGGGCATGAAGTAACCTGCCTGACTCTCTGGGCTGGGTGTGAGTAGTAAATTAAGCCCACGTCTAGAGGACTCAAAGAAATGGCAGGTATGCTCGAGTTAAAAGTAGCTTTCCCTTACGTGATGCCTGTGAGCGGAGATCTGGGTGGGAGGCGGGGGCGCCACGCCGGGGCTGGCTCCGTGACACGCGTGTTGTGAAGAAGGGGCATCGCTGGGCTGGGTCAGGTGGGGCCACGCCTCACGCTCCCTGCAGGAAGCCGGAGCCCTGGGAGCTGCCCTCCGCCCGGAGGACCTCGCTCGCTCCGACCGCGGGTTGAAGAGATCTGAGTGCATAGCCACGTCCTCCTTCCACCGGCACGTGGCCTCGGCCAGTCTGGCTGCTGGCCTTGCTCCGGCATGTACTCCGGTCCCGTTCGCTGGGTCATGGCCCCCTTCCTCTGTGATTTCACACGCACTGCTTAGGTCTCGACATGTTTGGGATCCCTCGTCTGGAAAAACAATGATAAAGACGAGGACACCGCCGAAACCGGTTTGGCTCAGCAGTAGAGCGTCGGTCTGCGGACTGAAAGGTCCTGGGTTCGATTCTGGTCAAGGGCATGTACCTTGGTTGCGGGCACATTCCCCGGTAGGGGGTGTGCAAGAGGCAGCTGGTCGATGTTTCTCTCTCATCGACGTTTCTAGCTCTCTATCTCTCTCCCTTCCTCTCTGTAAAATATCAATAAAATATATATTTTTTTAAATAAAATAAAATAAAATAAAAAAGAAAAGACGAGGACACCGTGAGGGTTAAGTGACTTCGGGTGTGCCGTGTCTGCCAGGGGCCGGACGACCGGCTGACGCTCACCGCCACGGCCCCTCCCTTGCCGGCTCCGGACCCAGCTTCCTCTGCACGGCCTCGGCCCGGGTCCCCATCTCCTGCCCCCGTGACGTCACTTCGGGCCATTTCACAACCACTTCTAAGTCTCGGTGTCTTCATCTGAACAGCGGTACCCCTGGCATGACGTCCGAAAGAAGTCAGGCTATGAAGGGCCTCATGCAGTCCCACATGTAGCATGCTTCCATCTCGGCTCCCGACTGGAAAAAGCCCGGCTTGACCCTCTGAACCTGAATTTCCGGGCAGGCTCCTGTCTGGGATTCTGAGTTCTCGGAACCGGGAAGCTTTCTCTGCTCTTGTCATTCATTAAGCACCAGTCCTGAGGTGCCGGAAACCGATCATTGTCCTACAAATAGAGAGACGTGGACAGGGAATCCAGAAGGCTGGTCAACCTCAATTGCTCCGAAAGGTCGGAGCTAATCACTCATTGTTCAGTTGAGACATTGGCGGCTAAAGCAGCCTCCACCTGTTAGTCATACGTACGTTCTTGCTGATCGGCTCTTATTGGAATTTCCTGCTTACAGGTATGAGTGTATATCCCTTAACCTAAATAAAAGGGGTAGCAAGGCCAGAGCTCTTTCATTTGTGTTGGCCTTCTCCAAACCCGAACCCTGAACCTGAACCCTGAACCACGTGGGATGTGAAAGGGGCCCCCACATTTAGGCATCCCCTTTCCGCCTTTACCTGCTGACCTTCTCTACTGGACAGAGTCCCCTTGGGCAGCGGTGCTGCCCACTTTTTAAAAAATATATTTCTACTGATTCCAGAGAGGAAGAGGAGATAGAAACATCCACGATGAGAGAGAACCATGGATCGGCTGCCTCCTGCACAGCCCCCACTGGGGATGGAGCCCACAGCCGACCATGTGCTCTGACCAGGAATCGAACCGTGATTTCCTGGTTCATAGGTTCAACCCCTGAGCCATGCCAGCCAGGCACCTGCTTCCGCGTTTTCCCCAGCCAGAACCCAGCCCCTCAGAGGGCCTGGCCGGAGTCACAGAAGCTCCGTTGCCCTGAGATCCTCCGGTCAAAGCGTCTGCCGTGCACACCGCCCGCCGTCTGCCCCAGGCCCCCAGGACGCCACCTCCTCCAGGCTGCTCCGCTTTCTGCTGGGAGCTCTCTGGATTCCCCCTCCCGCCAGCCCTCTCCTCCCCGGCCCCCTCCCCCCTGAACCGGCCCAGCTCCAGGGCGGAGCAGGAGGGACTGGCCTTCAGGACACCGGCTGGGCCGGAGTTGGTGGGACCTGCTATGGAACAAGGGCCCTGGTGCCATCCTGGGACTGGCATGTCCCCGTGGTGTCGTGACCACGGCAACCGGATTGCAGGCAGCTGTCACAAGGACCGCTGTGTGTGGACCCCGTGTTTGATGGTGGCTCTTCTGGGAGCGTCCGCTGACGTTTCTCTTTCCCGTGACGTTCCTCGGGTTTCTCCCAGACCCTCCACTTTTGTTTACGCCTCCTTCTTCGGCTTGACCCCGCTGGCTGGGGAGCAGAGAGGCCTCCCCAGGTCAAAGGCATCCATGCGGCCGTGGCCTACGAAGGCGGTGACACTGCTGGGTTTGAGGGCACCTCCCGGGGGCGGGGATGGAGGGGGGGGCGTCCTGTACAAGCATAAGGTCCCTTGTTCAACTTCAAAATTCCGGACACCCCTCCACATACACAAAACATGCATCCACACAACAAAACATACATCCATCACAAAGCATACATCCACACACAAAAACATGCATCCACACAACAAAACATACATCCATCACAAAGCATACATCCACACACAAAAACATACATTCACACACAAAACATGCATACACACACACAAAGCATGCAT